>OZ025289.1:303706973-304354473 GCA_964019185.1 Maratus speculifer
CAGAAAAAATGACAAATAATATTCTACAAAAAACTCTGTAGTGAAAATTAAAAAAAAAAAAAATTGTATGAAAAAGAGCAGGTTTACTAAAACATTTTTCCCTATGCAATCGTAAAAGAAATCAACATAATTTGCATAATACGTTAGCTAAATTAATAGAGCAACTTTTGTGAAGTCTCAAACATTGCTTGAAAATTCTGAAAATTATAGTTCATCGCGTTGATATCGTTAAGTTCAAAATCCGTTTATCCCAAAATGAAACAAAAAGATGAGGGTCTGTTTCCAAATATAGTAATACGTGCAATATCATGTATGCTGCATTGGCACTAGTTAATGGATATACGGATACAGCCCCTTATCTTTTTGGGACAACGGATTTTGAGTTTATTCTATCGACTATCACTGTCAGAATTTAACCCCCTGACTGCCCGGCAAAAGGGTAAAATTGTAATGTTCTTTTCTCTGTATTTTATTAAAAATATAAAAAAAAGATTTTTTTCAAACCTGATACAAAATATGTTATTATCTATAATCTTTGACAGTATTAATCCTAACTTGATTTTTCAAAACTGGGTTAGCCGCAATTTCCATTGTTGCAAAAAAATCTGCCCATAATAATTCATTAAATTTACCTATCTCTGAGTCGATACAAAACTTTAGCATCAATATTCGTACAACACAGTTTGTTACAGCACTACAGATCCTGAAATAATAAAAACCAAATAAGTAATTAAGTTTTTCAAAACAAGTCAGTATAATACACTTTAAAAACTTAGAGCATGAATGTTTTGATAAGGTATGCTGTAAAGATGTAAAGGTAATTAAAGTAACAATTTTAGCACAAAAATGTTGAGAGTAGTGAAATTCGAAAATTTCAACCCGTGAAAAACTTGAAATTTATTTTGTGGTAAATATCGGTACTCCAAAACTATTACAGGTGTTCTTAAGGTTTTCCACAATAAATTACATAAATATACCTGTGCTATGAACTAAAAGTTAAGATATAAATTCTGAATTGTTCAATTTTCTGACATTCAAACTGAATAAAAAAAGGAATTTCTAGAAAGAAAAGAGACTTTATCGATAAAAATTTGCGATTTTAAGTTATTTCTGAGAAGTTTAGAAACTTATATCTGCAGAACAACAAGGCATTTAAAATAACTTTTAATATATTTAGTTAAATTTCGTGCGAATTTATTTGTGTTAAAAACGTCATGTTTTGGTAAATGCTTGTTACAAATTGCAACTTTTTACAAAAGATACATGAAGCAGTGTTAAAATATTGTCAATAAAAATACATATTGATGAGTTACTTCTCATTTTATTACTAGAAGAGTAATTTTTAATTTCAAGCTTACTCTGTCAAACAAATGTTAATTGTTAGTGCTTGATGAATTTCATTCATTGTCAAAAATTGCTTTTATTTGACCATTCAAAATATACAGCAGCCTAGCAAAAGAACATTTTAAAACGAAAGAAAAAATACCTGCATAAATATACATTTAAATGCAATATGGAATAGGATAGATAAATTTAATACTATTTCTGGCTATTATTATAGTTGCAACTTTAACATTAACCAAAACACGGTGTTTGCTTACACTAGCAAATTCACTCGAAATTTAGCTAAAGATATTAAAAACTAGAAGGTAGCCCTTCAAAATGACGTGTTTCGATTTTTGAAAGGATGATAAAACATTACAACAACTTTGGTCAATCATAGCCACTTTAGGCTTAAACAATTTTGAAAAATTCAAAGATTGAACATAAGGAAAAAATCTTAAAAAAAAAAAAAAAAATCAGTAGAAATTTGCATTTAAAATTACAGCAAAACTCTCTAGTGGATGAGGAGGGATTGTAATGAACAAATGGTAAATGCATAAATTTTAAAAGTATAAAGTAAGGTAAAATATCAATTATAAAAGAATACATTGTGAAACTACAGCCAAAAAATATTTTAAAATACTGAGAGAAAATAATAAAAATATCCAAAATGTATAAACATTTTCCTCATTTTGGCCATTTCCAGACGAATATGAGAGGGTAGCCAAATTATTAATTGAATGGGTAAAATAATGGCATAGAATATGCAGCTAATGAATTTCACTCACAAAATTACAGTAATTATTTCACAAAAAACATGCAAAATAACATGCTTTAATAATGCGAAACATGCACTAATAATGCTATTTTAAAACATTTGTGAATTTTAAAGAATATCTCTTTTATGACCAATAAGAATGCTCCATATCACAGTAAAATAACCGTTTTATATAAAAGCAGTAGAGTGATGCTCCAGAAAATGGGTCAAATTTTTAACAGTTGCTGCAGCATCACTCCAACGCTTTTATAGAAAACGGTTACTTTGTGTGTGTTACTTACAGTGTATTCTATAAAAGCTGGGGAGTGATGATGCAGCAAAAGGGTCAAATTTTTAGCAGTGTATTGCTAAAAATTTGACCCATTTACTTCAGCGTCACTCCACAGCTTTTATAGAATGTCTCTTTTATGACCAATGAGAATGCTCCATAACACAGCAAAGTAATCGTTTTCGTGTAGTGATGCTGAAGCAAATGAGTCAAAATTTTAACAGTGTGAATATTGTGTTTGAAATAGGGAAAAGATTTCAAAGCACAGTAAAATGTAGTGACGTCATTTACAGCTCAAACTGTAAATCTGGCAAATGAGAACGCCCCATTACGACTCTGGAACGTTTGCATTGGACAAAAAATTGATAGCCTTTAAAATCGGAGATAACTTTTCACAATGGAATTTGTCATTGGTCACAATAAGTGTTTTTTCTCGTGGATAGGTTGACCCCGGAATCGTTATACACGGAGGGATTTTATATATATAATTCTTTTAAACTCCTTTTTGTTCTGAAGAGAGAAGTTTCTAAATTTCTCATAAATAGCTTAAAATTGCTAATTTATATTTTAAAAAAGTCAAATTTCATTAAAAAAATTCCATTTTTTCAATGTAAATGTAAAAAAATATGACAATTCTGAACCTACATTTTTACTTTTAGTTCATAGCACAGTTGACTTTGCATTTGACTGTGTTTGTTATTTTTATGAAAATTTATCGACAAAGTTTTCATTTTCCCAGGGGTAAAACTTTTTTGGAGTTAATATACCGTAATTCCATATAACAATATTCACTAATTTAGTTTCCAATTAGGTAAACCTTTTTAAGTGTGTATTCTGAATCAGTAAAAAAATACTAAATAAAAAAGTGGGTTTTCATAAACATAAAAAGCCCGGAAGACTTTCATCTTTGTTTACCTCCTGCAAGAATTCACAATTTAAAAGATATTATTGTACATTTTTCATTACCAAGTCTAAAACTTATCATAACTATTATGGGAATGCACATTACAAAATTCATTATATTTCATCATGATGGAGAATAACTTACTAATTTTTATTTAAACTAAATAAAACACTATAACTAAACAAAAAACTATAAGTACACATTTTCTACACTTAAAAATCCTAATCATTTTGATAAAAAACAAACGCTTACAAATATTAACAGACCTTTAATGCAGTATGTACACACAAATATTAATATATTTTACCAATCTATGTCCTTAGAGCATCTTAGCATTTTATAACAAAAAAACAAGCTTAGTAACTTTCTGTATACCAAGTTTCTCTCTTAATTTACTATGCATATATGAAAAGTAAAAAAAAAAAAAAAAAAAATTCGCTCTATGGGTGAAAAACTACAAGGAGTAAAGAATGATCGTTAAATGTGGGAATTCAAGATTTCATTATTATTAAGTGTTTTCCAACAAATTTTGCCTTTAAGGTATTTTTATTTAAAAAGCCTCCTTGGAAATGAGTACAAATGGAAAAGAGCACGATTGAAACGCAAACTTTTTTTGTGATACAGTAAACAGTTAACATCTGTTGTATAGATTTGGAACAGAAAATATAAAAAGTCCTTATGTTTAAAGTGTATCAGCAGCTTTAGGGAACTAACTAATTCTTTATTTCCCCTTTTGTTATACATATAGAGGAAAGTCGGGTGAAATTGGACAGTAAGGTTTTCCTCTTTATGCATTATTCTAAACATTTCATCCATCGCACACAAGATGAGGCAGTGGTAATCCATTCTTCAGTTTAAAAGAAAATGTTGATCAGTATAAACTTGCAAAGGCATGAAGAAAAAAATTATTTCAAGATTCAAATTTCAATTTGCTTTCAATATATTAAAGACTTGTTTATGTATATATGTAATAGTTTCCCTGTTTATGGAACATTTTACTGTATATTATCCGTAATTTAAACTAAACCTAGAAGCAGCATTTTTGTTTTTACAAGAAGTTTCATACAAAACAAGGAAGTGGCGAGAAATGGGACATGCCAGCAAAGGGAGGAATGGGACGTGTCCAGTTCCTTTTTTTAATCAAGAATAATGTAAATTGCTAACATGCAAACCTTTTTAGAGGATAATATATTAATTATAAAAATGACTTGCATTTATATTTCAAAATGTAAATAAATTGATAATTTTATAATGCCATCCCCTATGACAGAGAATTTAGAATTTTCATTCCAGTCATGAAGATACTGAATTTTATATTGTGACACATACATTATCAACTTACAATCTTTGTTTGATTATTTATCTTGCCGACGTTAGGTTATTTGTGCCTTATAGATTTTTTTTTATTGCTGTCCAAAAACTCTTAGTGGGGAGGAATGGGATACGTTTTGAGACTTACATCTTCTTTAAAATAAAATAGCTTTTGCACGTTATGTTTCTATATTGTTCAGGGGGAATAAAAAGTGTTTTATCTTGCACGCTAAAAATTGAAAGTTTTCTTTTTGCATCAAACAAAGTTTATTTGTTTCTTTTGTCAAAATGCCCCACACCCCTCCACTCTCTCCTATATAGATATTATATATCAATACACCAATTACATGAAAATAGAATTTTTATCAATAGTATCAATACAGTTTAACGGTTTAGAGTTTATTGTATATCATTAGATTTTTACCACTTTTTCCCCCAGGTTTTTACTATCTGCTGATAAAAACCAGTTTTTACCGGTAAAAAGCCAACCCTGTTTATTGGCCTTGTTTCAGACCGGGTGGGATGAAAGATTGTTAAAAATTATGTCAAATAGAAAAATATTTAAGATTTATGAATGAAAGTGCACATTTTTTTAAAACACGAGATCTTCATCACCAGCGGTAAAATTTCACATTTGTGTAAAATTTGAATCCAAGCTTTTATTCATTGTTATACTTTTCGAACACACACTATTTCGGTAAATTATTCTGAAAGTTGAGTGGAGTAAATATTGATTGTTTTCCTTTTATAATTTGACTGCTCATGACTACAAATATGCGATATCAGATAATGTTGATGATTGAAAAAGGAAGGGGGGGGGGTGATTACGGTCTAAGCAAACTTGCATTACTATTTTTGAAAAAATATTATTTTATTTAACCGTAAAATTCTGCTACTAAATAAGGTATAATGCGAAAGAATACTTTAGAAAAAAAGGGGGTGTAAATCTGCATAGTCGATAATCACATTCTAAGAAGATTCAATTTAATACCCTAACTTTTTCTCACTTTTTGAAAGAAAATGAAACCAAACATATGAAAATATGGAGGATTGGGAGTAAGAAAACATAATGGTAAACCTATGAAACCGCTAAAATAATGTTTTTTGGCATTTCCCACCAAGATATGACTTGGCAGACAAATGGAGTTTTAATCTGCAAATCGAGGTTATGTAATCCTAGATTTTTATCTGTGAACTAGACGAGATGATTGTCTGTACTGCCGCCTCCCAATCTAATCTTATTAGGAAGATTATTTTGGAAATAATGGTAGCTAATATTGAAAACCCTGTAAATAAATTTTGATTACTTTAAGATTCGCAAGTATTCAATTGTCTTCCATCCCCCCCCCCCCTCCAACATAAAAAAATCAGGCATACTGAAACGGTATTAAAGGCAATTTGGGATTAAATAAACTTTACGGGGGGGGGGGGGGTCTCGGATAGCATCCATCCAACAATGCATGCAAAGCCGGTTAGATGTTGTCAGAGATCCTGTGTAAAGGTTAAAATTAAAACTTCGCAACTGAAAGTAATTGCATTTAACTGTATATAGACGCAAACACATATTTTAATCCTTAACTTCAGTGACAAAAATTGTCGCATAACTACTGTGAGCAGCCTGTCAGACCGCTTAATCTAATGATGAATAAAATGTTACATTAACTCTCAAAATACATGTGTTAACATTTATATACAAGACTTTTATAAATCAAATTCAGCTATTCAAAAGTATTTAGAGGTAGTAATAAAACTCCAAACTAAACAAAATTTGATCAGTATTTATAGTTAAACTAAAAATTACAAGTTAAACTGTGAAACTTGTAAAACCACAGCAGTATCCGAGACCGCTAACAGTAGTTAAGTATTACATCTAAACAGTTAAGCTTAAATACAAGGAAAAATGAACATAGGATATTCCGATTGTAACAAGACTCGCCTATAATAACCGATTTATAATGGGAAAATATGCAAATATTTTTACAAAATTTTTATTTCGCTTTTTAATTGGTCACCTGGAGCAGTTTGCTCCTATAGCTCCTTGGTAGCTATGCCTACGATAAATCATTTTAATATATTGACATGCAAACGAGAAATTGTAAAATAATTGCCTTACAGGATTAAAATTAGCAAGCGGATATGTTGGCGAGAGTGTAGCTTGTAACTTCACATAATAAACTTTCTAATCAATCATACTAACAAAAAAAATCTAATTTACAGTTTTTATTTATTTATTTTATTTTATTTTTAATGACATAACATATAGTTCTGTAACATAACTTAACATAACAATAAAATAAAATAAAGTTAAATCTTACCTTTAATCAGACTTTAAAAGACTTAAGATGTAGAGTAAGCTTTCGTTGTTCGCATAGGTTAGATCCATTGACTTTCTAATATACTTAGACGCCACATCCCATTCTTCTCTTTGCATGGCTTCGAATCCAACATCTTTGGCGAAAAGATGCCGTTTTTTACGGTGATCGCTTTATTGGCATCTTTCACATTTCACAAAGAGAAAAGCAGAAGTGCGGTCAACTCAAGACAACCATAATAATATAAGTTTCGGCGGGAGAAAAATCGGTTTGGCACGCTAAATCTGCCCTCCGTCAAATGACGGAAGACATAGATGTCGGCCTAAGAAAAGGTTAGCATTGTGGTGTCTAGGTATCTTAGGTCATTGGTTAGATCCTTATATATTGGCTATGACTGAGTTCCTTGATCCACGGCGCACACCCCGAGGCCAATTTAAAATTACTCTAAAAGCGCATTTGGCACTCAAACATCCTACTTTATACATTTTTCATGTTCTCCAACGTTCTAGTCTACTCTGGTAAGCTGGCATTAGTGTCAAGGAGCTGATCTATGCATTTATTTTATATGCCGCCGTGAGAAAAGGTTTTTGACTATTTTTCTGGTCTAGAGACCTTTTACATGGAAAAAAAGGCAATATATGTAGATTTCAGCGTAAATCCTATATACTTCTAGCAGTTAAAAAAAAAGAAAAAGAAAAATAGACTGAATTAAATTGTACGCTTATACTTTCGCAATTTTTGTTTACAAACTTCGGCTATCTTATGGGATTTCAGTAAATAACGCTCAGAAAATAAAACAAAAACAACTGTGAACTGTTTTTTTTCGTGAAATTATTGCAACATTTTCCTTTGTTAATTTCGCCGTTACTGTTTACAATGTATAAACAAAAAATCATATTTATTTAACAGTTTAAAAAGCAACAGAAACAAATCGCCGACTCTAAGCAGCAATGTTGAATTCAGACACATTTCTATGGAGTGGATTTCTGTGGATCCGGGGGAGGGGGTAGAATTCCCTTTTTAACCCTTTAAAGCCCAAAAATTCAAATCTTCTGGGGAAAATGCCCCCCCGCCCCGTCTACGCCGTGAATTCGATACTGTTAAGCAGGTTTGATCTCGCTGAGATCGAAAAATGCATGTAAAAACTATGAAGTAAACAGGCTCAGATTTTAGAAGTAATATCAAATTTGCGAACGATAGTAAAATATTCCAAAGAAAATTTAAAATAAATAACTTAATAAGAATTATACATTTTTTTTTAAAGTAGCAGTAATTTACATAAAAACTGGAAGCTATGTCTCATAAGGCAGGAAACAAATTATGCAGTTAGTAACGCTACCTGTATTTTTAAGCTCTAATCTTGGACGCCTTCACCTCCAAACAGGGAAAGGGGGTCAAAGGGCGATTGTACCTTCCTCGATTTTAAATTTAAATAACTAAATAATGTTTTTCTCCTGTGCTGAAAAACATTAAAATTGGTTCTTTTCGAGCAGTTTAAACTAAAAGAGGAATTACGGACTTTTCTTTTAACGGGAGAGGCATGGGAGAACCACTGCCCTTCACCATTTAATTAACTAAATTTTCTTTTATCCAATTTTCAAAAACAAAGCAATTTCTTTTTCGGAGAAGCTTAAAATTAAAAACAAATTATGAATTTCCCGTTAAAGGGCTAGGGCTTTTTCCACTCTAAAGCCCTTGACAGTTAATTTTCGGTCCTGTTTTTCTTCTTATGGTTATATTTTAAAAAAAATATCAGAAGCGGCAGTTTCAGAGTAATGTTGAATTTTGGTTGGTGGAGGACGGTGGCCCATGCGAAAGATTTTGAAAATCAATTAACAAAATTTTATTTTACTCTGGTTAAGACGTAATAAAATTTATTCCTTTCGAGTAACTCAAACTAATTAAACACTAAGAGAAAGAATCACTGAGAATCCTCTATGTGTGCGTATGTGTGTATGTGGGGGGGAGGCTACTTTTCAACGTAAATACCCTATGGGAATTAATTTTAGCTCACAGGCTATCAAAGCCTGAAAACTTTCGAGTCAGCAGATTATATATGTATGTATTTACGTAATGTGATAATTCTTGATTCAGATTTTATTAAAATTTTGGATACAGATTCATTCATATATAATGCGCTTCCTTCATTATTCATTAGTTATTTATAAAGGAGGGAAAAATGGGGTCCCCCTCTCTTAATTGAGATAAATGGGTTTTTTAGGCAGAATTTTCAAATTTGGTATACCGGTTTATTCTGATAAGCCGCTTCCCTGATTAATTTTGCAGGTTCATTGTTAACTATAAAGGAAGAGCATGTGGGCTAATCCCCTATTCTCTAAATTTTGATAAATGGATTCTTCATGTAGAATTATTCGATTCGCTTCAATTTTGTATATAGGTTCATTGTTATAAGGTTTCCCTGATTAGTTTTGCGGTTCATTGATTACGTATAAATAAGGTAACAAAGAATTAGTCCTCCCCTTAATTTAGATAAATAGGTTTTTCATGCAAAATTATCAGATTCGCTTCAAATTTTGTATATAGGTTTATTTTGATAAGGTGCTTCCCTGATTAGTTTTGGAAGTTCACTGGTTAAGCATAGAGGGGGAATTAGGAGCTACCCTCCTTAATTTAACTAGTTGGATGTGTTAATCCCGAAACTTTCTTCACTCTGATAAGTACATTTTAATATTAAGAAAAAAAAACGTGGTGACCCCAAAATTACCCACTATTGAATTTCCTCGAACATTTGACCTAGCTTACTGAGATCCTAGTATCCGAAAAGTCTAAAACGCAAAATTTAATTAATATTCTGAGAAAATGAGCTTAGTAGTGCCTCATGTTGGGTAATTTATACTAAAACCTAATAAGCATCTACTTATGTCAAGGCCTAACAGAATGTGAAATTTGATGGAATTTCGTCCATTAATTCTTGAGATATAGTTATAACAAAAAAAAAATGAAAAACGTAGCACAGCAACACCATATCTTGGACAATTTATGCCAAAACGTAAAAAAGCGTCTAATTATGTTATGGTGTAAAAGAATCTGAAGTTTGATGAAATTCTGTGCATCAGTTCTTGAGATATAGCTAGTTTTTAAAAAAAAGTGTAAAATATAGCACAGCAGCACCATCAGTTGAAGGATTTATAACAAAACGTAATCATTGTGTAATTATGTTATATGTCATTTTGTAACAAAATCTGAAGCTTGATGAAATTCTGCGTTGGTTGTTGAGATATAGCTGTTGAAAAAATTGTGCAAAATGCAGCATAGCTGCACCACCTGTTGCAAGGTTAATACCAAAATGTAATCAGCGTCAAATTATGTTATATATTCTAGTGTAACAGAATCTAAAATTCGATGAAGTTCTGTGCATTAGTTCTTGAGATATAGCTATCGGAAAAATCGTGCAAAATGTAGCATAGCCGCGCCACCTATAGGGCAGTTCACACCAAAATCTTATCAGCGGCTATGTATCTCAAGGTATCGCGGAATCTGAAGTTTGCCGAAATTCTGTGCATTAGTTCTTGAGATATAGCTATCATAAAAATCATGAAAAACGTGGCATAGCAGCGCCACCTGCTGGCCAATTTACACCAAAACGTAATCAGCGTCTATGTATATCAAGGGGTCACAGAATCTGAAATTTGGTGAAATTCTGTGCATTAGTTCTTAAGATATAGCAATCTTGAAAATCATGAAAAACGTAGTATAGCAGCGCCACCTGCAGGCCAATTTTCACCAAAAACCAATAGGCACTAATTTATATCAGCGTCTAACTGATTATAACATTTTATTAAGTTTCGATCATTAGTTCTTGAAATAGAGAGCCCACAAATTTTATGTCACAGACAGACATTTTCTAAAAATAGTCAAAACGTGTTCAGGACCTTCTAAAACGTACAAATCCGTCAAAAACCGGAAGTCGAAAATTTTCATGAATCCAATACTTTCTTCTTGTAAAGATAGAAGAAAGTAAAAATAGTGTGTGATCTCAATGCCATCAGTCTAACTGGGCTTTTTTTGTGGAACAATTGAATAAATTTGTAAATAAAAAATAAAGCAGATTTTATTCGATAAACATTACTTAAATAATATTTATTTTATTTAAAATTCCATTATTATGTTTACATGTTTGAAATTTCAACACAGTGTTGAATTTAGAGTTAGTCAGAGGCATACCCCCCCCCCCCCCCCCAACATACATCAAATCTTGCTTCTTACTACGAAAAAATATACATAACATACTTTTGTTTATCATCCCTTTAAAAAAATTAAGAGCTAACTGTCTGTTTCATTACAAGGAAGTTTTATTTCCTGCCCGGTTCACTGGTCGCGTAGATCGGATCGTTATGCCCCATTCTTGTTTCATTGTAGCTCAGTGGTTAGTCCTCAATTAATATCGCCAATTTAGACACTGCCATGTGATGATTCGCTCACAGCCGTCAATTTTACTTGCCGACACCGAAAACAGAAAGACACACGTCACAGCGCATGCTCAAGGTCCACATTTCTGCCAATACGAAGTGCATGGCACCTTATTTGGCTCCATTCACCTAGTAAGAAACCTGTATTCACCCCAACCGCATATCAAAGCCTCTATGGCATCCTAGGGTTCCAAATGGCACCGCCGTTTCACCTGCGGGTCCCAAATGGCACCGGTTTGTCACCTTTATTTTTAACAGTGTATAGTCATTGTTCAGTCCTTCCGCCTTTCTGTCCGTCTGTCCACATATAACAGAGCAAAAACTGTTCAATCGAAAATTTTAAATATAGGATTGTCGTATAATTTTGTGGAGCAATTAAACGAGAAGTAGTGTAATTTGACAGAGAGTATCTGGTTTTTTGTGTGTTTTTACAGAAAGCCTTAACAGTATAAGGAAATAATTGGCAAATAAAAACATTAGAATAGTCAACTATCTACATGTATATGAAAGAGTTATTTGCACCTAAAGTTATTATTTTTTATGCTTATAGAAATAAAATAAATTAATTAATAAATTAATAATAAAGTAAACAAATTTGTTGAATTTTACAGGGAAAAAATCCAAAAGTGGACTGTTAGATGGAGCTAATAATCCAGTTGTTATTTGGAATCAGAAAGTTCCTAATACCCAACTTGAGAAATTTCAAAGGATCATAGAGAAAAAACATAAAAAGTGCTTTGGTGAGTAAAGTTAAACAAATATCTTGTATTGATTTAACACAATGATTATCTAAAATTTTTATTTGCAGTCTTTTTGTTGCAAAACAATATTGAATCCACATTATTTGCATTGTTTAAAATTGAAAACAATTGGCTACATACCGCCTATGTTTTAACTAATATAGGCAATACTGTCATAAATCTTTTCCTCGATATTGCATTGCTTATATGTTATGGCTTTTATATTTACATAAGTCAATGTTGAAACTAACAAGGAGAGGGTCAACCTTGATAATCACAGATTTTGATTATCTTAATATATGTTTTAAGCAGATACCCCTTATCCTCAGGTTATTGGATTTTATACAATGTTTATCTAAAGTTTTAATTGCAGTCTTTTTGTTGCAAAACAATATTGAATCAACATTGCTTGCATTGTTTAAAATTGAAAACAAATGGCTACACATCACCTATGTTTTGGCTTATATTCGCAATACTGTCATAAATCTTTGCCTCGATATTGTATTGCTTTATTTTGTGGCTCTTATATTTACATAAGTCAATGTTGAAACTAACAAGGAGACAGCCAACCTTGATAATCACAGATTTTGATTATCTTAATATGTGTTATTAGGCAGATACTCCTTAACCACAGGTTCAATGGATTTTTTATAATACTTCTTAATTCTTGAGTAACAAAGGGCTTCTAATATAATGACACAACTTAAATTCTTCCTTTGCAAAAGAAGGGTGTTCTTGGTCTGGTCGTAGCTCAGTTAGATAAGTATTCACTCATTATCCAGCAGGCCCGGATTCGATACCGTAACGCGCTGTACCCTCACTTTTGTTTCATAATTTAGAATTAAATAATCTCAATTAAAATCATAATATCATATCTAACTAAATAGCATATTTAAACATCAATGTACATTTTTGATTTTTAAACCATTATTTTCAATCATTTAAAGAGATAAAAAACAATCGATTTGCTATTGAATAATAAAAATTCTAATATGCTACAAAACTTGTTGTGGAGCAATCAATTTATAATAAAATAAAACTTATTCACGTAAAATAAAAATAAAAGCAAGAAGAAGATAAATGTTAAACAAAATTAAAAAAAAGCAGCGAAATTCAAGCAAAGTAAATCAAGGCGCAAAAATGCGTTTTACAAAATTTAAAGTTCTTTAATATGCAAAAAATAGGTTACAATTTAATTCTTATGCTTATTTTTAATATAATTATGTTTACTGCTTTAAAACAGAGTAATTTTATCATTTTTTTACTCCCCCTTTTTAAAGAAATACATAAATAATGTTTCTTTAATATCACGAAATGACACAGTTGTTGAATATCATTATATCAATAAAAAATGGATGAAATAAATTTCAAAAACAGTTTTTTTTAATTAAAATTTTTAGATCTATTTATAATGTTTTATGCAGCCGTTTTATTACAAACAAGTTAAATATAGAATTGATACATAATATAATTTTTAATTTACGGTGAGATTATTAAATTATAATTACAAGTATTTTTACGAAACAAGAAAGTGAGAAAACCTGTGTGGCATGTCCCGGTATTGAACCCGGGTGTGCTGGTCAAAAGGAGAAAACTTAGTTTCAACTTAGTTTCGATCCAGCATGTCTTGCCTTTTGATAGAAAGTATTCAAGTCATTTCTTAATGTTATATCCTCCACTTCCATGTTTCTAAAGAACTAAGGAGAGTTGTATAAAATTCATTGAACTTTAGACTAATGGGTCTCTGTCCTACAACGTAGCATATATAAATATTATAATTCTATAACATATATTCAAATAATTAAAATCTATGATTATCAAGGTTGGACCTCTCCTTCTAAGTTAATACTTGGAACAGGTGATAAAAATACACTTATAAGGAAAATAAATAATATCGTTATTTACTCAAATCGACATGTTTCTTCACTCTGATGGCGACACTGTCAAAATCTATAATAATACAAATAATTTCGAAGAAAAAAAATAATTGAAATCTTGGAAAAAAATATCATGCGATCTCATGCAAAATTAATTTAATTGAAATTAGAATAAGAAAGAGAAATTCATGTGCTAAGCATAGATCATAAAACACTTTCTAATACAATTTGGAATAATGTAAGAAAACGTCACCATTTAACAAATTAAAATATATTTCTAATTCAAAAATAAGGAAATCCATAATTACGTTTAAAAACTCAATTTCACCTGTTCCTAATAAAAAAAATTTCGATTTCTTTGAGCAGCACTGTTTTTGATATATAGATGTGTATCTATTAACTACACGCATGATTTTCCGCTAATAAGGAGAATAATACATGAATTCTTTGTGCAGTCCTGTATATCAGATATACAATTTATATACAACGAGTAAGATGCAAAAAACATGTTAAATTTAAAAGCGATACCGAATTTTAAGACGCACGTTCAGCAATTATTACTGAAAGATACACTGTCAGAAAAATTCGTCAATATACACTAAGTTATCGTTATTTTTTCACAAATAATTTCTGTTCTCCCAGAAAACGTATTTGTTCTGTGAGTTCATTCCGAGCGTCGAAAAATGGGGAAAAGTTTCCGTTTATATCCAGCACGCATGCGCATTGGGTCTGTTAGTAATAAGTTCGAATTTATTTTTAAAATGAAAAACAAAAATATTCTATTGATTAAAATGTCTAATTTAGTGTTAAAAGACAAAAATGTTTTCGAATTTAAAAATAAATAACAATTACTTTCTTTATTCGTTCAAAAATTCTCACAAATAGAACATCCATGTTTTTTCTCTAACATTCTACGTAATATATTTAAAATTCACATTTTTATACTATATTAATACTAAACGTAAAAAAAACCCAGCCACAGTTTCATTAAAGATGAAATCTTTCCGAGATTAACTGCATAATTAAAAGCTTTTTAACGAAATGCACCAACCCACACCATATGAAATGAAGGGTTCTATTTTAACGCACAATCATCATGAGCAGTCGTAGCGCCGTGGATTAGCGTTGGTCTGGTAATCCTGGGATCCTTGGTTCGATCCCCGCCTCTTCCGCATTGATTTTTTCCAAACTTTTTTCAAGTGACGGATATTTTTCCTCTTTTGACAGAGAAAAAAATAAACAGAAAATCGTCAATATACAGACAATTTCTGGCAGCAGTGCTGCCAGTGCATTTTCTGTGAAAAGACGGAAGTTTTTTTGAGAGTGTAGTACTGTAACCGATTTACTTTATGCGCACTTGTAAATGAACGACAAATGCTATAAATGCCCTATCGTAATCATCTTGTACCGAAATTAAGTAATTTATATCAGATTTAATACCTTTAAAATAGAGTATTTTCATTAAAATACTCTTCGAATGATTTTTTCCAATTCATCTTAATGCAGTAGAATTATTTTGAATGCACCTGTGAATGAAATATTAATTATATATACTTCATATACAATACCAAACATGCCTTGATGATCCTAAATATCATTTATCATTTGCGTGAAAATCAGAGTATATTTACGGGAGTTACATTGCGGTCAGATGGACAGACAAACTGAAGGCATAAATATTTTTTCAACTTTGTTAATATAGCACATACTAATACATTTCGATACAGCTCCTCATCTTTTTTCTACATTTTGTGAATAACGGACTTTGATCTTATTTTTGTTCTTTTCAAGCTATGTTTTTGAGACTTTCACAAAAATTGTTCGATACATTTAGCTAACACGTTATGCAAATTATATTTTGATTGGTTTCACGCATGCGCAATGAAAAAATATTTAGTAAACCTGTCCATTTTTGATATAATTATTAATATTTTTTAATTTTGTTTACAGGGTGTTATGTACAATGTTATTTCTCATATTTCTTAAAAAGAACATTGCTTTTTATTAAGAATTCTGCAAATTATAAGGAAAAAAACTTGGCAAAATTTGGGAACGTTTTTATAAAAACTTTGATTTCCCTTCGAGTATGCATGCTATATTCATAAAAATGAACACAGTTTATTACAGTAAGGTGCTTAATGATAACCTGCAGTTTGAACTCTTTTGCTACATTAGTTTTGACAGGGTTATCCGAAAGATTTTCGTTGTTTTTCATTTTGTTGACGGTCCCCTATGGAATTTCGGGGGGAAATCTTCGCGAAAATGCACCACTTGTACTATTTTGTTTACACACTTGGAGTTTCAGAATAATACCTTATGTATAGTTCTAGCTATTCAACAAAACCTCAAAAAATGTAAGTGTGAAGATTTTTCTTTTTCTTTTTTCTTTTTGCTGACACGTATATCTTTAAAAATAGCCGAGTTATCGTACTTTTTATTTCTAGTATGGCTGGTATTTTGAAACGGTCTGATTTTTGTCACTTGATAACATACGTATGCTATAGTTCGTACGGGTACCGTTATTTTCAAGGTGATATACCAGCATTTGTTTAGTGAAAAATAAATATAGTTCAAAAATGCGAGTTTTTCTCTTATTTAAATAGGAATTTTCTCTAAGAAAATACTGGTACCGAAGAATTTCCTGGTCGTAAAATTCCAGGACCAGTACGAACCCTGTATTCATGAACCGATTTGGATTTAATTTGGTGTGTACATATTATGTACCGATGTCTGAACCGATTTTGGTGGGCAGTTTCATCAGCAATTTTGCTTAGAAGTGACGACCATTTCATTTTTTAATTGAAATTTTAAAATTAGTTACACAAAAATTTGAAGTTAAAAAAGATTTTTCTTTTATGTGTTTTGGCTTTATTCAAAGATTCCGAGCATTTTATGTTCCGTCTATATCTTAAAAAATGGCTGAGTTATAGCACTTTGACTTTCTAGTATGACTAGTATATTTTAAAATAATCTGATTTTTGTTACGTAATAACACGCGTATTAAGGAATCAATTTAGATGTAATTTGGTGTTACAAATGTCTTGATAGAGTTTGTTGGTCAGCATCATCCGCCATCTTGTTTCAAAAAGGCGGCCATTTAAATTTTTCTAAAATATTTAAACTTTAAGTTAAAAAAATTAAAAATTGAAAAATATTTTTCTTCTATGTGCTTGACCTTGATTCAAAGAATCCGGAATATTTTTTATTTTGTGCATATCTTTAAAAATGGCTGAGTTATAGCATTTTGAATTTCTAAAGT
The DNA here is from genome assembly GCA_964019185.1 of Maratus speculifer. NCBI lineage: Eukaryota > Metazoa > Arthropoda > Arachnida > Araneae > Salticidae > Maratus > Maratus speculifer. Next base: position 303,724,176 of record OZ025289.1, read on the forward strand.
AGGTGACATTTTGAAAAATATATTTGCTGCAACAACACTCGGATATATCAATCAATTTCGGTGTGAGTGAGCATGTGCACAGGAATTAACTGAGATCTCGAAGAAGCTCATTGGTTAATTTCACCGATCATGTTGTTTTAAAACGGCAGGCACTTCATTATATCGCCGAATTCGGTCATCGAATGTAAGTCGCTTTAAATAAAACCATCTTGTATAAAGTTGAATAATTTCTCGAAATTTCCATTCATATTCAATATTGATAAAAACAAGTATTAAATCTTCTGTTATCGTGTTCCACTAATTTGAGCTTTGTATGGTTGAATAATATGACTTGATTTTTTTTTCTTTCTTTTAATGTAAAGAATATGAAAGCTACCTCTTCCTCCCGGTACTTGCTGGAAGGACTTTAATTGAATAGTATTTCTTAACCTATATGTGATCCTATTTTTTGTTGTTGAGGCCGTTTAATTATGTTTGGTTGGTTGGTTGGTTGGTTGTATTGATTTTTATGGCACAAAATCCCTTAAGGGACATGCTGCGCCAAACGAGGAGTAAAAAGTAATAAATACGAATTTAATAAAACACCAATGGATAAGGTATCTGGATGGGGTATCCCATCCAGATGTCAAATATGTAATACAAACAAATAAAGGATATAAAATCTAAATCTCTAAATAAAAGCTAGTTTGTTTTAAAAAATCAAAGAGTGCCCCATGAGGCATTTCCCCAATTAGGTTAGTCAAGGTAGGTGAAGAAGAGTTAAAATGGATTCTGTACAAGTGCCGAAGACCCGGACAGTCAGTTAAAACATGCTGAATAGTCAGATAGTCAAAATGACAGTGAGGACACATGGGTGCATCTTCCCGAAGTAAAAGATGTTTATGAGTGATTCTTGAATGTCCAACTCTCAGACGAGTCAGAATAACATCGGATTTCCTAGGATATATGGTAGGCCAGGTCATGATTGTTGGTTTTACATGATGCAGTTTATTGGTGTATTCCAAGTCCCAACTTTGTTGCCAGTTATTCAGAATAAGATGATTGATAAGTAGTTTAACGTCTGAGAGTGGGACAGTATGATATAAGGGAATTAAAGCACGCTTTGCCGCCTCATCTGCTTTCTCATTACCAGGAATACCCATGTGTCCCGGTACCCAGCAAAATAAAATATTATAGCCACGATTTGTCAAATTATTATAATGGTCCAATATGGATGATACATAAGGATGCTTTTTAAAATATTTAATTGCGTCAATAGAACTATTAGAGTCTGTATAGATGATGAAAGATATGTTATGATGATGAGATATATGTATCATGGCTCTCTCTATTGCTATCAATTCCGCAGTAAAAACAGAAATACAAGAATTAAGCCTATAACTTAAATATGTATTATCAGAAAAAATTCCACAGCCAACAACATCCCCTCTCTTGGAGCCATCAGTGTAAACACCAGTATAATTTTGATAATTTGTACAGTGTGCTGCAAAAAGCTGTTGAAAGACAGAAGGGACCAAGTTGCTTTTATCATATCCTTTAAAAGGATGAAGGAAAGTGATACTAGGAGGATGCCAGGGAGGTATAGTATGTTGATGACAAGAACTAATCTCTATATTATTCAGAGGGTTATTGTCAATAAGGTTTCTTATTCTAACACCAAAAGAAGGGATGCAGGATGGGCGATGCTGATAAAGCATATCATTGTCTGTATTTAAAAGAAATGTGTGAAGTGGATGACCATGATGTGAAAGGATACGATAATAAAGGTTGAGTGAGAGTTTTTCACGAATGTTGTATAGTGATGGCTCGTTACACTCAACATACAAGCTTAAAACCGGAGAAGTACGAAATGCACCAGAGCAAACACGAAGTGCGCTATGGTGCACAGTGTCAAGTCTCTTAAGAACAGACTTAGAGGCAGAACCGTAGACCTGACAGGCATAGTCTATTTTTGCACGTATCACAGCACGATATATCTTATGTAAAGATGTTCGGTCTGCTCCCCAAGAAGTATTTGAAAGCACCTTAAGTAAATTTAATGATTTTTCACATTTAGTCCGTAAATTTAAGATATGAGGGAGAAAAGTAAGCTTTCTGTCAAAAATTACACCTAGATATCGAACGTTGTCCACAACAGGAATTTGGGCTGAACCAATAAAAATTTCAGGATCTGGATGCAGATCTCTTCGTCTACAGAAATGCGCACAAGAAGTTTTGTCTTGAGAAATTATAAAACCATTTTTATTAGTCCAAATGAGAATGCGATTGATAGCAATTTGTAGTTGTCTTTCAATAAAACGAATATCTTGTCCGATACACATAATTCTAAAGTCATCAACATATAAATCTCCTTTCACTGATGGAGGAAGTTGGCTGAGAATGCCATTTATTTTTATAGCAAAGAGGGTGACACTCAAGACACTGCCCTGGGGTACACCCTCTTCTTGTACATAAAAACTAGAGAGAATTCCGCCAATGCGAACTTGGAAAAGTCGCACAGCAAGAAAGTTTTTAATAAAAATTGGGAAGTTCCCGCGAAAGTTCAAGTTAAAAAGGTCACGAAGGATCCCATAGCGCCATGTTCTGTCATAGGCTTTCGCCATGTCAAAAAATACTGAGACCAAATGGCTGCGTTTAAGAAAAGCTGTCCTAATGTAATGTTCAAGATGGATTAAATTATCGATAGTAGATCTACCACGTCGAAATCCGCTTTGAAATGCAGCAAGGCAATTGTTAGTTTCTAAAACATGAATGAGGCGGCAATTAACCATTTTCTCAAGTAGTTTGCAAAGGCTGCTAGAAAGTGCGATAGGTCTATAATTATTTGGATCCGTAGCATCTTTTCCTGGTTTAGGAAAAGGAATGACAATTGCCCTACACCAAGCATGAGGAAAAGCATGTTCCATCCAGATTCTATTGAAGAATGAAAGGAGGTTGTCCAGAGAGAGTGCCGATAAGTGCTTGATCATGATGTAGGTGATGCCATCATGACCAGGGGCAGATAAGTGACAGTCTTTCAAACAGTTTGTCATTTCCGATATTACAAATGGATGATTATATGGAAGTGAATTATGGGTATTAAAATTAATCCTAGTCATTTCAGTTTGTCTTTTGTAACTTAAAAAAGGATCGGGGTATGCATCTGATTTTGAAATTGAAGCAAGTGTAGACCCTATTGTCTCAGCAATGTTTTTAGGAGATGTGATAGTATGACCGTTATATTTTAAAATGGAAATATGATTTTCAGAATAAATGCCCATACACTTTTTTACTTTAGTCCACAGTTCTTTACTCGATGTATTGGAGTTGATGCTTGAGACATAATCAATCCAGGAGTCACGCTGGCTTTTGCGTCGCACTTTTCTAGCCTCAGCCCTTGCTTTTTTATATGCAATATAGTTATTGTTACTTGAATATCTACGAAATATACCCCAAGCTTTTTGCTGTTTTTTCTTTGCCATTTGGCAGTCGTTATTCCACCATGGCTTTCTGTGTTTATATGTGGTGCAAGTTTTTGGAATGCTAGCATCAGCAGCATTGATAATACAATCAGTTATATTATCAAGTGCTTTGTCTATGTCATCCTCTATCATGTTATTAGTTATATTTGCGAGTGCAGTAAAAGCTGGTCAATCGGCTCTGTCATATATATATTTTTTGGGACAGTCATTAGAAACTCCATCTGGAGAAGTCAAAGATATAAAGGTCGGAAAGTGGTCACTGCCGTGCAGGTCATTTGAAACCCAGAAGTTCCAGAACGGATAGAGAGAAGGGGAACAAATTGTAAGGTCTATTGCATGATAAGTTTGGGTTGGTTCGTGAAAATATGTCTTATCACCGTTATTCAGCAGACATAAGTCATTGTCTGATATGAGTTTTTCTATTGTATCACCACGTGGATTACTGTTAGAGTTACCCCACAGTTGGCTGTGAGCATTAAAATCTCCTAGGATAATAAAAGGCGTGGGGAGTTGGAAAACAAGATCACTAAGATGTGCTGATTGAATAGTTTGGTTGGGCGGTAAATATATAGTACAGATTGTAATGAGACATTTTATGTGGACACGGACTGCAACGGCTTGTAAATTAGTGTTTAATGGGAGATGAGAGTGAGGTAAGCTGCGAGATATGAAGAGAGCCACTCCACCCGTGGTTCTATCACTACCTATAAAATCATATCTGTATGTAGCATTTAATTATGTTTGTATTTTCTCATATAAATTCAATTTAAAACGAAACGGAATTGTTATTGATATTTAATTCCTCTAGCTTCCTACTGGGATTTTCACAAGTGGAGTATAGAAAATTACACAGCATTTTGGAAGGAAGTATGGCATTTCTGCGAAGTGATTTGCTCGAAAGAATATGATGAGGTAATTCTTATCTATATTTTCGTATCTACTACTATAAAAAAATTAAAAGTTGTTTATTTGTGCGAACACACAAACAAACAACTTTAAAATTTTTTATAGTAATTGTATATAATATTTGTATAGTAATTTATTTGTCGGGGATAATCTCTAGAGCTTTCGAAGTTATTTCAAAAGTAATGGCATCAAAATGATGATACTAATACTTGTTCCTACATAGGCTATATCTTATGTCGATTCCTATAACTCAAAGAGGTTGCAGGAGCAAAAGACGTTTTAAAGATGCGATTTTTATGTTTGTAAAGTAGCTAGAAAGATGAAATTTGGCATGGTAGTTACTTATAAGATATGAATGGTCTCTAAGATCATCTCCTAAAAATTTCGAAATTTAAAAGAAGTGAAAATGCATGACAAGTATTATAAAAACTATTTAAATTAGAATTTCTACGCAATCTCAGGACATACCGAGCCGATTAAATAAGTAATCATGTCGAAAGGAGGGTGACAGCCATTGCTCCAATGGATTCTATATTTTATGTTGTTGCCAGAAATCTAAAGCGGTGCAGGTTCAGAAAACCTTTTAAATTGTGTTTGTGATACTGCAGGGGTTAGCAACAGAAAATTTGGTATGATTATTACTTATAAGGTATAAATTATCTCTAAGAAGACTTCCTAAAAATTTCAAAGTTTAAAAAGAGATGAAAATGTGTGAAAAATGTTCTATAAACGTTACAAATGCCATTTTTTATACAATCGTTGAAAATATCAACAAATTTCAAAAGTAATGGTTGCGAATTGTTTGTGACAGTCCAACTTAACTATATTTCATGTTGTTGTGACAACCACCTTTGAATTGCAGAAGCACAAAATATCCTAAATTACGTTTTTTTGTGAAATTAAGGGGATCTAACATTTTGAAATTTGGCATGGTAATTCTTTAAAAGATGCAAATACTTAAGAAAAACCGCTGAAAGAGAATTCCAAATTTAAAAGATGAAGTAAATAAAAAGCGTTTTTAAAAAAATTCTAAATTACGATTTTTATGCAGTCTTATAGAAAACTAAACCATTTAAAATTAATGTTTGCATATTGATGATGATAGAACCTGCACAAACTTAAGCTATTGTATTTTATGTTGTTACTACTTCTTCCAGAGAGATGCAGGAAAAAAATGTTCTAAATTATCCGTTGAAAAAAAATTCCGAATTTAAAAGAATGAAGTAGGCAAAAAAAGTTCTAAATTACAATAGTGCAATAGCATTTTTGTTTGTTTTTCTATGTTGACGTTTGTGGAAAAATGTGGAAAAAATATATATAGGCCAGTCAAATTGTCAGAAAAAAGGGCCGATAGATGCAAAAATTCTGCTAGAAGATTTTATGTTTTTAAAATGTTTATGGGGATGCTAGTAGCAAGAATTAATGGTTTTCCAACAAAATATCTCGAGGCTAAACTTTGTAAAGCCAAAAAACCAAGAAATTTTCGGACTTTTTTCAGTCTGTTGCCTGTAACTCAAAAAGTATAGTTTTTTTGCATAATATACTTAATTACAAAAAGAAAGAACATTAAATTCTCTATAAATTTTGTTATAAAAACGTTTTTCTAAACCCATTACTAAGCGCACAATGATTTTTTGAAAATGCCACTTTTTTTAACTTTACAAAGAAAAAAAAAGTGACCTATTTTTCGCCTCTCATCCCAAAAGACTTTTTTTCATCACTAACAATGAAAATTAAATACACCTATTGATGGATCAGATATGAAAGTTTTAAGAAAGGCAGGCAGAACAAGAACAAATTCTAGAAACCCTGTAAGAAAAACAATTACAAAGGGAGGGAGGGCCGGGGATAAAAAAAGGGAATGCAGATGGAAGATTGCAGCCACGTGATTTTCTCGAGCCGTTTTCATTCAGATGCATTTTTTTTTAAGGCATACTCTTCTAGTATGCTACTATTCAGTTTATTGTATCTCTTCTCGTGCAGTAATGAAAAATAAGTGAGCTCAACCCAAAATTGTGTTTTATTTGCCAAACGACTTCAAATAGTGATACTTGTGTTGTGAGCCAGAAAGGAATTGCCAAGCTCTTTGAACATAGCGTTCAGCGTCAAAGTAATGTTCAACAGAAGTAATATTCATCAGTTGATTGCCGAAAAACATATACGAATAAGAGAAGGATAGCAGCCTATGTTCATCGGGGTGAAGATTCTACACAAACTATAGTTTGTCCCTCAGATCGGGCACTTCTTTCAAATTTCAATATAATTGCTTCTTATGTGAAGAAGGTAATCCCGGAGAGTTCAACGAAAAACAATATAAAAAAGTCCTACCCAAAGAGAAATTTGATTCACAAAATAATGAAGTTAGAATCGAAAATAATATTTTTGAAAGCTGCAGAAAAAACGTGGGGGTGAATGGTCCCAGAAAGTAATTGAACGTATTCAGCACACACCTGACTTGCAGATGCATGGTATCATAGTTTTTGTTGCCTGAAACTAGATCAATCTGTAACAAGTGGAGAGAAAAGAGGGCGTCGACTAGCTTCATCCGTGGACGAAGCCAATGACAGAAACAAGAGCCGCTTCATTTCATTGCTTAAAACAAAATAAAAATTTCAAAACAAGAATTTCAAAATAACAGAACTCAAATTGAGAAGCAAAAGAAGAAGCTGGTATCATGATAGTTATCACAGCCATTTCAAGAGCCGAATCTTTTGAAAGCGTCGTAATTGTCAGGGAAAACATTGACCTTCTCGGGATCATGACGAGCTTAGGCCATCAGTACAAAAATCTATTTTTTTAAAAACCAGGAAGAGGTAACATCGAAATCAAGTGATTTTCAACCCTGTCATTCAAATACAATTACAACAATGTTCTTTTCACTCATGCAATCAGCGGATGAATCCGCTCTTTTTGGGCAAAGAAAGTCAAAGTTTTGTAGACTTTGAAAAAAACATGATCAGCTTCGAGAAATAGCCTGCGTGTTCATTAAATTAGGTTCTACCCGTCAAGAAACCATCAAGGTTGGAGAAAAATTCCACGTTTCACTATATAGTGGATGCATAGATACCACACGGAAATTGAAAAACTTAAAATTCGTGCTATTTGCTAACTCTGTCAAAAAAGCAAAGTTCATCTTGCAAGACTACCACCAACACATGAGGCTGCGCAGTATCATTTTCTCCGATGTTATCATCAGGTACAAGCTAGGCTAGGAAACAACATCCCTCCTGAAGAATGGGGTTGGGCTCACAAGTCAGACGATCTCTTTCAGCCAGTTCAAATGTGCCAAGACCCAGCACCTGAATCCTTGCTCCATGCTGTGTCATGTGGCTATAAAAAAGGGTGCAGCAACATGTTCTTTTCATAAATTAAGACACAAACGCTCGGCAATTTGTAAAACATGTAACGGGATCAACTACGAAAATGCCAACGACATCATTTATCCTGAAAGAGGGAATGTAAAAATGTCACCGTAAGTACTTTTTACTTACAATCAGTTTAAATACCTAATATTTATTTTCTCCACTAAAGCTCTAAATGCAAGAAAAATTACAATGTTCTTAATTTTTTTACAATGTTACCGTTGTAATTCATCGTGATTGTTATCAAGCAAACGCCTGTAATTTTAATAAGTTAGATTAAAGAGGATAAAATAGTGAAAAATTATGTCAAATTTTCGTTTTTGCAATTTTTCCGCAAAGTCAGTAAAAAAGAGTTACTTTCAGAAAGCTGTAGCGTGCTTAATAATGGCTTTAGAAAAACTTTTTAATAATGAAATTTATAGAGAATTTAATTCCCTTTCTTTTTGTAATTGAGTATGGTAGGCGAAAAGTTTATATTTTTTGAGTTATTGGCAAAAAACTGAAAAAAGTCCGAAAATTTTGTGGTTTTTTGGCACCACAAAATTTAGCTTCGAGATATTTTGTTGGAAAACCATTAATTATTGTTACTAGCATCCCCATAAACAGTTTAAAAACATAAAATCTTCTAGCAGAATTTTTGCATCTATTTATGACATTTTGACTGGCCTAATAATATGAACTAATATTTGGCTAATATAATAAGATTCAATAATTGGCATTGAATTCATTTATTAAACTTTTGCACTTTTTAAGAAAAACGCATTTGAAAAATAGTAACTCCGGCGTTTACTTCTCCGATTACTTAAATGAAAGTTTTAGGTCATGGGCTAAAATAATTTTATATTGTATTCTCATGGTGAGCCTTATTACCACACATGTTATTTGCAGTGCTGTTAGTTGTAGTGTGTTTTGTAGTGGTAGAGAATGCAATGCATACAGATGCAAATTTGATACCAAATACTACCCCTAATACATGGTTCTGATAGAATTTTCTCACCATTTTTTTTTTCGTTTTACGGAGAGAGAATTATCAATTTTTATGACTTGTCTTGGCCCTCCTTTTTCATTGAGTTCTGATTCATTTTGCCGATTATTTATACTATTTGTGAAAAAGTTTCACCTTTTTTTATGACGCAGTTACTTTTAGTCCCCAAGAAATAAGAAATACCTCATCGTCTCCTATAAGATGTTATAAAGAGTTGCTTAATTATATGGATTTTTCAATATCAGAAATGAAATTTTGTTCTTAGTTCATTTTTTACCTTTTTCTAAATGCTACATGAATTACAACACGGGTAACTGTTAACATAATACATTTTCAAAAAACTTTCCAATTATTTACTTCTTTTTAACAATGCAAATGACCAATTATTACTAAACAGATGCATTAAATGAATAAAGTCTCAAAGAAAATTAAAAAGATAAATCACATGTTTGTGCTAAAGAAATTTAACAACTTAAGAAATGCATAGATAGCAATGAAATAAATGTTAACATTTATTTATAATTTATAGGTTTTGGTGAAAACTGGACCTGGTTTCCTTGATAATGAATGGTTTGTTGGAGCGAGATTCAACTATGCAGAAAATATACTCAGAAATAGAAATGACATGGCAGCTTTAATGTACATTGGTATGCATTAAAATTATCACATGATAAACAGAATACATTCTTCTTTGATATTAAAACATAGCTATTTCTGAGATTAAAAAGTATCAAGAAAGTTAAATTTAAAATACATCAATTGTTGGAAACCTTTATCAAACATTTTTACGGCATCAATAAAGTTTGGCAACATTGTGAATTTATTTCAATTTATTATCAAAATATAAATTTGTTTTTAACGAGATAGAAATTTGTAGTTTGTTGGTTTTCCGAAATGGCAAATATTACTGAGAAAAGGACATATATTACATTTTATTTTCGCAATGTAATTTCGGCTACAAAAGCATTTCACATGTTGCAAATGTTTTCAAAGACAAATGTTTATAAACTAAGGCTATATTTGATAAATATAAAAAGCTTAAAAGTTGTAGAGAATTAGTCGAATATTATCTGCGGTCTGATAAACAATTCTCTTCAATTAATAATCTTCGATCGTATTAATATATGAAAGGTTATACTTTATATATATTAATCATATACATATATATATATTTACTGTCTCATGAACTTATGTCTCCACACTCATACATACATCATATTATTTTTTATTTTTAAATATTTTTTTACATGTTTCGTTTTAATTAAATAACATTGAAAAATAATACTATTATTTTAACAAACTCTAGTAAAGAATGGCATTGTTTTAGATTTCCTGTTCCTTTCTTGTTACAATTTTCGTATTAAAAGTATTTAATATGAAAAGGAAACATACTTGGAATTATAAATATATTTTTAAATACGTTTATTTTTATTAGATTGCATAAAGAATGATTATATTCTCGACATAAGATAATATTTAATGGATATTTTTTTAAGAAAATCATACATCTTGCTCTTACTTTTAAGAGAAAATTCTATTTCTATCATTATTTTATTAATTTATGAAATATTAAGTTTAAAAAATTGTGCAAAATGTCTATTTTACAATTTCTCTCTCTCTCTCTCTTTATATATATGTGTGTGTGCTTAGTATGTATTTATATATTTATATTCTCGATTTCATATGTACATATAATATACTTTCCTAATTAGTTTTATTGTTTTAGTTATTTATATTTCTCTCTGGAAGTTTCAATAAATTTCTTTTGACATTTTCAGATGAATTTGGAGTGGAAGAAACTGTTACTTTCTCCGAATTGTTTGAAGAAGTAAAGCTCTATGCTGCCGCTTTCAGAAAAAATGGATTGAAAAAGGGAGACACAGTAGCTTGTAAGTTTTAATTTATGATCTTGATTTTAATACGTCAGTGTTAAGACAAATTTCATTTGCATGGTTTCTTCTATCAAAAGTTTAATAATTCAAATGAAGAATAATTTAAGAAGAACATACTATTTATTTTGCCTTACTTTACAAAAAATCTTTTAGCGTTAAAACTGGTGAAAATTATTTTTGTATGAGAACTGATTTTCCTTAGATAAACTCAGCTTAAAAAACCAATTTTTACACTCAAGGGTTTAATATCTTAGTAAATCAGCCGATAGCTGATCAGGGACCTGAAAGTCAACCCTAAAAATCATCAGATATGCTCTTAGTACCTAATATTAAGCAACCTTATTTTTTAAAAATTCTCTATATATATTTCTAAGCATATAAGCTCCGGAAATTTTAGAAGTATTACATTAAACACTGATTTAAATAATAATACTTTGTTAAGCTCTTTTTTTTTTTTTTTTTTTTACAATTAAAAATACATTTGTTCAGCGGAGGGTGGTTTCTGCTCGTCTGACCACCCTTTTGCATGCCATTTTAATTTTAGGTTTTAATTTTCTTATAATAGCACTACTTTAGATTTAGACTATATGTATCAATTTGTTTATAAGTGTAATTTCATCAAATTAACCTTCTCCTTGTACAGATGTTTCTATCTTATTTTTAAGAAAACTTACTTTTGAAGCCGGAAACATCTTTTATAGAAAGTGAACAAAATCCCGCGTAGCAAATATACATGTGTAAACAACACCACTTACAAGACTTATATTGAAATTATATGTTCAACGTTCTCATATTTTTGTTCTGAAAAAAAAATATTTAGGTGCTCTATTGAAGTTAAAGAATTGCTTTTATGTAAATAAATCCTCGTTTAATTCAACTGAACCACATACTAAATTTAGAAAATAAGCTAAATTGCTAATAAAACATTGCGTTTAAAATGAAAATTTCTTTATTTTTCATTTTTATATATGCTTCCAAATTCTCATATACTTGTTAGGCAATGATTAAATGAAAGAAATGCATTTAAATTTTACAAAAAAATGAGAAAGTAAAATGTTTTATATTTCTTTAATAGATTAATACAATTTCCCAGAAAGCTGTACAGTTAATTTTGAATTTCTGATACACGTATCTGTAACTTTTTCAAATGCTGGTGTTAAGATTTGCAAATGAAACATTTAGCATCCAAAATTTGAAGTTTAATTCAATTATTAAAATGTGCCATTTTTCAGAAAACGGTGAATTTTTTAAAATAATCTCAATTCTCTTAAAGAAACATTATGACATAAAGATAAATATTCTATGTTTTTCTAACGAATTAACTATTAAAGCTTTATTGAAATATAATTCTGCTAAAATAAATTTATAATTAAGTATTCCGTTTTTTATATGCATAAACATATCCGTTTTTTATACGCATATATGCATTATTTATGCGTCAAAAATTAATTTCTTTAAAAAGACTATCTTACATGTAATGTATTTTTCCAATATAGTGTTTGAACTTTTTATAAACTTTTTCTCTGCTTACATTATAAACTGAATGTTTGAGATTATTATTGAGTCGTATTTTGTTTATTTAAGGTTATATGTCTCACAGAAAAGAAGCTATTTTCGCTATGCTTGCAACGACAAGCATTGGTGCTATTTGGGGAGGACCATCACCATGGCATGGTGGTAAGGTAAGATGGATAACATTTCTGTTTTTTTTTCAACCCTGTGTTACTTTATTGCATTTATTTTCTCTCCATAACACAGAAATGACTTTTGTAAAGTTATCACAGGTTAGAAATAAACAAGTAAAAAATAATGTCAGTTAAATTTTGTTAACATAAATGTCAAGTGTTTATATTTTTATTAACAATATTTCATGTTATTATGATGAGCAAAGTGATTTCCCTACTAGTCTACACAAATTATATTTCGTCAGACACTTTAGAAAACCTATTATGTATTTTGACTTAAAATTAAATACAAAAATAAATTATGATCTGTAGAACTAAATAAATAAACAACGTTAAAGAGCACAAATATTATAAAATAAAAGATGTTAAAAGCATACAGCCGTTTCGAGACTTCTAAAGTCCCATCATCAGTGCTAAAAAAAATGTAAAACGTAAGTCACATTGTTAAATAAAATAAAATAAACCATGCACTGAGCTCGCCGCTAAGGCGAACTGACCATAAAACGTCGCAAAGCAACAGTCAAGTCAGCATTTATCTGTATTATGCGAAGACTAAATATTGAAAATATTGAAAATAACTGCAAAATTTCAAACCGTACAAGAACATTAAACCTTCTTTTATTAAAAATGCCCGTTATTTGAGAAAAGAAACACATTTTAATAGAATACTATATTAAGATTGGTCAAAAATTGCGCATATTTTAGTTCTCGTTCCTTTTAATCACATAACATTTTTGTAATTTCTTTTATGAAATTTTTAAAATACCTTTTTATGAAAATTATAGCATAATTTTAATGGATTAAAATTTGTGAAAATTCAGTTATTTACATTTAATTGTAAAAGTATTTCTCAGTATTGCGATTTCAAATACATAATTTTCTTTTAACTACGGAAATCCATGTATGCAGACGATACTTACGCATTTTAAAAGAATTGTATTATGATTTTTTTTTTTTTTTTTATAAAGTGACAACTAAAGAATTATAAACAAATAAAATTAATTGTTAAATTCGTTATTAAAAGTGTTATTCAAATTAGAAGATTGAGAATTGAACGAAATGAAACACATTTACTACTAAGAAATGATTACTATTAGTATTATTTTTAATATGTTTGCTATTTAAAAACAATTTAAGGAATGTATTAGTTATGGTATCAAAGATTATTTGATGTGAATTGCAAAGATTGAAATCATACTATTTGAAATCATTTGAGAAAACGTCCCAAGCTATTGGAAAATGTAAAAACATCTTTAAAAGAGCTTTTAGTTGAAAATTTAAAAATATTTTGTAAAATTTTGCTTCGAAATTATTTTTATTTATACCAGTCATATCAGCATCACTTGTCATATCATACACAAAAAATTTCCGAGAAAATTCTTAATTATTTGGCTGAATTTACGTTTCTAAAATTAAAATGTGCCAAAACATAAATTATCGTTTTTGCTTAAAAAAGATGCAAAAAATAATGTAAAACTAGGCAGATGTGGCAATCCCAAAACTTTCTTCTATATTATGTATGGTAATACTTCTTGAAAAATGAAGTGGTTTAAACCAAAGTCAAGTCAGCAGCAACATATTCCAACTTATAACTGAATCTGAAGTTTGATGTAAATCCGTGCTTTAGATTTTGAGATAGAGTTATAATTTTAAACTAAGCGATAATTTCATTTTCAATAATAACTTTCGCTTTTTATCTCTAACATATAATAATAACAATTCTTTATAATATAGTTGATATTGATATTGTTCAGAATTGAATGACGTATTTGAAATACGTATTACATTTTCTTCCGAATTCACTAATAATACGTGACGAAATATGTTCTTGTTTGACGTATCGCAAGAAAGATTGTAAAATAAGAATAACTTCAATTCCAAAAATTCTTCTAAATCGTTGTGAACAATAAATTTTCACAATTACACTTCACTGTCTTCTTTTGCTATCTCTCTTTTTTTATTTTTAGTATGCTGCCAACATTGTGAAAATGATGGATGCCAAGTTCTTAATCACCATTGATTTTCATATCGATGACAATGTACCGGAGAAGATGCTTGAATACATTCCAATTGTTACAGACAGTAAGTAATCTGAACAAGTGTGTATCACTGTTTGACAATCTAGAGAAATGGATGTTTAAAAATGTGTAGAATTGGTAGAGTATTAATGATATTTTACAATTCTATTTTGTTAAAGTAGAACGAGAAGTGGTGCAATAATGGATGTTTTAACAGCCATTCTCTGTAGTTTTTTATTTTGGTTATTATTGATTTAAAATTAACTTACTTAAAAGAAGTCACATTTCTTTTAATAAGGGCATTATTTTGTATCTTCCATTCTTATTTGAGTGACGATTTCATTTAGTTTTCTTATTCCTGCATTTTTGTAGACGCTTACAATATTGTTAAATACAGTTAATTATTGTTGACAAAATTGTTAAAAGCAGAAGTTTAAACGAATTTTTTTATCGTCTTTGTTATTGAATATATTTTATTATTACTGAAATATTTCATCTCCAATTTGACTTCAGAGCCAGAATTTTAAATCTGTTTAATTATTTATATTGTTAAGTTTGAATTACATCATTAGAAGATCGAAATTGCCTTCATTCTCGAGTATCATTAATAAAAAGGGAAAGAAAGTTGATTCACATATGTGGATTTTAGGAGTGAAGACATTATGGAATGCTATTTGAAAATGTAAATAGTTGCGCTATGGGAAAATGCATATTCATTTTTCATACTAATAAGAAATTTCCAAATGAATTAAATAATGTGCAAGCTGCGAATCGAATCCAGAACCTTTGCCAATACCCTACCAATTGAATTACCTGGTCCAAATTCTAAACTGCATTTTTGGCTCGACTAACCTTATTGGCAATAGTGTCTGGTTATCATGTAGTTAGCTCAATATAATATAACACAGGCAATAGTATCCCATTAAATAATCGATACGTAGATATCGATATATACACTACTTTTTTTCTCTAGTCGTACTGATTGAATTTGATATCCTACGAATTAATTTTTTTCTGTTGATCGAAGCAATGCCCAATACGGGATTCACCCAGAATGTTTGGTCTGACCAGTGGCCGAGAGGTTCTGACCTCTCAACTGGTAGACGGCAGGTGCTGGGTTCGAACCCAATCGCGGCCGTCGGCCTAACCGTTCGGACTTTTCGTGGTTTTCTTCGAACCTTGCGTAAATACGGGTTACGTTCCCTTAGAAAGACCCCCCACGAAGGGCACTCCTCCCCATGGGTTTATATCCCTAGTGTAGATAATCGGCCGACACAAATACACCACACCACCACCCAGAATGTTTGACCTTTGAGTGGAGATTCATTGCCTACCGTACATTCTTTTGAGCTGTCTGCATGTTAGATCATATGCTATAGTCAATAAGGTAATCAGAGCTATCGTTGCTCGGTGTCCAGGTAGCCTTATCGGTAGACCAGTGTCAATGTAAATCAAAGGTTCTGCGTTCGAGTCTCAACATGGGCATTTTTTCTGTCGGATGGGAGATTTTAATTCATATACTGTCTTTACAAATCCGTTTTATTGAAGCAAAAATAGTGTATTCGTTTTATTTAAGATACAGATTGATGAATATTTTTGTTTAGTAAACATTTTTTTCTGACACTTATGGGGTAATGTCCCACTGAAGATAACATTATACTTTAATAACTCTCAGATTTTGTAAATTCTGTCAACCTACTTTAATTCTAATTCTGGAATGCTATTTGATCTTAATAAATTTAAAAATTGATGAAAATTACGTTCATATTTGCAAATAATCATTACATTCAATATCTAGAACGTTATGATTGAATTCATCGTTACTTTTTCCTTCATTGTATTGAATTCGTCTTTATTTTTTATGAAGGATTTTCCTGATTTAAAACTAAATTAATAGAAAATATTTTTAATCATTTCCTGATTTATAAAAACTTGAAATTTATTTTGCATTAAACATATAATTTTCACTTAAGAAATTAATATTTCTTTTTATCTGACTCCGTACCCATTTTTTTTATCTTTAATGTTTTTCATTTCATTCTCAAATTAGTTTTCAGTTGTTTATATAAAATAAACTTAACTTTTTCAAAATGACTAAATTAAATATTTAAAAATCTATTTTCTGAAAATATTTTATACCATTTGTATTTATTTTTATATTTATTACTGTTTCTTTTTATATAGATTGTCCGAATATCGAAAAAGTAATACTTTTAGTAACTCAAGCCGATACGTATACGAAAGATCTTTCCAATATTAAAAATTGGTAAGTTTATATAACTGATCAAATTTACCTACAAATGTATATGTAGTATGCCCGTATAATGTAATCTTTTCATAAACGTAATTGCACACTGTTGCCATAAATAAATAAATAAATAAAACCAAATGCAATAAAATTTCATAAATAGTTACTCAAGTAAGGAATAACTTTTCGATAATATTTCAAATGAAACATAGCATTTGTTTTACAAGACAGTGTAAAAGTTTAAGA
This sequence comes from Maratus speculifer, assembly GCA_964019185.1. Taxonomy (NCBI): domain Eukaryota; kingdom Metazoa; phylum Arthropoda; class Arachnida; order Araneae; family Salticidae; genus Maratus; species Maratus speculifer. The sequence goes on from OZ025289.1 coordinate 303,740,979, forward strand.
AAATCTTTGATGCAGTCCCCCTTTTTTTTTAAACTTTGTTTAGAAAAATGTTGTCTCGTAACGAAGAAGAACATTACAAATTAATGGTTTTGTACCAGCCGACCTTTCCAACAGTGCTTTGAATGTTAAGAATTTTTCCGATTTTTTCTTTAAACATGTAAATTCAGACTAGAATTAAAGATACACAATCATACAAACTACAGATTTATTTGCAGAATCAACGTAATCATCGATTAAACGAGGACGATGACCAGTGTCCGTGCTAGTTCGGGTCATGTTAGAGGCCTCAAGTTTCTCTATAGATTTCGAAATAACATTTTCTCGGTATAAAATAATAAAATTTTACTCCAGGTAAGTTTTTAAAAGCTTTTTCGTGTAAAAATTGAGTACCAGTTTTCCAATGTAGGAGAAAAAGTCGATATAATTATCGGGGAATGCATAGGTTTCGGGAAGGTAATATTGGATGCAATAAATAAATAAACAATCATTTAAAATAGAATGAAGAACATAAGATTTTGCGAAAATAAAAATAATAATGAACATTAAATATGAAACCATGACATTTTTTATACATTTTACTATCTATTTTATATATATTCTATCATATTTATTATCGGATAGGTTTGGTACTGGAATTATTATCGGGGATCTCGGTCTTTTTGTGCGGCACTACTGTGTAAATATACAATTTGAAAATCTTTTTTTTTTATTAGTGCAATATTGCATTATATATCGGACCAAATTAACGTTTTACCAGGTCCCCAAACGAAATTAAGTTGGTATTTTCATTTAAGCCTACATTATTACGTCCTCGAACAACGCCGAATGGGTCAGCTGGTAAAAATAAAAAAAAGCATTATCATGATATTTAAGATGAAGATTAAGAAACGAGGTGAGAGTATATTTCTAATCGATATTCTAATTTGTTTTAGTTTCAGAAATAAGTTCTGATAGGATTTATATTAAAAAAAAAAAAAAAAGAATTTATTAACATAATGAAAAGTTATGGAAGCAGTGGAATGGTAAACAGTTTCGGTACAGACAGTTCAGTAAACAACTGCTACCACTACTTTTCTACTACTAAAATGTTTAACAGTGTAGATGATGTGATTGCTAGACAAATAAATTTTTCAGATGATTTTCAGATTGTTTAGGTATATTTATCAGATGCCATAAGTAACTTATAATTCTCAGTTCAGTGAAAAAAAGTCATTTCTTGCACAATAACACAGCTGAACATCAATTCAAACAAAGATATTCAAAAAAGTTTTCCTAATTCTTACAAATCATTTCATCCTCTCGCATCGTATAGATACTCTACTAGATAAGTTAACTTAGTTGAGCTCGACATGTAAACAAAGAATAACTTGTTGATAATGACAGGCTAGTTAAGCTTTTAAAAAATTGACCTATTAAAATTCCAGGTCATTTATCAGGTCATTATTATTTCCAGGTCAAATATAATTTATTTCTTTTAATAAAAAAATAAATTTAGTTCAAACGTGCAAAATCTCTCTTTATCTAAAGAGAATCTGTATAAAGAATATCAAAGAATCTATACAAAGAGTACCAAAGAATTTACTAGTCTTGAAATTCCAGGACTCGTACGAATCCTGTACTACATGCCTCCGTTTATAGGTATTTTAGTGTAGTATAATGATATGCCTAAAAGTTGATTGTATGAATTCAATTTCTAGTATGCCATCATTTACTGTACCTATTACATTGAATGTATTTTCAGAAGCTAGCAGTTTAATATTATGACGATCGTCACAGAGGATTGCAAACAAAATTTGCGTGTAAAGCAACAATATTTCGAAATAAGTTTTAGTATTTGTTTTACATCGTTTCCTGTGTTGTTTCGTAGTCGAGTAATTTCTAATAATTTTTTAGGCCTGTTCTTTAGGTATGTATTACATTTGGTATAAAATATCCCGCTGTATAAACTTTGATTATATATTTTGTGAGTGAATCTATAGACTGATTGCCAATCTGTGTTTACACAAAGCGAAAAATTTTATTCGCTTTATAAGCTTTTTTTTTTTTTTTTTTTTTTTGTACAAGATGTTTTCTAAATTCCTATTCCCCATTTCATCTGAGAAACTTATTAGCTTTCCTTATGAATTAGCTTTGCAATCTCCGACAGAAATTTCTAGTCTGTTCTGAGAATCTTTTACTTAATTTGAGAAAATAATTTTTTAAAATTATTATCTATTTTATAAAAAATTGCAATAGGAAGTGAATAGTACGTAGACAAATATTTTCTTTTTGATCCAGTGAATCCATTTAGATTGTAACGTTTTACATGGACTTCTCTAATAATTGACGCAGAGGAAATTGACTGGAGTTGAAGTAGCATATGATCCATTATTATACACAATTCTAAGTTTACCCAATGCAAAATGGTTCACAGCGACAAATAGAATTCTCCTAAATTTAAATGAGTACTTATAGTTGATTAGAGTCTGTACATTCTCTCAAAAATTACTATGCATTTTAAGTTTATGCCCAGGACAGTTCACTATCAAATGTTATTCACTTACAAAATGGGGATCTAAAAGTTAATGGGAAATTACCTGGCTACGAAAACACTTAGAAAACGGCATAAAACTAATACAAAAAAAAGTTATTTACAACAACTGTTGCTCTACATGTGTAGGACAAATTTCCATTGCAATTCTCTCTGACGATCAACAGAAATCACATTAAACAGCTCACTTCTCAACATATAAAAAATGCAAAAACAGAATAAATGATGGTATACTTATAATTGAAATACCTGAAATCATTTTTGAACAAGGCCATTACGTAAAAAAATATAACTGACTGAAAAAAATGTTGTGGTAACAGAACTTCCAATCACTTTCATCAACTGGATGTAAGTTTGATAAAGATAATAGATGGCCGAATAGACCCTTTTAATAATTCCCGTACACTACTCTGCTTGTCATTTTTTTGTATAAGCTGTAAAAATATACATTAAGATAGTCACAGCAGCATGTGGATAAAAAGAACAGGTAAACTAGGTGGATGCATCGAAAACATGCCAAATTTTGATAAAGAAAATCATAAATCAATATATAAATATAACACTGTACTAAGATGATCGAATAGTTGGGACGGGTGGTATATGAAATATAGCCACCTCTACGACGTTTGTCCAAGGTAGTTTTGAAAAGAAGAGCTGTATTAAAAACAACAATTCATTGTATGTCCCAATAGAGTGGTAATGCCGTTTTCTTATCAAAAGTTGTCTCTTTTGCTCCAGCTATACGGAATAAAGATATTGTTTTATAGTTTAAATATGTTAAGCGAATAAATATAAAGGTTTAAGTAACACTTTTAAATAATAACCAGCTCGGTAGGAAGTTTTGAATTTTTTTAAAAAAATGTCAAAAAATGACAAATTTTACCCAAAATTTTGATTTTTGGAGCAAAAGCGCAGACTCAAGCCATTTTTTTTCAGCGGTAAAATTTCACACAGTTGATGTACTAGTATAAAGGCAACTTTTGGCACCTACCCGTTTTTGATTTTTAAAAAATAATTTTTTTCGCTCCACCCTAATGTGGAAGTAGGACAGAATTCATTGGACGGGGACAGGTTTTCAAAGCCAGCGCCCACAGACTTTGAAGCCGCAAGTGTTTGAGCCCAATCGTGACCGGTTTTAACAAGTTTCTGGATTGGAATTTTAACTTCACGTAAAACTAACATATTGTTTTCTATATTTCTCTTAACTCTACACAATACTCATAATGATGAGTGCATACTTGACTGGTACTGTAGTTAAACTGAAAACTGTAGGTTACAGTATAAAAAAAAAAGCAATCTGAATGCCGGTAGTTATATATATATATATATATACAGGGTGATTCCAAATTTTTTTTACAATAAAAGAGGGGTGATAGTACACATCAAGACAAACAATATTAAATAGGAGACCAAGGGTCCAAAACGTTTTCCTAAGGAGATAGCCGCCATTAGAGTTTAGGGACCAAAATTTCAAATAAACATAAAAAACGGAAAAATCGGTCGATTGATTTGCGATTTTCACTAAAATTATTCTTTATGTCGGCATTTTCTTGAAATTAAATTATAAAGATAAATTTCAAAAAAATGCCGATAGAGGGCGCTTTAGACTTTGGAGTAACGAACAACTATTTTTTGCCGGTATGTTTTGCATGTCATTAAATGTTTTCGTAAGTTTACACTCAAACTTAAATTTTGAGCTCAAAATCTGTAGTTGGAAGTGGTTAAGTAACACAAACTGAGCTGTGTTCAGAGGGTTCAAATTTCAAATGATTAAAAAAAAAGGACAAATTGGTCAATTAATTTGCGGTTTTCACTAAAACTATTCTTTATTTAGGTATTTTCGTGAAAATAAATTATAAAGATAAATTTTAAAAAATGCCGATAGAGGGCGCTTTAGACTTTGGAGTAACGAACAACTATATTTTGCCGTTATTGTTTGCATTTCTTTAAATGATTTAGGAAGGTTAGACTTGAACTTAAATTTTGAACTGAAAATCTGAATAGTAGGGAGTGGTTAAATAGCACAAACTGAACTGTGTAAAAGGGGGAGGGGGAGATTCAAATTTAAAGTAATTATAGAAAATGGAAAAATTGGTCAATTCGTTTGCGGTTTAAAATAAAACTATTCTTTAAGTCAGTATCTTCTTGAAAATAATTTTTAAAGATAAATCTCAAAAAATTCCGTCAGAGGGCGCCTTAAACTTCAGAGTAACCAACAATTCATTTTAACCATTATTTTTTGGTTCTAATTAAATGCTTTCAAAAGCATTTTAAATGTTCTCGGAAGCTCAGATTTACAGTTAAATTTTGAGCTCAAATCCTGAATCGTTATGATTAGTTAAGAAGCGCAAACTGAAGTGTGTTCACGAGTTAAAATTTAACTCTCTTTCCTCCTCGAGCACAATTCAATTTTTCGCTACTTAAACACTCCCAACGATTCAGAATTTCAGCCCAAAATTTAAGTCTATGCATTTGAAAGCATTTCATGAGATTAAAAAAATAACAGTTAAAAATAGTTGTACGCTACTCCAAAGTCTAAGGCGCCCTCTATCGGCATTTTGTGAAATTTATCTTTAAAAATTATTTTCAAGAAAACACTGATTGATCAAAAAAATTTCTGATTTAAAAATTAGTTTTAGCAAAAACCGCAAACGAATCGACCAATTTTTCCGTCTTTTACAATTATTTGAAATTTGAACCCTCTGAACACAGCTAAGTTTGTCTACTTAACCCCTCCCAGCTATTCAGATTTTGAGCTCAAAATTAAAGTTCAAGTCTAAGCTTACGAAAGCATTTAATAAGATGCAAAAAATAACGCCAAAAAGAGTGTTTCGTTACTCCAAAGTCTAAAGCGCCCTCTATCGGCATTTTTTGAAATTTTTCTTTATAATTTATTTTCACAAAAATAACTAAATAAAGAATAGTTTTAGTGAAAACCGCAAATCAATCGACCAATTTTTCCGTTTTTTATAATCATTTGAAATTTGAACCCTTGAATACAGCTCAGTTTGTGTTACTTAACCACTCCCAACTACAGATTTTGAGCTCAAAATTTAAGTTTGAGTCTAAGCTTACGAAAACATTTAATGAGATGCAAAAAATACCGGCAAAAAATAGTTGTTCGTTACTCCAAAGTCTAAAGCGCCCTCTATCGGCATTTTTTGAAATTTATCTTTATAATTTAATTTCAAGAAAATGCCGACATAAAGAATAATTTTAGTGAAAACCGCAAATCAATCGACCGATTTTTCCGTTTTTTATGTTTATTTCAAATTTTGGTCCCTAAACATTAATGGCGGCTATTTCCTTAGGAAAACGTTTTGGACCCTTGGTCTCCTATTTAATATTGTTTGTCTTGATGTGTACTATCACCCCTCTTTTATTGTAAAAAAAATTCGGAATCACCCTGTATATATATCTATATGTATATATATATTAGTCTAAATGATATTTATCAGATTTTAATTTAGATTGTATTATTTGTTATTTTAAAAATTCTGCACTCCTGTGTTGGGTGAGATTTGAAGTCGCTATTACAAAATTAAGCTTTCTGAAGAAAGGAATGTCTGAAGAAAAATTATTGTGTACAAGAATTATTGTTTACAAAAAATATTGTTTACAAAAATTGTTATTTAGAAATACTGACTTATAAAAATGGCAAATCACTATTTTCAGACGATTATCTACGACTACGAGGGCATTGAATTAAAGCTGTTCAACATGGAATTTCGGTATATTAGGTAACACTCGACAATGTCATTGTGTTCTTAAGATACAATGGTTTTTTCTGGGTGCAAAGACGTCAATTTGAAAATGCTAATTTAGTTCACTTTTTTCATTTTTTGTGATGAAAGACAAATGAATATACATTTCTAGCTAGTTATTATATTTCGACAAAAATATAGTTGCATAAAATGTATAAATATAGAAATTACGCAATTACGCCATGTGATTTCTGCAATAATATCACGAAACCACGAAAACAATAAGCAAATTCTTTTAGATACTAATCAAGTGTTAAAAATGATTTATGTTTGGTTCAATTTAACTGATTTAATTTGATTTTCAAATCTCATAATCAAGAAAATAAGCATTTGATATAGTAAAAATGATTTACGATTGTTTTACGTTCAAACAGTACCAATAAAATAACCACAAATGATATATATATACCGTAATTTCCGGAATATAATTCGCGGATCAAACAATTGTTTTTGGACCCAGAAAATTTCTAAAAAGAAATTTATCCTTTTAGATCGCCGTAAATGTTTGTCTTCAATCACTAAATAAGATTTATGGGTGCAAAAAGAATTGTTTGATCCGCGGATTATACGCCGGAAAATACTGTATATATATACATATGTAAATATAAATATATATATATATTAATAATTGTTTAAAAATATAATACTTCTAACAGTAGCATTTAATTTTTTAAATGTATTATGAATTTTATAGTATAATATATGTTCTACTAATTTTTATAATTATTGTTACGATTTTAATTTTATTACCTATATGACTTATACCTTGACCATAACTTTAACTGTTACAAAGTCACATGTAATTTATATCTACTGTAGATTCACTTGAACTACAAATCATGCTAGGATTTGGGTATGGTAGATATTTTAGTATATATATGCTTTTTTAAAAGAATTTTATATTATTGTTATTTTGTCATATTGTTTTTATTTTCTTCAATGAGTATCTTTTTACTAATTTGTAATAGTAAATAGCTTCCAGCCTGTCGGGTGCATTTTGAGTCGAATTCTTAGCTTTTAGCACGACTCATAACAGAAACTAGTTGGATGTTTTTGCTTTTTTGTCAAACTATGCACCCCTGATGAGTAGTTTAATAAAAAAGCCTTCTACTGTCCTTTTATCTATTTACCTTTCATTATTTTGGTAATCTGCCTTCTATTTCACTTCAAACTTCAACTGTTAGTAATAAGATGACTGTAAAAATACTGGTTTCATTGGTTTATTGTATGGTAATATATGAATTACTCTGGTTATATAATGTCCATTTATCCATATATTTTTTAGTAATTTGGTAATCTACCTTTAATTTCACTTCAAACTTCAACTGTTTTCAATAATATGATTGTAAAAATACTGGTTTCATTGGTTTATTTAATGGTATTGTCTGAATAACTTTGGATGTATTTATAAAAGTATTTATATATATATATATATAAATATAGATATATAGTCTTATTTTACACCGATGGAAATAGTATTAAAATATATCTTTTTACAGCGTCTTCCTTGAAAATTTCCTGAAGGATGGACGTGACACTGACGGATCTGTGCCAGACATAATTTTTGAACAGTTGCCTTTCAGTCATCCCATTTGTATGAATTTTACTTCAGGAACAACAGGTTCTCCCAAAGCTACAGTTCATTCAGCAGGTGTAAGTGAGCTTATGAACATTTTGTTATTTGTACTTAAATGTAATAGACTAAAAATTTTTTAATTTGTATGATTTCACTTTTTCAAATGAGAACGTGAGTTTGAAAAACCGTCCGAAAACATTTGGGAAGTCGCAAAAACCTTTGACTGCGTCCATTGTTTTTCATTTTAAACCAAGATTTTACAGTGTCAGAAATACATAACAAAACTAGTTTTTATGCAGAGTTTAGTGTTTTTACGATGCAGGTTCATCAATAGAATAGATTTATACATAAAACTCAATATTTTAAATATTATAAGTTTTGAAGGCAAATTTTGAAACTCACATCCTGAAATAATAAAATAAGACATCGCTAGAATGTAATGATTTATAATACATTGTGCTTAAAAAAGAGAGAAATGTAGGCAAGAACAAATAAATGTATTATATCTTTATAAATAGTTAAAAAATATGTTAAAGTGAATCAATTTTCCCTTTCAATTGTGCGCCTGAATAACATACAAAGGACATCTATGAAGCATAGCACATATCTAATATTGTAAAATATTTCAGACAGATATGCACATCTATAAAATTTTATACGCAATCATTATTCTCGAACAGAGATATTGGGATTAGAAAATGCCATACAAAAGCACTTTTATGGAAAAAATTTGTCCCGTAGCATATTAAAATGGACAATTCTTATTGTAGTATACAGGGTGAGTCATAAATATCGATACAATCGACTATCTTCTTAAATATTGCCCCTAAACCCATACTCCCAATTGCAAAAATTCATAAAAAAGTAAACTTTTTGATAAGTTGCAACTCCATGGGGGGGGGGGGGTCTATTTAAAAAAGTACGAAAATTAACTTTTTATATGTGCCCCGTAGAATAAAAATTCCAATTAGGAAAGCATTCCTTATCCAGTCCTGAATAACACACAAAAAGTTGCATCTTCATATATTCAAAACTAGCAGAGTTATAGTCGTTTGAAAAATTCATCAGGTATTAAGAGATTAGGCACAAATTGAAATGCGCGCAATTCAAAAGACAGTGTTACTTTAACAGTTCTAGGAAACGTGTAAAAAATCTGACTTTTAAGTCAAAATTTTGATTTTTTTTCTTTTTTTGGTGATGGTGAGCCATATAATTTGCTAAGAAAATGACATCCTAAAATTTATCATAAAATTTATAAAAATTTCATACGATTAGTACTGGTTTAAATGGGATAATTAAAAATCATTATAACTCCAAATATTTTTTATCGGATTTCAATTTCTTTCCATTTAATTAAAAATGAAAATCTGATTTTAGTTTTCTTTCGAGATTTTTGTTTTTCAATATTAATTTTAGAACTATTAAAAATATTTATTGAAAGAATAATATAACTTTAAAAAAATCATATTTTCAAAAGTAAATAATTTTTCAATTTTGCCCGAAACAAAACTAATGTATAATAATTAAAAATGACATGTTTCAAGTTTCTACTTTTTTCTTTAACAATTCTTTACGTTTAATAAGGTCTGCACTGGACGAAATTTTCAATCCCGGTCTCGAACAATCCGTATTAAAATCACTGTCTTTGACTGACCTAATACGTGCATGAAATAAGTAAAGTTTGGTTCAATCAAACTTTTTACAAAAACCACACAGCTTTTAAAATCGCTTTTATTTAAAAAAAAAAAAAAAAAAAAAAAAAAAAAAAAAAAAAAACTTTAAAATTTTTTAAAAGAATAATAAATTTAAATGCTGAAAAATTAAACACAATAAAACCAGAAAAAAATCTGTCTATGATGGAATTCTATCTTAAACAGAAAATGTGTTGATCCATGCAAAATGAATACAATAGTACCTAAGAAAAAATAAACTCCACTTAACCCGCCTAGGAAAGGCATTTGTCTATTACGTATTTTTTCTTTCTTATGTGATTCCGTCTAAAAAGGTTTTACTGTATAACATTTTTCAAAGTGTCCGACCCACAGGATATGGATTAGCTATATTAAAATATAAGTGAAACATTTAGGGATTCTTTGATAAAATAGATATATCACAGCCTTTGGCGCTTCTTCAATAATAAAAAGTATAAATATGAAAAACGAAAAGCTATGACAAGTATTTTTGGTCAGAACTCCTCCCCGCGAAACAATTTTTAACTGCACTGAAGTAAAAAAACTATGTAGAAATTCACGGCTGAGCCGGGCTATGATTTAAACTTTTTTCCAGGCTAGTCCTGATTATGATTTTAACATTTTTCACTGCCGGGCAGGAATTTTGCCCTATGGGTCTGTTTGGGACGGGACCTAGATATTTCGGTCCATGCAGACCTCCAGTGCTAACGATGAACATATTTTGACAACAAGTTTTGATTTAAATCAATACGCTGCTTTATTATGTCCAAATAAGAGGCACGGTCTTAAATCGACATTTAATACGAACAATTTGTGGACGATCCCTCCTTTGCTTTGAAAATGAGTTAAAATATCTTTGTCTACAGGCATGGTAAAGTAGTGTAAGTCACGAATTTTGGAGAATTTTGGATTTTGATTTCTCTGTCCGGTTTTCAGATACGGAGATGAAATTTTTTTTGTTCAATTTAGGAATGGATAAGGAATAATTTCCTAATTAGGAATTTTGCTCTACGGGGGCCGTATAAAAATTTAATTTTCGTATTTTTTCAAATACACCCCCATGGATTTGCAACTTGTCTTATCAGAAATTTCACCTTTTTTTATGAATTTTTGCAATTGGAAGTATGGGTCTAGAGGCAATATTTAAGGAGATAGTCTACTGTTTCGATATTTATGACTCACCCTGTATATATTATATAATACATTAGTTAGTATGATTATATAGTACGTCAAATAAACTATTCGATGCAACGGTAACGACCACAATAAAACAGGAATGTCTGATAATCAGTCATTTAGAAAATGGGATTGTTTTCATATAAATGCTAAAATAAATATGTAAGTAAATAAATGACACTAGAATAGAAGAATGGAGACAAGGTTGATGGATAAAGGAAAAACACGCTGTACAGCCAGATAAGCTACCAACTCTGAAACAAGAACAATAGGATTTTGAATGACTCATAATATTTAAGGTTTCTATAATAGTTAAGAGAAACACAGCTAGGTTTATTTTTATAACGTACACTGTTAAAAATCTTGTTCTAGTTTGAACCAAAAAAGTTTGTTTTTTGGTGCTCAATATCTGCCACCGTAAGATGGTGAAATCTTGAACCAATATTTGGAGCTCCTGTTGAAGTGTTGTTCCATTAGTTGGAACGAGGTTGAACTAGGAAGTTCCAAATGTTGGTACGAGATTTCACCATCTTATGGTGGCAGCTATTGAGCACCAAAAAACAAATTTTTTTGGTTCAAACTAGAACAAGATTTTTAACAGTGTAGGCATGAAAATTGGTTACGAATAAATGAATGTAGTTTAATGATTTCTCGTTCTAGTTTATTCAGTTGTGGATCCTACTATAAAAATCAATTCACATTTCAAAAATTCATAACAAAATTAACAAACTGTTTTTTATTCGTATACTTTATGACAAACAATTTATTAGTGTTAGATGTTTTGTAGTTGTTGCGAAATGAAAATGGCCTGCAGATGGCGCTAAATACGCTGAAATATTGGCTGCAAAAATGCTGATTTTGAAATTTTTCTTATTTATGTTTTTTTTTTTTTTTTTTTTTTTTTTTTTTTTTTTTTTTTTTTGCTTGTAAATACCGCGTCGTTGGTTTGATCGTCATATCAATGAAAATATTTCATGCTTTCGAATCAATATGTATTTTTTGTTAAACATTCCCCCCCCCCCCCTCCCGAATGAATGTGAAACTATAGAAAAAATTCGCGCACTGAATTGGGTGAAATCTAATCCATAGCTACCAATCTTTACCCTTTTTCCAATCACTATTTTTTTACATAAAAATTTGTTTAATTGTCAAAAAAATTTGTATAATAATGTAGCCATTTTTTTTATTTATTTTATTCCCTGAAATTTTCCGCTCTGGGATAATTTTTATTCCTAATGTTCTTACTTTCATTTGGACAGAACTATTTGCAGAAATACTCTCATTGGGCTTTCCAGCGTGCTCTTATTGTTCCTGATCGGCCAGACGCCCGTGACTTCATGATTTGTGTTAATGGAGTTTGCTACAAAAAGAATCTGCTTTCCGTGAAGAGACAGAATTTGTTAGATATTATACCTGATAACATCTTTGCTGCCTGGTAGCTTTCTTATAACGATACCTTTTTCATTCTAATTTCTTTTAACACCAACTATGATTCGTAACATCAAAACTTGAGCTTTATAATGTATGATGGGAACTGTTTTAGATGACGAGTTGCTAATAAAAGTATAACGGCAAAAGATGACTCCTTATTGTTCATGGAGGAAGTTCTTGTTAAAATCATTTCACTGCTTCTACGATCTGCGATAACATCGGCAAGGTGTTGATTGCTCATCGAATTAAATGAGCTCAAGTTCGACTGAAGGAAGTTCGACTGCATTCTCTTGAATGCTTAACGCGAGATGTGCTACAATACAACACACACATCATCATATATATATATATATATATTTCGCAAAAAATATATATATATACGCCAAGTCTCATGCAGTAAACCGCTCTCGGTAGGATAATTAATTTATTAATCATCTTGTATGGTTTTTTAAATATGAATGGACTTTAAAATTCTTTAAATAACTTTCTTTCTTTTTGTCACAAAAAATGATATCTGATTTCTTAAACTATAATATACAAAAATGCAATAATTTATTAAATTTTCATGATTTTTGAAAGTAAAATCATTATTTAAATATTTGAACATTTCTTAAAAAAATTTCCATTTATAATCAGATTTTCTGACAAATATTATGGTGAAAATTTTCAATTATTAGGATGAGCAAAGCGAATCCTCTACTAGGCCACTCAAATGACATTTTGTCGTACACTTTACAAAAAAACTATACAGTATTTTCACTTGAAATTAAGCACAAATATAAATTATGATCTGTAGATTTGCAGAATATTATATTTTTTACAGAAATACTTTTCCAAAAATTATTATTTTAATTAATTTATTTTACATGTTTTTCCATTACGAACGCATTTTTTCAAATAAAAAGTGAAACACGTACGTTTTCAGAAGAAAAACTTAAATCATGGGGTCAGTAATTATAGTTAGAATCATCATTAAATAAATAAAAAAATAAAATATATTTTCATTATTCTGATAAAATATCTCAAAAACTGCTTTCAGATTTTCAAACTATGCTCATTCCTTTAACTATGTATAGTTTCATGATTTCTTTTATAAAATGTATAAAATACTTTTTTTTAGAAAAATTATAGCATATTTTTAATGAATTAAAATTTGTGAAAATTCTCTTATTAACATTCAATTATAAAAGTATTTTTCTGTGTTAGGAATTCAAACACACAATTTATTCTTATTTCGTGAAATCATTTAAGCAGACGATATTTATGAATTTTAAAAGAATTACATTATGTTTTTGTGAAGTGGCAATAAAAGAATTGTAAACAAATAAAATTAATTAATATTTTGTATAATTCTACTTCGAAAATATTTTTATTTATACCAATCTTATACCATAAATAAACAATCTGAGGAAATTCTTAGTTATTTGGTTGAAATACATTTTAAAATTAAAATGCGCCGAAACATATAATTACATTTTTGCTTAATAAAGATGCAAAAATAATTTTAAAAATATATTATTACTTTCAAATATTTATCTTATAGCATAATACTTCGCGAATCCAAACAAAGCATGGCTTTTGCTAGTTTAGGAACGATTTTGTAGAATTTTGTTTTTAGAATGGACTTTCTAAAAATTCTGTATTCCATAGCAGTAATATGAATTTTTCGGAGAGTAATTTTTAATGTAACTTTGGAAAAATAAAAGGGAATATTCTAGGATTTTTTCTTCTTTCAAAAATGATTTTGTAATGACATTTATTATCTCCAATGTCAGAGTCACAAAGTAAAACCTTTTGTAAATTTCCTAGTTTCATATTTTGGAAAACTTTACTTAGTTTGAAAATTACGTTAGCATTTTATGAATATTTTTCTAAATAATAACTACGTATTTTTTTTATTTTTTTTCTTTATTTAATTCCTAAACAATTTTTTTTATTTAAAATTTAGTATTTTATTTTACATTTTTAAATTATTTATCTTTGTTAAAGTTGATTTCCAAGCTAATTAATATATATATATACATATTTTAAAATTACTCGTCTTTGCTAAAGTTGGTACAGATTTACAATCTCTAATATATCTCAGTCATCAAATAAAATTTTAAATAATAGAAAATTATACATTCGGAAAGATTGATGAAAGATAAATTTTAAGTAACAAAAGTAAAACAAAAGCTCTTTAAAAGTTTCATAAAACATAGTTTGCAAAATGTTTTCCAAAGTTCACAATACAAAAGAAAAAAAAATTTGATTTTACGGCATAATACTAGGGTGCCAATTTAAAACTGTAATATCAACAACAATAAAACTGCAAAATAAGCAAGTAATATTAAGTTATGCAACAATACAAGGTTTAATTAATTTATCAGGCATCATATTATTGCTTATTGTATGGTTATAAATTCTAATACCAACTGTCAGTATTATACCGCAAAATCAACACTTCTTTTGCAGTTCAAGGTAAATACAAATAAATTAAATTAAATTAAAATAAATAAAAAATGTGTTTTTTACTAAATTTTTTTTTCAAAGAATTTAAAATACTAAACGTTGTTAGAATGTTTTTATTATTACTTTTTGGTTAACATTTTATATTGAAAATGCAGTATAGTTTTAAGAAAGTTAAAAAATAAATAAATGAGATGTGTATTTTTTTCAGACACTGATAACTCAAATGAGAGATTTTACTATTCACATGGACATGAAAAGTAATGACGTTGCTTGCTGAATGTTTCCTGTAAGTTGTTAAAATAAATATAAATTTTCATTTGTTAACTAAATTTATTTCAATTTTAACGAAAGATGTTCTACAAGAAGGATGATATGTACATTCAATATAATCATGAAACAATAAATATATTTTTCATACCTTTGTTTTAAATACCGTAATTTCCGGCGTATAATCCGCGGATCAAACAATTCTTTTTGGACCCAGAAATCTTATTTAGTGATTGGAGACAGATATTTACGGCGATCTAATATGATAAATTTCTTTTTAGAAATTTTCTGGGTCCAAAAACAATTGTTTGATCCGCGGATTACACTCCGGGAACTACGGTACTTTGAACAAGAGTTCATCATAAAAATTGCGGAAAATGTATTTGAATTTTCAATTTATTTAAGCTTGATTACATGCAGGTGGATTTATTTTTAAAAAAATTACAAAAAAAAATATAGGAAATATTTTTTAGTATTTGAAGTTAGACAAATAAAAATTCGATAAGACTGGATGAAGGCAAAGGCTGGAAATAGCGTGTTACAAGTAGTAAATTATAGCAATGTTTTTTTCCCTAGTACTTTATAGTGTTGATTGCTATATTCTGAGAAATGTAATGCAACACGATAAAAATTTAAAAACAAAACAAAAAGCAATAGTTTTGAACCAATCATGGACGTTACTTTTAACACCACTTACAGCAGGAAAATCAAATGGCAAATCTGTAAATCATATAATCGTAGCTTACTTCTTTTATGCAAAATGTGTTCTGCTCAACGATTTGTGGATTTCACCAACGAATTTCACCTTCAGTGTTTTGCAGCGAACTGCGTGAAGACAGTGAATTTGTCAGTAACTTTTAAGTAAATTTAACGTTTTTTTTTTAATTTTTTTTAATACAGTGTGGGAGTTTTTCCGTTATAAGATAATCAATTTGAATTTTGTTTTCAACAATTCTTTCTCTGCCGGTGATAACCTGTAAGGAGGCAGTGGTATAGGACGATGATCCCTAGTGTTTATATGATGTTCGATGACAGGTGTTGTTTCTCCCACTTTTCCGAAGGTATTGGAAAATTTTTCAAGTAAGTCATAAACCCCTTCACGACGAGAGCTTTTAACGAAATTTTTAAGGTTTTGTCACTGTTTTTAAAAAACAGAAATTTGTGCTTTATTAAATCGAGAAAATGCTCTGATTAATTAAGGTAAATTTTGCAGTAAAATTTTATTGGATTGGATAAACAAGGATTCTTAAGTCTTATTGTGGCACGGTTACGTGTCGCTCAGCCTCAAGGAGTTAATTCTTTTTCTTTGTATTTCAGATAGGTACTGACCATTTGTTTCTCTTAACATAACCGAATTAGCTGCGGCAGTTGCTGTTGAGATTGCAGGCGTCTTTGTGAAAGGATCATCAGAAAAAGGAATTTTATGTTTTGAATTGTTCTGGAAATACCAACTTCGGCTACGCATGTCTAGCACAATCCCCATTTTATTAAAAAAATCTATGCCTAACAATGTTCTATTTCCCTCGGCTTCGGGAACGCAAAAATCATTGTACTAGTTATACGGCCTTCTATTTCAACAGTTATTGTTGCTTGAAGAACGTTGGCTTCTTTTAGTAGCTTATCAGCAAGTGTTATGCTTATACCAGTATTTTCGAATAAAATTCATGTGTCACAGAAAAGTTTGTACAAAATTTCCCCAGCAATGCAATGAGAGCTCCTGTATCTGCGCAAGCAACCCCTGTAACATCATTTATCTATATATACAACAAAGATGTTGCCTGAGAGTTGATAGAACAAGATTGATATGAAGGGAACGAAAATTTGCTGATTGCGTCTGAGTAGATGGGGAACAATTGGGACATTTGGTTTTGACAAAACTTTATTTACTGCAGCCATAGCAGCTTATAATTGGGCGCTATCTTGTTATAACACAAAAACATCTCTTGGTGAGACAACTTCGAACACTCACCACAAGTCTACTCTGATCTGGTTAAATTACTTCTCTTTACTTCATATTTGAATATAAAGGCAAAATATCTCATTTGCCGAAAGTGACAACAGCACAATCTGTAGATTGTACAAATTTTGAGGAAGGCAGTCGTTTTGTTACAACTACATTTTTGCATTTTACTCGTTGTACATAAATTCTTTACTTTACATACATTGCCGTGCAAAAGAGTTTACGTACCATTCTCTTTATTAGCGGAAACTGCTGAAGTAGAATTTTCAAGTGAGGTATATATGTGCTTCTTAACTGTACTAACTTTTGACATGTATGTAGTTAACAGATACAATCTATATGTATCTGATACAGTAGAAAATACACAAAAAATTTACACAGATTTTGGATTGCAGATGGGAAAGGTGAAACTAGATTTTCAAATGTTATGCGTTTTCATATAGTAAATTTAGACGTATTTTTTAACTTATTAAAAGATGCAATTTTTTTACATTATTCCGAATGTGTTAAAAAGTGTTTCATAATCCATGTTTTACGCATGATTTTTTATTTCTTGTTATTTTTTATTTTGGAAGAGAGTTTTAACAAATACAGCATGTTTATTTTACTATTGAATCTTCTTGGTAATTTGTGCACATCATATATGTAGTTTTTTTTTCATTACTTGCTTAATTTTAATCATATATATCCATGATGATAAATAATGAACGTATCATGAGGAAAGAGAGCAAAAAACATTAGGATTTTTAGCATAGCACACTCACATTTCGTTAAAACACTTTTTTGATTAAAAAATTGCAATTAACTACAAATAAATGAGAAACATATCAGTAATTAACTCTATATGATTACTAGGTAAACACCGTACCGTTTAAATATATTTTAATTTTAAAGAGAATAATCTAAGGTTAAATAACTTCAAGTTGCCTTTCTTGTTATTGACACTATTATTCTTTCAGGTAGGTTTTAGCATATGGAACTACTTTACTCTGAGTCTTGCATTAGGCGTTACGAATATACTCTACTGTTCAAGTGTGTTCTTCATACATAATGGTAAAAATTTCTGGGATATGATGGCAAAGTATAATGTGAAATTGACCTTTTTGGCAACTAACTATATTGACAAGATGCAAAAGATGGATATGAAGCCAAGTGAGTTATATATCTGTTTCTTACTTTTTAAAAAATTCATATTTTGCACACATTATTGATAAAACACAGTTGATTATTTTTTATAATCAATCTGTGTCTAATTTTTGTTACATTGTATTCTCCCTTTTTTGTAAGTCTAGATGATTTATTAAGAACCAGAGTATTGCAACATCATGAGCTGGGATATCAAGAAAAATACTCTTCAAAATTTACTAAAATTTTTGTCAAATTCCTTTACGCCTCTTCAGCAATCACACGACGATTATCTTTACAGTTTCACAGTGCACCCAGACACTTGTATCACTTTTACACAGGCAACTTGATATCCAAATTACGCTGGATCATCTGTTAAACTGATTTTACCAATTGAATAGATTAAAAATTAATAAAGTTCATTATACATCCAATAGACGGCATGACATACAATGTTCTGACACTTGAAACTCATTTTTATCAAAACATCAGATAGTCCGATCTGGTTCACAATACCCCATATAATGCAGAAATATAACGCTGAGAAGAAATTCTTGTATGTTATGGACATGGAGTTAAGTAAAATCGCAAATAACAATAAAAATGGAGGATTCTTATTAGAGGAACCTATTGAAAACGTGCTATTCAAGTTTGCCAACATTTTTAGCTTATTTCTATTTTGAATTATAAAAAATATTTGTTGCAGTCCTGAAATTAGTAGCAGTCTGTCAAGAAATTCTCAGAATTGTCTGATGTCTCAGGTATCTAAAATTCTCAAATGTCTCAGAAATGTTTTGTCAAATATATTATTATAACTGGAATAGAAGAATATATATATATATATATACTTATTTTGTTTTATCTGTCTAACAAATATTCTAAAATCTTTTTAATGCCCCACATTCTACAAAAGCTACTACACTATTGCATCACCTCAAGAAGCATCACAACATCTTAGTTTCATCCATTTTTTATAGCTGTTTTATTTTTAATGGTTACTTATAGGAATGTAATCATGGAAATGTAATCATGGAATATATCATGGAAATGTAAGACTTTATGTTAATATAACTTTATATCAAATCATATTGAGGCAATTATTCTAAACGTGCGGAATCGCCATAGAGAAACATTTCCTTCGAATAAACATTATTATTCATTTGAGTTTTGGAAAATCTTATGTGTTTATTCCTTCAACTTCTCTTTCTACTCTGATCTATTTATTCAATTGATTGCCAATCTCTAAAAAAAAACCCAACTTCTTTATCGACATTGGTTTAAAATATTTGCTACTAACTATTTAATAGCCAAGTTTTTCAAAGTCCTGTTTTATATTTATTCCGTCCTAAAATTTTCGAATTATTCGTGTGATTAAATTATGCTCACATATTATACGTGAATTGATGATTGTTTAAAGAAACAGAGTCTTAGTTTTAAATTTTTTTAAAGAATAAAGAAATAAAAACATTATTACGTCTATAAAATAACAAATGTTACTATTATTATTATTTTTTTTTTTTTTTGTCTGTCGGTATCCATTTATTTTTTTTAATTAAAAAACTCCGAATGGCATAATTACAGCATATATTTTTTGCTGTTAAAATTTTAAACTTAGTTCTTTTCAACGTTTAAATTAATTTTTTTAATTTTCAGAAATTTATTTTTTTTAATAAAGCTGCATAAGATTCATTGTTTTAAAATTTCTGAAAAAACAAAAACAACTAAAGTGACGAGCTGAACCAAACATGGAAGTTTTTGCACATTTCTTGTGTTGAAATCATATTACCGTACAATCAACGATGATAAACTATATGCAATTATTTCCATCGTGATGATTAAAATATGGGTGCAATACTTTTGCTCAATGAAAATATAAATCATACATAACTAAAAGTATTTTTTTGCTGTTTTTTGCAATTGTTTCACGATTTTAAAAAAAGTTTAATTATTAATGTTTCCGATAAAAATATAAACCATGGCGCTCACTTGTAATACAGAGCTATCTGAACCAATTCGACGCATTAAAACTTTCGTTAAGGGTGTATTTCGATTCAAACTGCTTATTTTTCGATTTATTTTTAAATTCATTTTTGTTCTCATATGCATCAAACTGGCATATTGTCTTATTTAGAAAGTACACAAGGTGCCGTGACTGTCGATTCTTTGATAAATACAGAAAATATTGCAAAAACGCAATCAAAAACGGCATTTCGAACAGATTTTTCCGAAGCGGGAGATTTGGGAACGAAAAAAAGTGTCATACTCAGAAGGTAATTGTTCATAAATCAAATTCTAATGAATGGAGCATAGAATGACATCACACGGCACCTTGTATGGTTCTTCAAAAATCCCCTGAGCAAGTTTCGTGATTCTACGTTTAAAAATGTGTCTGAAATTGTATCGGAAAATTTCGAGCTGTTGAAGGTGGGAAAGCGTTTTTTCGAATACACCCTTTAAAATACCAATAAAAGGCAAGCGAAAGTAATTGATAGCAATGTGATTCGGATACAAAGAAAGTATTTGTAAAGTACTAAATGAAGCTTATGAGAGCATATTGTGGCAGAATTTTACAAATTGATTATAGAGATTAGAGAATATTAAAAACATAAAAATATGTAACAAATTTTTTAAATCTTACTCAATACAAAAATGTTTTATTCTAAAACTTTAACTTAATTGAACTTAATTTGTAAAGATTTTTCGAATTAAGAATTAAAATTAATAAATCATCCACTTACCCATGGATGATCGCTTATCATCTCCGTATATTTACCTAGCGTGGAAATTACTTTTGTAATTATTTTCCATCACCTCTTGTCTCTTTAAATTTTATTTAAAAAAATTTCTTTTTTTATTCCTTTTATATTATTTTTAATTTTGTTAATTTCTTTTCTTTCCATCCCCCCCCCTCTCTACATACATTTTTCTTTTATATCATTTTGGCAACACTATCGTCTTCTGCATGTGTTCTTTTTAACTAGCGCTATCTGCCGCACTATTTGAAATATCTACTCTCTATTTTTCAGTTCATTTTCGATCTTGTCCCTTTACGGACACAAGTTTGTGTCAGTTAATGTCGAGCTGTTATTATTTTTAGCTCGAAACGCGTCTTGCATTTTTTTATTTATTTAATGTTGATTTTTACAAAGTTTATTATTTTAATCATTTTAGAGTGTTTTATTTCATTGCAGAATTGTTAGATTTATTTATTTTTGTAACAGGATACATTTTGCTTGTTATCCAGTAAGTAATCATCACGAAATCTTGCTTTTTGAAAAACTTGAATATTACTGTTTCTGTGACTACCATTTTAATAAAATTGCAGAAATTGTTTACAGTATTTTTAAATAAGCTCGTAACATTCAATAATAATTTCTTCAAAAAATTGTATATGATATCTCTAATGCACTTAATCTTTTCATAGGTCCTACAACAAACTTAAATTGTCTAAAAATTCTAGGAATATGTGGCACTCCAGTAAAGAGACAGCATTGTGAATATTTAATAAATAAAGTAAAAAAAGATCTTTTTATTGGAAACTCGTATGGTAAAATGACTTTTTTAATCTTTGAAAATAATTTTCACTCCTTATTTGAATTTTTTCTGGTTTTCTATCACTTTGTTTTTGGGAAACAGAAATTTTAAATTAAATATAAAATATTTTTTTTTGTATGATTACATGTTTTTTCATGATGATGATTTTTTATTTATATATTCATCAAGTTTGCTAGCAGTGTTAAATTCAGACACTTTACTACGGTAGGGATTTCTGTGGCTCCGAAAGGGACATTATAGAGTTTCGTAGGGAGGGATTGTACTTTAACACTGTTAAAAACACAAATTTTCAAATAATCTCAGGGGACCTCAGAGGAATGTTTCCCCAAGGCCACCTTTTGAATTCAAAACTGTTTGCTACACTTACTGACGACAAAGTTCTATTTATTTCACACTAGACTCTTCTGTTGCCTCCAAAAAATCGTAGTTCAATTTTGAAAAATTGCCAAGCACCTGTAGATTTTTTAGAAACGCATAACGTTGTTGGGTACTTTCAAGTAATTTTTTTTTAAGTGTAACTCAGTTTGCTGATTTTTAATAACTTTTAAAATAATTGTGAAGCATGATTTTTTAAAACTTCTTTTTACAGTGATTTTCCCTCTTTAGTTTTACTATAGTAATTTCCTTTTATATAATTGAATCCCCTACTAAGCATTGCTCATTGTGACTCACTATTGTGTACCAAACTGCATGTTCTCAAATAGATTGAAAATCCATCTGATTAGGAAATATTATTCCTAATATACTGGACTTTGCCGCTAAATGAAAATCTTCTTCAATGGAAAGACTTTTTTTTATGATAAACATAAAATTACTATCAATTTTAGTTGAAGTGATTAAAATATATTTGGGTAAACTATACAAGGGCATGTCTGTTACGAATATTTTTCAAAAGAAATATAAAACAAAATAGAAAAAAATATTTAAGAATTATTAGATGATTTTCGTGATAACGAATTTTATTTTTATGTTCATATTTTTAAATTTCAAAATATTATTAAGAGTTTTTTTTATCTTAAAATATATCATTTATTAGAAAGGATTTTTTGGTGGATGTAATATTTCGTCTCCTCCCCCCCCCCCTAAAAAAACTCCACTAAAGATTTAAAGAATATTCTTATAAAGATTTACATTTCTTATTTAATATCTTAGGAATTTAAAGATTTATTAAATTATGATCATAAATTAAATAGTGATGTAAATTTAATTTTTTTTACAGAATGTGTATAATTCCTGAGAATGAAAATTGAAAAAATCAACTGCATGAATTTAAATTATTAGCGTATTAAATAAAAACACTAATTGATTAAATTAAGCTTTGTCTAAGTTATGATATAATTTAAATTATCTGTGGTTTACTGTATATTATGTATTCTTCATAAACAGCAAATTTTACAGTTTTGGTGATGTTATACAGTGTAACTGTAAAAATAGAAGTGTCTAAAACAATAATTTTCTCCGATTCCCAATGATTTCACATTTAGTCAGTTTTACTATGACAATTTTTGTTTTTGTTTTTCTTTTATTATTATTAATTGGGATAGATATAAAAAAAATTAAATTTAAAATTTATCTCTTAGCAACAGTTTAATTTTTTTTTAATTTAAATCATAACTTTTGTTGCCATTTTAAATTAAGATATGCACAATTATTAGTTATAACATTATTATTATATTTTAATATTATATTAAAATTATAACAATAAAATAATAACAATTGCATTTTTTAAACATAATTATATACCAGTAAACATTTATCAGACCAAGATTTAAATTATAACCAAATTTTTGAATGAGGCATGTAGTTTTTGTATATACTATTAATTTATTTTAAAGCATATCTGTGATTGTTCAGGTAACTACTAAACTAAGAAAATTAATTGAGAAACAATGCTATTATACAGATCATATATGTAAAATCCTTCTTAAATGTACAATATATATAAATAGATATTCTTATTTAAATTAATGTTTCCTTTAAAATTTATTATTTATTAAATGTGTCTATATCAATACATTATTAATTTATTTAGCATTCTTTCATTTAAAATATAATCATTTATATACAGGTTCTACAGAAGTATTCGGAACCTTCTCAGGCTTCAATTTCAATATGCCGGCCTATGCGGGGGAGGTTCAAGCTGCTTCACTGGGTATGGATGTTAAATGTTTTGATGAAAAAGGTAAATTTATTGCATTAATTTATAAAAAAATTTTATTAATGATTCTTGCAAATCATCAATATTTGCAATTTAATATGCTCTAATTTTCTTCATAAGGCAATTCTGTCATTGGTCAAAGAGGCGAATTTGTTGTATGTACTCCTGCTCCCAATTTTCCCGTTTGCTTGTGGAAAGATGAAAATAATGCCAGAATGAAAGAAACTTACCTTTCAAAATATCCAGGTAGAGAAAATTACATTTTTACATTCTGTGGTCCGCTGTAAATGACATTGATCATGGCATTTCTACTGAATATGCTCATATTTTACATAATATCTTGACAGATGCATAAGATGGAACCTAAAATTGCTTGATGATTTTGAAAGTTAACAAAATTTGTCTTAAAGGGAAACATCAATTTGATGCTTTGAAATTTGAAGGTTTTTCCGGAATATTAATATATATATATATATATATATATTTACTCTAAATATTAATAAAAATATTAAGCTTTTCTTTTATAAGTTGATACATTAAATTTTTTTCCCTTGACGGCTGAAGTGCCGGAGCGATTACAATAAAAAGGTTCTTATCCATGTTAGTTTTAACATAGAACAACGAGACAATACAAATGGTTTCTATTAGCCCGAAGTGCAGCAAATTTTGTAGTCGTTATTAAAAAAGTATAAATTTTTAGATTAATCAATACAAAAAATTACATCAATTGAAGGTAAACTGTAACTTTTAACGAAATCCTTCTTTGATTAAAACTACTTGGAAAGAAAAATGGCAATATTTAAATAATAATAATAAATTCGATTTAATTTACTAAAAAAATATATGATAATTAATTTTCGAAAAAATAATTGACTGAAAACTAGCATAACAGTTAACAATTTGTAAAATTGCTACAACATCTTTAAAAAACAAGAGACAGCAATTTTAAAATTGATGTACTGAAAAATGCACACATAACGTTTTTTTCTCTTTACTCACTGCAATGCATTCTATTTATAAAGTTACAAAGAAACTCTTTTTATTGATTTTTTACTTTCAATATGTATTTCTAATGCAAATTGACATGTTATAACAAATCAGGCAAAGTAAAAAAAAAAAAAAAAAAAAAAAAAAAAAAAAAAAAAAAAAACACGAAAAAAAAAATGTTGTTAATCTTAATTATTTTGTTTCCTTTTCGTCAATAAAATTATCCCAAGACTTTTTTCTATCTCATACATGTTACTATTTCAATATTAGCTACCAAAGTGCCAATACTAAATGACAATCCATGTCCATCCTGATGATTCTAACAGTATGAAATCCCGTGTAAAAATTCTTGAAATAGATTTATTGCGGATATCGGGAAAATTGCACCACAAAAGTGTCACCTGTTGGCGATTTACGCCAAAACGTAATCAGCAATACTATTTATTAAGATCAATCCGAGTATGAAGTTTGGTGAAAAATCGCATATTAGTTTTTGAAATAGAGTTATAGCGAGAATCGGAAAAAATCAGTCTAGCAGCACTAGCTTTTGGGGGATTAACATCAAAATCCAAAATTACCGTATCCCAAGTATCAGGGACTATCTGTATTTAATTTTTTTTTAAATTCTGTGCATTAGTTATTTATATATAAATAAACAGATCAACATTTGGGTGCCATCGTAATATTTATCCATCATGCATATATACATAATATAAAATAAACAATAGAACATGTGCAAACTATTAATAAAATCCACTGTAATTCCAAAATAAAATTTAAATCTATATTTAAATATTTTTATGCATAGTAATGCTTTAATATTGCATTTCGGATACTATTTGATTATTTCGTTGACAAATTATACCAAATTACTTGCAAAACTATTCAAGTTAGCATAATTTTTATTTTAAATAATGAAAGAAAAATAAATTAGTAAAAGTAAAAAAAAATATACAAACAAAATGACGGATTAAAAATGACTTGATGACGTAACAAACACATGTGTTTAATGTCAACTGATTGTGACATTTAGGATAAGCTATTATTAGCATTTAATCTTTTAGTTTCGCGATAGTTTTTTGATTGACAGGACAATTAAACAGTTCTGAATTGCGTAAAAATACATTCTTATAACTCCAAAAATGATAATCATATTAACTAACAACATATTATATTGGATTAGGCGTCTTATTTTCAATTTTGTTTAAGTTTTGAATTGAAATTTAAGTAAAATGCAGGGTCATGCAAAACTGAAGAGTTTAGAAAATATGAGTACAAATATCTCAGTAACTAATTATTTCATTGACTTTATGCAAAATCTATATTTTTTTATTGTCTTTTATATTCACACCTTAAAACAAACAATTTAAAGAAATTTTATCTACATATTATCAGAACGAATATTTAGAGAGCCCGACAAAGCTAATTCCGAAAAATCGAGGGTACTTATATTCAATACACTTCTTTGCATTATTACATACTAAGTTCATACCAAATTTCAAGTCTCTATCTCACTTTGTTCGGAAGATTTTTTTTTTTCTAAAAATGTGGTTTTCAGAATCGCCAGTGTTTGAAATGTGTAAACCTATCAATTCTTTTTCGATTTTTAAAACGATAACAAGATTTATCCTATACTACGTATGATGGGTAACTTAAATATTGTTTTAAACATTGCCCTTTGTTCAATTAACTGTTGATCAATAATCTCTAATCGAGAGAAATGGTACTGAATGGTGCATACAAAAACTATGATTTTTGTTAAAGCCATGATACAAAAAGAAAATATTTTTAAAAATGCATATGACTAGAACAAATTATACATTAAAAAGTAAATACCATTAAATATATTTTTCTTTTTTTAGGAAATATCTGCATGATATTACTAGGATAAAGAATTAGTAATGACGCCAGTGGTTTCTACGTAAAAGTGCGTCTTTAATGCCGCTTACTTTTCAGTCACTTGTAGTTAATGTAACATATTATACAAAAGAAATTTGAATTTAAAATTTTCAATATATATTTCATAATATTGAAAATTAAATCTTAACAGAAGCAAGTCTTGAATGGTAGAAGAATTATGGTAAAGAAAATTTAAAAATCGAAAATAACTATTTTAATCCCTTTATTAATTAGGTTATGAGTTATTTTCCTGAAAAATATTCTGTCAAAAAACGGTATTATCACACTTCCAATTCTTTAAACAATATATCATTTAAAAAAATATGTGCTAAACTGTAGAAATACATTAAAATTTACGAACTCTTTCGCAAAACAGAATTTTTAAAGCGAGCAAACAATTTTGCCTATTTTTAATTGAATAATTAAAAGAAATGATGAATTAGTGTATCATTCAGTTTATCCCATTTAGTTTGTAGATAAACTCAATGTACATAAAATTTTTATGCATTTTTTTTTTCTTTTAAAATCTTGCAGTAACATTTACTTTTATATTTTATTAGGAGTTTGGTGCCAGAATGATCAATGTTGGATTAATCCAAAAACTAATGGCTTTATTATCATCGGAAGAAGGTAAAAAAACATTAGATACACGCACTCATACATTATAGACGGTTTTAAGAAACCAAGTGCATATTTTAAGCGAGGTTATTTCGAACTAAGTCAAATTGGTATAATATAGCTATCTAATCATTTGAATTATTAAATTAAAATAATAGAGAGTTTTTAGTAATTTAGAAGAAATATACATGTTTTCAAATATTGTAACAACCAAAATAATTTTTAATTCTACTCCGTCTCGCAATTTGCAAATTCAGCTTGGAATTAGAAGCTTAGGCCCATCGCTATAGCTTCGCTATCGTCGGGGAGGTTTTCGATTCGAAAAAATAAAAAGAAGATGCTGTGCGACCAGTCTTAGTTAGAATCTACAAAAATGTTTATGATATGAGGACTGAATTCTAAAATAGTGGATTTTATGAGATGAAAATTGTGTTTTTAAAAGTTTGGGAGGTTCCATACGATGTTGTGAAGTGTGTAATATAGGAAAGTTTAGGTTGAAAGTGATAGATTTTAAAATGTGTGAATAGTTTTTAAATTGTAAGTGTGAAACGTAGAATAGAGTGTTCGGGCGTTAATTGCCTACACCAAGTACTTTACATAGGAATTAAATTAGGACGTTACAGTACAATTGCGTAAAAAAGATGTGTTTTGTACATTTTTTATTTATTTATTTATTTATTTTTTTTTTATTTTTTTTTTTATTTTTTTGAGCAATAAAAATTTTAAACTGAACGCAGAACGCAAGAAATAAATAATAAGAATATTTCAATCTATAACTGAAAGTAATTATAAGGCAATATGGTAAAATAGTTGCAGTAAAAATAAACAATGATTTTTTGTTTCATAATATTCAGGGGATCTAACCTGACTACGAGTGTCAAAGAATATATTGCCTTCTGTAGAAAAACTATGCGAAGATCGTTTTTGATTGAAAATTCTGACAGTTTTTGTTTTTTACAGTTTATAAAACTTACAATATCCACCAACTGCAACAAACATACATTTTTACGGAATACACGAATAACGCATTTAAATCATATTTCCAAAATTCATTAAAGGATATATATTTAAATGAAATAAGGAACCTACAATTGAATTTCGTTTATACCTTTATACAAAATTTCTTGGAATTTAATCGACAATTTTTACATTTTATGAAACAAAATATTTTATGTGGTTACTTGAGGAAGCTGAATAAGAATTTTCACCAATCATTAAGAATTACCAAATGAGATAAAGTTCTCAGTTTCTGCTTAGTTGTGTATATATTTTATATTTCTGTAAATGCTATTTTACACTTTTGTTGCAAACTATTGTTTAAGGTAGTTTGTATAAGTACGGGGGGGAATCCGAAAATAAGTTTCCCCTGTCGACTGTGGTCAGAATTGTGTATGAAAGTCAAAAAGTATAATGAGACATTAAAGATAAGACATATCTTTATTTGTCAACATGAGTACCAAGTACATTGAGATATTTGTCATACCACTTGATGAGTTTCAAAAAGCCCACTATGAAATCTCTGAGCTTTGCATACAGAAAAAGCGTTTAACGATTTGTCCGTATGCAAAGTCCTGAAGATTTTCTGGAGAGCATCTTGCAGCTTTTCAAGTAAAACGATAAATGTTTCAACATGCCTGGTACTCATTTTGACAAGTAAAGATATGTCCTATGCTTCATATCTCATTCTATCTTTTGACTTTCATACACAACTCTGACCACTCTGGAAATTTATTTTCAGACTCCCTCTCGTAAATAGAGTTCTTAAGTTATCAAACAAAAGTTTCATGAAAGAACAAATGTTGTTCATGCAAAATTAAGCCCCCGATGCCCATTTCAGTTCCAAGTGATATACCTTTGAAAGGAGTTCTGAGCTTCTTTTTAGCTGTTCCTTGGTGATTTTATTAGGACTTAGAAAAGTTTATATAATTTTTAAAAAATGCTCAACACTCTCTGATATGACAGTATAGCCGTTTAAAAAGCCGTTTAAAGCCTCGAAAAAAGCAAGGATTTTCTGTTGGTCTCCTTTATATAGTAAAAAGATAAAAAAAAAAGTGATCAATTTTAATATTAATGTTAACTAAAGTCTGAACTGATAGTTGGAAAATTTCGAATGTTTGATTAATTTTTGTTGCTTTGATGTGATCTTGAAACTTCATTCATAGATGTGAGATGTATCTTCCAATAAATTTTTGTTTTTGTTACTCCTTTTTTAATAAAAACAGTGCGATCAAAAATATGATTTAGAAAGTTTATTTATGGGGTTATTGGTTGTTTAAGATAATACATTGTTTGAAGATTATTTCAAAAATTACGAACATGTAGTAAACTGAGTGATATTTTTCAAGTAAATATCATTTGGAAGTACATATTTTACTCTTCGCAATGATATATAAATTAAAATTATTCGATATTTAAAAAAACCACGTACAATAAACAGAAAACTGTCGCGCAGATCGTTGATACCACTATTATGTTGGTATCGTTAATGATGAGCTTGTTTACAAGTTTCAAGTTCCAAGTTTGTTCAAGTTTGTTCCAAGTTCCAAGTTCCAAGTTTGTTCTAAAGAAGACTTTTTTAAGCATTTGCATACATAACATATAGTTACTTTTCAATTAAATAAGAGACACCTTAAGCAAAAAAAGGCTCAAATAGTTAATAAAGGATAAAATGAAATGACTTTATCGTCTGGGTGTCTTTAGTCTTAGTAGTTACAATTTGAGATGGCATACAATTTAGATGATATACAATATGCAAATCATTATATATTTTGCATCATATATACATTTTGCAAATCATAGAATCTCGAATAACATGTGATAATAGCTAAAATAGGAAAAATAAAAACTTTCTTTTTCTAAAGAGTAGTCCACTGCTATTACCTAAGTCCTGGATCACATGAGAATCGAAGAAAAAATGTTAACAATTCAGAATAAAAAAATTCACCTCTAAATAAGTTTTTAAACTCTACCTTGGTTATTGAAAAAAGCCAAAAAAAAGTAGCACAATATCTATTTAATATTTCACTTTTGAGACTTAATAATTGTTATCGAAATTCCTCCAAATCACTTTTCTCGGTTGGAGTATCTTTGTGCTTCATTAGAATACTTTTGCGGCTCTGTTCTCATTAGAACTACAAAATAAACATATAGCATAATCTTGCTTTTATTATCGATAAATTATAGTTAAAAGTTTAATTTCATAACATCTTTTTTCAGTGATGATGAGATGAAACAGAATGACATACGTTTTTCCTCTGGGGATATATATCTTGCAAGTTAGTTTTCCTTCTCATCTCTTCATTTATAAGTTGAAAAAAAATTGTGAAATTGCTTTTATATATGCAGTTTTATGTTTTAGTTCATCCTGTGGAAGAACTTGAAGACTACATATGCGTCTCTCAACAGAATGATAACGGAGACAACAGGGCAGTTTTATTCGTGAAGATGCGGAAAGGACATAAACTGACTCCCAAAATCATATCTAAGATAGGCGAATTAATTGATAGAGTACTAATGGAAGATTGCATCCCAGAATGTATTGTGGAAGTGCCGGATATACCCGTAAGTTTATTTTAAACAGAAGAACCTAAATCTTTATTATACAGTATTATTTTAATCCAATGAATAAATAAATAAATAAGCTGTCATGGATCACGTAAAATTTTTTAAATGTTTAATTATGTTAATACAGATTCAAAATACCACAAAATATGTATTTATACAGGAGATAACTGAGAAAAGCAACTATAGATATCCATTTTAAAAAATAATTTTAGAAATATTCTCCAGCAGAAAAAAAAATCTAAGAATATACTTTTGAAAAAAAGTAAATGATATTTATTACTTATGAAGAAATAAGCTCTATTTTACAAAAAGGTATCAAGCAAGATTTAGTGCAAGAAATCAAAAATAAGAATCTATTATTTTCAAAAAATGATTTTATTTTGTCTTATATCGTTTTCTCATTTTTAAATGCTAGATAAGTGCTCGGAGCATATTCTAATTGACGAATATTTATAGTTTCATCTTTTATCATTAAAAACTTTTGTAAACTTAAACTGTTTCTTCTGCATTGCCGTGAGATTAATTTTTGCTCATTTTCACCAGTCTAATGACGGTAAATATTAAAATAAGTATTTTTCATTTGACTATGTAAAAATAGTGATTGAATGCAATTTTAAATTTATTTATTATAGAAGTAAATCCTTAAAACATATTCCATTAAATATTTAAATGATCTATCGAAATAAACGTCCACACAGAGCAAATTTTACCAAAAATAACTTAAAAAATTTAACTGAAAATCAGAGACCTCGTTTTATTCAAAATAGAAGGTGAACATTTTTACTGCTTGTTTTTTTTTTTTTCAGTTTTTTGATTGATACTTTTTGTTATGGTTTCTGAAGATTGGGTAAAGTTCGCAGAATTAAGTAGAACTAGCTGTTTATATTAAATTTTTTGAGGATTCATATCCACATTAGGAAAACTTTTTGTGATTTCTTACAGTATGTAATAACACTTCTTTAAAAGTCACATATTTTCACCCTGGTCCTATATCCCATTAGCGTAGATAATCGGACGACAAAAATCAACCAACCAACCAACCAACCACATATTTTCAAGTGAATATTCAATTCGTATTAATTTTTCTTGAATAATTCTCTTTTATAGCTTAAAATTTTGATGTAATTTTTTTAGGTGTGTTCATAATTATGTAAATACATAGAATTTACAGTTGTTGTTCAGTCCGTCCATTTGTTCGTCTGTCCGCATATAACAACGCAAAAATTACCCAACCGAATAGTTTGAAATTTAAAATATATAATTATTACATAACTTTGTCGAGTCATTTCAATTTTTTTGAAAATCGGATACATAATTGAATTGCAGGGACAGTCAAAAGTATTCCGTTACATTACGGTCAATAGGGAGAATAGATTCAAGTGCATTTTTAGGTAGCTTTCATTACAAAAAGTAAAAAGCTACCTATTGCAGCCGTCCGGAGGAAAGCACTTCCGGAAAATTTTGGTATATTTTCACCGATCATGACCCCCAGACCCCAAAACCACCCTCCGTTCAAATGTTGACATATATATATATATATATATATATATATATATAACCATATATATATATATATATCTGATTTTTGTCATGCGATAACTAACGTATTTATGAACCGATTTGAATGAAACTTGGTATGTACAAAGTACATGCAAATGTCTCGACCGAGTTCGTTGGCCAGCATCATCCGCCATTTTGTTTCAAAATGGCGGCCATTTTAAATTTTTTAAAAAATTTAAAATTTAAAATTCAATACAAAAAAATTAAAAGTTGGAAAATATTTTTCTTTTACGTGTTAGAACTTAAAACAAAGATTCCAGAACACTTTTTATTTTGTCTATATCTTAAAAAATGATTGAGTTATAGCACTTTGAATTTTTCTTATGGCTGACATTTTGAAACGATCTAATTTTTGTCACTTGATAACACGCTTATTTATGAACCGATTTCAATGAAACTTGGTATGTACATAGTACATACAAATGTCTCGACCGAGTTCGTTGGCCAGCATCATCCGCCGTTTTGTTTCAAAATGGTGGCCATTTTAAATTTTTTAAAAAATTTAAAATTTAAAATTAAGTGCGAAAAAATCAAAATTTGAGAAATATTTTTCTTTTACGTGTTAGAACTTAAAACAACAATTCCAGAACACTTTTTATTTTGTCTATATCTTACAAAATGTTTGTTTTATAGCACTTTGAATTTTTCTTATGGCTGACATTTTGAAACGATCTGATATTTGTCACGTGATAACACGCGTATTTATGAACCGATTTCAATGAAACTTTGTATGTACATAGTACATACAAATGTCTCGACCGAGTTCGTTGGCCAGCATCATCCGCCATTTTGTTTCAAAATGGTGGCCATTTTAATTTTTTTAAAAAATTTTAAATTTAAAATTAAATGCGAAAAGATCAAAATTTGAAAAATATTTTTCTTTTACGTGTTAGAACTTAAAACGACGATTCCAGAACATTTTTTATTTTGTCTATATCTTAAAAAATGATTGAGTTATAGCACTTTGAATTTTGCTTATGGCTGACATTTTGAAACGGTCTGACCTGAAGTATCCACAATGTTGCTTTAAAATGGCATACACTTTATGATATCGTGGAATTTGGTGACTCTCTAAATCGCTTAAAATAAAACCAGGTTGAATAAAAGATGACTAATTTCTAAAAATTCCTATTAATATTCAGTCTTGACAAAAACTAGTATTCAATCTTATAAAGTCAGTAATTTTATAAGATTATTTCCACTAGTTTGAGATTAGTATTTTTGAACAATGTAACTTACTTTAAAATAAATAAATAAATATATAAGTATATGAAAGCTACCTCTTCCTCCCGGCATTGCCGGAAGGACTTTTATGGTGTTACACCCTTTCGAACATAATACAATTGATATGCACCTATGAACTATGTACTATAATATACATTCTGTAGAATCTGTGGTGAAAAGAATATTTGAAATTGATTTACTGACTTACACAAAAGTATTCCATTACATAATGGTATACAGAGAACAGTGTTTGGTGCGCCGCGCCTTTTAATTCTATTAAACTATTTAACATTTTATGAAATTGATATACGTTCCTGAGGATTACTAGAAGTTATTTCCTATATAAGGTGGTCTGGTGTAATAACGTCAAGTGTTAATATTACGCATAATTATGAAATAATCCGGAAAATGGTACCTGTGGGCTCTGAGCTAAAGGGCTCTGAGTAATAGAAAACACAAACAACAGCTTAAAGTTAATTTGCTCCATTTGTAGGACTTATCGCTTTTAGAAGCAACTAAAATTAATGCTTGATCTAAAATTTGCGAGGTAAGTTCTGTGATGTAAAGACTATATATTTACCAGGAAATAGTTTATTTACTATTTAAATTTGTAGTGCATTTCATGCATTTTCAAAATGTCGAAGAAGATTTTCGATATGTTCGCGAGATATTTTGTAGTTTAATATGAACTTTGCAATAAGTATATCGGGGTAATAACGTCATTCCTTGGCGTTAATACCCCGATTGATTCCTTACAGTGACGGAACTACATCCGAAGGGGCTTTATTTTTTATTTTACGTATGAGAGAGTATTATTGTCATTGTTGAAATGATTAAATTGAAGGTGGGGGGGGGGAGTTGATACCCATAATTGATTTTTCTTTTTTAATACTAATGTAAAAACTATTTTAAACTCATATAAATAAAACGATATCAAAATGTTTTCGATATTCTAATTCATGCATTTTCAAAATCATGTTTGTATGATATTCCCACTTGATTGTTCAATTGAATTCTAAATTTTAACAGTCCGCTTTCTCAGCGTTCTGGTTTTCAAAATTTTCAATTTAGCCTATAACTGATGTGATATAAATTGTAAAATAAACTAATGTGAGGGGTTCTGTGAGACCGTAAGATCAAAAGATGAATAAAAGGCATGATTAATTCATAAGATGGAATTTTGTACAAAACGTTTTGTACAAGACGATTATAGTTATTATTCATCTATTTAAAAGTGTCTGGTAATAGTATTAATGTTGCAAATGAAAAAAAATTCGGTAGTGTTTGTAGTTAAACTGAAAATTACAAGTTAAACTATAAAAATTGCAAAAACAAATGATCTGTGAGACTGGTAACATTGGTTAACATTTCTCTTGCTAATTCTTCTCCTGATTTTGATTCTATAGACAGAATTTCATGGAATAGAGTCCTCAAAGTTTCTTAGATTCATTGCTCAGTTCTTAAAAAGAAATTTAGTACGCTTTGTAATAATTCTTTCGTTAACAACTCCAGCAATTTACCTACTGTTAATCAAAATGCTGTTGGTAATCTTTCTAGTGTCACTTTAAGTAATAATCAGCTTAATGCTCTCAAATGAAACAACAATTTCTCTGTTTCTGCCACTCCTTCGTTACCCCGTTTGATTGCCCCTATTGAAAGAGCCTTTAAGCATAGCGCTATTTCTCCTTCTCAAAAAGAGTCTATTAGGCATCTCATTGCCAATACTGTAGATTTCAATTCAAATGTTTATAAGCCAAATTTTAACAGTTCAGTTAAACATTGTTTAAAAAGTTTGTGTTCTGATCCGAATTTTATCATAACTAAGGCTGACAAAAGTGGTCAGATTGTTGTTCTTGAGAAGTCTACATATTTGGAAAAATCCCATAAATTAATTAATGATGGCCCCTATGTGGATATCCACAAAGACCCTTCCTCTAGTGAAATTAATGCTATCAAATCTGCCATTAAGTCTTGTCACATTATCCCTGCTAAATTAAAGAGGTTTCTTATTCCTTCAGTTGCTCATTCTGCCAGGTTTTATGCTTTACCTAAGGTCCATAAACCTGACATTCTTTTTAGACCCATTGTATCCAGTATCGGTACGGCTTCTTATAAACTTGCAAAATATCTTGTTTCCATATTTTCTCCTCTCTCAAGCAATAATTCTTTCACTGTTAAGAATTCTTTTGATTTTGTTACGAAACTTTAAGTGGCTTTAGAAACTTTACGAAACTTTAAGTGTGGCTTAAACGAAGTTTTAAGCCACAAGGCCACATGATGGTATCTTTTGATGTTTCATCATTATTTACTACTGTTCCTGTTGAAGGGGCTTTAGATTGTCTGAAGAAAAGGCTCTGTGAATTTCATTTTTCTTTTTTCGAAATCGAGGAGCTCATTCATCTCACTAGTGTTTGCTTATCTCAAAATACTTTTGTATTTAACGGGAATTTCTTTCGTATGACTGACGGTTTGGCTATGGGTAATCCTCTTAGCCCGATTTTATGCGATTTCTATATGCACTGTTTTGAAATAAAATTGTTTGAAGGCTTAAAATTTCAGTTTTATGTTCGTTACGTACATGATATCTATGCTTTAGTTAAAGTGAATTCAGATATAAATCATATTCTTTCTGTCATGAATTCTATTGATTCTTGTATTCAATTTACTTTTGAAGTTGAATCGAACAATTGCCTTTCTTTTCTTGATGCCCTTGTTATTCGCAATGAAGATAATTTTCAGACTATTGTCTTTGGCATACCTTTTGCGGTCAGTCTTCCACCTCACAGATATTCTTCTCACCCTCCTAACCAGAAAGTTGTGGCTTTTAAAACTTTTGTTTTCCGGGCTTGCAATATTTGCTCAACTCCTAAATTACTCAGTGATGAACTTAATTATCTAAAAGCCGTTGCTGTTGATCGTGGTTATTCCCCTAATATTATAGATTCAATTCATAGAAAATTGACAAAATCCACCCAATCTGAAAGAAAAAAACTTTAATTCGAACTCCGATGCTTTGGTTGTTTTGCCCTTTTCCCCCAAAATCAGTCAGAAAGTTGCTTAAATTTTAAAAAGGTTCGATTTCAATGTTATTTTTTCTCCTGTTAATAAAATTGCTTTTTCAAATCTTAAGCACCCCATTGATCGCTTAGATGACTGGGATATTTACCAAATTTCTTGCCAGTGTGGTCTTTTTCATATCGGCCAGACTAAACGTGCTCTAAGATTTCGTTTAACTGAACATAAAAGATATGTCAAAAATCAAGAGCTTAAACGCTCTTATATTGCTCAACATTGTTGATC
The DNA here is from genome assembly GCA_964019185.1 of Maratus speculifer. Taxonomy (NCBI): domain Eukaryota; kingdom Metazoa; phylum Arthropoda; class Arachnida; order Araneae; family Salticidae; genus Maratus; species Maratus speculifer. The sequence continues at coordinate 303,777,815 of OZ025289.1, forward strand.
TTCACAACATAAATTTAACTTTTCTTCAGCCACCAACATCCAGAAGTGTCCTTCCATTCTTGATCTTGATTTTTGGGAAGCTTACCACATCATTAAAAATTCTCACTCCTTAGTTGACTTATCAAGTACTCCTTATTTTCCTAGCATTTGGAAATCTTTAATTTAATTCTTTTTTTCCCCTCGCTTTTTAGTTTTTGTTTTGTTTGTTCTCCGGTAGATGTCGCTACTTGTCCATCCAGTTGTTCCGTCTGCTTTCGTCTCATTGGTTGCTTTCCATTAGGCAGGATCGTACCCGTAGCGGGTATATAAGCCTGTGTCTCTCTTTCTTTTCTCAGTTTTGCTTTGTCTAGCTCGCTGAGTTTTTGCACTGAAGAAGAATCTCGTCAGTAGATTCGAAACAGCTGTTTGCTCCCCTTTTCTTACTTTATTTGTGCATTTATAATCGTTAGTTTTCTATCCTTAAAGTTTCAACATTTTAATGGCGGTATACTTTTTCGAATATAATAGAACTGAAATGAATCTATGAAGTATATACTAAAATAAACATTCTGTACTATATGTGATGCAAATAATATTTATTATTAATTTACAGGGCCACGAAAAAATATTTTACAGCATAATGATGTACAGAGAAAACATTGATTGGGGAATGTTTTAATTATGTTAAACTGTTTGACATTTTATGAAATTGATGTATGTTTTGAAGTTTAATACTAGTTATCTTCTGTATAATGAAAAGCACATAGTATTTAGAAGAGCGCACAAAATATTTTGACCACCATACTGTATCCAAAGTAGTGCATACTATAAGAGCACGATTCGAATGTTTTTAAACATCGTTATAGTATGAACGCACCTCATTTGCTATGCTTCATGTGAAATTTCCATTGCTTTAACTTTGTGTACATCTAAAAAAATAATTTCTTTTGATCTAAACAATGAATTACTTTTGTTATTTCCAGTATAATATAAGCAATAAGAAAATGGAGAGTGTTGTCAGAAAGATTGTTGCCACGAACAAAATACCTGAAGTAATGAACATCCGAAATCCGGAGAGCCTCAAGCATTTCTTGAATATCCCCGAAGTAGTCAGCTACAACCATATATAAGTGCTTGACCTGTTTCGATTATTTTTGTGATAATATTGGAGTATTGTACATTCGATTGCGTATATGCATTTATATAAATTTTAATCTTTTCTTGATGTTATTTTTTCATGTTAAAAAGTATATGCCATTTTCATGTTGAGATATGTGATTTATACACTTAAGGATAAAAAATTTTGTAGATTAGCTTACCTAATGGATATGATTGATTGATATCATGTATTACACACAACCATCTTCAAAGGATGGTTATAAATGGATATCAGAGGAATAAATGTCACAATTATTTTTCTATATAAAATCTAAAAAGCTTTTCCTCCGGAAATTGAAAATATAATGGGATGATTCTTCAGGCAAGGCATAGATTTATTTTGTTAAATACATAAGAACTGCTATAAATAGACACTTGTATTCCCCAATACACTAGTAACTCGACATTTATTATATGCATGGTTGGCAGAGGTGGTTATTAGAAAATTCATGAGAGGTTAAGCCTGCCTCGTAAAACAGATTTCAAACAAACTGGAATTAAATAAAAATATTCCTGGTTTATACAAAATATTTAAAATGGAATACTAGCACATTATGTCTCTATGGAAAACCTTTATATGAGAACCCAGCACAAATAGTAAGTTTGTGTACATTTTTCTTTCGGATATGAAAACATAAAAGATGTTAGATGCCAACATCGCTGTTTAAAAGTAAACAGATTTGGGAGGCAGGGGAGGGGGGGAGAGCCAGTAGGCGCCAATTAGGTCTAAGAGCTTGGGTAATCTTTTCTTCGGAAGGTATAGAAGGGGTGTAGGGATTACGGAACTTTTTCATTAAAATCACAGGCGTGGCAGCATTTTAAAAGAATTAGGGTCAGTATTCAGTTTGGTCACGACGAATATTTTCTGTTGGACTCATATTTACTGTCAAAAATAAAGGAAAAAAAAACCTTGTTCGAAATCTCTAAAACTATTGGTACGAAAGCAAAATTTTGGAACGGTAAAAATTTGAAACTTAAGTAGTTCAAACTAGCTTAAGGGGAAAAAAATATTTCAGTCGTGCTCAAAGGGACACCATGAGGTTCAAACATGAGGTTCAAACGCATTTCAGGGTGCTCTATTGCTCTATCCTAAATGTCATTTTCATTTTGCAAATTACATGATTAGATGTTAATGCATTTATAGTAGAAAGACTTTACATGAATTGGCAAGATGCGTGCAATAAATGAAATTTAATGCAAATGATTTTGGATAATGTAACGCTTTAAAACCTGGAACTTTCAATCAAGTAATTCCACACTGTCATGATTAAATCTTATAAGAAAATTGAAATCACGCCATTAAAAATTATTGTGCTTTTATCAAATAGCATGGGTGGATTTTTTTTTTCATTTAATAATGCATGAGTTTTATTTATTTATTTTTATTTTTTTCATTTACTCATTTTATGGTTAATTGAACAGATAATCTGTACATAAAAGTAGGTTAAAGAGCAGTGATAAATCGGATGTATTTCTTTCTTGCAATCGGTTAAAAATTAATTTTGACTGATTTCGGCCTTTTGTATACATATCTCATCAGATTAGACTTTTTTAGAATTCATACATTTGCTATCTTGCAGAAAATGAGATGTGATAATTTTGTAAGGATAAAATATAAGAAAAATGAAAAAAAAAATATCTCTAAAATATTTTATTCATGAATTTAGTAAAATAATGCTACATTAGGCTATCATCATGCTAAAATAATCATTGCATTAACAATAATTAACCTAAGTTTAAATTAAATAACTACACGATAAGTAAATATATCTGCATATTTTCAAATAATGTTTTATAAAATAATACATTTTAAACTTTTAAATTATTTCGATCATATTTATTTAATATTACTGCCGCATTTTTAAAAAAATATTTCCTAGTAAAATTGCATACAAACATATCTGCATAATATTACATATACCGCAAAATATCGTAGAACCGTGGTAAATTATGAAAATTAAAATATATATATAAATATCTATGTAATGTTATTACTTATCCGTCAGTAACATTCAAGGTATAAAAAAAGGCTGTTTAATTGCTGAAGATCGGTAAAATTCAATCAGTATCAATTTGTTACACACAGAAAAAGAAAGACCTAAAACGGGTAGAAAATACCCGATTAGGGTAGAAAGATTCTCAGGTATGAAGTTATCCAATTTGGGTTCATATACCAGTTTTGGTTACCACTGTGTATCCATTTTGGGGACAGTTAAATTCCCGTCTCGGATAAATATATAACCATTCCGAAATGGGTGACTAGTAGCGCCCAATATGAATACACAGTGGTAACCGAAACAAGCACATTAACCTAAACTGAGTAACCTGATACCTGAACACCTTTCTACCCGATTCTGGTATTTTATAACCATTTTAGTTCTTAATTTTTTCTGTGTATGTGTAATTGAATATAAAGTTTCATGAAATGAATGCCTTTATTAGTGATTAAAATTCCAACTTCTATAATTAATAACAATGTATTAAATAATATTAAATCGCAACAATAAAAGCTAAATTTTTGATTAATGTAGTGTCGTTTGGTGTGGTCAATACTGATAACGACTGAAGATTTACGTTAAAACTATAAATTGCAAAAATCAAGCTATGAGTTTTGTCATTATACTAATTTTATGTTTTACAAGTTAGATGTGTGCAACGATTCCATGATGCAAAAAATCTATTGTGAAGATTTTTATGTAGTTTATTTTCTTTTCATGCCGTACAAAATCATCTATCATGTTAAATGCAACCTGTAAATCTCAAATGTGTCCCAGAATTATATATGTATTTATTATCGTATTTTCTTTTGATCCTAACTTTTGAAACGTTTGGTAAATGAGGTGCTTTACTAAACATTTGGGAGAACTCTCCTAGTAATGAAAAATTTGTTTAAGTTAAATGTTATTAAATTTTTTCTTGGAAATATCATAAAACGGTAATTTTAAATTATCTGGAGTGTAATTCATTCTAAAGTTAAAATATAAAATAGCATGTTTTTCAATTTTTAATACGTATGAAAACTAGTTGGATGTGGCAATCCATAAATTTTTTCTACCTCATACATGTTAACGCTTCCAGAAAAATGAAGCATAGCAGCGTCACCGGTTAGGTGATTTACACAGAAATTTAATCAGCAACAATTTATGTCAACTTCTAACTGAGTCTGAAATTTGGTAAAAATCCGTACATTAGTTCTTCAGACAGAGCTATTGCGGAAATCGTGAAAAATTCAGAATAGCAGCGCCATCTGAGAAAGGATTTACACCAAAATGCAGAAAACGTCAATCTCAAAGTCTAACTGAATCTAAAATTTTATAAATATATTTTAATTAGTCTTGAAGACTATGCTTTTGCAAAAATCGTAAAAAATTGTAAAAATCAGCACTAACTCATATCAGGGACTAACTGAATTTGAAGTTTGTTGAAAATCAGTTCATTAGTTCCTGAGATAGAACTATTTTAATAATCATGTATAATGTTATACCTCAGCGCCACCCGCAGAGTGATTTGCATCAAAAGGTAATTAGCACCATATTATATCAAGGACTAAAGAGACCTGAAATCTTCTGAAAATCTGTCTATTTGTTCTTAAGATATAGCTGCAGAAATCGTGAAAAATGCAATGTAGCAGTGCCACCAGTAAAACGAGATACAACAAAAGCTAATCAGTTCCAGTTTATGACAAGAAATAGCCTAATATGAAATTTGGTAAAATTCCGTTCCGTTATCTCAAGATCGTCCGCGATCTTGAGATAAACCTCCAACAAAATGTTTTTCACTTACAGAGTGACAAAGTGACAGACAGTCAGTTTGTAAAAACATGTTTTTGGGGTTGTCTGACCTCTAAAACGTGTACATCAGTCAATAATCGGAATTCAAGTGTTTTCATGAATCTGATTAGTTTTTGGTATACATCACCCAACATGTGTCGTTGCTATGCAAATTTCTTTAAGGATTTTGCTATAGCTCTATTTAAAAAACTAATGCACGAATTTTTATCAAACTTCAGTTTCAGTTATAAGTTGATATAAGTTTTGCTGACTAGATTTTGGTTTAAACCACCTAACCGGTGGCACTGCTTTGCTGCATTTTCCAGGAAGTATAGATAAAATAAAATAAGATAAGATAAAATAAAGTTTTGGGATTGCCAAATCTGACTAGTTTAATTCTGAATCGAATGCTAAGTAGCTCTGTAAGTCGATATGATAATTCGTTATAAAGTTATGTAGGATATATGACTACAATGTCGAAAATTATATTTTATTACTGAGCACAGATTTTTCACATTTATTTTACGTTCAAAACATATTCTTAATATCACATTAAATAACCTTACAGTTAATAAATATCCTCAAAATAGCAATAATTAAAATCAGGATCATCTGAATCTTCCTCAAAGTCATTAAATTTTAGAAAATCCATGCATTTATAATTTTGTATTCACAAAGCGATTTATGACTTTATATTCACGAAACCTTATCGCAACTTTGCAAACATTGGTCGTATCGACTTAAGATGATATCATTTGTTTAAGAATAACAAAATACATAAAAACGTTTACCCGCGTGACTGATTTAAAAAAAATCAATTTCCTCCACGATTTAAAATGCTCTTCTTTTGCCGCTCCAAAACCACGGTAAAACAACTTTATTTTGGAGGGCATTCATCAGATCTTCATTTCTAGTACCAAAACGGAGTTATTCCCAAATTTTAATGAATTACCATCAGATGCCGTACATTACTGAAATTTTCGCACATTTTAGCTTTACCTAATTATTATCCCTTTAAGCGGCCTACACCGAGAAAAAAATATGGTTCTGGCATATAGAATCTAAGTAATGGCTCTAGAAAAAATAGTTCCATGAAAAAATTTTTCCTATAATTCATAAAAATTTTTCCTATATTTCATAAAAATTTTTCCTATAAATTTTAGTTCCATTTCTTAGAGAGTTCCAGAGTCTCTTACTAGAATTCAAGCGCGTTTTCCTATATTTTTGTTGTCAAATTTACCTAAAAATCTCTTCAAATAGATGCGAACACAATAGATTTGATTTAGTAACTAGAATTATAGCTTAAGAAACCATTCCTAAAATCAAGCGATAATTTCTCGCTACTGAAACGGTTCAATGTCGTTTCGTCTCCTAGAAAACATGAGACTAGAAATGTCAAGTCATTTCGCCTATTCAGCTTAGTTGTTTACCCTACTCGCATAGTTTGGACATCTATATTTCTAGTTTAGAGATTCAGAAAGTGACTAAATATTCATTCTAGTTGAAGGCGGCATATTTTTTTTCTCAGTGTAACCGGGTTTTTCCGTCACATAGATTTTGGATTCAAAGGCTTATTTAACTCAAAATTGATATTAATGATAATTTTTGGAATTGCATATGCTAAATAAATGCCTAAGATTGTAAAATACAAATTCTCATAGCAATACACAGAGAAAAAAATATACCGCTTTCACCTAGAATGAATAGTTAGTCACTTTCTGAATACCTAAACTAGAATTATAGATGACTGAAATATGCGAATAGGTTAAACGACTAAGCTGAATAGTCGAAATGACCTAACATTTCTAGTCTCTTGTTTTCAAGATGACGAAACGATTTTGACTCGTCTCAGTAACGAGAAATTATAGCTTGATTTCGTAAATAGTTTTAAAAACTAGAATTATACTTACTAAATCAAACCTTTTGTGTTCTCATTTATTTGCCGATATTTTTAAATAAGTATTACAACGAGAATAAAGGAAAGCTCTCTTGAATTCCTGTAGTAGATTCTAGAACTCTCATATAATGGCAACTAGAATTTATAAGGATGACATGGAACTATTTTTTCTAGAGCCACAATTTAGATTCTAGATTCCAGAACTGTATCTTTTTTCTCAGTGTACTTTCCATTGCTATTACTTTATGAATCATTAAACTTGCATGTAAAATTCTGCAGGACGCTTAAAGGGTTCCGCTTCCTCACAAATTACATTCAGAACATCTTCACCAATTATCACTATTAGTATATCGGTAACCAACAGAGAAATGAAATAAAACTTTTAGCACTAGATTCAAAATAAGTTGCTGTGTATTCGGTATACCATATAATGTTCAAATAAATAACAAACGAAAAAAAAGCTTTCATACCTATTGTAACATTTCCAACTAACTGAAAAACCGTCAAAACCAGAAAATCTGGTGTAAATTATCAAAATGCTGTATGAATTGTGCAACCTGGACAACATCAGACCTACACATTTTATCTTTTTCCGACATCCTATGAAGGACCGTGAATAAATTAAAAATAAACGAAGATCTTTTGGATAACCCCGTCAAAACAAATCTAGCAAAAGATTTCAATATGCAGATCATGATTAAGGGACTTACTGTAATAAACTGTGTTCATTTTTATGAGAATAGCATACATACACGTAGAAAAATTAAGGTTTGTAAGAAAACATTTGCAAGCGTTTTGCTTATAATTAGCCGAACTCTTAATATAATTTTTTTCAGAAAGCATAAGAAACAACATTGTACATAATATTATGTAATCAAATTTAAAAAATAATAAAAATTATAGGAAAAATGAGCAAGTTTACTAAATAATGTTTCACTGCGCATGTGGAAACGTAATCAAAATATATTTTAATAATATGTTAGTTAAATGTATAGAGAAAATTGGTGAAAGTCTCAGAACATAGCTTGAAAATTCTGAAAATTATTTTCGATAGAATAAGCTCAAAATTTATTATTCCCAAAACGAAGCAAAAAGATGAGGGATTGTATCTTTATGCCATTGATTAGTGCCAATATAGCATACACAATTTTGCACAACCTACTAATTTCGGATACAGCCCCTCATTTTTTTTATTCATTTTAGGAATAACGGATTTTGAGCTTATTCTATCGACGATAATTTCCAGAATTTTCATGCTAGGTTTTTGAGACTTCTTCAACATTTGTTCTATGCATTTATCTAATACATAATTCAAATTATATTTTCATTGCGTTCACGCATGGACAGTGAAATATTGTTTAGTAAACCTGCTCATTTTTCATACAATTATTGTTATTATTTTAATTCTGATTACAGCGTATTAAGTACAATGCCGTTTGTTATATTTTCTGAAAAGAATATTGTTTTTTTAAGAACTCGGTTAATTATATGCAAAAAGAATTGGCAAAATTTAGGACTGTTTTTATAAAAACCTTAATTTCGCTACGAGTATACATGCTATCCTCATAAAAATGAACACAATTTATTACAATAAGCCACTTAATCATAATTTGCTGCTGGAACGATTTTGCTATATTAATTTTGGAAGAATTATTCAAAATATCTTTGTTATTTTTTAATTTGTTGCGGTTCCCTGTGGGATTTCCCGAAAAAAATCAAGAAAATGTATAACCTATACTATTTTGCATACACATCTGGAGTTTCAGACTAATTTCTAGCGTATTTTTCTAGATTTTTATTAAAACATCTAAAATCGCAAGTGTCCGGTCATTAATGGCTATATGGTGTATGTATATGGTACACAAATCAGTGTAAAGAAATCATAAAAATATAAAACATAGAGATTACATATATTTTAAGAAGTCGTAAGAAGAAAAATTTGCGTATTTTTTGGCGTTTTTTTCCTTCAATATTTTCGATATGCATGTATGCTAGACATATTTCAACAGTTGTTTAATTTTTTTTAATCATGCATTCATAAAATAATTGTTTCCATACACATAAATATAATACATTTATGTTTTTCTCCTTTTTAAGCACACTTCAAAAAGTCAACTTCGAAAAACTTTTCCGAAAGATCTTTTGCATTTATCAAAAAATGAAAAACGCCTGTCGATGACATAATTTCTGAACAAAAACACTTGCCAGTTTCATGCATTTTTGAAGAGGCATGAATTTAAACTTGTGTTATAAAGATCTACATTTGCATTCGAGAACACACTTAAATTACACTTCTATGGAGTAATGTCTTCCATAGATAAGTTTTTATCTTAATTTTTATTCTATATAAAACCTTGAGTCACAGAGAATATAACCTAAAAACCTAAATCTCCCAAAAAATTAAATAATTATCTTTTATCAAATTTGACCTTTGTAGCAGGATTTTTAAACACCCTGTACATGACATGCTTTACCAAAAAGGACTGTGAGGACATTCCAAGTAATAAAAAAGTTGCTTTTAATATGTAGTTGCTTTTAATATGTATGAACTTAAAGATTAACAAGTTCACATCTGAAAATATTATAAAACGATAATCCTAAATTAGTAGGTGCGAAGTTAACTTTAAACTTGCAACATGAAATCGGATAATACACGTTTAAATACGCACGAGAAAATGAGTCAAAGATTATCTATCAACTAAATATGATTTCACACATGATTAGCTATATAAACAAGCATAATTATTTATGGGTAAGAAGATTATATTTACTTTACGCAGAATTTAAATACTGTCAAGGACTTTATTTAGACATGCATCGAAGCAGAAAAGAATCAAAAGGAAAAGCAATAGCGAAAGCTTTTATAACTGATTTATAGGAAGAAGATTTATGTATACTTCTATATATACATATTCTTTTAAATGCAGGTACATGTAATTGATTCGTTTTCATTTTTTTTTTTATTTAAATGAACAGAATTTTTAAAACTGTGATTAAAAGTATATATATATATATATACATATTTTACGAATTGTCTATGTGGCAATCCCAAAACTTTCTTTTATCTCATGCATATTGATACTTCCAGAAAAATGAAACATAGCTGCTTCACCGGTTAAGTGATCTGTACCAAAATTTAATCAGCAACAACTTATATCAAATTCTAACTGAATCTGAAGTTTGAGGATAATCCCAGTGTTAGTTTTGAGATAGAATCGTTGCAGAAATCGTAAATTAATCTAGATAGAAGCGTCACCTGTTGAGCGATATAGTCCAAAGACCAAAGAATACTAATTTATATAAATGACTAACTGATTCTGAAGTTCGATGAAAATTTGCGTATTAGTTCCTAAGAAAGAGCTACTGCAATATTTATTTATAATACTGCTTAGCAGCACTACCTATTGGGTGATTTACACCAAAAGGTATTCAGAACCATATTATACTAAAGATTAAAGCAATCTGAAGTTTTATAAAAATCCGTCTATTAGTTCTTGAGACATAAGTATTACTGAAATCGTGAAAAAGGCAGCATAGTAGCGTCATCTGTTGGGCTATGTACACCAAAAACTAATAAGCTCCAGTTTATATTAAATTCTAAGTAAATCTAAGTAAAAAGTTTTGTTAAATACCGTATATTGTCCCTGAGGTAGAGCGCCCACATTTTTTTGTCACACACAGAGTGATAGACAGAAATTTTCGAAAAACATGTCTTTTGTGTTCTCTGACCTTTAAAAAGTGTAAATCGGTCAAAAATCGGAATTCGAAAATTTGCTTAAATCCAATACTTTCTTGTAAAGATAAAAGAAAGTAAAAATAATGATCATATATGTTTTATCTAAAAAATTATAGAAGAAATTTTTTCTGAAACGCTGAATAAACTGTTAGTTAATAAAAAAATTACAATTCGAATATTATATATCAGATAATTTTTTAATCACAGTCGTTCATCTTATCAGACTATTGAAATATTTTTAGGTAGCTTCCATTACAAAAAGTGCAAAGCTATGCAGCCTTCTGGAGGAAAGCACTTCCAGAAAATTTTGGTATATTTTCACCGATCATGACCCCCAGACCCCAAAACCACTCTCCGTTCAAATGTTGACATATATATATATATGTATTTGGTCCTTTTATTGGTATTGTCTGAATAACTTTGGATGTATTTATAAAAGTATTCATATATATATATATATATATAATCTGATTTTTGTCAAGCTATAACTAACGTATTTATGAACCGATTTGAATGAAACTTGGTATGTACATAGTACATACAAATGTCTCAACCGAGTTGGTTGGCCAGCATCATCCGCCATTTTGTTTCAAAATGGCGGCTATTTAAAAAATTCAAAAAAATTCAAAATTAAATGCAAAAAATATTAAAAGTTGAAAAATATTTTTCTTTTATGTGATAAAACTTAAAACAACGATTCCAAAACACTTTTAATTTTGGCTATATCTTAAAAAATGATTGAGTTATAGCACTTTGAATTTTTCTTATGGCTGACATTTTGAAATGATCTGATTTTTGTCATGTGATAACACGCGTATTTATGAATCTATTTAGACGTAACGCGTATTTATGAATCTATTTAGGTGTGTACATAGTACATAATGACGCCTGGACCGAGTTCGTTAGACAGTTTCTACCGCCATCTTGTTTCAAAATGGCAAAATATTAATTTTTTTTTAAATTTGAATTTTAAAATTAGGTGCAAAAAAGTAAGAAATTGAAAAGGATTTTTCTTTTGTGCGTTTGACCTTGAAACAAAGATTCCAGAGCATTTTTTGTTTCATCTATATCTTGAAAAATGACTGAGTTCTAGAACTTTCAATGTCCAGTGTGGTTGACATTTTGAAGCGGTCTGAAATTTGTCACGCGATAATACGCATATTTATAAACTGATTTGGATATAACTCTGTGTGTACATAGTACATACCATACGTGCTTGACCAAGTTCACTGGCCGACTGCATTCACCATCTTGTTTCAAATAGGCGGCCATTTAAGTGTGTCAAAAATCTTTTAAATGTATAATGATGTACAAACAAAAAATTAGAAATTGAAAAAAGGCTCTTTCTAAAGTATTTATCTTAATAATGAATTCCGGAGTATTTTTTGCTTTGTTTTTACCTTAAAAAACGCCTGCGATATAGCAGTTTGAATTTCTAATGTGGGTGGCATTTTTTAAAAAAAATCAATTTGGAGAGCACTCGTATGTATTAATCCATTTCAATGTGAGTGTGCACGTGCACAATAATTAAGATTTCGATCAAGATCATTGGTTTGTTTTATCCATCATGTTGCTTTAAAATGGCAAACATTTCATGATATCGTGGAATTTGGCGACTCTCTAAATCGCTTAAAATAAAACCAGGTTGAATAAAAGATGACTAATTTCTAAAAATTCCTATTAATATTCAGTATTGACAAAAACTAGTATTCAATCTTATAAAATCGGGTTCCACTACTTTGAGCTTCGAATGTTTGAATAATATAACTTAATTTAAAATAGAAAAATAAATAAATAAGTATATAAAAGCTACCTCTTCTTCCCGGCGTTGCCGGTCGGACTTTTATTCTAAACATGCGTAATGATGTTGACAACTTTTAAAATATTATTTCATGCTAAGAAATGAATTGGTATAATTATCAAATTGCCGTCGAGATTAATAGGTAGTAGTGGAAGTAATATTAGAATTTCTTTTGGAAATTTACTCGTAAAAATAAACAATCTGCGTTGAACAGCAATGAATTTATTAGGTGTCAAATAGGAGATAACAATTCCACTCAGTTGCAAAGTTTGAATTCATATCTGAACCCTGTAATGTCTTAAACGTCAAAATTAAGATATAGAATGATTAGAGATGTACAGGGGCGTGCCAGCAGTATTCGGCGCCTGTGTGCAGAACTGCTTTTAGCGCCCTACACCCCCCCCCCCATCCAATTGCCTGTAAAAATAAAACTTTATCCCCACCCCCCCAAAAAAACCCAAGAATATTTATAAATGTATAGTTGTCATTCTTTTGTAATTTTTTTAACCAGAAAATTTATTTAATAAAATATGTCATGTTTCTTTACAGTTCGTATTTTATTTCATTAAATAAATAATTTTCTGTTTCCAAACATGCTTAAATTACTTGAAAAATAAAGAAGGATGGCAGCTATGTAAATAAAATTCGTAACACAGTAAAACCTGTGTAAGTGAAAGCACTCTATCAGAATACTTCGTTACGGTAAAATTTCATTTTCCCGGAGAAAATAATTTAATGCAATAACAATAGATTGCATCTATAAGAAAGAAGTTTGTTTTTACTTTGCATGGATTGGCGATGGCTAAGAAACTTTACCGCACATAGATATCGGAAAATTTCGATAAGGATCGGTGATGGTAGATGCACCTTGCACCTGATTCTCATTTTTTTGTTAATTACCCGAAATATTAATTAAAACCCTTAATGATCATCGCAAAATGGCGATCTTTTACTCTTCAACGAGATCATGCTTGTGTATTTCCCCAAGTAGTCCTTCCCACTGACCAAAAGCGTAACGTTTGATTTTGTCTGACTTTCAAATTGGGATATAGTGAGATCCCGGTAGATTTACAAATAAATAATAAATAATAATAAAGAAAGAAAGAAAAACGATTTCAATGGTATTTTTAATTACTATTTCAAAAAACATTTTTATTTGGCAGCGATTCGCATCAGCTTTCCATTTCTCTGAAGTTTCAAACGCATAAAAAACAAACAAACAAACCAGAACAAAAAAACTGTTGATACAATCATGGTATTTTTCAGGTTCTAATAATATACCTGGAGTGAAAAAATTAATATTTACTGTTCAAAAAATTTTTTGAAGTCATTTCAAGGATTCGCCAAACATATTTTTTCTCTCGGTACAAATTATTTCACAGCATGAGATTCTGTGAACCACATGTAATTTTTAAAAAATATGTAAGTGTAGTACATTTTTTAATAATAAGAAGCATAAAATATATCATAATTTGTTTATTCCTGTCTTAACTTCATAGAAATAATGTAAGATTAACGATTATTAAAGTTAGCAAATGATACATAAAAAGACATTTGTGTCACTGAAAACCTGCTGCTTTCTACTGAAACATTAGAATCTGGAAGAATCATTACAGTATCGTAAACATTTAAAAGAGATTCATCAACATTATTGGAAAACATAAATACATTTTGGTTTGATTTTCAGCACATGAATCTCACAAAAATAGAATCATCATAATTTTTTTCTATTACTAAATCAACAAAATAAATGTTTTTAGCCTCCGGTGCTATTTCTTTCAGGCAAGCTAAAAAGTGTCATGTCAAAAATTCTGGCCTACTTTTACTAACCAATCATACGTAGTATAGGGTAAGTCTTGCAACCGTTTTGAAAATCGGGAAAAAAATTTGACGGATTTACACGTTTCAGATACTGGAGATTCCGAAAAACATATTTTTAGAAGAAAAAATTTGCCGTCTGTCTGTCTGTAAATGCTCTATCTCACGAACAAATGGAGATAGAGACTTAAAATTTTGTATGTATTTAGTAAGTAAGAATAGGTCGAAGCCTATTTAATATCAATAACCTCGATTATCCGGAACTATTTTTTTCGGACTCTCAAAAAATTCGTTCTGATGAAATGTACATAAAAATTTTCGATTTTTCTTTATTTTAAGGAAAGGACGTAAAAGGCAATAGAATGACACAAATTTTGCATAAAGAACGAAGTCGGTCGGATTAATAGTTGCCGAGATATTTGTAATCCTGTTTTCCACATTCTTCTTTTTTTTCATGACCCTGTATTTTCTTCAAATTTCAATTCAAAGATATGTTTTAATTGGAAATGAGACGCTTAATCTGACGCAGTATACTGTTAGTTAATATGATTACTGTTTTTGGAGTTATAAGGATGTTTCTTTTACGCAATCCGGTACTACTTGTGTAGTTTGGTATTTTACATAATTTGTCGAAATGGGTTCATCAGCAATTCATTTATGGAGCATTATTATGTATATTAAGAATATTTAAATATATGTTTAAATTTTGTTTTGGAATTGCAATGCATCTAATAAATAGTTTTCACAAATTTTATTTTCACATATTATATAACGCATATCCATGATGGATAAGTATTACGGTGGCCCCCAACGACTAGTTTCGTAATCTGGCCGTTAAAACGAGCCATTCATACAATTTTATTGTTAAAATGCATTTCCTTTTTCTCAGAGTCTATAAAAAAGAGCTTAAACTAAAGAAAAAATCCGCTTTTGATGAATCTAGTCAAGGAAGAAGTAGCACGTCAAATTGTATCTCTTTATTATTCCGCAATTCCAATGTCTCAGAGAGATATTGCTAATCAATTGGGTATTTCACGCCGTTCTGTTTGATATTATATTGATAAACACAAGAAAAATGAAGTTAGTTCATTGCATTCTAAAGGGGTCGTCCTTCTAAAAAACCTCTATCTTTTTTTTTTTTTTTTTTTTTTTTTTTTTTTTAATCGGAGGCAAAACTGAATTCTGCAATGCCAGAATCTACATTCAACTCTTTTTTATTTTATTTATTTATTTATTTTTTTTTTTGTCAAAAATTTAACCAAAATGTAATTAACAACTTTTATTTCTGGCTATTGGTGTTTTAATGTTTAATTTGAGTTAATTCGGAATTTGAAAACATATTATATAGATAATATTTCAAAAATGCTCTACGCAACATGAATCAGTTTATTTATATGTAAAAAATAAATAAATAAATTAATTCTTAATTTTGCATATAATTTTTAATTTTAAAAAACACAGAATTCAGGACTAGAGTACAATGAACCATGGCTCATTGTACCCCGGTTTCTGGTGGTCCATTGTACCCCATATGTGACTTTGACCAAAAAAAAAAAAAAAAAAGGTTAAAAAAAAAGTTGTATATTCAATTATTTTACTTACAATAAATATAGTAATATATTGTCTTACCTTGTTATTGTGCTGAGTAGTGTCTTCCAAATTACAGATCTTTAACGTAAAAGATAGCATATATTTCACTGAAAATATTTACTTTTATCTGTCTCAAATCGACTATCAAGAATAAAATGACTAAAATGGCAGCTATGCACATGGTTTTAAATTTTTATTTACTACTGCAAGGCTGCCATGTATGTACCAAAATATGAAGCATTCTAAAACAGAAATAATATCAAAAATAGGGGGTGGACCACTGTACCCCGGGGTCCATTGTACCCCAGTCTCCCCTACATGTAAAAAGTGAGTAACTTACCTTATTATATTAATGAAGCATCAAGATTTATCTGTTAATTTATACCTTGGATCCAATTATAAGAACTATTTTTTAAATCTCTTCTTATTGCACCTCCTATAACAACGAAAGGCAGACTAAATTGCAAGATCTTCAGAATTTCATTTCTCAGCAAAAAGTGAATGTAACATACTACGGCGCCAATACAGTATTGCTGAATTTTACCTTCTAGAAAGAATGGTTTATTTTAAACAAAAAGAGACAGCTTAATTCAATTTAATGAGGCAAAAAAGATACGTATTCATTTGTTAATTTGAAGTAAAATAAGTAATTTCTTCTTCGAAAAAAATCGACATTTTTCACATATTTTTATTATGTTCCGATAAATATGATAATTGTAGGGCAAATTATTTTATCTGCTTCAAAGTGCATTTTAAAAGAAAAATCTAATTACAGGAAAGGTATTATATCATAGAGATCTGCAAGGGTCCGGCCTTGGCCCAAAGCCCGAACCTTGTCGGGCCGGCAAAAAGAAGAAAAAAAAATTAACGGGTCATACGAGTCAATAAAAAAATTGTAGCGGGCATATCGACCCGATATCAATGTAAGAGTAAAAACGATAAAATATGAACTTTTTCAATGAATAGGGCTTTAACAAGAAAAAGTATAAATATGCGTTACAAGCCGATGCTAGTTTGACAACATCAATACCGAGATATAACTTGCTGAGAGTAGAGACATGCATGGGATAGTTACATTGTGTCTGACCCATTCTTAATTTTTTTTAGCAGGCTCTTGCCGAGCCGAGATGAGCCTTGTATTCTTTTTCTATATGAGCAGTACGGGAACTGATGGACTTAATTGCTCTCAAGATGTGTAGGGTAGACAATATGTTTTGTAAAAGTATTAATAACGATAATGAACTTCTGTTAACGTAATCTATGGAATTGTACCTAAAGGTGGTTCTTAAATTCACTACTCAACAACAACGCGAAAGACTATTTTTGAACTATAAAGGTATAAAATTGGCAAGCCTGTCTATTGATGGGATTTGAAATTGAATAGCGTTTTCTATTTTTGGTAAATACATTACTTGTCAAGATATAAGAGTTTCTTGTCCAGTGGCTGCAGATTTTTCACCCTTCCCAAGCTGCTGCTTCCGGAAATTAGATTCAAAACGCCAACTTTGACAGTATTTTCTTAAAAATATAATGAAGGGGAGATAAAGGGAAAAGGGCGCCAAATGAAGATTTTGTTTATCGGTTTTTCTCAGGTCTAAGTTTAGAACGGCTTTGTTATTATTGCCCTATCTAGATTATTCCATAGCATAGAAGAATCTAAGGATGATATAGTATAAGGATCCTGTATAAAGCAGATTTTCTTTTATATTCTTTTCGATTTCTTTTTCATGGTTTTAATGAATCAATATTTTAAACAACTGATTACGCTGTTCAATATAACATATTTTAGGATTATATACTCTAAATAAATCAGCTCTTTTCAACTTAGTAAAATTATCTTTGTAAATTTCATTGTATGTAGAAGAGGTGGGAGCGCCAAAATCCATGTTTGCCCAGGGTGCAAAAAAATATAATTTTATTTATTAATTGTTTCAGTTATACGTTACCGATTGATATGATTGATTTGTTTCTTTTTCAGCAATTTAATTTTACAGAGGAATCTGCATAACCTATAAAGTTATGTTGCTTTACCATTGTGCAATGCAGTGGCGTAGCAAGCGGATGGAGGAGGGGCGGTCCGCCCCGGGTGTCACCCTCTAAGGGAGTGACACCCAATCTTTTTTTTCTGCTAATCAATATATATATATATATATATATATATATATATATATATATATATATATAATCTTATTAGATTTTTTAGAGGAATTCTGAAGTAAAATGAAAATTCTAGCGCAAGATGCATCAGAGTTAATTTTCTTTTCTTTGAGAATGTGAAAATTTTTTAAATAAGATATGCACCAGAGAACAAAAACCAGCCTACCCAACGAACAGGTAGCAAAAGCTAACTTTAAAATAAACACTTAATCTTCTAATTACAGACACCACATTGATTTATGCGGATTATCAGCGCCGTGCGAAAGGGGGGGGGGGGGGCGAAGGGGCAGTTGCCCCAGGCGCCGAAATTTTGAGGACGCCAGATTTATACTATAAATGTCATTTTCGGCCTGTACAAGAAAGAGTTGAGAGAGGGGCGCCAAATTCTAACTTTGCCCCGGGCGCAATTTTCTCTAGTCTTTCCTGTGGTCTTTTTTATGCAGGAGGACAAAAGGTAAATTGGTAATGATATGCTTATTTGTTGTATTAACGCTGGCTGGCTTGGAATTGAAAGAATCAGCGGGGGAGGGGGGGGGGTGACATCATTTACATCCGCTCCGGGTGTCACCAATTTTAGCTACGCCACCGGTGCAATGTAAAATTCTACTTGTTTATATACCGTCAGTATGTATATCAGTGTTGCCAGACGGGGTACTTTTTTTTAATTCAGATTCCTGATTGGCACCACTTTTTACTAATGACAAAATGTGCCTTATTTAACGACATGATAATTAAGGCGAAAACAAACGGTAATTTACCGTTTCAAAAGAGTGGTGCCAATCAATAAATCTGAATTTTAAAAAAGTAGCCCACTGGCAACACTGATGTATATTGCTCTAGTACTACAATAAAAGAAAATGTTGCATATTTTCAATCTTTTTAATAATGGAGCCCTACCATGTTTGCCAGCAATTGTAGTGCGCTTCTGCTTTCTTAAATGTTGGACAGGCCTAGTGTAGAGCAGCATTTGTCAAATGCAATATTCAAGTCGTTGTTCCAAATTTTTAAAGTTTCTGACTTTTTTTTATGTATTTCAGGTGCTTGATGGCGCCTTTAAGAATTCAGTGGCGCCTTTCGACCATGACTTTTCGCCACAGTGGCGCCCTTCAGTTTGAGACCCCCCCCCCCCACTGCGAAATTGCTAAAGAGACCTGCTAATATTATGTACTTTAAAAATAAAAATGAACTCAGAAATTTATCAGAAATAAGCATTTTAGATTTAGAGTACAGCTTTAATAAATTAAAAAAGTTATTCAAATATTTCAGCTTTGCCTAAAATATTTGGCGCCTTTACTATTCTGGCGCCTGTGTGCGGTGCACACTTTGCACACTGAGTCGGCACGCCCCTGGAGATGTACATAAACTATTCACAAAATTACTTCCAGGGATGTGAATCCTTTAAAACTCTTGCGCTCCTGAACTTCATATGAGGTTACTAACTGACATGATAAAACGCAGGGCTTTAAAAAGGTTTTCGACTACATTTTGTTTTGAGTGATGTCTTTTAAACAACCTGATTTTATTTATTTCCTAAATATATATATATATATATATCGCAATTTTTAGTAACTTTTTAATTTTGCAAGCTCAAAGTCGGATTTGTCGAAAACATTGTGGACAACAGCGTTAAGCAGGTTTAAAAAACATACAAAACCTCGATTCCAAGGTGGCGTAATATGGTTTCATTCTACAAACGCGTAGGAACACAGATTCCACTGTCAGCTTGAGACGAACCAACTAGATTCAGAAATTACTTTCACCCAGGAAAGTGCGAGGTTTCTCAACCAACGGGCAATAAGAGGAGACGCAGTAAGAAAATAGTTCTAAAAATCAGCTTACGGACTGATTTCGATGCAATACAACCACGTCAGACAAGTGCGCAGGAAACGCAATGATTGCTCTGTTTCAGAATAATATTTTTTATTAAAATGAAAAAATTGTAATAAGAAATAAATATCAAATGTCTTAAATTATGAAAGAATAAAATCATTTAGTAAGTTTTTACCAAGAGTATTGCTTTTAACAGGGTAAGGTTTTTAGAATAAAAAATAAAAGGATGCGTTGATTAAAGGTATGGGATAAAAAAATAACTGATATGTTAAGATTACTAAATGGTAGATATAAAAGGCAGTTATAAGAGTATGGAATAATTAAACTAAGTTAAAGTAACGAAATTTTTTATTGATGCATATCTATGTGTATTTTTTACTTTAAAGTGAATTTAGAGCGTTGACTTTGTTGAAAACTAATCTCATATTTATTCACAATGATAACATTATTTATTCATAACATTTATTCATAACATTATGCGAAGAAAAAGACATATTTAGTGTCACATGTACAGAAATTTAATAGAAAATCTCTCTAATAATCCCAGATTACATTTAAGTAGGTATTTTCTGATTAAACATCTATTTTAAGTGATACAAAGTGGCTTTTTGTTATTTTTTTATCCTATTTCTGCTATTGCTTTATTCTTCATCGTCTATTTCCTTTCTCCTTTTCTGCTATTCTTTTGAATTATAATCACCAATCTGATCTTTCTGCACTAGTTATATTAATGCTAAATTTGTTTTTTAAAGTTCACAAACACTTAGATAGTAAACGGGGTTTAAAGTTGCAGCTTCGATGAATTGCTTTTGTATTGTATAAGATTTATCGATACTTTATTCAAAAATGAATCTAATTTTATTGCTCACATAAGAAATATTTATTACATTGATTTACTTTATGCTAAATATCACGTATAAAATCATAATTACGATGTCGGTTCTTTTTTTTCTCGATAAATGTGTATAATTTCAATGACAAGATTCGTAAAATTTTCATACTTTCAAAATTTCTCTATCGGTTATAATTTTGGAGGTCGTGTAATACAAATGATATAAAATTAGCTATCTTAATAAAAGTGACGTCCTATTGAAGAATTTATGCAAAAACGTTTGAGATTTATGAATTTAAATAAATTATTAAAAAATAATATTATTTTTGCTTAATAATTATCCCTTTTTGTGCATTCATAACGTATTTTAACAGCCATAATTAAGAAATAAAAGGTGTAAAGCTATACTTGTTTTTTAAAATAATTTGTTAATAATGGAGACAGTAATTATCCTGCTAAACACAAGAAGTTTAGATTTTTTTAAATTTTTGAATTAAACCTCCATTAATTTCATTGGTTGGACATAAAACTCAAAAAAGTTTACGTTGGGATTATTTTCTTGACGTCAATTGGTCGACAAACCATTTTTTAAATAGAAATATAATATAGAAAGATTATGAAGCTTGAATATCTAAAGATTTTTTTCCTACAAGCTATCTTGATAAATACAATTTGATCATGATATTGCTTTCACCCTCTATTCAAATAAAAGATAATTCCACATTAAAATGTTATTGAAAAGTTGGAGTAAAAAAATCAAATATACCTATCTCAAATATACTAAATCTCCTTGCATCTCTTTTATCCATAAAAATGAAGCAACTTTGTTAGTTGCCACTATTACTGCAAATGTCATTAAAAATTACAGAAAATTAACATCTCGGAAAATAATTTAAATTTTAAAATTCTGAAACCTTGTATGATATATTAGATTAATTTTTAACACTATTATTTATTTGGAAAATAAATCATAAAAAAGTTGTAAATTTCCAAGGGTATAAAAAAAAAAATCCGAGCTAGGATTCGAACCAAAAAAAATCTTCACTGAAGTCACCAATACTCTACCGACAGAGTCATTCCGGACAAATGTGGAAGAATTCACAAAAAGTAATCTTCAATAATCGGAGCATCTGGTCTGGTATCTGAATTAACTCAGAAGAATAAATCGAAGGTTATTTTTGAACTAATGTAAACAACTTAAAAAGCAATTGAAAACAATCAAAGATGTTAATAATTAATTTTATTTAAAATATCTTAGTATTTCAAGCCTTATCCAGTCTCTTCATCAGAGAATATTATTATAACTCATTGATTTAAGAGTCTGGATAAGGCTTGAAAGTATTAAGATATTTTAAATAAAATTAACTATTAACATCTTTGATTAATTTAATTAACTTTTAAGTAAAACAGTGAACGTTTTGAACTTCATATTATGTATTTTGTGTTTAACACAATGTGAAAAATGTGTTCTTCATATGTTTTCATTTATTTTGATTTTATCGTTATTCTATGGCAATATCCATGGCGACCAGTTGAGTCTCCCTTAAATGTATGCAAGTAATGTATCATGCATATCCGTAATTTAATTTACTTGCTTGACTTTCATCAAAATGAGAGATTCTGATAGAGAAATTAAGAGCTCTTTATTTTTATGTTAGCGGGACACAGGTAATAAATTGTCTAACGTTGTTTCAATCACTTTTTTTTCATTAAAATCTTATGCTTTCACTCTCTTTATTTAAAAATAAGATGCTTTCATTTAAACTGAACCATCTAAAATTTACTTTCCCATCTTTCTTTTTTTTATCCTCTTTAGTCCCGAGAAAAATCTGCTTCATAGAAAAATTATTTTATTAGCAAATTATGACGCTTTTAGGCTTAGAAAAGAGAAAATAAAATTAGTTTTTTAATTTAAAATTTTTTTATATAGTTAAAATTTATGACCCCATATGGGTATGTCAGGTCTCAATTGAGTAAATATGTCATTCTTTAAATAAATAAGACCAATTTTGTTTTAAAATAAATATAACTATTTATTGTTAAAAAATTATATCAATTTAAACAACTTAAATGTTTTTAACCTAAAGTTATGTATTGTGCAAAGTATTACACATATCTTGTAATAATTGTAATAAATATCTTGCGACTATATATACTATACATATACTATACTTATCTTGTAATATTCTACATACCTTCTAATAATAATCTTCTAATAATATATCATTTATTATAGAATTTTTTGAAATAGTTAATCTGAAGAAAAATAAATAGATTACATTTCATACATTTTACTCTTAATTTTCCTTTTTATCCTTCCATGCACCATCGAGATTGATGTATTCTAGCAACAGATTCTGGCCAATGTCCAAACCCTCATTTTTAGGAATAGATATGGTTATTCTCCTTTTTTTAGAAGATGTAGATTGAATGATTGCTCTGATTTTCGTGGTCTTCCAACAGTAGACTTTTTTTCCACATTTTATAAGGAGTTCAGCAATGTAAAGACAAAATTCAAGTAAACTCGTTTGATCTCTTTTCGGAATATTGCTGGATCTATAATCTCTTATATACAAAACCTAACTATTTACCGTAACTAAGTCCGGAAAGTGAGAAGAGATCCGAACTGGCTATTTACTTGTTCGCATGAATGAACCTATCGTTTAGGTTGATTCCGCCCATATGTGCTTTATGCATTCTCATCATAGCTGATCTGGTTACAGGAACCTTTTCCTTTTTATTTTTATACCAGTGCTCAAATGTATCACTGAACTCACTTCCACATGCGGTGGACATCATATGTACATTTCTTGTCCTTCCATTTCAACACCACAATTTTATCATCCGATCTAGCAAACTCAGTCCACTCACTACGTTTCATTGCACGGTCTTTCACAGCATGCATCACCTATTCTATTATTCATGACTGTCCCAGTACACAGGATTCGCTTTGTAAAAAGCAATTCAGCTGTTTTCACTGCAGTGAAATATCTGTCAGTGAATATAACTCAACTCTCATTTACGGGTACATTTTCAGTTATTATTATTATTATTATTATTATTATTTATTATTTATTTATTATTATTATTATTATTATTATTATTATTATTATTATTTATTATTATTTATTTATTATTATTATTATTTATTATTTATTATTTATTTATTTATTTATTATTATTATTATTATTATTATTATTATTTATTATTTATTATTATTATTATTATTATTATTATTATTATTATTATTATTATTATTATTGATAACTGCTTCACCAAGCTGTCTTTCATACCTTCTACAAGAACGGCATTTTTTCCTGTGTACAAGAAAAAATCCAGTACTACACCATCACTTGAGGCAAGAACAAAAATTTTATATTCCAGGGATTGGGCTTCGAAAGAAGATATTGAAAAAAGATACATTTCCCCCCAAACAGGATCTTTTGCACATCAACTGAGTTAAATTTTGTCCCAGAGTTAAATTTTGTTTTAAGACAGGCATTTCTGACTACATTTAGTAAAGTACGTACTCTCGTGGCGATCTTCGGTATCAGAAGTATGTATTAGAGAACCAGCAAAGCGTAAATTTGATCGCAAAAGGAAGAACCTATCTCTTTGCATAGCATTTATCACTCATGGTATGAGTGACTAATGGGTTTGACTAATACATGCGGGCTTGTAGAATACTAAATACTGTACAACATTTTAAACGTGTTAGAAATTTTTAAAGTTACTAAAAAGTATGACATATTTTAGCAGTAAATTCAGTATATTACTTCATATTATTTCAAAAAATGAAAAAAGCCCTTTTAAATTGTTTTGTCTAAGACTAAATCCAATAATTTATTCATTCCTAAAAAAATTTCTTAATAACCAAGTGTACTCAATAGTTACACAGAAAATTAGTTTCTTTAGCTAGAAATGTATAGTAAAGACCCATTGTACCCAAATGGGTACAGCATATTTACAGATGTTTTCAACATCCATGCACACATAAACAACATTTATAAATAACTCCATATCATTCTTGAAACAGTATAATTTATAAAAAATGCAAAAACTTTTTTTTTATTCACATACTTTGACATGAAGTCGTTGGTAAATTGCTTCAGTCATCCATTTTGGAAATGTCTCGTTTTCAAAGTCACATGATTCCTCCTTTTTTAAACGTGTAGCACATCTGTTGGTAATATAGGACACTATGATGCATCTGAATAGCTATAGAAATTTATGCATTTATTATACATTTTTGGGGGTAATTTTGCCTTTTGCTTTAATGTACCCATTAATTTACCACGCGGAAAAAATGCTTCTTGACCAGTTAAAATATGCTAATGGTGAGATTTTCTTCCGGATAACATAAAAGTTTCGTGGATTTTTGCTATCATGGCAACGTCCAGTTTGCCAACGTTCTAGTTTATAGGTTCCCAACCTTTTCTGGACCAACGCTCCCTTAACAAGATAAAAAAAAAGAACCAACGCCCCCCTCTTCCATAATAGTTAATCATACAAAATGTTAAAATATTGTTGCAAATTATCTATATTTTATCTGTCTATATATCGATTCAGAATCACACAGTAAAAGTTAATTAAAACGACCATCAAATGTAGTAAACATTGTTTAGTAAAAATTAAAAAATAAACACAAAATTAATAAGAATTTTTAAGAAAATAACAAAATGGTTGAGGCTGATGAATGTTTAACAATTTGTTCATGTCGGATTCCAATCTATTAAAGAGTGTATTCGAAAAAACGCTTTTCCACCTTCAACAGCTCGAAATTGTCCGATACAATTTCAGGCACATTTTTAAAAATAGAAACATGAAAATTGCTGAGGGGATTTTTGAAGAAGTGTGCAAGGTGCCGTATGATGTCATTTTACGCTCCATTTATTAGAATTTGATTTATGAACAATTATCTTCTCAGTATGACCCTTTTTTCGTTCCCAATCTCCCGCTTCGGAAAAATCTGTTCAAAATGCCATTTTTGATTGCTTTTTTTGCAAAATTTTCTGCATTTATCAAAGAATTGACAGTCACGGCACCTTGTGTACTTTCTAAATAAGACAATTTGCCAGTTTGATGCATTTGAGAGCAAAAGTGAATTTAAAAATAAATCGGAAAATCAGCAGTTTGAATCGAAATACACCCTTAACATCAGTCATAATTTGTCAGATTCGTACATATTTATTTCTTTTCTTAGACAGTAAAGTAGCTACTGCACAGAACTCACTCTCATACAAATATTATGAAGTAAAATCAATTAAAATTTTACTGTACTCTCCTCACAAACCAGGTTAGAGAACTGTATTGGTTTTTGAAATTAGAACTCTTGCTATCTATTTCTGAATTTTACTTTTAGTTCTCATTTGTGGTGAGTTTCACGATTTCCTCCTCCAAATAGATGATACTGCTGTATCTGCATTTGCGAAATAATCTAAAAACAAATTCGGTACATTCATGAGTAAATATCTTGGAATCGCTCTGAGAAAATTTCATGAAGAACGTCCAAGTATTGACAGTAAGTAAAAAAATATTTTTGTTTTCACAGACTGCGAATAATATGTCAAAGTGGCTACATTTTTGTCTATTTAGATTTCGTTTGAACAAAAGAAGGTTACCCACAGAAGCAATTATGGCGTTTTTAATTTTAATTAAATTCAACTTTTCATCTTGCAATCATCTTATGCTTCATTATAAATATTTAGAATATTTAAATTGATTTTAATTAAATATTCTAAACAAGTCTGTCAGATAATCGGTGTGATTTTTTAATGCAATCAGGTTTTAGCGTATTTTTACACCTGTGTTATCAATTAAGTGTTATATTGAATCATATATATCGAAAAGCAGAGACAAAGAATTTGTGCGCAGCAGCAAGCGATTGTAATCATTTGCAAGTATAACGCAAAGTGGTAGTGACAACTATACACTATCTACCAAAAAGTATTTGAACACTTTCAGTTTTTGACATTTTGTCAAATATTTAAAAATATACTGGTCGGATTCTTCTGGAACTTCAGAAATATAAAGATTATGTTTCACTTTATATTTATTTACATTCATTTGTTAAGCGGTTAATTAGGGGGCCGGCAAAAAAACAAAGAATAATAGACATATTTGGGATCGCCCTGTACATGAAAATGCACGAAACGACTTATCGCTTTAGAATACAAATATATGAATACAGTAGAATATGTACACTAATTTTTGTGAGAATAGCATGTATATTTATGGCAATAGAGCGATTTTTTTGAAAAATTCAAAAAATTCTGGCATGTTTTTCGTTTATATCATGCTGGGTTTTTGACCAAATTTAACGCAAATTTCAGAAAAATTGGCAAAATGCAGTAGAAAAAATGTAGCGCAATTGGAATATAAATATATTAAATATTTTATGAAATATGAGTAGTTGTATAAAATAATTTTTATCTGCGCATGCGCGAACTAGAAAAACATTTTTTTACATCATTTAATAGTCAATTCCCGTAAGACATGGTGACGTCACTGCAACGTCGTTGTGAAGTCACATTGTGACTTTGTGACCATCGATTGTCGATGTGACGTCACGTGACGTCGATGTGAAGTCACAGTGACTAAAATGTGAAGTCGTTATGGCCGTTTTAGAGCTTTTTTCTGACGTCACATTGTGACCACTTTGTGACGTCACAATGTGACCAATTTGTGAAAAGTGTGTCATTTGTGACTACTTTGACATTAACATTGTGACGAACTGTGAAAATTTTTTTAGAAAGTCACATCTTAGTCACATTGTGACGTCACTGAGTGGTGGCATTTTCGTCACAGATGTGATGTGACCAAAGTGACTCACAGTGACGTCATTGTGACGTCACTGTGAACATGCATGCTATGAGGGTTCTATGGAGTGACTTATAAAAAAAATCCAATCAAATATCGTGAAAATTCAAAAAGATATCATTATTTTAGTGAGATGTTTTTACTCTGCTCTCTAAAAACGGCTGAATCTTAAGGGATTCTCCACAAATTGATATTTTTTAATAACCGACTTAAAAAAAAAAAAACTAGTATTGAATTAATAGAATATCTAATACAATATTGCTGCTAATAAGTACTTGACAATTGTGATAGAAAAGAAAAAGAGCTTTATTCACATTCAGGGCCAAAACTAAGAGAGGGTTGGGGGAAAAGGGCATGTGCCCCGGGCGCTAGGATGAAAGTGTCCCAAATGTACATTTTGTTTGGCGATTTTTTCCATGTCTATGTTTAGCATGATATTGTCAAAATCGTCCCATTCAAAGCATTTCTCCTATACCAAAGCATAGAAGAATCTAATGATGATGGCATAAAGATCCCGCATAAAGCAGATTTTTTAAGCTATTGCATAGCTTTTATCACGGGCTTTGAGCGTGGCGACCGAATCCAAAAATTCCGTAACGCGAAAAATCCTAACACATCCGTAACGAAAAAACCTAACACTCGGCTAACGTCGTTTCAGCTCGGCAAACTTCGGCACGGTATCCTTCGGTAGACTTCGGCAGACATTGACGTGGTATTTTTTAGATATTAGGATATCAAGTCTCAAACTAATGTTTCTTATGATCTAATTTTCATAGCGCGGCCAAATTTTGTTTGGAAATTTGTTATGAGACACTGTTAATTTTTGGTGACAGGAGACCCCCCACGGTGAGGGTCGAAAAATTTAAAATGCTTATAACTCGCGATCTAACTTTGTAGCGCGGCCAAATTTTGTTTGGTAATTTAGTATGAGGCAGTGTTAATTTTTGGTGACAGGAGATCCCCCACGGTGAGGGTCGAAAAATTTAAAATGCTTATAACTTGCGATCTAATTTTCGTAGCGCGGCCAATTTTTGTTTGGTAATTTATAATGATTCAGCGTTACTTTTTGGTGACGGGACCCCCCCCCCCCCCCACACACACACACGATGAGGGTCGAGAAATTAAAAATGTTTATAACTCGCGATCTAATTTTCGTAGCGCGGCCAAATTTTGTTTATTAATTTATTATGAGACAGTTAATTTTTGGTGACAGGAAACCCCCATGGTGAGGGTCGAAAAATTTAAAATGCTTATAACTCGCGATCTAAATTTCGCAGCGCGGCCAAATATTGTTTGGAAATTTATTATGAGACATTGATAATTTTTGGTGACAGGAGACCCCCATGGTGAGGGTCGAAAATTTTAAAATGCTTATAACTCGCGATCTAATTTTCGTAGCGCGGCCAAATTTTGTAATTTATTATGAGACAGTGTTAATTTTTGGTGACAGGAGACCCCTCAAGATGAGGGTCAAAAAATTTAAAATGCTTATAACTCGCGATCTAATTTTTGTAGCAAGGCCAAATTTTGTTTGTTAATTTATTATGAGGCATTGTTAATTTTTGGTGACAGGAGACCCCCATGGTGAGGGTCGAAAAATCTAAAATGCTTATAACTTGCTATCTAATTTTCGTAGCACGGCCAAATTTTGTTTGGTAATTTATTATGAGACTGTTAATTTTTGGTGACAGAAGACCCCCCCCCCCCCACGGTGAGGGTCGAAAAATTTAAAATGCTTATAACTCGCGATCTAATTTTCGTAGCGCGGCCAAATTTTGTTTGGTACTTTATTATGAGGCAGTGTTAATTTTTGGGGACAGGAGACCCCCCACGGTGAGGGTCGAAAATTTTAAAATGCTTATAACTCACGATCTAATTTTTGTAGCGCGGCCAAATTTTGTTTGTTAATTTATTATGAGGCAGTGTTAATTTTTGGTGACATGAGACCCCCCACGGTGAAGGTCGAAAAATTTAAAATGCTTATAACTCGCCATCTAAGTTTCGTAGTGCGGCCAAATTTTGTTTGGTAATTTATTATGAGACAACGTTAATTTTTGGTGACAGGAGACCCCTCACGGTGAGGGTCAAAAAATTTAAAATGCTTATAACTCGTGATCTACTTTTCGTAAGGCGGCCAAATTTTGTTTGGCAATTTATTATGAGACAGTGTTAAATTTTGGTGACAGGAGACCCCCCCCCCACCGTGGGGGTCGAAAAATTTAAAATGCTTATAACTCGCGATCTAATTATTGTAGCGCGACCAAATTTTATTTGGTAATTTTTTCAGCTATTGCATAGCTTTTATCGCGGGCTTTGAGCACGGCGACCGAATCTAGAAATTCCGTAACGAGAAAAAATCCTAACACTCCGGCTAACGGCGTTTCAGTTCGGCAGACTTCGGCACAGTATCTTTCGGTAGACTTCGGCAGACATTGACGCGGTATTTTTGCATAAGTTGATAAAAAATGCTATGCAATAGCTTTACCGCGGCAGTCCCCGAGTGCCACACGTATTTTTTTTTTCGTTTTGATTCGGTTTCACGATTTTAAGGTATCATTTTTTTTAAACAAAGCAGACTACTTTAATCAATATTACATATTTTAAGTTTTAAAATAAGTCGGCTATTAATAAATTAGAAAATTTTTCTTTGCAAATACTTTTGCAGATGCTTTGCAAAGAAGAAAAGGGAGGGGGGGGGGAAGAGTTCACCAAAATTCATTGAAATATAAATATATTAAATATTTTCTAAAATGTTCTATGTCATGCAATATTTTCAACCAAATATAAAGTCACATTCAAAAAAATTCGCAAAATGTAGTAGAAAGAATAAGGTGTTATTGAAATATAAATATATTAAAAGTTTTCTAAAATATGAGTATTTGTATGAAATATTTTTTAATCAGCGTATGCGTGAACGATAAAATTTATCATTTTACATAATTTAATATTCAACTCTATGGAGCTACCCATAAAAAAATCCGATCGAATGTTTGTTTGTTTGTTTATTGAACAACATACATCTGACTTGTGTGCTCGACATGAAGCCTGCTTATAAGCCATCGTCAATATACAGGGACGAGATAGCACACAAGGAAATATTACAACACAAGAGAAGTACAACCAGGAGCTCCACACAAAGTGTGTGTGCAATGGAGCCAGTGGGATTCGAACCCACAACCTCACGATTAGCGGCGTGATGTCTTAACCACTCAGCCACGGACGCCCATCCGATCGAATTTCGTGGAAATTCAGAAAGTTATTGTGGATAGGAGTGAACTGATTTTCAATTGATCTCTGAAAGCAGTTGAATGACGTCAGATTTTACGCAAATTGCCAAATCTCCATTTACGTTTTTTACTAGTGATTTACTTCTTTTCTTAGATAATTACCAGAACGAACCTATTTCAGGATAAAAATAATTATAAAAAATCGAAGCATTTGTGTCAAATCTACCCATTGATACATAATTGATAATGGCTCTTATGCAAATGCCGATATCTGCGATCCTGAAATACGTCAAGTTGTCCACTGTTAAATGTGGTGTCGAAAACAACACTGACATCAATCGCATGCATGATGCCAAGAAGAACAGAGCTGTCTGATTTTGAGAAAGGTGTGATCATCGGGTACCACCGAAATGGCCGATCTTTAATCGACATATCTAACGAGCTTAATTACCCCAAAACGACTGTGGCTTAGCGGAAGTCCCTCTCAAAATCGCTCCTTGACTACTTTTTCGATTTGAGTAATAGATATTTTTTATAAAGTTAGTTTCACTTTCAGAGCCGCTTTTGGAAGTGAAAGAAACATTATAAAAATATCTACGCCAAAATTGATAAAGTAATCACGGAGCGATCTTGAAAAGGACTTCCGCTATCCAATATGAAACTTTTTTTTCCCACTGACCGTAATGTCATGGAATATGTTTTATCGTTCCTGTAATTGATTTATGCATCCAATTTCTATAAAATTTGAAATGACACGACAAAATTATGTAATAATCATTTGTTTTAAATTTCAAATGATTAAAATGCATTTGAAATCCCCCCCCCCCCTGACCATAATGTAACGGGATACTTTTGATTGCCCCTGTAATTGATCTATGCATAATTGATCTACCATAAAATTTGAAATAACTTAACAAAATTATGTATTAATTATGTATTTTAAACTTCAAACGATTCGGTTGGGTAGTTTTTGCGTTGTTATATGCGAATGGACTGACAGACGGATGGGCTGAACGGCAACTATAGATGCTACGTATTTACATAATTACGAAAACATCTAAAAACTAGTCGTTGGGGGCCACCGTAATACTTACCCATCATGGATATGTATATGAAAATAAAACATGTGAAACTATTTATACAATGCATTGCAATTCATAAACAAAATTTAAATATTGTTAATATACATAGTAATGATATATTAAAGAACTGCTGATGTACCAATTTCGACAAATTATATAAAACGCCAAACTACTCAAGTAGTACCGAACTGCGTAAAAGAAACATCCTTATAACTCCAAAAATAATAATTCTATTAACTAACAATTAACTGCGTCGGATTAAGCGTCTCATTTCCAATTAAAATATACCTCTGAATTGAAATTTGAATGAAATACAGGGTCATGAAAAATCGAGGAATGTGGAAAACAAGATTACAAATATCTCGGCAACTAATAATCCGACCGACTTCATTCTATATGCAAAATGTGTGTTATTTTATTGCCTTTTACGTCCATTCCTTAGAACAAAAAAATTCGAAAACTTTTATATACTTTTCATCAGAATGAATTTTTCAAGAGTCCGAAAAAAATGGTTCCGGATAATCGAGGTTGCTGATATTAAATAGGGTTTGTCCCATTCTTGCATACTAACTACATACAAAATTTCAAGTCTCTATCTCAATTTGTTCGGGAGATAGAGCGTTTACAGACAGACAGACGGCAAATTTTTTTTTCTAAAAATATGTTTTTCGGAATCTCCACTATCTAAAACGTGTAAATCCGTCAAAAAAAAATTTCGATTTTTAAAACGATTGCAAGACTTACCCTATACTACGTATGATGGGTAAGTAACAACAGATATAAAGCATAATAAAATTTGAGAGCTATAAAATAAATGAGCTTATTTTCACGCAATAAAAATTTCGATTCTTATCATGTTTTTAAAATTATTAGAAAATAAATTACACATATTTTAAGATTAATGGTATTTAAATGCGAAAAATGAAGCATAAATACAGGGTTTCGATATCACAAATAGATTTATTCTAAATAAATAATTCAGGGATAAAAAAAAAAATCAAGATGAATATATATATATATATATATATATATATATATATATATATATATTACTAGAAGTCAAAGGCTGATATATATAATATCTAAAGGTAACTGCTCTACAGATATTATTATTATTATTTTTTAAATCAAAATTCAGAGTGCTTAAATTTTAAATATAAAGCTAATGTTGATCAGCGGTTTCATCCTCCATGATAGGCGATGAATACAAGAATTTTGTGAAAATAAAATTTTGTATCGTAAGATCAAAAGCAATTATTCAAATGTGAATCAAGCATTTATTGGTAATAATTTCAGTCTTGCAACTAAACTTTTCCAATCTGATAAACTCATTTTATTTGCAAATAACAATACGCATAAATAATTCAAATATTTCAAAATAATTAATAAATATTCTCTTTTATGGAATGAAAATTTTAAATAGATCTCCATTTTGCCTACTGTGTCTCACATAAGTGATGGGACACTTGTGCTTTACAAAAGGAAACTAATCAAATAAATTAAAAAAACATGTACACATTTTTTTTGTGGGTGTGTTTCATACTTAAATTTAGTAAAGATTATTACATAACATACATTTTGTCAAAATATTAAAATATTAATTTAATAAAAATACAAATGTTTAGAACGGAGCAAAAAATAGCTCACATAAGTGATGGGACACCATTATATATGCAACAAAAATCGTCTGCAATAAGCAATAAAAATATTTTTGGGGGTTTTATTTTTACTTAAAAGCAATTGGCAATAATTTATAAAATCGTCTGCAGTATTTCTCTCCAGTTTGTTTTGGAATTTTTGTGTTTTTTAGCTCTGTGTAGCCATGAATGCTAAACGGAAAGAAACTTCGCCTAAAATTCGAAAATTAGTTATTAATTTGAATATTGAACGTGGAAAATCTATTAAAAAAACTGCTGAAACAGTTAACTTGAGTCGTTCAACAGTTTTCAATATCATTAAACGATATAAAAAGAATCATATGATTCAGGATAAAAGAAGACCTGGCGGACCATCAAAGCTATCCAATGGAATAAAGCGAATTATCGTTCGAAATATTCAAAAAAAAAAAAAAAAAAAAAAAAACCAAGAAATAGTGCTTCAAAAGTTGCTGCTGATTTACAAGCATTATATGGAATAATTGTTATTCCTGAGACTATTAGAAGGGTAATTCGATCTGCTGGATATCACGGTAGAGTAGCCAGGAAAAAATTCTTCGTAAGTGAAAAGAATAGAAAACTCAGACTAGCTTTCGCAAAATCCAACATAAATAAGAATTCTGAGTACTGGAATAAAGTTATATTTGCTGATGAAAGTAAATTTAATATATTTGGTTCTGACGGTAGAATCTTGGTGTGGAGAAAAACCAGGGAAGAATTTCGCAAACAGAACTTGGTACCAACAGTAAAACATGGTGAAGGAGGAGTTATGGTATGGGGGTGTATGTCGTCCGCTGGAGTTGGTAATCTTGTTTTTATTGACAGTATGATGGATCACTACAAATATATTGATATTTTAAAGCAAAATTTGAAATCTTCATCACGAAAATTGAACCTTCATAACGATTTTCAATTCTACCAGGACAATGACCCCAAGCACACTGCTCTGAACATTAGACTCTGGCTGCTATATAACTGTCCTGAAATAATAAAAACACCACCACAATCTCCAGACTTAAATCCCATAGAGAATATTTGGCAAGAATTGGAATCAAGAATTCGCAAACACACCATTTCTTCAAAACAACAACTAAAATCGGTGCTTCAAGAAGAATGGGGTAAAATCACTCCAGAAATCACCAAAAAATTAGTCGATTCCATCCCAAAAAGATTAAATCATGTTTTAAAAGTAAAAAGAAATCCAAAAAATATTAAAACCTTTTAAAAAGTAAAATTTTTGGATAAATATTTGATGGAAAAGTAAGTGCCCTATCACTTATGTGAGCCATTTTTTGCTCCGTTCTGAACAATTGTATTTTTACTAAATTAATATTTTAATATTTTGACAAAATGTATGTTATGTTATAATTGTTACTAACTTTAAATATGAAACACACCCAAAAAATGTTTGCACATATTTGTTTATTTATTTTATTGCAGTTTCTTTTTATAAAGCACAAGTGTCCCATCACTTTTGTGAGACACTGTACGTCAATTGCTGCTAATTTACTTAAACATCTTCATTTGTTTTTTTTACAAAGAAAATTGTTTTGCTATATATTAATAATTGCATTTAAATAATATTTAAAATATAATAATGAAAACATTCTTTTAAAATCATGTATGAAAACATAAGTATTAAATATTAATCTAAAATACAGATTTCTGACTGCAAACGATTTTCAGATATTAGCAAAATAATGTTATCTTTTCAAGCAAAATGTTAAAAGATTTTCTATTTTGATATTTAAAACATATATAATTAAATAATCAAAGAAATTTTTATTTGTGAAGCGATAAATTTGTTCCTGCTTCATTTATTGATCGAGTATAACAGCCAATTATCGCACAAACTGTCATTATTTACGACATTTTAATTCGCTGTCTAATAAAAAATTCGACGATAAAAAACTAGTCGTTGGGGGCCACCGTAATACTTACCCATCATGGATATGTATATGAAAATAAAACATGTGAAACTATTTATACAATGCATTGCAATTCATAAACAAAATTTAAATATTGTTAATATACATAGTAATGATATATTAAAGAACTGCTGATGTACCAATTTCGACAAATTATATAAAACGCCAAACTACTCAAGTAGTACCGAACTGCGTAAAAGAAACATCCTTATAACTCCAAAAATAATAATTCTATTAACTAACAATTAACTGCGTCGGATTAAGCGTCTCATTTCCAATTAAAATATACCTCTGAATTGAAATTTGAATGAAATACAGGGTCATGAAAAATCGAGGAATGTGGAAAACAAGATTACAAATATCTCGGCAACTAATAATCCGACCGACTTCGTTCTATATGCAAAATGTGTGTTATTTTATTGCCTTTTACGTCCATTCCTTAGAACAAAAAAATTCGAAAACTTTTATATACTTTTCATCAGAATGAATTTTTCAAGAGTCCGAAAAAAATAGTTCCGGATAATCGAGGTTGCTGATATTAAATAGGGTTTGTCCCATTCTTGCATACTAACTACATACAAAATTTCAAGTCTCTATCTCAATTTGTTCGGGAGATAGAGCGTTGACAGACAGACAGACAGACAGACAGACGGACGGCAAATTTTTTTTTTTTTTTCTAAAAATATGTTTTTCGGAATCTCCACTATCTAAAACGTGTAAATCCGTCAAAAAAATTTCAATTTTCAAAACGATTGCAAGACTTACCCTATACTACGTATGATGGGTAAGTAACAAGAGCAATCAAATACGGGTTTTAACCGGTTTGAATTGATAGGCGAATCAAAGCACGTGGTTTTGTTTGGACTTAATGTGACTTAATGTAGGGTTACATTTTTGGCATCACCCAAATCATTATAGTTCACCTCCACCTATATTCTTCCTCCATGATTTTAATTAAAGCATGAGCTTGTATATCGATTGCCATAATGAACTACCAAAAATCTGTTTCAAATAATCTAAAATCGTCTGCGCAATGCTGAATCTATGGGCATGTTCAGCACAACTTACCGGTCACTTACCGGTTACTTACCGATTGTAGACAAGTACGAAATGAAAATCAATGCTAAGTGTGACGTCAGTTACAATTCAACAGGGTAGTTTTCATTGGTGCTACAATTCGCTTTCGTACTGCCCTGCAATCGGCCATTCAATATGGTTACTTTGGTAAGTTGCGCTGAACACGCCCTATGTTGATTTCATTCCATAGAACCTAAAAATAAACATTTTATAATAAAATATAAAAATGAATAGAACTACCAAACGACATTTTCTGGACTTTTTTATGTATTTAAAAGCATATTGATATACCGGGTATCTTAAAAAGAACTGACTGATTTTAAAATTCATTAAATTTCAGATGCTGACAGATATTTAGAAAATTCTTGCTGGAGGGTTATGTGTAGTGTTAAAAGTTTTTTTATTGTGATTTTGGATTTTAGTTCGAATTACAAACATTAAATGCGCCGAAAGCCATAGGCACTCTGTCGAGGCTAAGATATAATAGGATTATAGGAGTCCTATAGCTTATTATAGGAGCATTCTAGCAAGGCAACACTAGATACCGGGCTTGCTCATTCCTTTCATGACGTCACAAAAGGTGGCTGAATGACATCCAGCGATTGGTGCAAAACGATGGGTGCGTCACTTTGAGCTCTATTTGTCCAATCGCAGATAGCGGCCAGCCACCTTTTGTGACGTCGTGATAAGGAATGATCAAGCCCGGTATCTAGTGTAGCCCTGATTCTAGTCGAGGAGGAAACTGACGTACATTGTATTGATGGGAATTAAAAAGATTTAGATAATGGAGTGGGTCTCATTCGAAAATGCACTTTTGCTTTCAAGGGCTGATTCTGAACTCAATCCACATATTTTCCATTTTGCAGACGTTTTTAAGAAAAATATTCTTTCTTTGGAACCTTCTTTGAAATCAAAACGCGTTACACTAATGTTCAAAATACAATCAATTATAATCTTTTTAGATTTTAAGAAGGTTAAGAATTTTAAAACTGGATATCTTCTATCAATGAAATTTATGAAATTTTAAGACTTTCCACCTTAGTTAAGAAGTGTCTATCCTTCGAATTGACTGGTTATTCTGTCTGTCTAATTAAGTGGCCAGTCTCTAACACGCGTAATTTTTTTTCGAACTACCATGTAACTGAATATCTTTACTGAGGTTACATATTCGGTATTAAAAATAAAGTGCATACCACTTATTGTTCATTTACAGGGATACTCAAAAGAATTCCTGTATATTGTCTAAATAAAAAAATCTTTTACTCGGAGGTACTCACAAAAGAATCCAATTACAATACTGTCTATTAACAAGAAGCGGGAAATGAGTTTTCAAATATCGTGCGTTTTTTAAATCTTAACTAATTTTTAACCTATTACTTGGTGCATATCAATTCTATGTAAGATCATATACATGTAGAACAAAAAATTCGAGTACATTTCTTGATGGAAATTGTGGAAAAGGAATTTTTATCTACGCTATGCGTTCCCTAATTGAATTAATTTTTTTGCCTACTATGTAGTGTATTTCAAATCTGTAGAGTATATACAGGGTTGGGCAAAAGAATTCAGATATTTTACCGACAATCGAATTTCTAAAATTGGGTTTTTAAGTATGTTAAGCTCTTCCCAAATGATTTATTTAGACATCATATTTCATTTATTAAGCGGTGAAATTTTGTTAAAGTATTCTGGAACTGTTGGAAATTGTTTCATTAACAAAAGAGTGGTATTACATTAGTAGCAGGCTACGCCCGCTATACTGGTTCTATTTTTCAAAATAAACTTTGAATCAAACGAAATAGGTGATTATGACGTATTTTAAAGAAGTATGGATTCCACTTGTAAAAAGTAATGGGGTAAAATATAATAATTTTTTTCATTATGAAAATTCTTTTAATAATACGCAATTACATAAACCTCCGTAAGAATAAATTTAAGTTCCATTAATTTCGTTTTTTTAATCGTATTTTCAATAAAATAACTAAAAGGTTTTCCATGAGGCTGGTATTTTTTTAATATACAGTCATTTTAATTCATCAATAATACCATAATATATCGTCATCAAAATATAATCTTCAATTTCTAACTTTCAAAGCAGTGAAAATTTCTGTAATTGAATTTCTGTAATTGACGATATATTACAAACATGAAATAAAGTAATGGATTATACTTGTTTCTTTTTTTTTAAAGGAACGGAAAGAGCAATTCTTTATACTTAAATACAAAAAAGTTACATGTTTGGGAGCAACAAACAGCAGTAATGTACAGTAAGGAAATTTTTAAAAGGCTGAAAATAATTTAGAATATGTATTTGAGACAGCCATTTACATCAAAATATTAATATTTGACTCTATTTTTTGTAATAGTAATTAATATCAATATTATTTACAGTCCAATCTAAAAATGTACTCCAAATAAGTGTTCTTACACTTGAAAAAACAATAGCAAACATCACACGGATGAATTTTCCATTTGTGCATTTTTGGCTTAAAATCACATTATTTGGCGACGAAAGTAAAATAAAAATTGTATAAATTCTGATACTGATAGAATTGTATAGATATGTAGCACATATGTGCCGTCTTTTTTACAATTACTTCTGATTTTTTCCTTGTAAGTCACATGATGGAGGAATAAGATAAAAAATCAAGTGAAAAGAACAGAAAAGAAAAAAAAAATGTCATTCAAATATCCTGTAATCAAATTTTAAGATACAAATTTTTTAACCTGACGAAATCGATAAATCGCCAAATCTTGTATCAGTTGTAATATTCCGCATTAAATGATTTTTAAGTACAAAATTCTTTCTTTCATGTTTTAATACTTTTGTTTCGCACTATTGTCATTTATCAACTGTTTTTCATTTTTTTTCTTTCTCATTACATTGTTATTTAAAATTATTATTATTATTATTTCAATTAAAATCAGTAAAAAAAATTGTTCAGATATATAGCCATATAAATTCTTTCATCAATTATAATGAACGCCAAAATGGTAACTTGATCGTCCAAAATAATAGGATTTTTCGTCATTATTCTATAACTAATCCACGTAGAATGATCTACTATGCACGAAAACCTTCCTTGAAATAATATCTATCTAATAGTATAAGTTCCTTCAAAATCTCTTTTGTAGAACTGGGGGAATAAGTTGAAAACACGAAACTTCCGTTTGTTTTATATATATATAAGTCGATAACTCTTTTTTTTTTTTAACTGTTTTTTTCTATTTCTGTATAACTCGTTTCTGTAAAACTCTTTTTTCCTGATATGCTTTCTTTTATGTTTTATAATTTTTTAATATTTATCTTGATGAACATAATTCGATATTGACAATAAAAGTAGTGCATATTTAAAAAATTTTCAGCAATTCATAAAAGTTAATTTTGTCTGGTAAAAATCTTCTTTTGTTTACAGTCTAGCTAAAAAAACCCGTTTGTTTAAAGTTTAAGCTTAGCATTGTGCTCGGCGAGCCTTGAAAAGATATGACAAAGTTGCAACGCCACCTAGTAAGTATTTAATTAACTTTTAAGGTAAAGCAAGTACTTTTTAAGGTAAGTAAGGTAATTATTTAATTAACTTTTAAGGACACGGAAGTATATTAACTTCGACGTTTATTGTTTTTATGCTGTTACTGGTCAATACATTAAAAAATTATAATTAAAAGTTGTTATCTAAGCTTTAAAAGCCGATCGATGTTACAAAGAGTACACCGCTGCTATCAATTTGTATGTCCAATCTGACCGTAAATTTAAAAGCTAATATATCGTCAGATTACCAAAGAAAACTATTCCCTCGAAAATCATTGCTCATTTATAGTAACGTTATTTCTAAGATACTCTAATTTTATTTTTAAATTTTAGTTTCAGTAGATTCGGAAGCAGATTCAAAGGGAATATGTTTTTGAACTACACTTACAATGATATTTCTGAAAATATAATGCCTCAAATTAAAAAAAAAAAAAATTATTTTTGAGTTCAGCGTTACGAACGCTTACACACGATATACAAAAAAAATATTTCTTTTTTTTCCAGTAACTTAATTAACTCCTCTGCATTTTCCCTAAATATATATGTGAATGTTTTAGTCAGTATAAATGTGGATCAATAGTCTTTATTACTTCCCCCAGTTTCAGCTTTCCAGTTTCATAGTTTACGAGTAAAATGAATGTGGCAGATAGATGCAGGAGTGATGTTATAATGGTTCCGTTTTTGATTTTTAAGTACGGAATCCTAATAAAATATTAATATATAATGTAAAACGGCATAAATTAGACGTTTTGGAATTCCTCTTTAATATGCAACATTGCATATCTACAACAAATAGAGAAAGAATTGGAGCTAATAAATTTTGTAATTGTTTTGTATCTGTTGTATACTGATAAGAGATACAGAAGTGAATCTGAAATGTCTAATTTTAATTGTATTTACATTGTATTGTAATATTTTTTAAATGTGTGAAGTTTTACAAATTTTAACATGTTAACTCGTTTCATAATCCAGACGTAATATATTTGCGTTTTGAAAATTCACTTTGCATTGTTGTAATGTTAAAGACACGTAGCCATTTTTCCAATAAAATATCTCCTGACTGTAATATTTTGTGTTTTCCTTATTCAGCAGCAACTGTCAAATTCCTACAGAGCATCCTGTATTTCTAAACTTTTAGAAATAGCTCTTCAACAATAATCACGATAACGTCTTTTCGACATTTTCTTTCTTTCTTTTTTTTTTTTTTTTTTTTTTTTTCGTTTAAGGAATTTTATAATAACACAACAAAAAAGAAATAAAAAAATTATTGATAAGTCAGATAAGATTATTTATTGAACAAAAAATTAATACGATATTTTATGCATACCGTTTTCTCTTAAACAATAGCCCCTATTGTTGATTATCAACTAAAATAAAGGTTGTTTTATAAGATTAAAAGATAAAAGCTACATTAAGTGCCAGTTTTAAACTTCGTTTCTCTACAGTTTTGGAATCACTAAAGGTAAAGTTTGGAAGCTTTTGTTTTTAGTTAATATAATGAATAATTTTATAAAATATTTGTCATATCTTTATAAAGATATTTTTCTGAAAAAACATAAAATTCTCAAATTTAATTGCATAAAGTATTAGATTTAATATTTAATCTTTAAATAAGTATTTTTTTTTGTTTTGTTCCGAAAAAAATATATATGATTCTCAGAAAGGTTTATTACACAGGAAATATAATGAAACTGGTCATTAGGAGCCACCATAATACTTACCCATCATAAATATGCATAGTATAAAATATGGAAATAAAATTTGTGTAAACTGTTTATAAAATGCATTGCAATTGCAAAATAAAATTTAAACATATATTTAAATATTTTAATCCATATTAATGCTCTATTACGGAATTGCGGATACTATTTGATTATTCCGTCAACGCATTTTGACAAATTATATAAATCGCCAAATTACTCGCAAAATTATACAAATTGATACAATTTTTATTTTAAATAATGAAAGAATTGATAAATTAGTAAAAGATTAATAAAAATAGAAATAAAACGTCAAATCAAAAATAACTTGCTAAAGTAAAAAAATACGTATAACATATTTAATATTAAGTGAATTAGATTTTTAAAATAAGCCTATAATGGAATTTAATCTTACAAGGTAGAACCCGTCGAATTTTGACGAAAGCAAATGTTTAAGAAGGAACTGTTTCATTGATTTAAAATAAACTTACAAAATTTGGTACAGTAAAAAATACACCTTACAATAATCAGTCTAACTCTCAAAGAAATATTATTTAAAGCTAAAATTAAGAAAAACAAAAAATACTATTGCTATAAAACTCAGTTTTCCAAATTATTAAAATTAAACTTTAATCGCATATGTAAAATATAATAAAGCAAAATATAAAAAAAAATCAGTTGTTAAGATGAAGTTATCAACTGAGGCTCCTTTGTTTGGTATAATTGCGTTAAAAAAATCAAATTGACACGATATTAGAATTTCGTGAAATCTAACGTAATTAATTGCTACTCTAAATTAGATTAACGTGAAATTTACATGCGCACATTTCAATTTTTATCAATTTTAAGAGAAAATGGCGTATTTCTGTTGCCACAATTACAAAATTCATACTAAAACTATAAAAAAATTAATATCTCAAAAATAAATTGAGATACAGCTTTCAAACAAATTGCATTTAAAAGTAATTTTTTTCTCTATACAATGGTGTAAAAATTGAAAATGTGCGATGTTTATAACTATAAAATTTGCAGTACCGAAAATTGCAAAACCGAATTAATTGAAATACAGAATCATGAAAAAACGAAGAATATGGAAAATAGGATTACGAATATCTCGGCAACTAATAATCTGATTGACTTCATTTTTTGTGCATTTTTT
The DNA here is from genome assembly GCA_964019185.1 of Maratus speculifer. Classification (NCBI taxonomy): domain Eukaryota; kingdom Metazoa; phylum Arthropoda; class Arachnida; order Araneae; family Salticidae; genus Maratus; species Maratus speculifer. The sequence goes on from OZ025289.1 coordinate 303,820,560, forward strand.
TTTTTCACATTTACCTATTAAAATAAAAACTTTCGAAATTTTTTATATAACTTTCATCAGAACGAATAACTTGAGAATCCGAAAAAAATACTTCCGGATAATCGAGATACTCCTGATATTCAATAGGCTTCTTTCCATTATTGCATACTACATGTACACCTAATTTCAAATCTCTTCTTTAATTTGTTCGAGCGTTTAAAGAGAGGCACACACACAGATAGACGGACGGCATTTTTTTTTTTTTCTAAAAATATGTTTTTCAGAATCTCCAGTGTTTGAAATGTATACATCCTTCAAATATTTTTTTTTTCGATTTTCAAAACGATTGAAGACATACCCTATACTACGTATGATGAGTAAGTAAAAATTCAGAGATCCATTTTCATTTAATACATGAATCTTATTTTTTGTTGCATTCTGAAATACAGAGTACTGTCGTGTGGCTGATTTAATCTAAAATATTGCTAATTAGTATGTATCTTTATAAGTATGAATCTAAATACCTTATTTTATATAATTATTTATTTTATAAATCTTTAAGCCTTTAATTCTCATGAAAAAAATACATTTTAGAAATTATGTAGTTCAGAGAATCTGATTTTACACCAGAAAATGTCAGTGGTTAGTTTTATTTAAATATGGAATATGTGTTATTAATTAAAGCAAATGTTGCTATTTTAATTTTCTGGTGTGAATTAAGAAGACATGAACTAAAATATCTATTAAATTCAAAACACAGTTGTTTGCAAATATGCAAAGCTACACTATAAATGGTTAGTGAGCATGTTGGAACTTTAAAGAATATTTAACTTATCATGAATAATGCAAAATTGTTTTGAAAGATTGTTGAATTTTTAATCCTTTATAGATTGTAGAAATTATTTTTCTTTACAAAAAAGAACTTTTTAATCCTCGATTACAAACCAGGATTGGCAACAGATTGCGTAATCAATCATTCCACAATTTACAATTTTTAATCTTTTCCAACATAGTTGAAAATTGTTTATAAATTGTTTATAAATTGTTTATAAATTGTATGTCTATCTGTTTGTCGGCTATAATTGGCTATATTTTAATGATGTTACACCATCTCAAACATATTGAAATGGATATACACTATATAGTCATTAATGACCGGATGCTTTCAGCGTCAGACATTTTGTTCAATATTTAAACTGGACATATTTTATTGTGCAGAAAATACTTTTAAATGAAGTGTTTTTTATTCATTATTATAAACTACTGCTACAAAAATTATATTACAATTTTCATTTAATGCGCTATTGTACATGAAAAATAATGCATATTATTTTACATACAAAAATTGCAATCTATTGCTTAAAACATAAATTTACAAATGCATGAAATATGAAATATCGTCAGTTGGTATTCTTTGAAATAAATACCCATAAAACTTATGAATTTTCATCCCCATTTCAACAATTCTTCCATCATCATCATCATCATTATTATCATTATATTCTAGATTTGATATTATAGGTTTATGGTAACTAAAATATATAGCAAACAATTTTGATTCAATTCTATTTAAATATCTTGTAATGACTGCATCAATTGTAATTTTTTATCTCTCTGTGCTAAGATTGCGATGGTTGGTCATTGTTAAATCAAATTTTCTATTTAAAAATTCAATTAATTGTAGATTTTCATCATCCACAAAGTTGATGTTGAAATCCCTACTCAAAATCATCGGCAAATCATCAAATCTCTTTCCAATTCTATCTTGAAGTAATGCAGAAGCCTCTTTAGAACAAATAAATAAATTTTCATACAAAAATTCTCATTTGCACTTAAAGACTTATCCGGTGAAATATAAATGGCAACCAATACAATTAGTTTTTCATTTTCAGAGTGGCAACAGCAAACACATATATCACTGATATCAAAAACATTACTACTAAACATACTGGTGTACCTCACATGCACATTCATATGAATTGTAGAAATATATGCCCATTACATCAAACAACCTTTTATAAATAGCTACTCCTGCTGCTGGACGACCGTATCTTCTGAAACTTGCAACAAATTGAATAGTAATCAAACAATATAAGTTGTTAAACTTTAAATACAATTTAAAAAAAATGGTTGGAAAGTGCAGCATAATCGATGCACAATATCATGATTTTTCTTTCTTAACTTTTTATTCCATCTGGTAACAGTATATTTTGTTAAACTTTAAATACAATTAAATTTTTTAAAAATGGTTTTGAAATGTAGCATAATTGATGTGCAATGTCATGTTTTTTCTTTCTTAACTTTTTATTCCATTTCGTATCAATTTATGTTGTTACTATTTAAATACAATCAAAAATTTTAAAAAAAATAGAGAAAAATGGTTGGAAAGTGCAATGTAATCAATGCGCGATGTCATACTTTTTCTTTCTTAACATTTTATTCCCTCTGGTAACAGTATAAGTTGTTAAGGTTTAAATACAATAAAAATTTTTAAAATTGGTTGGAAAGTACTGCATAATCAATGTACAATATCATGTCTTTTCTTTCTTATCATTTTATTCCATTTGATAACAATATAAGTTGTTAAACTTTAAAAATAATTGAAAATATATATATAAAAAAAAGGTTTAAAAGTGCAGCATAATCGATGTGCAATGTCATGTTTTTCTTTCTTAACTTTTTATACCATTTGGTATCAATTTATGTTGTTACTATTTAAATACAATCAAAAATTAAAAAAACTGAAAAAAGTGGTTGGAAAGTGCAGCATAATTGATGCACAATGTCATATTTTTTCTTTCTTAACATTTTATTCCTTCTGGTAACAGTATATGTTGTTAAACTTTAAATACAATTATAATTTTAAAAATTGGTTGAAAAGTGTAGTATAATCGATGAGCAATGTCATGTCTTTTCTTTCTTAACTTTTTATTCAATTTGATAACAATGTAAGTTGTTAAACTTTAAATACAATTGAAAATTTAAGGAATTGAAAAAAATGGTTGGAAAGTGCAGCGTAATTGATGTGCAATGTAATGTTTTTTCTTTCTTAACTTTTTATTCCATTTGGTATCAATTTATGTTGTTATTATTTAAATACAATAAAAAAAATGAAAAAAAGTAGTTGGAAACTGCAGCATAATCAATGCACAATGTCATACTTTTTCTTTCATAACGTTTTATTCCATCTATTAACAGTATAAGTTGTTAAACTTAAATACAATTATAACTTAAAAAAACACACACGGACATTCGCGCAAGCGCCCTGTGCCGCCTAAACGGAGCAGCACACTCAGGCACGGTAGAAAGAGTGGGAGATACTAGTTCCTCTCCCTTCCCCTCGATCTTACGCTTTTTCGATCAGCATCACGTGACCCTGACGCGAGTTTGGAAGTTTTTACCCATACAAAAAGTGCTCAGCGCCGCTAAAGAAGTTTTCACTTCAATAAAAAATTCCTTGTCGGATTCTTGAGGATCCTAAAGAATATGTTTGACCCCCATATGAATCAATGATGATTTGATAAGGAGGACAATTGGAGGCCATCAAATAGTCAAAGTAAAATGACAATATTTGGCACTATCCTGTAAAGAAAAATATACGAAATGATCTATTGCTGCAGAATACAAATTTGTAAATACTATACAACATGTTTGCTGATTTGTGTAAAGATGACGCGTTTATTCATGGAGATATATTGATTTTTATGAAATGTTCAAAAAAGTCTTACATGTTTTTAGATTATATGATGCAGGATTTTCAACCAAATTTAACGCTTGTTTAAAATATATTAAAAAAATGTAGCAGAAATAATAAAACATTTAGAATATAAATATTTTAAATATTTTACGAAATATGAACTGTTGTACGAAATTAATTTTCTCTGCGTATGTGCGAACAATAACAATGGTTTTTTGACATAATTTATCAATCAACTTTTTGGAACAACTCTTAAAAAATTTATCGTCAAATTTTATGAAAATTCAGAAAGATATCGGCGATATGAATGAGCTGGTTTTTAGTTCTCTCCAAAAGCTGTTGAGTGTTAAGGGATATACCATAAATAGTCAAATTTATTTATTTCTTTAATTTTTAATTTTTTTATTGATGTTATAATTTTTTTTATTGATTTTTTATTGACGATCGACGATTTCTTTCTGAATATGCATAGTAATTGTCTGATTTTAATGAATTGTTCAAGAGTGTTTACCATTAAATTGTGTAAGAAAATCGCTGTTATTGTTCGCGCATGCGCAGATAAAATTATTTCACAAAATTACTCATATTTCATGAAGTATTTAATATGTTTATATTCAAATTGAACTATCTTATTTCTACTATATTTTACCAAATTTTCAGAAACTGGCGTTAAGTTTAGTTGAAAACCCTACGTGATATAAGCTAAAAACCGGCAAGAATTTTTTTAATTTTCAAAAAACTGATATATCTCCATGAATATACCTGAAATTCTTACACAATTGCATACGAAGAATAGGGTAAGTCTTGCAATCGTTTTGAAAATCTATAAATTTCTTTTGAGGGATTTACCCATTTCAGACACTGAAGATTTCGAAAAACGTATTTTTAGGAAAAATATTTTACCGTCCGTCTGTCTGTGTCTTTGTGTGCGTCTTTAAACGCTCTATCTCCCCCACAAAAATAAGATAAAGACTTGAAATTTGGTGAGTACTTATTATGTAACAATGGATAAAAGCCTATTGAATATCAGTAATCGCGATTATCCAGAACCATTTTTTTCGGACTCTCAAAATATTCGTTCTGATGATTAGTATATAAAAATTTAAGGAATGACTACAAAAAAGAATAAAGAAACATACATTTTTCATAAAGATTGAAGTTGATCAGATGATTGCTGAGATATTTATAATTATATTTTTCACACTCTTCGATTTTTAATCTCCCTGTATTTTATTCAAATTTCAATTCAAATATATTTTTTAATTTTAAATGAGATACTTAATCAGATGCAATAATCTGTTAAGTATTATGAATATTATTTTGAGAGTTATAAGGGTGTTTCTTTTATGCAATTCGGTACTACTTAATTATCCAAAAAGCTCTCTCCAAACTATAAGATTTAATGCGCATAATGGCTTATCGCCAATGTCACATTCACTTGACGTAAAATACGTTACGCGTATTTGTTACGTCATCAAATGATATTTAATTCGACTTTTTAGTATTTTTTATTAATCTTTTATTAATTTTTTTCGTTATTTAAAATAAAAATTACATTAATCTGTATAATTTATGTGTAATTTGGCGATTTATATAATTTGTTGAAATTGGTAGACAGGATAGTTAAATAATACCTGCAATGCAGCAATAGAGCATTACTATTTAATTTTAAATGTACGTTTAAATTTCATTTTGGATGCATTTTATGAATAGTTTACACATGTTTTATTTTCATATTTTATATTATGCATATTCTAGATGGGTAAGTAATACGGTAACCCCCAATGACTAGTTTTTTATGGATACACAGTTTGTTTATTTTTTAATCGCCCAGGAAAGGGCCGGTCCCAAAACTGTTTTCATTATTCAGTGAGCCGAGTCGGGTACGTAAATTTTGGCAGACCTGGGAGCTTTAAACAATATCATATATATGCGGCAAGACCTACATATCGAACATTCCTGATAGCGGAAAGTATTTATTGAAATTTTCTATCTTCTAGGTCTTTTTAGAGAAAAGTTTGGTTAGAATACCATACACCAAATGGATAACATAGGCAAAAATCCACTCGTATACTGGAATAAAAAAGTACCAGGCACTGGATTAGAAAGATTTAAGAAAATCATTGAAATTAAATACAATATAAAATTTGGTAAGTAAGCCTACTTATAAGTTTTGTTTTTTTACCTTAATAAAGTTAAAATTTTATGTACTTTTAAAATTTAATAGTGTGAATTGTAGTGTGAATGAGTGTGAAATGTTATTCTGCATTAATAATCTTTACATGTTCTTCTTAATGTCTCTTAAAGAATGGGGTTTTTTACGTTTAAGAAAAAAATTTCTGTTTTGTGCTCTTTTTTATTTTCTTTTTAGTGGATTCTTAAAATATATTATAGTGGTACAATCGATAGGTAAGATGATTGTTTTTAATAAATCCATCTTTTGTTGAACTTGACGTCAAAGAATGTATTTAATAAAAATATATAAGATATAAAAAAAATACATTTATAACTGTTAAAAGCAATTATTTGTCAATTTATTAATTGTATTTGCCAATGACACTGATTTTAATTCAATATAACATTGTTAAAAAAAGAGAAATTTCCTAATCTACGAAAACATATTATGAAAAGGAACGAAAATAGACAATGGCCTCTCCCGAGGTACCTATGATTACGAAAAACTTTCTTTATCATTAGAAACATCAGAAATCAGTATATTTTGGAGTAGAAATCAATCAAAATCTTGTTTTCATTTTCGTCTAAAATGCTGACGAAAATTACATCAGACCGAAATTATCTGTATTATATATATATTGTTTCCTCCTACATACAGTTTCCACATTGCACATTGATTTGACCTGCATCCGCTCAAATGGACTACTTTTTATTTATTGCTATGAACTTTACTGCTTATAATTGTCAGTCATGACTGGCTTTAGACGTGAGTATAAATTATAAAGCAAGTAATGCATTGGTGACTAAATTTTAAAACGCTTTTCATATGTTCTTTATTAAGTGCTGACTTGATAGCATTAGAACATTTTTATTTGACACCGCAGAAATGTTGTCTGAAAAGGTTCTAGTATAATAGATGATCCTTTACAAAAATCATTATAAATCATAAATCAAAGTATTTATGCTTAAAACATTTTCTAATTAGATGAAATTCGTATAATTAAAAACCAGTAGCAACAAAATTTTCGTTTTTATGTTTACAGAAATATGTGTTGCTGTTCATTTGAAATGTTGAATGTGTGTTGCTGTTCATTTGAAAGGTTGATCTTTCTTTTACATCATGTAAACATTTCTTAAATATTTTTTTTTACAGTTTATAGGCAGGCATATTATCAAAAGCCACACGTACACACAGGAAAAAGGTTTCATTTTCCGCATCTTTTATTTTATTTATGGAGAAATACTTGTTAATTACAATGTAATTTTTTTTTTATTATAATTTCACATATTGTATACCAATTTAAATTGATGCTTTCTCTTTTAGAATCTTACTGGGAACTTCATGAATGGACGGTTACAAATTACACAAAATTTTGGGAAGAGATGTGGCATTTCTTTGAAGTCATCGCTTCCGAACCATATAAAGAGGTGATACGTAATTTGTATCTAATAAGATTATGTCAAAAAGGTTCTTAAAATAATAATGCGTCACAATCATCATAAGCTTACGAAATAAAATAAATGGAATAAAAGAAAATAAAAGAAAAAATCTATTTCGAAATTATATAAAATAGTACCTATCTCATATGTCATAGTCCTAGAGCAGTTCAACTTTTTACATAACAAATGACGATGCTGCAACAGAAGATGTTAAACAAATGAGAACAATTATTATCACTCTGTTTCTACATATAAAACTGGTGTTCGTGTTCGCGTGTGTAAAATGACAAAAACGTTATACGAGAATAAAGTGTGAAATTCTTTAAAAATATATGTCTAAGAATCTTTCAATATGGGGTGCTGGGTTACACCCAAATCGCGGCCGTCGGCCTAACCGTTCGAAGTTTTTGTGGTTTTCTTCGAACCTTGCGTAAATTCGGGTAAGATTTCCATAGAAAGACCCCCGCAAAGGGCACTCCCACCCTGGCCCTGGGCCTATATCCGTCGAGTAGATAATCGGCCGACACAAACCAATTCTTCAATAAAACCAAATCAATTCTTCAATATCGATATTTAAAAAGAGAAGATTCACTACAGAAGTTGTTGAAATTTCTACATATACTTGACGAAATTCTACCATAAACTTTATATCATTTTTCGAAATCAAAATTTTTGCTTTTTAATAAACAATTCTGAATCTAAAATGCTTAACTGCAGTCGTCCTAAAAAGAAGAGAAAACAGCAAAAACATTCAATCACAAAATTTTATCAGAAAAAATAATAGAAACAGCCATTTAACAGAAAATTGCATCTTTCTTTCTGTTTGTACTAACCTTAAGAAAACATCTTCATGCTTGAATTTTAACAAACTCTGAATCATTAAATATGAACACCTAACTTTGACATCTTACTTAAATCAAACTTTTAATTAAAAATTATCCTATCTTAAAAAAAAAGGAAAAAAAATTAATACCTATAAACTTTTGCATTTTAAGACCTACTAAATCTTAAGATATCGTTTGAAAATCAGGATGAAGGGTTTCTGATAAAGGATAAATAGCTTTTAGTTACGAATTCCTCTAAAAATGCACAGGTTAAAAAATGTATCATTACCTATAATTTCATCTTAAGAGCCTGTTAGAATCTCAGAAATATTTATGCTCCTCCAGAAGCAAAGATCTAAGTTTTAATTGAGAATCATTTTACCTGTGTCTATGTTTAAAAGTTTATGTGACAAAACTCCATCTTATAGTGTTCGACAAATTCCGAACTATAGTTTGCCTTCTATCCTGCCATAATCAACATATTTTAAACATATTTAACTATGTAATTATTCGTTTTCAAGGCGTTTTTTGTTGTTGTTGCTGTTATTCATTTGCATTGCTGAATTGCGACATGAAAAAATCATGTCGGTAACATTATCTTTAATTCTTTTCGTTTTTATTAGCATTGAAGTAACACACTAAATTTAAAGAAGTAACTTTAATCATCAAATTCACAAAACAAAAGGCAATTTGACAAATGAAACAATTATAATTTCATGAATTTTAGCTTCAAAAAAAAACATTTTAAACCCAAAAATACTACTATTTTAAAGAAAAACAAAAACAACAAAAAATACACAAAAAGAATTTCAAAAATTTAACCCTTTATCTACCGAATTATTTATCAAGAAATGGCTTCACATCAATAATTGTTTTCTTTAATATTTGAAGATATACTGGAATTTTTAAATAAAAATAATGTGAAATTTAGAAGCGTTTTTTCATTAAAACTGATTAAATATATCAGTATTTATATATATTCTTTTGTAAAACATTTACAAAAATTATCAAAATAATTAACCAAAAATATTCTTATGGAAATATTACAATTCTTATAAAAATAATGTATTTAAATGTATTATGATCCCCTCTATAAATGGAAAGGCTTTTACCGTCGAAAATATTTCATATAACTTTTCATATAAACAAAGAAAAAAAGATACACATATGAAAATGATTAAAAAAAATTACCTTTTTTTTAATAATTAACTTCGACTGTTTTCCTATTCTATCTAAATTAGATCGAGTAAAGTATAGTGTGTGATATGAAAAAGAACTTTTATAATTAGACTGATTAAATACGTTTTTTATTAAATTTTCCACAATAGTACCTATAAGTAAGCTCAATAGATAAAGGATAAAAGCTAGTTTAATTCTATTGTTTAAATGAAGCATAAGTTAATGTTTCGGATTTGTTATCATCGTGGTTATAATCTAAGAAAATTTTCTTCATGAAAAATAAGACAGTAAAAACCGTACTAACAATAAAAGTAGATTTTTTACATTCAGGACTTTACATTAGAACTTCCACTTCTATGTAGTTATTTATGTATATTCTGAAACAGATAATAAGCTGAGCGATAGGTATATTATTATTCTTAAGTTTGATTTATAAACTACAGAATTAACATTTTTTAATTAAAACTATTTTTAAAATACATTTTTAATATACATTCGTACCTGGTGCTATCATTTTTCATTGAAATATTCCTTTTTCTAGTAATATTCATGTTAAAGTTGCGTGTTACAGCATTTTGTGAAAAACAATTAAAATGTGTATTTTATTTATTTTTTAACTTTCTGCTTCTTCTTTGGTACTCAATCAACAATTTTGGTTCTAAATTATTGAAAAAATGATTTATTTCTATAACAATTGCCCATATAATAAATACCATATAAAAAAATTTAAAAATTCTGTTAAAGTTTGTTTTCCACTTGATATAATAACAATCAATGTCAGCCATATCTGTAGTTGGTTTTATTTGATTACATTCAGGACTTTACATTAGAATTTCCACTTCTATGTAGTTATTTATGTATATTCTGAAACAGATAATAAGCTCAGCGATAGGTATATTATTATTTTTAATTTATAAACTACAGAATTAACATTTTTTAATTAAAACTATTTTTAAAATACATTTTTAATATACATTCGTACCTGGTGCTATCATTTTTCATTGAAATATTCCTTTTTCTAGTAATATTCATGTTAAAGTTGCGTGTTACAGCATTTTGTGAAAAACAATTAAAATGTGTATTTTATAGTTATTAACTTTCTGCTTCTTCTTTGGTACTCAATCAACAATTTTGGTTCTAAATTATTGAAAAAATGTTTCATTTCTATAAAAATTGCCTTTATAATAAATAGCATATAAAAAATTTTAAAATTGTGTTAAACTTTGCTTTCCGCTTGATATAATAACAATCAATGACAGCCATATCTGTACACTGTAAAAAAAAATCTGTAGTACTACTAGAAAATCTCTAGGCAACTGGGATTCCATAAACTTTTCTAGTAATCAATACAGCTTTTTCTCAAGTAACACTACTGCATTAAACTTAGTAAACAGCACAAAGACTTTCTTAGTGAACATACTAAGAAAGCATTAGTAAACCTTACAGGTATTTTTTTAATATGAATACTAAGAAATGATTAGTAGTATTACAGATGCTTCTCTTGTATCTTCACTAAGAAATGATTAGTAGTATTACAGATATTTCTCTTGTATCTTCACTAAGAAATTCTTAGTAGCCGTTACAGGTTCTTTTTAAGTATCTTTACCAATAAATGGTTAGAAGTTTTACAGATACTTCTCTTGTACCTTCACTAAGAAATTCTTAGTAGCCATTACAGGTATTTATTTAGTATACGAATATTAATACTACTAACCATTTCTTAGTTTTCAAACTAAAAAAGCACCTGTAATGTTTACTAATGATTTCTTAGTATGTTCATTAAAGAAGTTTGTGTACTATTTACTAAGTTTAATGCAGTAGTGATACTTAAAAAGAAACTGTATTGGTTACTAGAAAAGTTTATGGAATCCCAGTTGCCTAGAGATTTTCTAGTAGTACTACAGATGTTTATTAAGAAATGGTTAGTACTATTAGATACTTCTTTTGTATCTTAACTAAGAAATTGCTAGCAGCCGTTACAGGTCTTTTTTAGCATGTGTATTATGAAACCATTAATTTGCTTTAATGGTTGTTTATATATAAATGTTTGTAATAAATACATATTTCACAAATAATTTTCCTTGATTTAAATACGTATCTTGTTTTATTATCTTTTTACTAAACAATATTTATATTTTTAGTAATTTCTTTAAAAAGGGATTTTTGCACAGAAATAGAAATAAAAGCACCAATGCAGAAAAAATTTCTACCCACCGCCCCATATTTCATTTTAAACAGCATTTTTTTTAATAATATGTAGACTTAAAATATATATTTCCTTTTGATATTGTCTTACTTTTATTTATTTTTTATTTTATTTTATTTTTGGACTTAAGTTTACAATTCCTGCCAAAAACCTCATTTCTAAGAAATCACTAATGCATATACTTGGATATTAGCTTCAAATAATAATTTTACTTGGTACAAAATTACTTAAGTTCTTTGAAATTTATGCTATATGTTAGTGTTCACTCCAGAAACAAAAAGGGCATGGTGCTATTCACTAAAAAAGGCACTTATGGAAAAAAAAAAAAATGTTATTGCTTTTGGAAGGAGGGGAAAAAAAAGTAGGAAAATGTGTAATTTTAAAGTATGATAAATCAAGTAACATTAATTTCAAATGATTTTATAATATAAAAATAAAAAATATAATTAAATTAAAACATGATTGAATAGTTTCATGTTCTTATTCATAAAGAAATGAAAAAAAATATTTTTGGGCACACTAATTTAGAAATACATATACAGAAATATTTTATTACAAATCTCGGGGTAAAACTAGTGGTGCATTTTACTACTTTTTAAAAAGGCAGGGTGCATTTTGTAAATTTGAAAAAGAGCAGGGTGCTGCGCTCTTCAAAAATGGTCTAGACTGAACACTACTATATGATAAAACATGTCTGTGAGCAAAGCTGACAGATATAGGCAGTGGCAAGAATTTGTTTCTCTTTTTTCTCAAATTAATAACTTCTAACCATAAAATAAAGCTAACAATGCACTACGTTATTTGAAAACTATTTCAAATTATTGATTTTTCAAGATTTTTAAAATAATTTTCTAGCACAACTCTTTAAAAAAATCAATCTTCATCATATGAGCTATAATAACTCATTTCCATTTTTCTACACAGATAAAAGTGAATTTCAGGTGTCAAAATTGTTGTTATGTTTCATATAAAAAATCTTAAGTTGTGAATTTGAAGAAAATTTTTGCAACTAATTCTAAGCACACTATTGATGTTTTATACATTTCCTTACAAAATTTACTAAGTTGTTAAACTCAGTATATGTATTTCATAGTAGCTTTTTCTTCATACTTCTGACATTTAATAATTTTTTAATATGCTAAACACTTTGAAAATAGCCACATTTGACAACAGGTTTAATCCAGTTTGCCCAATTGAAATTCTTAATTGCACAGATAGTTTTAACACAATACAAATATAAAACATTTTTATTTGTAAGTAATGTATGTGTTAATACAATTTAAGAATTATAAGTGTTCAAATTAAAATACTTACTCTATTAGACTTTTTTTTAAATAACAGGGCTGCCACAGTGAAGCAATTTTCTAAATTTTGCTTATGTTCTTTTTATTTATTTATTTATTTATTTATTTATTTTTTTTGAACAATAATAATATACAATTATTTTTAAATAGTGGTAAGTGAAAAAAAAAAATAGTTGTCAATGTCGACCCATCATTAGCTGAAATAAAAAGTCACATATACAATAAAAAAGCAACACAATTCAGTTGGTTTGCAATATACTCTTCATTTATTGAAAGTACAAATTATATATATTAAAAAGATATATGACTGATATTCAATAACGATACAATTTACAAACAAAGTTTTCTCCAGACAGTGTTCGGAGGCTGCTAAACATTGCCTGGTCTTTGGGGAAACGAAGTAGCCACTTTACTTATACATTTAATGCATCAAAATCCACAATCTTAGTATACTTTGTATGAAAGTAACCCAAGTCGATAAAATGGGAATTGCTCCAAACATCAGATTAATCTTTCCACCTGTTTTGATAATGAAAGAATGAAATTTTTCAGAGATAAAATTGATACTAGTGCAAACACAAGATAATTACACTGAAGTATGCAAAAACATAATAAACAAAATAATGAAATTGAAGAAACTGTCTTACTTCTGTTTCCACTGCTCGAACAAAAGGAAACAAAAAAAATACTTTTCTATTTTGGCATAAATTTCAGGTTTTATGAGCTTAATAATGTAAAATTTTTCAATTAGTATGCATTCTGCAAATCTGAAAAATCTGACAAATTAAAAAAAATAAAAACCAAAATGCTGTTATTTAAAAGCATTTTTTGGTACTGGGTGGTTTTCAAATGTATTGCCGTATTAGGTGAAACAAAATTTGAAAAAACAATTTGGTTTAAATATAAAAATTTACTCAGGTATGAGTTGCTTATAGTTTGCAACATTCTAAGCAGTAGATTATTTGCAAATTTTTTTATTTATATTTCAGAAATTTCAAGAAATGTCTTGCCCAGTCGCTATTTTTCTCATAAGTGTGACCTCTATAAAACATTCTGATTTTTTTTGAATCAATAATTAATTAAAAAATTGCTTAAGGTTCTTACATACGTATTAATAAATCAAAATGCATTAGTATTTATTTATTTCATAAATTTAAAGCATTTTAATAGTTGTTTATGCCATGAGTGTTACTTTGCTTATTAAATAAAGGGTATAACTTCTGATTAAAAACAAATTTAATTAAAAATTAATTATTTTCATTGCAGTTATAATAAAGAATTAGAAAATTCTAATAGACAAAACAATTAATTTAAGTGAAGTAACAAATGCATTAATAAAATTCTGATTCTTAGTTACAGTAACGTTCATGAAAAGTGGTAACACTCATGACAAGCGATGAGACTCATCTTGCAGCAAACAGCTTTTTTGTAAAAATATATATAAAAAAAGATTTTTAAAAGTTTAAACTATGATTTTTGTAAAATAGATAGTCCTTTGAAAATTATTTATCAAGAATTAAAATTTGAATCTTAAATAGCACTTATAAAACACGTGTGCAGACATGAAAATCCTGTTACAATTTTTAAATAATTATAAATATATATAATATGACAAAATATATCCTTGAATCATGAATCTATTACAATCATAACTTAAATCTTACACATGATTTATAGTTTTAGAATTACTTAACTTCTTTTCTCATCAGTGTTACTTTTTCCAAGTAACACTCATGTACGGTAACACTCATGACATTTATTAAGGAATTCTTCACTAAAATAAATTCTAACTGTTTTATGGAAATTTTAGTTGGGCCTATTGATTCCTGAACAAAAAATACAGCATTCCCTAACCTAACATTTTTATACGTTAAAAAATAATAATAAATAAATGGGTAACACTCCTGTAAGAAAATAAAAATACCATGTTGAAATGAACATTCTGATAAATAGCAATTATAAAACAAAATTATCGCGTTCTAAATAAGCGCACTGTAAAGAAGAAACAACATCGTTTTCTCACTACCGTTGCCAACTGCAATATACAAATATTTTGAAAACAAATAATATTAACTTCCCTAAAGTAACACTCATGTTCTGCATATGCGGACACAAAATACATTTGAATTTTTAACTCTTAGTTACTAATTTTAAATATATAAACTATCTATTTGTTTAATTAACACAGGATATTTTACTTTTAATCCATGTATAGAAAATTTAAAATGTTTGGAAGCATAAAAAAGATTGAAATTTTTCGAGTTTTTTATTCAGGACAAGTAAATTCCCATTACTTGCTAACTAAAGTACAAAAAAAAAAGATCACTATATCACAACTCTGAAAAAATCTAATGAATGCATTGAATTAAGTATAAAAAGATGTGCTACTACCCGATTTTAGAATATCAAAAAAAAAAAAAAAATTTATTAATATAAAATTTAGATTTAAACATCAGGACATCAAACT
The DNA here is from genome assembly GCA_964019185.1 of Maratus speculifer. Classification (NCBI taxonomy): domain Eukaryota; kingdom Metazoa; phylum Arthropoda; class Arachnida; order Araneae; family Salticidae; genus Maratus; species Maratus speculifer. The sequence continues at coordinate 303,835,831 of OZ025289.1, forward strand.
GGCAGTTCATGTGAAATTCACCCTACTGTGTTTTGTTGAGAGAAGCACACATTTTATCATTATGTTTTTAAATTTGATAATTATAATTTTCAAGAAATTATTTAACAATTTTTGTTTGAAATCTGATTTTGCAGACTCTTAGAAAAAGGAGAAATTTATACTGTTAAAATTAACTTCTGGTAAAACTAAAAATAATTTTGGAGAGGAGGGAGGGATTTAGGTATAAAAATTATTTTTACTACAAAGCATGGATGCAACTTTGAAATTTGGCTAAGACTGAAATTATCTGAATCCCCCCCCCCATCCCCTAATGACTGCGCACACATACACTTGCTTCGATGCACCACCTAAACAAAATTCAACACGTCGAAAATTATCTGCAGTAAAATACAATGATGTTGAAACAAAATTATAAAAAAAAAGTGCATGTGAAACATTCATATCCTTGTCAACAGTATTTGAAAAGTTTAATTTAGTCAGGGTAAAGCTAAAAATAATACAGTTGACAGCTATGACACATAAAATCAAGGGGAATTCTGAGTAGAAATTTTTCGTATGAAATTCACAGCAAACTTTCTGAAAGGTTACAGTCAGACTTGTATAAAACCAAAAACTTTCTGTGCATGTAATATTCGGTCAAAAGCTTTCTGCAAATTAATGTTGGGTGTAATTTGCGTTTTTTGTGTGATTTATGAATGTAATTTGCATTTTTGAGCAATTTATGGACATAATTAGCATTTTTTTATGAGATTCATGAACGTAATTCACATTTGTTATGCGATTTATGGACGTAATTGTTATTTTCATGCGATTCACAGATGTAATTTGTATTTTTGAGCTTTCTGCTAACTAAATTTGCATGTTTTGAGCGATTTATGGATGTAATTCGCATTTTTTTGGCAATTTATGAACGTAATTCGCGTTTTTTTACATGATTCATGAACGTAATTTTCGTTTTTATGCAATTTGTAAGCGTAATTTGCATTTTCTATACGGTTCATGCACGTAATTAGTGTTTTCTGAGAGATTTATGGACGTATAATTCGAGTTTTTCCACGATTCATAATTTTTTACATGATTTATGAATGTAATTTGCATTCTTTGAGAAATTTATGGATATAATTCATGTTTTTTATGAGATTCATGAACATAATTTGCGTTTGTTACTCGATTTATGGACGTAATTCTCTATTTTCATATGATTCATGCCTCATGGACGTAATTTGTTTTTTTTAATCTTTCTGCTGATGAAATTCCTGTTTTTTGAACGATTTATAGACGTAATTCGCTTTTTTATGCAATTCACGGTTTTAATGCAATTTGCATTTCTTTACACGATTCATAAACATAATTCGCATTTTTTATGCAGTTTATGAACATAATTTGCATTTTTTTACACGATTCATCAATGTAATTCATGTTTTTGAGAGATTCATGGATGTAATTAGTGTTTTTTATGCTATTCATGGACAAAATTCATGTTTTTAGGCCCGCCACACACTAGTGAAACATTGAATGAAAAAACGTGAGACATGCGACAATTTCACCCTGGTAACAAAGAAAAAACCAGTTTGACTGTGTCATGTCGCACGATTTTTGACGCATGTTTCACTAGTCTGTGGTGGGCATTATGAAACTTGTGCACGAAATTCCTGTTTTATACGCGATTCATGTATAGAATCTACACTTTTAGTGGGGTCTTTGGATGAAAATCTCATTTTCGACACAGCTTTTGAGCGAAATTCCTGTTTTTGGTGCTGTATTTTGTCGAAATGGCTTTTTTTCTTTTTTTACATGATTCTTTGTTCAAATGCATGTTTTTTATGCCATTCTTTGTCGAAATGCATGTCTTTTATGCGATCCTTTGTTGAAAAACGCGACTTTTTCAAGGTCTTTTGACGACATTCTTGTTAACAGTAAATAATTCGTTCATAAAATTGAGGGTATATTTTTATTTTTTGGCACTAAAAAAGTTATAAAATAAAAATTGTTTCTGTATTAAAATTTTCTGCGCACGGCGTGTGTCTATATTATACAACTCTGGTTACAGGAAAGGGAGTAAATACCTTCCTGTCCCTAACTATATGCTTTTTTCCTATAATCTTTTAATGAAATGTGCCTCTTTTTTGAGAGTTGACAAAAATTGCGTCTATTTTGTGATAGATTGTCAAAATTTACATCTTTCAGTGGCGGATCCAAAAGGGGGGGGGGTCATGACCCCCCCTGAAGCTCTTCAAAGAGGAATGTAAGTGTAAGTAAAAAGTGCTAAAACAGGAACGCAAAATAACATCTAATCGAAAGAATTTGCGTTTTTTTCGAAACTGATCAAGAAAATTCGCGAATTGCCGCGCTTGATATACATGATTCACAATTTTTTCGCACCCGATCTGTGAAATTCGCGATTTTGAGATTTTTCCATGAATGGTCTGCGAAATTTGTGATTTTTCTTCACTTGATTGACAAAAAATTCATGATTTTTCCGTGTCCAATCCACGAAATTAGCACATTTTCTTCGTTTTTGTTCGATCAAATGTGAATTTTTTCGCAGACGAACTATGAAACTGAAGAAAACTGACTGAAGAAATCTGCATTTTTTTCCAGCCATAAATTAATGAAATCCGTGATTTTTTTCTCGCGATAAACTGACGAAACTAACGATTGTTCTGCAGCCGCTGAAAGATTTTTTTAATTTTTCCGCGCATCATCGACAAAATTTGTGGTTTTCCGCCCCCTATCAAGAAAATTAGCGAGTTTTCGTTCTGAATCGATAAATACGCATTTTTCCGCACCGAACAATAAAATTTGCGATTCTTAACTGACTGATGAAATCTGCATTTCCCCCCCCCCCCGCCGTAAATTGATGAAATCTGTGATTTTTTTTTCTCGCGATAAACTGGTAAAACTCGCTATTGTTCTGCAGCCGCTCAAAAAGATTTTCAATTTTTCTGCGCATCATCGACAAAATCTTCGATTTTTTCTTGCCCTATCAACGAAATTAGCATTTTTTCGTTCCGAATCGACAAAATTTGCGAGTTTTTCGTACCCAATCGCCCGAATCGCCCCTTTTACGAAGACAATCGACTACATTCGTGATAATTTCTTTCCCGATTCACGAAATTGTCAATTTTTGCGTTCCATATCAACTCGAAATTCATGATTTTTTAAATTCCCAATCAACAAAATTTGAGTTTTTTCCGTTCCCGATCGAATAAATTTGCACTTTTTACGAAACGATTGAGAAAATTGGGGGTTTTCCGTGCCCTATTAATGAAATTCGCGATTTTTTTCGTTCCAGATCGACAAAATTCTCGATTTTTTGTGGTCAATCGACAAAAATTGCGATTTTCCGGAAACATACAGACAAAATTAGAGATTTTATGATGGCCGATAGAAAAACTCGCGATTTTCCAATGTCCAGTTGACGATATTTTCGATTTTTCTGCGACCAGTCAACGAAATTCGTGCTGTAAACAGAGAAAACGGGCGACTTTTCTGCAACCTATGAACAAAATTTGTAATTTTTTCAAGTATTATAAAAAAAATGTAGGTTTTTTTTCCTTGGCCGATAAATGAAATTGGAAAATTTTCGCATCTAATCGACAAAATTCACGATTTTTCCGTACCTAATCGACAAAATTTGCGATTTTTTTTCCATGCCCGATTTGCAAAATTTGCTACTTTTTATCGTAATTCCCTTTTCACAAGATTTACTGATTTTAAAATTGTTTCATTAAATCATCTGTCAAAAATTGTGACACCCCCCCCCCTGGAGGTTGGGCTGGATCCGCCCTTGACATCTTTTAAGTGATTTTTTGACATATATATTTTTTTACTATAATATTTTTTTATTTTGTTTTTTTTTTCTGAATTTTTCACTGAAATTAGGGGTTTTTTCTATGATTTTTTGATGAAATCTGCATATTTTCCATGATTTTTTGATGAAATTTGCATATTTTAAATTTTTTTATGAGAATCGAATTTTTCTGCTATTTTTTGATGAAATTATCTGCAATCTGGCGACAATAAAATTTTTGTGCAATCCCTTGATGTAGGGATGCACAACTTATGGCCCGTGGGCCAAATGTGGCCCACGATGGGTTAACGTGTGGCCCGCGAACTTTGTCAATTTACAACTAGAAAAAATTGCAATTTTTATGCAAAAGTCTCAGAAAAGAAATCGTAAATTTCATCAATTTACTGCAGGAAAATAAAATTTCGTCAGTCACTTAATAATTGCAAATTTCTTTGATTGAACACAGAAAAGTCGCGAATATCATTGACAAAGTGCAGAAAGATCGCACATTTCGTTCATGAAGTGTGAAAAAATCGCGAATTTTGCTCATGAAAGTCAGAAAAATTGCAAATTAAGCCGATCAAACACTGAAAAATCAAGACCTTTTGTCGATAAGGCATGGAAAAATAGCGAATTTTGTTGATCGGATGCGAAAAATCACACATTTCATTGACCGGGCAAGAAAACGTCGCGAGATTTGTTGATGCACGAAAAAATTGCAATTCAAACTCATTGGCTGGGGGAAAATCTAATGTTTTCTCGGTTTATCACATGAAAAAAAATGCGAATTTCCTTGATCAGGAACGACGTGAATTTTGAAGATGAGGGACAAAAAAAAATCGCAAAGTTTGTTGATAAGGTAAGGCAAAATCGAGAATTCTGCGTGGTGATGCACGGAATAATTGAAAATTTCGTTGATCAGTTGCGAAACAATCACGAGTTTTGTAAATTTATCAAGAGGAAAAAAAAAATCACAAATTTCATCTTGCCGTGTAAAAAAATGCAATCAAAAATGCATCAAAATAGTTAAAAATCGCGAGTTTCATTGATCGGGTTCCGAAAAATTGGGAATTTCGATGGTCAGACACGGAAATATCGTGAATTTTTTCGACTCCACACAGGAAAATTTCATCTATCTCGTGCAGAAAAATCAGGAATTTTGTTGATGAGGCAAAGAAAATGGCGAATTTCTTCGATCGGCTTTGCAAAAATCGCAAATTTCGTCGATCAGGTTCGTAAAAATTGCGAATTCTGACAATCAGCTTGATAAAAATCGCGTTCGTCGATAGGGTTTGTAAAAATAGCGAATTTTATCAATCATGCAAGAAAAAATTGCAAATTTTGCTAATCAGCTTCATGGAAATTGTGAATTTCGTCGATTGGCTTCGTAATATTCGCGAATTTTGTCGAACGGCCTTGTAAACTCGTAAATTTGACGATCAACTTCGTATAAATTGCTAATTTTACTGATCAGGTGCTGAAAATAACTCAATCTTCGGTACTTCCAGGTTATCCCGTCGACCAAAAAATTATTGCCAAACTATAAGATTAAATGCCAATAATGGATGATCGTGAATGTCACATTCAATGACATTAAATGTGATTCACATGTTTAAAATGTCTTTAAGTGATTTTTATTTAGACTTTTTATTAATATTCTACTAATTATTTGTTTTTTCGTTATTTAAAATAAAAATGTCAACATGTATAATTTGGCAAAATTGGTCGACGGGATAACCTAGAAGCAGGGTTGGCACGGTTTAAACCAATTGGTTTTAACCATGGTTTAAACCAAATGGTTTTTTCTCAAAAAAACCAACTGGTTTTTTTAGACGAAATCTAATGACATTTTCCTTTTTTTTATATAATTTACGTGTTTCAGATTATTGGACATAAATAATTTCTACTTTTAACACTTTATTTCAGTAATAAGTATTATATATAGTGGGTTTAGGTCTTTTTTTATGCATAGGATTAAACCATTAGGATTTTTTCTATATAAAAAAAGCAATTTGTTTTTTAGAAGAAATCTAATGACATTTTCTTTTTTTCTTTATAATTTACGAGTTTCAGATTATTAGATATAAATAATTTCTATCGTTTTTTAGAAGAAATCTAATGACATTTTCATTCTTTCTCTATAATTTATAAGTTTCAGATTATTGAATATAAAAAATTTCTACTTTTAAGTTTTAACACATTATTTCAGCAATAAGCATTAGGTATATTGGGTTTACGTCATTTGTTTATGCATAGAATTCAAATCAGTACACATTGGTGAACATATCTATTGCTCTAAAGAAAAAACTTCAAACATGTGAATTGATCAAAGATAAAATAGATTCAATATTTAGTATAAAATATTTAAATTTTTTTAATAATGCAGAATATTTAATGCAATTAATAATGTAACACAATGACCTTTTAAGATTTTGCACAAATTGTAAAAGAAATTTTTCTTGATTAGGGAGATTATTTTGAAGAATTAAAATCAAAATATGAAACCAAATAAGAGTGTATTCAAAGATTGATTGCTAGTTATAGCATTTTAATAATAATGTTTCCCCTCTGCTAAATCTAACGACTAAAAATATTAACTTCAAAATGTTACTTAGAAAGAAAAAATCCTAAGTAGTATTTGTAATTTATTATTTGAATAATTGTGGAAAAGAATATTTATCAAACTACATCCAAACGTTTATTATTAGTAATTAAAAGATTATTTATAAAGATTTACAGGGCATCAATGGTTCACTGTGTAGAGCAGTTAAAACTTTCAACATAAGACTGTTTGCCAAAACTTTTTAAATTGAAAAATGATTTTTTTTTTTTTTTCAGCATAAATTCACTATAATTATTAAATTTAAATTATTTTAAATGAAATTATACTGCTTATAAACCAATAATGTCTGTTTTTATCAGTAAATATGCATGTATATGTCATAAGAAAGGATGTTTTTTAAAAAAACCCGGTTTAAACCAAAAAAACCTGGTTTAAACAAAAAAAAAACCAGTTTTTTTGTTTTTTTTTTCGAAAAAACCTGGTTTTTTTCCAACCCTGCCTAGAAATACCCAATCTTCAAACCACGAGTCTCGTACATTTTTTCAAAATGAAATCTTATATTTGTACTTATAAAAGAAAATATTCTCCGAGGAATAACCCGTTTGGAAAAGATTTGAAAGTATAGTAGAGCCTCGATAATCCGGATCTTTTTTTTTTTTTAACCTTTTTTTTTTTCAAGTTTGAGAAGCATTTGGCTAATTTCCATAACATTAAGTTGTTGCATCGTCGTATTCTGACTAATAAAAAAATTTTGCCATTCGCTTCTCAAAGTTGACAAAAAAAAAAAAAAAGCGATCCGGATTATCAGAGTTCTACTGTACTAAGATTTTTTAAATAAAATTAATGTTTAATCATGTAACATCTATAATTGATTATTTAATCGCCTGTTAAGTAAGCACTATTCCTTTTATGTTAAAAGCAAGGCGAAAATTTCATTTGGTCATATTTTATACTTATTTATTCTATAATATGTTAATAGTGATTTATTTTTTTTTTTAAAGCTGTATACTTAAATATAATCCTTAAGTACTTATAATATTAAAACCAGTAAGAAATAATTCTTTAGTTAAGGGAGGAAATGAAGTTTGTAAGAAAATTTTACAAAAATATAATTAAAAAATTGGGTATTACTTGGTTATCCCACTGACCAATTTTGCCAAATTATACAAATCACCAAACTAATAGCAAAATTATATATATTGACATAATTTTTATTTTGAATAACGAAAAAACAAATAATTAGTAGAATATTCATAAAAATACAAATAAAAAATCAAAATAAAAGCACTTAATGATGTTTTAAGCACCTTTATCATGTTTAATGTCATTGAATGTGATATTCAGTCATCCATTATTGGCATTTAATCTTATGGTTTGGTGATAATTTTTTGGTCGACGGAATAACCAAGTAGTACCAAAAATTATAAGTGTAAAAAACAATCCAAATGTATAAATTTTACACTTAATTTGTATAACTTGATAGGTATGAGTACATTGTTGATGAAATAATCAAGTATAGTATGATTTAATTATCATAATTATATGTTTAGAACATTCGAAATTCAACAGAACCACCGTTGAAAAAACATTGGAAAAAAAAAAACTATGTATCTATAAAAATGTGTTTTTGGATTTTGAATTCAATTTGATTATGATTTACGTCAAAATATTTATTCATCATAAATTAAGGCCGCAGCGAGTACTCTGTATTTACTCAGCATTCAGCCGGTTTGCCGAGTATTATGTACAATACAGAGTAGTTGTAAGAATTAATTTTTAAAATTTACTATTATCATTACAATGAAAAATTGTTGCAGTACATTATAAATGAAAAGAATCAATGTTTAAAGCTCCAAAATACTTCATTCCTTTTTGCAAACTACTTTTGATAGCCACAGCATAATCATGTGTTTTTGTCGAAATATTTTAAGCATAATAAACTAGGGTCATACTGAGTACTTTGTATTCAGGCAAATTTTGGACTGAGTAGCCGCAAGAATTTCAATTTTTAAGCATTATTATTTATACAATAAGAAATTAATTGCCGCAGTACATTATAAATGAATAAAATCAACATTTAAAGCTCCAAAATACTTCATTTCTTCTTGCAAGCTAGTTTTAATAGTCACAGCATACCATCATCATATTTTGCGCTGATGATGGTCTATGGCTATTGAAACAAGTTTTTAAGAAAGAAAATATTTTGGTGTTTTAAATGTTTTTGATTTATTTATAACATTACTGAAGACAAGAATTTATAATTGATCTGTAAAAGTTATTTGAATATAAATCTATAATATTTGCAATTATTCATAAAAACACAATCAAATATATATCAACATTGTAACACAATCAAATATATATCAACACTTACTTGATTGAAACTAATGTGATGTCAAGAACACAGAAGAAGCAGGGGCACCTGGTGTAATTCCTGGTCAACAACTTTTCAGGCTAATTCTTGAATGCAGCATTTTTCAACACTTGAAAGTATCCTAACCAAAATGAAAAAATCAGAGATACTTTAAGCTATCTTCTTTAAAATTTATCATTTAAGTAATAATTGTTAGTAATTAAAGTAGCAATTGTTAATTTGGGAAAAAATGCTTTGAAACTGCTTGCTAAATTTCTGAAAAATAACGTTCTTAGTTATGGCATATTTTTTACAATGAACTTTGTCAACTTAAATTTTAAATAATTTTCTTTTCTTTTTATGGCTATGATTACGGTGCCTTGCTATCGCTTATCTTACGCTTGATCGTAAGATGGGCATTCCTGCAATCGATCGTAACTTTGTATTACTGTGCCTCGGCATAAGACATCTTGTAGCCAGCCAATTAGAGTAGAGTGCACTGTTACATTTGTAGCGGTTGCGTGCACATTAATTTGATCTTAAACTTACGGCAGCTTTCAAGCTGTCTTAAGATTGAGAGGTACCGTAATACCGTTCATGCTTTTTTTTACATCGTAAGTGTCTACACCGAACTTAAGTGAGGCACCGTAATCCCAGACTAAATGATATAGCTTGTAATGCAATTTTTGTGCAGAAGTCACAGAAAATAAATCATAAATTTAAACAATTTGCTTCAGAAAAAACAATGAATTTCACTAAATGCAGATAAATAAGAAAATTTTGTCGAATGGGCACAAGAAAATCTCATGTCTTTTTAAATAGGCACAGAAAAATCAAATTTTATCAATGAGATACAAAACAGTAATAAATCTCATTGATTGGGCATGGATGAATCCATAATTTTGTTAATTAGGTGTGGGAAAAAAATTCCTGTGTTGCTGATTAGCCATGGGAAAAATTTTTTATCAATCAGACACAGGAAAAATCAAACGATGATAAAAGTATGAAAAAAAATATCCATTTTATTAAAAATTTGCAAATTTTGTTGACCAGCAATGGAAAATCTTGAGTTTCATCAGTTGCAAGAGGGGAAAAAAAAAAATCTCGCATTTCATTGATTTGCAAAACAAATTTCAAATTTTGTCTGTCAGTTAAAAATCACAAATTTCCTCAATTATGTGTTTAAAATTCATGAATTTTATTAATTAGGAAGGAGGAAATCTCAAATTTTGATAGACTGCAGAAAATCATCTGTTTTATTCGTTTATTGCAAAATTTGTCAATTTACCTCAGTAAAAATTGAAAGTTCCACCAAAGTCAGTAAAAAATAATGATTTTTGACAATTTGCAAATTTTATCAGTTTAAGTTATGAATAAAAAATTTTATTAATCAGTTTGAAAAATTAACATAAATTTTGCTGACCATGTGCAATAAAGCCTTAACATTTAATCGATTGGGTATGAGAAAAAAAAAGTGAGTTATCAATCCTGCCCTAAAAAAAAAAAAAAAAAAAAAAAAAAAAAATCAAATTTTGTTGGTCAGGCTTTAAAAAAAATCATGAATGTCATTGGTGTGTCTTAAAAGGAGAAAAAAAAAATTTGCAAGATTTATAACAATATATGCAGTGCTCGCTGCCTTGATGATTTACTTCTGATACTGGTTTCATATCCATGTCTTTTTTTACTTTTAATACAACAAAATTTACTCCCCTGAATTAAATCAAGGAATATTATCACTTGTTCAAAATAAAACTTTAAAGATTGTTTCCACAGTGCGCTATAAAAATGAGTAAAAAGATTTGATGCTGAGAACATGAATGAAATTTTGACTTCCCTTGAGGTTCAAACTAACGAGGTTTGACTGTACAAACAAACTGCTAATATGTGTTTGCAAATTGGCTTGATATACTGACTGGTAGAAGATACTGATTGTAAGAAATGTTTCATAGACAAAATGAGCGATTTTGCATTTATGGTGCTTCTTGCTAAAAATAATGATGTATGATAATGATGTTTAATGCCAACTATCAAACGTAGCAGGTGCATTTTTTATTTTTTGAAGTACTGCCAGTACAATTTTTCTATGCTGCCATCATTAGCGATACGTTTCACAAGAAACAATTATTCTTGCATTCACTTTCATTTTTTCAAAACTTAAATAATAAATGATGTGATTGCAATAAACAAAAGCAGCAGTATCGCATATTTAACGAGTTACATTCAAACGAAAATTTTGCTAACAATATTGCATTCGGGTATTCAAAACGTAAACAAACCACACTACGGAAAAATAATAAAGCATGCACAGCCAAATAAATAAATTCAAAAGTCAGATTTCAAGTCTACTTTACATTACTAATACTTTTAATAACTTAAAATGAAATAAAATGGTAATAACTGTGATTAAAAAGTTTTTTTTTTTAATTTAATTATATTTTGAAGCATGGTTGTACAATGGCTGTAAATACCAGAATAACTATAGTCAGCAATATGATTGTTTTTTTATACATAACGTACGCATTTAGGTGTGGGAACATTGGGATTTCAGATGAAATTAAATAAGTAGAATAGTTTAATAAAAGATTTTTATAAATCCCAAAACATGACAAACGAATTTGAACGATTATCAGTTCCAATGACAATTAAATCTCCAGTAACAATAGCCAAGATTGCCTGAAGATTTATTAACAATTCATTTTTATATTTATTTAATCAAAGCGAAAAAAAAGCAGGTTTTAAATTTACATTACTACGCATAGAATATCAATATTAAACGCGACGTACGCAAGAGTTAATGTTAAGCCTAAAAGAAATAAACGATAGTGGACAAATTAACTTTTAGTCAAGGGCGGATCCAGCCCAACCTCCAGGGGGGGGTCACAACTTTTGACAGATGATTTAATGACGCAATTTTAAAATACAATAAATCTTGTGAAAACGGAATTACGATAAAAAATAGCAAATTTCGCCGATCGGGTATGAAAAAATCGTGAATTTTGTCGATTATGCACGGAAAAATCACGAATTTTGTCGATCGGACGCGAAAAATCTCAGATTTCGTTTATCGGGCAAGGGGAAAAAGTCTAAATTTTTTATAATACTTGAAAAAATTGCAAATTTTGTTCATAGGTTGCAAAAAAGTCGCCTGTTTTTTCTGTTTACCGCGCAAAAAAAACGCGAATTTCGTTGACCAACCTCGAAAAAAATCGAATATCGTCAACTGTACATTGGAAAATCGCGAGTTTTGTCTATCGGCCTTTGAAAAATCTCGAATTTTGTCTGTATGTCTCAGAAAAATCGCGAATTTTGTCGATCTGGAACGAAAAAATCGCAAATTTTTTTAATAAAGGCACGAAAAAATCCCGATTTTGTCGATCGGCTTCGTAAAAAGCGCGAACGGAAAAATCGCAAATTTTGTTGATTGGGAATAAAAAATCGCGAATTTCGAGTTGATATGGAACGCAAAAGTTGCCGATTGTTTTCGTAAAAAGAGCGATACGGGCGATTGGGTACGAAAAACTCGCGAATTTTGTCGAATCGGTACAAAAAAGTCGCTAATTTCGTTGATAGGGCAAGGAAAAATCGAAGATTTTGTCGATGATGCGCGGAAAAATCGAAATTTTTTTTGAGCGGCTGCAGAACAATAGCGAGGTTTATCAATTTATCGTTAGAAAAAATTACAGATTTCATCAATTTACGGCGGGGAAAAAATGCAGATTTCATCAGTCAATTAAGAATCGCGAATTTTATTGTTCGGTGCGGTATTTCAGGGACCAAGAACGGATAAAGGCGCGAATCTCGTCGATTGGGCACGGATAAATCCCGAATATGGTCGATGGCTTTCGTAAAAAGCCCGAATTTATTCGATCAGGAACAACAAAATCGCTTTTGGTAGGGCACAGAAAAATTGCGAATTTTGTCGATCGGGAACGAAAAAGTCGCAAATATGGTCGATCAGTTTCGTAAAAAGCGCAAATACAGTTGATCGGGAATGAAAAAAATCGAGAATTACATTGATATGGCGAACAAAAATTAACAATTCCATCGATCGAGAAAGAAATTATCGCGAATATGGTCGATCGGCTTCGTAAAAAGCACGGATTCGGGCGATTGAGTACAAAAAACTCGCGAACTTTGTCGATTCGGGACGAAAAAATCGCTAATTTTGTCGATGATGCGCGGAAAAAAAAAATCTTTGAGCGGTTGAAGAAATTTCATTGAACAAGAACGGAAAAATGTGCTAGTTTCGTGAATTGGGCACGGAAAAATCGTGAATTTTGTCAATCAAGTGAAGAAAAATCGCAAATTTCGCAGACCATTCGTGGAAAAATTTCAAATTTCGTCGATCACACCCAAAAAATCGTGAATTTCGTCGATTAGGCATGGAAAAATTGTGAATTTCGTGGATCGGCTTCGCAAAAATCGCGAATTTCTACGATCGATTGCGAAAAAATCGTGAATTTTGCTAATCAAGTGAAGAAAAATCGCAAATTTCGCAGACCATTCGTGGAAAATTTTCAAATTTCGTCGATCACACCCAAAAAATTTGCGTTCCTGTTTTAGCACTTTTTACTTACACTGTACATCCGTCTTTGAAGAGCTCCAGGGCGAGGTCATGACCCCCATGACCCCCCCCTTGGATCCGCCACTGCTTTTAGTAAAATGATTATTTGTATATGTTTGTAGTTTAAATAAATATAAAGTAAAGCTTACCTTAAAAAATGAAAATCAAAAACAAAACATATAGCTGGTCAGCAGCATATAATCCATCCATGGCTGGCTGGCGTGGTGTGGTGGTGGTCAGCGGTAGTGTCTATAAAGCACCCATGGAGATCATTACTTCTTGACAGCATCTCTTGGAACCACAAAACTGGCGCATGTGTATCTACCGTGCTTTCGCATTTGGCTAGGCTCTTCTGGTGTTTTTGTATGAATTTTATTTTAATTGTAAAGTTTTTTGACATCTTTGTAAAGTTGTAAAGGGGTCATTGAAAAGTTTGAAAGCAGAATGAAGTTAGATTTTTGAATATTAAAGTTATAAAAATATTTTCAAAGTTTGATTAATAATAATTAATCAATATAATTAATTATTGTATAATTAATATAATTATATAAATATTGATTATATAATTACATTACATAATTAATTAGTACATAATATATTTACAAAAATAATAATTATTATATTATTTTTTTAATTGTCATTTGAAATTAAAACGACATACAGTTTGTTTTTCAAGCTGCAATTAATTATTATATAATGATATTAATATTATTATTAATAAATTATTACATAACATGTAAATATTATTAATAATATTTTTAATTATTATATAATAATATTAATATAATTATGTATAATTTATATTGAAAAATCAATTATAACTTTCTATAAATAAATAATTTATATTAGTTAAGTATTAATAAATAATTATATTCTATATATTTCTTAAATGCTATCTGTGATAAAAACTATGTATTTTTTGTTTTTCGAGCTGTAGTTTCAGGGAGAATTTTTACTTCTAATCGATATAAAACAGAAAATAATAAAATCAGAAGTCTGAGTGTGTAAAGGTGTCTGTGTGTTGGGGGGAGGGGAGATCTCACAAACAATCCCATAAAATTATACCTGTATGTTCATTTATCTTCACATAACTTAATTCACATTCCACAGGAGGGAAAAAAGAAATATATTATTTATGCCCTTTTTTATTTATATATATTTTTCTTTGCTACTTTAATTTCATTTTAGTTCAAATTTTACAATTAAATTAACCAAATTTGCAGAACCAAAACAGAATCCTCAATATATATTATAAAATTAAAAGTTATTTTCTTTATTGGTCGGCTGGTGTTTACGCTCGTCGTTCGTAAGATTACAAAAGGTCAGATAAAAACGCATGCGGCATAAGCATTCAGATACAAACGTTATTTCAGTAATGTTACTAATGTTATATTAGCAATGATTCAAGAAGCTTTAGTTACAGATGATTTTCTAGTAACTCTAATGATGTCTGTAATGATACTAAGAATATTTAAGTAAAATCGCACAATTTTTTTTTACAGTGTAGTTGGTTTTATTTGATTCAGTGTCATCAAAATAATTAGATTTTGATATCCGCGTTGACTTTTCTTGATCTTTTTATTTATATTTATTTACCTCTTAATGACGTCTGATTAAGCTGATAAACAAAGCTTTTCATCTATTTGGTTAGATGTAATTGTAGTCCAAAATCAAAGTCTTTGTTTCTATCTATTCAAATATTATTGATTTTTAAGTGCTTTTTTTTTGCTCTTTTGCCCCACTGTGCGACTGTGCATTAAACCATGAGTAAAAAAACTAAATATTAATTGCAGGTACTCACCAAAACAGGTCCTGGATTTCTGGACAATGAATGGTTCAGTGGAGCAAAACTCAATTATGCAGAAAACATCTTACGAATAAGAGATGACAGAGTTGCTTTAATGTGCTTAGGTAAGAAAATATTCTACTTTAGCTTAAAATTGCTTAGATAATTTTAGGCAACATTTTATTATGTTATTGTTTATTTATTTTTTATTCTTTAAAAACCCATTTTTTATTCTTTAAAAAACCGTTACATGGCATGGCATTCACCATGTTAAGCATTTAAAATAATTCCAGAGGGACAAAATCAAAGAAGATACTGCAATATATTAGTTAAAATGATAAAAAATTCAGCCCTTAAGGGTCACGGGTTCGACATTTTTTTTTTTCACAAATGACTGTCTATGAATGTAGCATGATGATTCTTGGGTTAATCAAAAAATATCGTCATAAAGTTAAGATCTTTTTCACAAAAGTGCAGTTATATATCAAAAGTACTAATTTTTAACCTTTCGAGCAAAATTTGTAACGGCATTTGACTCTCTTTTTTTTTCTACACTGAAAGTAAATAAAAATGACATTTCAACACACTTTTTTTTTATATAGATTCTTGACACGGATAATTTACGTATAAAATTTCCAAAGCCTTCGGTCAAGTAGTTTTTCAAAAATAATAAAATATGAGAAATTTTCGATGAGAAAAAAAAGAGGCACAGCTGGTTTTGATGCAATTTTCTCGGCTTCGTCTCATATTTTTAAGAGAATCATCTTCATGAATTTTTTACGCAATCTTGAAAACAATTATCAACGAAAATTTTAGAGAATGTAGAACGTAGATTTTTTTTTAAATCTTAAATGTCTCAAATTCGTTTTGAAAGATTTTCGTTTAGATATATAAATTTTTTGAACACTGACACTTCAGGTATTTTTAAGGTTAATATCTAGAACTTGGGCTACACAGTCCATTTGTTGAACAAAACATATACTCAAAATAGAAACACTCGCTGCATATGTCGAAACAACTGAGGCCCTTAACTCTGATTTTGTTTGGATAGACTTTTATTTGATAATAAAAGAAATATACAAGATCGACTGTGCACGATGATAACGACAGGAGGCCACTAACATTAGGATTTGTTACAAGGACTTTCGTTTAAATATATTAATTACTTCAACCTTTATTTTAGATACATATTATATCAATAAAGGTAATATCAATATTTTAACTTGAACAGTTTATAGAAAGAGTGTTTAAAAATGGAATTTTAGTAAAAATCTTCTCTTTCAAAGTCTTTATAAGATACTAGTATTAAGAGTAACCTTACATTATTATAAGACTTTTATATAGGTACCGCTTTATAGCAAACTTGGCCTAATTCAATATTTAAAAAAAGGTAGTATTTTTGCCAAAAATTATAAACAGCCATGGAAAAGAATCTTGTGAGATATTCTCGCTTATTGGTAGATCCTGGTTATAGGTTAAGGCTAAACCTAGTATGTCATAGCATTATATTGTTGGGGACAACTTCATCATTCTCCATATAAGCCTGATTTAGGGCCAAGTGACTAATATTTGTTTCTACGCTTTAAGAAATATCTTGCGGTCAGCGCTATAATGACGATGACGATGTCAAAATGGCGGTGATGCAGTGGATAGCAAAGCAGATGGCAGATTACAGTGATAACTGAATAAAATAGTGTCGTATGATAAGATAAGAGCAAGTATGTTGAAAAGAAGATTAAATTCTAGGCTTTTACATATAAATTAATTTATTTTAAAAATGGTCTTTTCTTCTTATGTCAAAATGGCACTTCTTTAAAAAACATATCTCGTATGAAGGAGTATAAAAGATATTTTAGCATAAAAAATGAAAAAAAAATTTAATTGGATCTGGGTCTAAGAGCATTTTTATGAAATTGCAGATAAGCTTTCAGATGCTCACAGGCTTTACAGTATACATGTAACACATCATTAAAGGTATCCTAATTGTAAAAACATGTTGCCTTTAAAATGAATTTTTTAGAGCGTGTGTTTGATATGTGTATGCATAAATGCATTTTCTTATAATTTAAGGCTAAAACACCGACAATTTTACATATAAGATGAAATGCACAGTTCTGTGAATTTACTAGAAAAGTTTCTATTTTAAGAATGCATTATGATACAATTTTAATTATAAAAATCAATTTCAAAATGAAACATTTCAGATGAAATTGGCAACGAAGAGACAGTAACTTATGCTGAAATGTTTGAAGAAGTCAAAATTTACACTGCTGCTTTCAGAAAAAATGGTTTAAAAATCGGTGACAGAGTAGCATGTAAGTATAAGGGTTTTTTTTAAATAAAAAAATAACATAATCTAATGATATGGAAATAAGATATTTCTTATTGTGTTTTATAATTTTTCTCTGTCTCTTTCCCTACATTACTATCTTTAATTACATACCATACTAATCAATAATTTATTTTTTATATTTATTTATTTTACCGCGGGTGTTAGCGCAACTGAAAACATTAATTTTTCACCAAACATTGTCATAAAATAACGAATGACAGAAAAATACGCACTAAATATTTACATCTGAACTCGAAATACAATCGAATCTGATAACATGAACATTTTTTAACGACACTTAAGATTCGTGTTAACGACGTTCGACTCCGACGTTCGCAGTAATTTTATTATCTATTTAAGGAGATTTAATACATTTCGGGATCCAGTTTTGCCCATAATAAGAATCTTTTTTCCATTCAATAAATAAATAAGTTTAGCATATTTTGGACTTAAATTGTTACAGTTTCAAGACTAATAACTTAGCTCTAAAAAAAATCACACAACATTTGCAAATACATTTATGTTAACAATAAAATATTCTACATAAATGTTAAAGAAAAAATATATATTTAACTCACTGTCTTACAGTATAATTTTTGAATATATATAAGAACAATAAAATTTTTATGTGAAATTGAAGTTAAATATTATTTTTATTTTCTAAAACCAAAACATTGAACTTATCAAATGTTTTAAAATTTCAATAAAAGTTTAGTGCGATAAATGCTTAATTTAAAAAAATAATTAAAAAATAATAATTAAAAAATGTATAACATTTGATAAGTTCAATGTTTTAGGTTAACATAGTAAAGATCATATTTAGCTTCAAATTGATGCAAAAAATTTAGTTTGTTTTACGTATTTTTCAAATTTTATACTGTAAGAAAGAGAGTTAATTGTATAATTCTTCTTTCACTTTGGTACATGTGTATGTATATATTGTCAAAAATACATATATTATTGAACTAACAAATATTGTTCCAAGATTTTAGAACTTGGGTATTGTTCTTGGAACTGTAATAATCTCATTCAAAATTAAGCGAAACTTTTTTATTAAGGTTAAATCCAAAAACGTGTATTAATAGGAGCAAAAAAGGGATCGCTGCAGATATTTACCCCACTTTAATTTTACTTCGTAGGGATCCTTAAACAGATAATAAATGGTTGAAGAAAATCATAAAAAGAAATGAGAAAAAAACTGGTTGTAAAATTTCAATCTGATTTAATAATTACATACATGTATTAATTTGGTTTAGTTATATTTTTTATTATATTTTGGAATTTAGATTTCAATGATATACCAAGAAATATTTAAAATAAAAAATCTTCGCTTTATTTTACATATTCTTTTAATTTCTTTTTAAGAATATAAATTTAGGTTTGGTATTCTCCTGCGTTTTTAATCTTTTATTTATTATTGGTGTGCCAACTTTCAAAGACAAAAAGTCAAAGATTTATATTTTGACAGTATATTAAATGTGCATTTCTTGTTTAATAAAATATGCTATGAATTAGTTGTTTTAAGTCGAATTCCTTTTCTTTTTTACGTTTTTTTCTACTTATGAATGAGATATACGAATGAAAACGGTTTATGCCTTTTACAGTTATTTAATTTATGTTAATTTATATAAGGTGCTCTGTAGTAATAACACCAGGATGGGTAATAACGTCAAGTACTCATATTACGCGTAATTGTGAAGAAATCTGGGAAATAACACTTACAGGTTCTGCGCAGAAGGGCTCTAACTCGTTTGAATCACAGACAACCACTATAAGTTATTTTTTGCGTTTGTAGACTTTATCACTGGAAGAAGAACATAAAAGTCATTCCCAATCTAAAATTTGCGAGGTAAATTCTGTCATGTTAAGATTATATATTTATTAGGAATTATGTGTTTATTACATACATTAGTAGTGTATTTCATGCACTTTCAAAATGTTGAAGGAGATTTTTGATGCTTTTGTAGTTTAAATTTTGTAACTTAAAATATACTGTGCAATAAGTATACTGGAGAAATAACGTCACTTCCTGGCGTTATTATTCCGGTAATTCTTTTGAGTGCTGAAACTAAATTTGAAGGAGGTTATTTTTATATTTTATGTACGAGAGAAAATTATTGCCATTGTTGAAAAACAAATAAAGGATAAAGAGAAATTTGTATGTCCTAACTGCTGCTAAATTTTAACATGTCAGAAAAATAAAACATCAGAACTGCATCTTGATATTGCAATTATGATAAAAATAACAGAAAATTTGCCAATTTTAGGACTGTAAAGTTTGTATCGCTACAGTTAAAAAATGTACATGTTATTATTCCATCTTACTTTATTTTTTTTGTTTCCATCACGTTAAATGGCAAATAGTATTGCTCAAGAAATCCCGCCAATACATTTTATGAATACATATCTACTAAAACATTATTTCTTGTATGCATAGTCAATACGTTTCTGAATAAATCCTGTATTTGATTGGAAAAAAAAATAAAACTAAGTCATAAGATGGGTAGAACTTTAACATGGCATTATTACCCCCAGGGCACCTTATATGTCTAAGTTGTACACATTAATAAATGTATTATTGAGTTGACTTCAACATTCATGTTAGGTTTTATGTCGAACAGAAAGGAAGCCATTTTTGCTATGTTAGCAGTTGCTAGTATTGGCGGTATATGGGGTGGACCAAACCCGTTTTATGGAGCAAAAGTATGTTTGCCTTTTCTATTAACATCATAAATTTCAATGTGTATTAAGTATTTATGCTAAATTTTATTGTAATTATACCATTATTTATGTTTCGATTTCAGTGATAATGCCTATTCTTTTTGCATCTAATATTAATACTGTAATTATTCTAAATTGTATAAAAATTGTAAGGATACATATTTATCTGGCTTCGATTTCATTATTAATGTTTTCTTCTTTTTATAGTTTTATGAATACTAGAATTGTTTTAAACCTGACAAAAATTGTAAAATTACATACTTTTACAGATTCGACTTCAATGCAATTGTTTACTCATCTTGTATCTCATATAATGCAAAATGCTATACATTTCCTAGATGTATCGTTTACTTTCACAATTTATCTTCCTTATTTAACACTTAGATTAATTAGATGCATTAAGGACACTAATGTACATTTCTTGACCCTTCCATTTTGTTAAGGTTCCTGTCCCTACCCGCGAAGACACTCGTGAGCTAATGCTATTCCTATGGGGAGGCATTTTTCTTATATCTTTTTCCCATTTTGTCATTTTTATTTTATTTATTTATTTTTTTTTATTGGATATCTGAGGTCCCTCTCAAGATCGCTCCTTGATTACTTTTTTGATTTTGGTCGCAGATAGTTTTTATAAAATTACTTTCACTTTTTCAACCGGTTCTGAAAGTGAAAGTAACTTTATAAAAAATATCTGCGACCAAAATCAAAAAAGTAATCAAGGAGCGATCTTGAGAGGGACCTCAGCTATCCAATGCAAAACAAAGTAGTTAAAAATGAAAATGGGGAAGAGTTATTAAAAAAATGCCTCTCCATAGGAATAGCATTAGCTCGCGAGTGTTTTCGCGGGCAGGGACAGGAACATTAAATACTAGAGGGCTTTGCATCTTGCGAACTATGCTCGACAACCCCCCGTTCCGTCTCTAATGATCCACTAATTTGATCAGCTTTAAAAAAATTAACGAAGGTTGAATTATAATAAAAAAAACCAGTAACGATCTCTCTGTTAATGGGTTTCTATTCATTTTCTTTTACTTAATGACTTTAAGGCTAAATCAGCTACTGTTAATTGCTGTTTTTGAGTTTGATTAAGTAAGATTAGTTAAACGTCTGAAATTAAACTAATACAACATAAACTAGGTAAACAGAGTTTTTGATTCTCGGTATTTTTTAATAATGCTACAAGAAAGTTATTTTAAATGTAACGTGTCAAATCTAATGGGTGTTCATTGCACAGTTGTGCGGGACCCTAGTGGTTCAAAGTTCAATTCTTGTCAGAATGTGGTTTTGAACAGAGAAATATTTTTGAATTCTGACGCTTGAGAATTTTTTTAATTAATATTAGAGCTAATTATTAAAACTTTTAAATTCCAAGTCTCAGGTATATTAAGAAAGACCTTGGAATAACTTGACAAAAATTTTCAGCATCGTACGTGCCGTAGATTTCAATAACCATCGCAGATAAACATACAGACACAGACAGACACACAGAGCAAAACTTTCTTTTATTAGTATAGATGTCGATTTGCCATAGCACATTCATTATTGAAAACAAAGAATGTAGTATTTATGTAGTTTGTTTACAGAGACACTCAAAAGAATTCTGTTCCCTTATGATAGACGGAAAAAAAAATCCTTGCAGAGAATTTTAATGGTGTATCATTATATAAATTGATATACATTTTGAGATGCACTAAAGCA
Source organism: Maratus speculifer (assembly GCA_964019185.1). Lineage (NCBI taxonomy): Eukaryota > Metazoa > Arthropoda > Arachnida > Araneae > Salticidae > Maratus > Maratus speculifer. Next base: position 303,857,641 of record OZ025289.1, read on the forward strand.
GATTTCCTGTAGAATATGGAATATATCGCAGTTGCCTGTACTTTACTGAGACGTATAGACCAATTCATTTACAGAATAGTCTGTCAGGAGAAATTGTTGGCTTGTTATTTTAACGACTTGTCACCGTAACAAACATAATAGAATTTATATACTATTGAGGTCTATTATATGATAAAAAGAGACGTAATTGGGAAATATTAAAAAAAACTTATTAAGTATTTTCTAATCTCTAAAAATTTAATAGATCAGAGGTTCCAAGCCTATGGTTCGCAGAATAATCGAGGTTTGCCACAAAAACATATATTTTATTTTATTTATTTTAAAAAATTAAGAAATACAATATTTTGTAACTGCAATAACCATAAAAGCTGTTAACTTAATCTATAACTTTGTGATGAAACAGTGTTTATTTAAACAGCTGTTGGTATTTTGTTATGACCACGTTGTAAGATATTGCAGCAGTTGTGCAGCTGTTATGGAAATGCTAGACCTCCAAATCTCTAGCTTGTGGATTAGAAATCTCTTTGAAGTAGAACTTTTGAAAAGTCTAGAATTGCCAAAGCTTGACCTTGTGGGTGGGTACAAATAAAGGTTGGGAATCGCTGTAATAGATTTAAAAAGTATAATACTATAATATAAAAGATATCAACTGAGTACGTGACACATTCATGGTTGCTAATGCATTTCACAAACTGCGTGTTAAACATGTAACTTTTTAATGATTTAACCCAAAATATTTATTTTGTATACTTGGCTATAATTATGTAATTTTTTTTTCAACAGGCAGCGTCAAATATCATCAACCTGATGAAGCCAAAATTTTTAATCAGTATTGATAGCCATCAAGACAATGGTGTAATATTCTCGACATTAGATCATTTGCCTGAAATTGTGACTAGTACGTACATTATCGTTTATTCTTTTACATTTGTATACTTTATTAAAATCATATTTTACAATAAAAATTTTATATGAAAGTGTATTTTAATGGTTTTTCCCAAGTGGGACAATCGTGAATGAAACTGAGCTAAATGGGACACCTTCTGAGACAGATTTCGTATAAAGTATATGCAAGTCCAGTGTATTTAATGTGATACACTATATGGCCAAAGATGTCCGTCTACTTGCGATTTTAGACATTTTATTAAAAATCTAGAAAAATACATGAAGAATTATCTTGAAACTCTAAATGTGTAAATATAATAGCAAAAGTCATAAATTTCCGTGAAAATTTCTTCCAAAAATTAAAAAGGGGACCATGAATAAATTAAAATAGAATGAAAATTTTTTGGATAACCCTGTCAAAACTAATGTAGCAAAAGCGTCCAAACTGTAGATTATGATTAAGTAGCTTTTTTGTAATAAACTGTGTTCATTTTATGTCGATGGCATATATACTCGTAGAGTAATTAAGGTTATTATAAAAACAGTTCACAATTTTTCCTAGATTTTTGCTTATAATTTACAGAGTTCTTAATATAAAATAATATTCTTTTCTGAAAATATCACAAATAATATTGCACATAATGCCTGTAATCAGAATTAAAAAATAATAAAAATTGTATGAAAAATGAGTAGGTTTACTAAATAAGTTTTTACTTCGCATGTTTCAACGATATCAAAATTTTATTTGCATATCATGTTAGCTAAATGTATAGAGCAACTTTTGACTAAGTCTCAAAATCATAGCTTAAAAATTTTGAAAGTGATCGATTATAGAATAAGCACAAAAACCGTTGTTCACAAAATGTAGCAAAATAATGAGGGGTTTTATCCAAATGTAGTAGTACGTCTTATATTGAGTATTGCACTGTTATTATCATGCATGTGCAACAAATAAGAAAAAATTGTGCCAACCAGGTACCATATGGTTAGATCTACAGATAGAGCCCAGTTTTGTAAGACAAATCATCCATGTTCGTGTCCTGTTCTTGACGTTTTTGCTCATTAGGAGTAAACCTCGACTGTGCTACTCTAAACTTGAATACATATTTTTATTGTTCTGTCTAAAAATGTCAAATGTATGTTTGTAAAGTAAGTTTAATGAGTGAAAAAATGCATCCGATTCTCCTGTAAGAGATTCCATACGAATAGGTTTTCTGAATAAAAGTAATAACATATCTTATGCGTAAAAAATAGCGGATGCTTTCAATCATGAAATAAAATCAATAAACCATTTAGAGAATAATTAAAATGAATAGTACAACCTGTAAAACGGAATTTATATTTCAAAGCCTTAAGGGTGTATTCGAAAAAACGGTTTTCCATCTTCAACAGCTAGAAATTTTCCGATACAATTTCAGACACATTTTTAAAAGTAGAAACATAAAACTTACTGAGGTGATTTTTGAAGAGACGTACAAGTTGCCCTGTGATGTCTTTTTACGCTCAATTCATTAGAATTTGATATATAAACAATTGTCTTCTCAGTATGACCCTTTTTTTCGTTCGCAGACCTCCCGTTTCGAAAAATTCGGTTCAAAGTGCTGTTTTTGATCGCTTTTTTTGCAATATTTTCTGCATTTATCAGAGAATCGATGATTACGGCACCTTGTGTACTTTCTAAATAACATAATTTGAAAGTTTGGTGCATTTGAGAATAAAAATGAATTTAAAAATAAATCGGAAAATAAGCAGTTTGAGTCGAAATACACCCTTAAGTGAAAAGTGATGGAAAGAATACGATATATTTATAATGGTCTTTATACAGTCGAGGGGGGGGGGGGGAGGAAACATCCCGTACTAATTCTGCAACAAATTATTGTAGAAAAAGTTACTCGAACCAAACAATAGGAAAAATATTGTCTACTTTTAAATGATGTATGTAAAATTTGCTTAGGAGGCCATTTAAATATCAAAATAAGTCAAAACTTTACTTTCTTTTTTGAATAACAAAATATAATTTGGACACCATAAATAAACTCTACACCGTTCATTTAGCCGTCATGCTAAATGTATATTTGCATGAAATTCGTACTATTAATTTATGAGGAATTGCTTATTCTAAGATAAGAATATTATTTCAGGGCTGAATCCATATTGTAGTTCGGCATTTATATATATATTGCACATTCGTTAAAAAATAAAATAAAATAAAATAAAATAAAATAAAATAAAATGAAATAAATAAATATTTTTTGCTAACTTTGCAACAGATTATTATAGAATAAAGTTACTAGTAATAAACTATTGGAAATAAAGTCTACTTTTAAATGATGCATATAAATTTTGGATGTATATTAAATGAAGCCTATTTTTTTTTTCAATAGCAATATCTAAGTTTTACACCATAAATATATTCTTCACCATTCAGTTGGCATAAATACAGATTTTTCTGAAATTTTCACGATTATTTCCAGAGAAAATATTTATTTTAATATACGATATATTTAAGGGGCTGTTTCCAAATAATAGTTCCTTACTCGCATGCTGAAATCCAACAGAAGGGTTATTTCTGTAAATGTCTATTTTCTATAAATGGATTATTCTTTGTCAAATGACCATTTAACTTGCTTAGTATGTTTGACAATTGACAGTCAAATAAAATGAGTAAAGAATCTATTTTTTTTTCAACTTAGCAATAAATATAATTTTATATAAAAAAATGTAGATTGTAATTCATATATATTTGAAATATTAATTTCATAGTTCATATTATGAAATTTCTTTTAAATTACAAATTCAGTGTATTTTTGTTGGGCATTTTAGTATTAGAAAGACATAAAAAATTATCACATATATTCAAATTATAATTTTAGAAAATATTAATAAAAATATGAAATTGTAATTGTAATGTTTTCTCAAAGCACTAATTATTTTTAATTGTTTCAAATTTAGTAAGCGTGAAAATTGATTTCTGCATGAAATTCCACAAGAAAAATGTTCACATAAGATAATTATTCAATTTTTACTTATGCACAAAAGGTACATATATTGTTCGTTTTCAAGTTGTTTTATGAGTAGCGAAGTGCTACATTATTTGAAAAATAGGATAAAGAAAATGTTTTTTTTTTATCATTTGAATGTAGAAAGTTTTCGTCACATGTGTTTTCTTGCTGTATAATACTGACATATGATTGATTTATATACGAATGTTCCAGATAAAATAACTATTTTATATATTATATGTTAAAGGAACTGACTCGATTTAATGTTAACGAATTTCAAAGCAATACATTGAAAAATATAGAAAAAATAGTTTTCATTTCTTAAGATACCAATGACTAAAAATTTCATTGTGAATGTTTGCAATTGCGAATAAATGACATTAACAGCTGGTTGTTGAAAGACAAGAAAATGCTATGAAATTTTGGTTTTTAGAACATAGTTCATACTTTGTTACATACGAAAATGAAATGCCATTTACATCTTTCTTTTATGAAAACATAAAAAAAAGTCTTTATGAGAAAGAAAATATCTATTGTGTACACTCGTGTATAAGTTGAGGTATTTCTGACCGTTTTCGGTAAGCAAATTGGAGGGGGAGGGGGGGGGGGTCGGTTTTTACATGAGTAAATTAAAAAAGGGGGAAAAACTTCAAATATTGCAAAATTCTGGTTCTTTATGCGTATGTCTAATAAAATAATACATAAAATACAAAAAGAATAAAACTTTTATAAATCAAAAAATATTTTAATGATTAGTTTTTGTTTGCTTACTGTTTTTTCGCATTTTCAACTGACATCTTTGGTCAATTCGTTTTTGTGCCAAATTGAAGTAAAAAGTTAGGGGGTCGACTTATACACGGATTTTCTATTTTTTTCAGAATTTTCACTTGAAAGTTAGGGGATAGACTTACACATGAATACATAAGATAAAAATATTTCTATCCTTCCTTTCTTAGAAAAACATAACTAAAACAATTGTTCTCGCATAAAATATTCTTATCAAAATAATGTGACAAAATAAAAGTTCAACTTATATGCACCTGCTCTACATTGTCATTCGCAAAATTTTAATTTTTTAGAACTGCAATTCATTCCAAAATAAACTTATACCTATCACGCAATTATTTAACCTGACGCATATCAACTTATTCCAAAAGAAGATGTAAACTGCATTAGATTCATGTAAACTTCACACTAATCATAAACTATATATTTTATACTAGCGGCCCGCCCTCGCTTTGCTTCGGGTAGAGCAAGTCGTCCAGTCCCATGTCCATAAGGATTAATACCAAGGTAAAAATAAAAAGCTTTTACTGAGACGGCATTTTACTTATTTTTTTAATAAAAAAAAAACATTTATTGTGACGTAACTATAACAGCCATATGCTGTCGCGACATTTTTTGTAGATAATTATACGTACTGCAATGTCGTAGTACATTATTTTGTTTTATAATTAATAATGTTCGCAGCGCACGCGATGTAAGAATTTTTAAGGTTATTTTTCTACACCTTGGGTTACATTATTGGCATTTTAGTAAGGATCCCTATTTTTCTGAAAATATACTATAGCCTATGTTCACCGGAAATAGTGTAGCTGTCCAATGGTGAAAGAATTTTTTGGTACTACTCTGTTATCCCGTCGACCTATTTCGCCAAATTATACAAATCGCCAAACTAATAGCCAAATTGTACATATTGACGTAATTTTTATTTTAAATAACAAAAAAAAAAAAAAAAAAAAAAAAAATCAGTAGAATATTAATGAAAATACAAAGTCGAAATAAAAATCAATGACATTTTAAACACGTGAATCGTGTTTAATGTCATTGAATGTGACATTCACGATCATTCATTATTGGCTATTTAATCTGAGAGTTTGGCAATAATTTTTTGGTCGACGGGATAATCTAGTGGTACCGAATTTTCCAAATCCGTCAAGTACTATCGGAGTCTATTCAATTCAAACAAACAAACAATAAAATTTTTCTTCCTTATAATATTGGTATAGATGTGACGTCATTATTTACCGATTTTTAATTAGTTACATATATCTATGTTTCTTGTTCTTTTAACAAATACTTCAAAATTGTAACTTTTAACAAATACTTCCTATGTTATTTAAAGTATGACGACATGTTTTTTCAAATCAAATATTTTATTAATAATTTAATTCTTTCTCGTTCATTTTACTTCTAATTATGTCGCCATTTTTCACAGAGAAACTCTTATTAACGTAACCGATATTCGTGCGTCCTATATAATAAAATATTTTTTTTTTCCAAGTATGACGTCACATTTTTTTCCTTTGAATTCTTTTTATTTTAATTTTTCACGTGGATACTGTCCAACTGAAAATTAATTGCCGAAGAGAAATTATTCCAGTTTTTGATTTTCTTGGCAACGCGAAAGAAAAATGGTTATTTTTTTTCGGAAAAATTTTCATTGATTCTGTATGAAAAATACTGAAATTTTGAATTTTTAAGAAAAATATTTGAATAAATCAAATAAAAAATAGCCTATGTTCACCGAAAATAGTGTAGCTTTCCAACGGTGAAAGAATTTTTCAAATCCGTCAAGTAATTGCGGAGCCTATTCAATTCAAACAAACAAACAAATCTTTCCTCTTTGTAATATTAGTATAGATAGGGAAAACATGTGTTGTTACCACTGGCGTTGGAAACGACTGTCACAAACTTAGCGGAGTTTCTTTTTTCAGTAAATATCGTACAATATCAGCTTTTACACAGTTGAAGTAGGGAGAGGATTCGAATGCAATTTTTTTAAAACAGTATGTCAATTTGTAAATTTTCTTTTAGATTTTTCAATAATTTTTAAATTATGAATATTTTTAAAACTGAATACAGCCTAATTATTGAAAATAAATCAGCTTTAAACTTGTTACATAAAAAAAAAGCAATTGGTTATTTATTTGTTCCCACGTAATATTCCCTAACAAAATTTAAAAAACCCCTAAACATACATAAATAAAACACGAATTTAACACCCATGCAATCCAACCGCATACTTAAACACTAAAATAATCAAAATCACAATTGCTGCTCTAAACAGCTGAATGTATTGCAATCGAGCTGACATGCGGTTTATGCGAAAGTACCAAAGATGCTTTTTAGTGTAGTTGTTGGGCAATTTAGGAATGTACATTAAATGTAAAAAAAATCTAATAGAGTTTTAAATTGGAAACGATTTTGATTTTAGTTCTGTACACCGAGCAGCATATCGGACTTCGTTAACCCAAAAAGCCCGGGTTCGATTGCGCAGTTTAGTATCTTTTAAAAGTCAAAGTTTACCTTTATGATCTTTATACAAATTTACTCAAAGTTGCGAATTTTATTATTACGAAAATAATAAATGCATATTTATTAATCATCTTTTTCTTCGAGGATTTTTCGTACGTGAAAATCTTTTAAATCTTTTTTTATGAGGATAAAAAAAAAAATGTACTTTTAATTAATCATCTGTTCTGATTCTTTGATATATTTATAAATTTTATACATTCAAGTAAATTATTTCCAAGATTTACATTTGTATTGGATTATATACAGTTCAGTCATATGAATGTGACCACCTTGCGTTTTGTTAAATATCTGGAAAAATACGTGAGGAATTATCCTGAAACTCCAGGTATGTAAACAAAATATTACAGGTCATTTATCTGGGGCTTCCGGTAATAACCAGGTAAGGCACATTTTTTATATTTTGAGCAATTAACTTTTAAAGTTTTCAAAAATGTCTTATTATCATTACTTTCGTAAAATAGATTAGAATTTAATAATTTTCACTACATTTAATTAGGATATAAGAACCTCTTTTTTTGCCAAAATAGTTATATAAAAATGGTTCTTAAGAACCAATTAAAAATGCAACTTTTATCTGCTTATTACCGCTTTACATTTATATTTAATAAATGTAAATAAAATTAAATATTTATTTACATTTTAAACATTAATTTCACAACAATTAAATACTTTGTCAATTTTTTTACTTTTCTTCTGTTTGAATCTTTCGCGGTGTTATTATTAGCAATTTTTACAATAGATGGCGCTCGACAACACTTTTTGTTAAAATAACAATTAACAATGACAATTAATTTAAATTTTATAATTTCTGTTCTAATTATGATAAAAAATTGATTTTTACGAACTTTTTATATTATAATTGTTTATTTGTATTATATTAAAATAATACATAGAAATTTTACATGCAATTTTTATAGTTTATTCACGTTAATTTCATTATTTACAAAAATTTATAAGTTATACAAGACATTTTTATGCTATTTTATAATTATAGACGATTTAAAGAAATAAATAGAAATCTTATCTGGTTATTATCTTTACTTTATGCACTTACCCGATTATTATTGATTTTTCAATTTTTAAATGAAAATTTATAGTCCCCCTATGATGGTGAGAATTCGATTTTAATTTATCATTACTATGGCAGATGAAAGTACTCTTTTAAAGCTTCATTTTCTCAAATTATCTCAATTTTTTCAAAAATGTGCCTTACCTGGTTATTATCGGAAGCCATAGATATTTTTGCGAATATTTTTTTCTGAAATCCCATAGGAGACCGTCAACAAAGTAAAAAAGAACGAATATCCATTGGATAACTCTGTCAAAACTAATGTAGTAAAAGCATACAAGCTGCAGATTATGATTAAATGAGTTACTGTAATGAACTGTGTTTGTTTTTATGAGGATAACAGATATACACATAGAAAAATTAATGTTTTCATAAAAGCAGTCCCAAATTTTGCAAAGTTTTTTGCTTCTAATTTGTAGAATTCTTAATATAAAAGAAAGTTCTTTTCAAAACACATGGCAAATAATGTTGTACATAAAACTCTGTAATCAGAATTAAAAATAAAAATAAAAATTGTATGGATAATGAGCAGGTTTACTAAATAATTTTTCACTGCGCATGCATAAAATTATCAAAATATAATTTGCATTATGTGTTAGCTAAATGTATAGAACGACTTTTGTAAAAGTCTTAAAAACAGAGATTGAAAATTCTAAAAAAGAAGTAAAACGATGAGGGGCTGTATCATATATCCACTGATTTGTGCCAATACACCATACATGATATTGCACGTCCTACGTTTCGGGTAGAGTCCATCATCTTTTTGCTTCATTTTGGGATCAACAAAGTTTACTCTACCAACAAAAATTTTCAAAAATTTTAAGCTATGTTTTGAGATTTTCACAAAAGTTGGTTTATACATTTAGCTAACACATTATATGTAAATTATTTTTTGATTGCTTTCACGAATGTTCAATGAGAAATGTTTTAGTAAACCTGCTCATTATTCATGCAATTTTTATTATCTTTTAATTCTGAATATAGGGCTTTGTATATAATATTATTTTTCATGTTTTTTAAAAAGAACTTTATTTTATACTAATAATTCTATAAATTATAAGCAAAATTTGGGACTGTTAATTTCTCTATGAGTGTACCTGTTAGCCTCATAAAAATAAGCACGGTCCATTACAGTAACTCATATAATCTCTAGTTTAGACGCTTTTGCTACATTAGTTTTGACAGGGTTATCCAAAAGATATTCGTTTTTTTAAATTTGTTGACGGGTGCCTATGGGATTTCTGAAAAAAAATATTCGCAGAAATATATGATCTGTACTATTTTGCTTACACACCTAGAGTTTCAGGATAATTCCTCATGTATTTTCCAGATATTTAACAAAACGTCAAAATCGCAATGTAGTCACATTAATATGACTGGACTGTGTACATTTGTATGCTGATTTAAATTATATGACTTGTAATATCGATTGTATTTTTTTGGTGCGATTTGTGTTTTATTTGTAATAAGAGAAGAAAAGAAAATGTGTACATTGATTCGAACTTTCCCAGTTTTTTTCAACAATAAAGTAATAACTTGAATTTTGTATTTAATTTTTTAATCTTTTCTTTTTAAAAGTGTATTATTTATAGACACACCAACAATTGAAAAAGTAATACTAGTCGTTACCAAAGAAGAAACTCGAACGAAAGATCTGTCAAATATTCCAAATTGGTAAGAAATAAGGCTACTCTACGATAGCTTTGTATATTATTTTTATATTGTTTATATACTTTTATTTAAAAATACAGTTTTAACATAACGCATAATATTTATAATAGCATAGCGATATCAATAATAAATAAATAAATCCATTAAATGAAGAAAAAATTATTCTTTATTTTTCATACCGTATTCGTAAAAATATTATAATAAAAATATGCAGGATATTAAATTAATGTTTAGAAAAATGAAGTAAAGTTCAAAGTAAACCTTTTTTTTTTTTTTTTTTTTTTTTTTTTTTACTTTGAGTTTAAAAACAATTACAAAAAAGTGCATAATTAAATATCAGTTAGAAATAAATTAAACAAAGAAAAAATAATGATTTGTCCAGGAGATGTAAACTTTCCAAAATAATTTTGCTTTTGTCTTATCAGGACCGTCGAATACTGCCTTATTAGCTCATGGACGAAACTAAATTTCTCGGAATAAGACTTTTGTTTCTATTTTCAGATAATAATAGAACAATGCATTAGCATAAACAACAAAACTTCTAGACAAATGAACGTAATACCCCGTTCGCAGCGGATACTGTTTCAAGTACGTTTTTGAAGTACTACCCACCTGGAATTAAATGCCTGTTCATATCGATAAATGTACATTAGAAAACTCGCTGAACTTCATTGCGTCTAATATCTGAACAAATGTAAAGTATGCGCATGCGCTTAAAATAAAGCAGATTGCAGCCAATCAGTAAAACCGAAGCTTTATAGCCAATGCGAGTGAGTGGTCTTGCCTGTATCTAACCGAAGAAATCTGAAAATCTCGGAGAGATTGTGGAGCTCTCTCAGAGAGTTCGGTGACGGCCTGATATATTTTATACGTCCCTCGTCCCGTGCGGAAAGGTATTAGGGGCTGTAGAAGGGAAAAAGTTTAAAATAGCAGCTCAGATTTAAAGCGAATTAAAATGTGAGAGAAAAGAAACATAAGCATCGTCACAATCTGTAAAATGAACGTAAAAAGGCAGGAATCTTAAGTGCAGACATTTTATTCTGCGATTTCTGTAACTATTAATATGACTTATGTTAAGATATTCTGCAGAAAATTGTATCCTAAATAATTATAAAAATATTGATAATTTATGTAGTATATCCTGTACAGTTTCTACAATGAACTTCACCGCAAAAATAACAAATAAATAACTTCAAATTATTAATTTTTATATTTGTTAAAGCTACTATGAATCAATTTAAAAAGAAGAAAAATAATTACATTAGGATAATATTGTTTAATAAGAGGGAAAAAATTCTAAAACAACGTAAAAATGTTATGTTACGAAATTAAGCAGTCGTCAAAATTTGAGTCCTTCAGTGATTTTTGCAATTCCTTCTTGCAATTCTAAGATTGTTCTTTTTTACAAACGAAGAACCATATTCATTAAATTACTTTATCTGCCATAATACTTTTTCAAGCTTAATTTTAGAATTTTTCGCACATGTTATATTAATGATTCCCTGAAAACGGTTTCTAAATCATATTAAAAGGTATATTAATCTGTAAAATAAATAGTATATTAAAGTTTTATAAAGTAGGAAAAGAGTATTTTCATTTTATCCCCTTAAACATTTTGAAGTTGAAGTGCGGTTAAATATCATAAATCCCTCTTAATTTTAATTTCCAAATATCACAATGATGCTACAATTTTTAAATTAAATTTTGCTTTTATAATGTACTTGCAGAAAATTTTCAAATAAATAATTCTGGTGTAATTCAATCATTTCAGCATTTTAGCTGCAGAAGTATTTTTGTACTGAAAGGTTAGTGATTCCTGATGGAACACAATTACTTTTCTTACTTTGTATACAGGGCTCCCACTTGGTCCGTGTTTTGAACACCAATATTTTTTTAAAGAAAAATCGTCTTTATCTATTACATAGAAACTTACCCAGAAGGATGTTTTTCTTTCAATTGTTACAGAAACCTACCACATTTAATTTTTATTTGTTTATTTATTTATTTTTTGTTAAAAATTACTATTTTTAAAAAACTCGACAAGTGAAGTCTTGTGTATTATCAGTGCACTGTACCAGTAATTAAGTGTCTTCTTATGTGTATTAAATGTCTTTTTTTAAGTGTCTTTCTGGAAGACTTTCTACAAGATGGACGTGCTCCGGATGGATCTGTGCCTGATATTGTTTTTGAGCAACTGTTATTCAATCAGCCCTTTAACATGAATTTTACATCAGGAACAACTGGATTGCCTAAGGCAATGATTCACTCTGCAGGAGTAAGTTTTAATTCTTTGACAATTTATAATGATTTTCAGTTATTTAACAGGAACTATAATTATAACTGATACACAATATATTTTTAAGTACGACAGAATTGACTAAGGGAGTGATTCATTTTGCTGCAGTAAGTTTTAATTCTAGTTGACAATTTATAAGGATTTTTAATTATTTAACAGGAAATATAATTACAACTGATACACAATATATTTATAAATACGACAAGATTGTCTAACGCAATGATTCATTCTGCTGAAGTAAATTTTAATTCTAGTTGACAATTTATAATGATTTTTAGTTACTTAACAGGAAATATAATAACACATTTTATACAATATATAAGTAAATACGACAGGATTTTCTAAGGCAATGATTCATTCTGCTGGAGTAAGTTTTAATTCTAGTTGACAATTTATAATGGTTTTTAATTATTTAACAGAAAATTTAATTATAATTGGATACACAATATATTTCTAAATACTACAGGATTTTCTGAGGCAAGGATTCATTCTGCTGAAGTAAATTTAAATATTCTAATTGATAATTTATAATGATTTATAGTTATTTAACATGAAATACTATTAAAACTGGTATACAATATAATTGTAAATACAACAAGATTGCCTAAGGCAATGATTTGTTCTGCTGGAGCAAATCTTAATTCTAGTCCAAAATTTATAATGGTTTTTAGTTAGTTAACAGGAAATATAATTACAATTGATACACAATATATTTGTAAACAATTAGTAGTATTAGAGAACAAATTTTGCACTCGATGAAATTTATCCATATCTGAAGGATATCCAGAAAAAGATTCTTCAACATGAAATTTTAATAATCTATCAATTACAATAAATAATGAGATGAATTAAGTAAAATGTTTGTAAGTTAATTTGTCAATGCAGTAATTTTTAAAATATATTTTAAATTTTTATCGTGAAGCAAAACTAATCACAATGTTACAAAATGTACAAAAGTTATATACAAAATATTGAATAGTTAAGAACTAAACAAACATTAAAGTTTAATTAAAATACTTAAGGGCAACATTTTGTCACTCTTTATGACCATCATCAGAAAGATTATTTGCATTGCTTTTAAAGTTAATAAGATTCCCAAAGCTGTCATAATCGTAAAGAATCCTCAATTTCTCTGCCAGAATCCTCCAAATTGTTGAAGTATTAAGCAAATAAATTAAATTGTAAATAAAAGTAACATATTACAATACTTAGTATGCATTTCAAGGCGACCGGATTAGTCGCCAAAGGTGGCTAGTCCTTATATAAATAACATACATTCAATCTATTCAAACGCAGGAATAAAGATAAGTGAAATTGGTGTATTTAGTGTCACAGTAATAACAACATACAAAACATTTATGGAGCTAATTTGTCTGCTTTCTAAATGACGTCGTTTTCCTCACAGGAAATATTTCGCTTTAGATATTACTTTTTCATGATTGCTTATTTTTTGTTATTTTATTTACATAGATAATTTAATAATATTTATCAATAAATTATTTGTTTTTCCATGATTGATACATTATTACACGCAATCATTTTAGTATGGTTAAATATGAAACCTATTATTTTTTCTTTCAATGCATTCACTGATAAAATCTTGCTTTTTCATGTTCTAATGTGATGCAGCAAAATAAATTCATATTATACAAAGGAAAGCTTAATCTGACTGCCACCATTTTGAAGTATCATAAAAATCTTTTTAATTTAAAAACAAAATATAGAATTGGGAATAAATATAAAAAAAATCGGTTCTGTAGAAAGATCAGAACTAATGACAAAAAAAAAAAAAAAAATGCCCGTTTTTTTAATATATACATATTTTAACTTGACATATGTATAGTTTTTTTTAAATACTGTTTAACTTTCTTGAATTGAATTGAAAAGTTCATTAGGCATCCGACCATCTTTTGTTCAATTCAAGGCGGTTAGACTATTTTCATTTAAACTTTAAAAGTAACGTTCACCATTTTCCTGAGGAAATTCATTCAAGCAGACCAAAGCATCGATTTTAATTTTAATGTTTATTAAGTTTTTAAATATTCAGTACATACCATTAATAACATTGTAATTAATTTTGTTTTTAACGATAAAAAATTACAATAAAATTTTCATGGTGTAACTGTCCAGCTTAATTGTTATTTTAAAAATAATTCAAATTTTCGTCGATGATTGCCGTTTCTTTGTTTTACCTTTAATCCTTGGCATTCCGTTGTCTCCGCCGCGAAGACATCATCTTTCCTTCCAAAATTTGTTTTTGGCGCCAGTAATAAAGGAAAATAACATTTTCCTTATTTAATCAGAGAATTTTTTGAAATTGCCTACTTCAAAAAGTGATGCTAATCGAATAAAATTTGTGTAAGAGGCACCGGAGTTCGAAGGGGGTTAATAATACTCCAAGAGATGTGTAAATTTGTATCCAAGATAAATCCTGCTTTTAGCTAACAAAACGCGAAAAAGATTTTTGTGTAAAATTTTTATGTAAATTTGAGCAATTTTATGTTTGAAATAGCGAAGCGCTATCTATTGCCGACAAATATTTGTTAAATTTAGATATTACGCTATACAAAATATATAAGATATCTGACGAACATGTTATTTTTTCATGTTATTATTGTTAATAAATTAAATTACTAAATTTCAAAGGGAATCAGTCTTTTCTTCAAATTAAATAAGACAGAATCCTATAAAAATAAAAACAAAATTGCCAGCTGAAAGAAAAGGGAATAATTATTTTACAGTTTTAGTATTAACTCAATTTATGCATTTTTTTAAATCAATATTAGAGCTTGTTTTTAACATTGTGCATTTTTTTTGTGCGCAAAATAATTTTATTCAGAGAAACTTTAGTTACACTTTGTATCATATTAGTCTTCTGATAACGTGAATTGATGAATTTAAACGTGTTATGCTTTAAATAATTTCATTTTAATCCTAAGCTGCTGACAAATATGAATGTACGTATACGAGCTTGTACGTCCAATTTAACTGTTCAAGCATATAAAAAATAAGAATATTGAAGTTTAAATATAAAAATTTATTAGATTAAGCTATTTGTACATGTCTTATAACGCTTTTATTAAATCTCCTAATTCTATTTTATTACTTTTTTACAGACAATGTTGTCCATCATGAGAGATCAAGCAATTTCATATAATTTGAAGACTGGGGATGTAGTTTGTATGAACTATCCGGTATAATTGTAATATTTTTGGATCGTTTATATTTTTTTAGTTACTAATGAATTTTTCAGTTTTAATTCAGTACTAATTCAGTACTAATGATTTTTTCAGTTACTAATGAATATTAATCTTTCAACGAAGATAGTCATGTAATTCAGTTCTATCTTTTGCTTTTCTTGTTTGTTCTCGCATAATTTAACTCTTGACGCATAATTTAATTTTCACATTTTCTTTCTTTTTTTATTACTGAAAACTTTTTGGTCTGCTTTCAACTTAGATTATGATTTATATTTTGTGAAAAATGACCAATTGGTTCATAATTATAATGTGGTGTTGATGTATAAAAAAGTACTTTATTATATTTTTTATAGAGGTCGCATCTTCTATAGTTTTAATTTACAGGGATAACAGAAATATTTTAACATATCATCGTCTACTACGCTCAAAACAAAAAAAAAAAAAATATTGACAACAATGAGATTTAAAATTAGTGGGAATTACAGCCCTGAATTAGTATATGTAACTCGAATTCGCCTGAACCCTACCGATCATGATTCGGTTTTCGTTGGCAATAGATTTTTTTCTGTCTCTCGGTTTGGTTGTAATTGTTTCGAGTTCTGGTCGGTTTCCGATTGGATTTTGATTCTTTTGGATCAGGTTTAATAGTTTTTTTTAATTTATACAATATTATTTATGATGGAAAAACGTATATTTGAATGCACTAAACTAAACCTGTGTATTTACAATCTGTTAAGGATCAGGGCCTATAGTGTCTAACCTGTTTTCTGGACCTGGACCCGAGGAAGTATGCAACATATGTCTAGATCAGGTCGTTAGCCTAACGTGATATCTTGTTAGTGTTTAATTCCCCAGCAAGCTGAGTACTAATTTATCCACCTCGAACGGACTGATGATTAAGTGAACCTTTTCCATTCCACATTTTAACTATGGATCTGTTGCTTTGTAGGTCATTGTGCTTGAATTGTATTTTAATTATTCGCAATTTTACAAGTACAAACATGGAATGTGCATTAAAGTGTTTCAGTGGTTAAGTATCAAACAGGAAACTTCCATCAACTAGCTTGGCACTTTAACTGCAACTACTATGCAATTAAAGATGTCAACAACTTATAACGTTCCATTTAGTCATCCACCCAAGTACCGCGCTTCACGCTGTTTCACTTCTGTGATCAGATGATAATAACTGTTTTTCAGAATAGTTATACAGGGTGTCCCCTCTCAACGGTGGCCAATTGCTAATTCCTAAACCGTAAGTCATAGACATATAGTTCTAATTGCAAAAATGCTTTTAAAAAGGTAAAGAATTGTTTTTCAAGCGATTTAGCTCAAATAAAAATTTTATTAAAAAATTACGAAAATTAACTTTTTATACCGTCCTCCGATCCTATATGTGATATTTAGTAAATTTTTCCCACTACTCTAATAAGTAAGAGAAAAAAGGTCCCATTCACATAACATTAAAATTGACAGAGTTATAAAGCTTTAAATTTCATGACTTAAACCACTTTTTTGTAGCTAAATACGGATGAATTGGACTGAGCTTTAAGAAAACGTTCACTAAGTGCTTAAAGTATTATAAAGGGCGTCTATTTTCAACGCTGTCTAATAGCTAATTCCTAAACCATTTGCCACAGACATATAGTTTCAATTTTTAAAAGGCTTTAAATGAGATAAAGAAATACTTTAAAAGCAATTTAACTGAAGGTGCTACCACCGTATAAGTTTAACGGTAATGTTAATTTTTATTATTTAACTTCTAGATTGGTTAAAATAGTTGAAGACGTGAGTTTTAAAATTCTCTTTATCGTGAAAATCAAATTTTGGGAAATCGCAATTTTATTTTAAAAGGTGTGGTATTTTGATAAGCCTTTATTTTGCTTAAAACGTTCGTACTTATTTTTCCCTTGCTCAAAATTTCTATTCAAATTTTAACTCACTTCAAAATATCCGATCGAGGTTCAATTTGGACACTTATTTATATCCAAGACAGTATAATATTAATACAATTTTAAGTACGTACCATTTATTTATTTTATAGGATTGCATCAAATTCTGATAGGTTAAGTAATCTAATAGAATAGTAAATATATGTCATTTTGTAACGATTTATGACTGTTGCTTTTCATAAATTAAATTAACAAACTTTCTGTTATTTTTTTACTTATAATTTTAGTACAAATTTTGCTTTAATATGTAATCATCAACATAAATTTAAAAATAATATTGTAAATATTATTTTACTCTCAATGTTTAATGTGAAATTTTATATCTTGCGTTTATTTTTATTTCCAGTAAATTTGTGACTGACCCCTAATTTGCAGCAAAAAAGATGCTTCAACTTTAAACAGCTATTACTCGGTCAGTTTTAATCACAGAGGAATGGGACTTTTTTTGTATTATTTGTTACAGTAGTGGGAAAAATTTACTAAACATCACTTATAGGACCGGGGTACGGGAAAAGTTAATTTTCGTAATTTTTTAATAAAATTTTATTTTGAGCTAAATCGCTTGAAAAACAATTATTTACCTTTTTTAAAGCCTTTTTGCAGTTGGAACTATATGTCTATGACTAACGATTTAGAAATTAGCCATTGTCCACCGTTGAGAGGGGACACCCTATATATATATGTATTTTTATAATCTCTAAAATGACACTAATAATTCGTAAACCGATTTTTCAGGTTGGATGGAGTGTATGGGATAACTTCATTCCATGCTTAGGTTTAGGTCTCCCATTTTTTCTTCATTGTGGCAGTGTATACTACAGTATTAAAGGCCAAAATTTCTGGGATCTTTTAGGAAAATATAAGGTTAAAATGGTCCTTATGGTCACAAGTCAGGTCGATAAATTGGAGAAATTACAGATTGTTCCCAGTAAGTTGAAAACTTATTTCTTACAACATTATTCTTTTTCATGAAATCCATTATACGCTAGTGTCCATCAATTAAAAAGCAAATACAAAATGTTGATGTTTAAACGCCAAAGTTTAAAAGATACTGTTCAATGGTCAAAAGATACTGTTCAATGATCAAAAGATACTGTTATAAACGCCAAATGCAGTAAATATTTACTAGCGTAGTAGCACAGTCAGTCGTTGTGGTGTCACAATCATTATCATAACCATAATGCGGTATCATATGTCTACCACACTAGCAGTCTTAAAAGATCCTGCTCTAAACATCAGTTGTGTATGAAATTAGATTTTTTGTTCAATTTCTTATTCACATACATAAGTGCCTTTATACCATATAGATTCAAATATTTACTTTTAAAATTATTCTTACACTGATAATGTAATTGCGTTTAACAATTATCTTTCAATTATATGCATGAAACTTCATTCTTGTAGCAGTAAAAATGACGCAATTCTACCGGTATCCAATTGTGCGGGTTTTTTCTTCTACTTTTTTTATTTTAATGTTCGATTATTGAATTATTGTTTAATTATTAATTGTGGTTCAATAATTATACATTAATTGTATCCAGATTTCTTTGTAAAAGAATCTGGACACCTACAGCTAGGCGAAAAATGTGGGACATGGATAATTGCCGCATTTTGTTTCAAACTCTAGGGAGAACTGGGGCACATTGATACAGCTTTTTTCTAAGAATTTTTTTGTTGTCTAGAAAGCAGAAATTTCAAGTTATTTTTCCATGTGGTGTCAGCAAAACTTGTGTAGTGTGTTATAAAAATGTACAATCGTTGTTTTATATATTATTTTTAGATGTAATTGAAAAAAATCAAAAAAGTCATTTGTATCAATGTGCCCCATCTCCGGGGTAGATTGATACACCTCATGGGGTACTTTCATACGTCTGAGGAAAATGGAATTAAAATAACACCAATGCATATTTTTCATAGTAAAATAGTTAGCAAACCATTTTATATTTATTTATATAAATTCAAATCACCCACAATTTATTTGTAAGTCATATTAAAGCAATCAAAATGAAATTAATAATGACTTGATGTTCTGGCTGTCTCTTGTGTGATTGTTGGCTGTGGTAACTTTGTCATATCTGGTACTTCAACCCGAACATTATCTTCTTTCTTAGGAAAGATGAAAAAATTATCTGGTTTTCTATTTATAAATCGATTTATAAAACAGAAAATAAAGGATAATTAAATTTAAAATTCTGTTTACATTTAATTATCCTTTGCTGTTATGCAGATTATTTCTCTTGCTTAACATGTCTCATCTCGAAAATATTTTTTTCTCTGGAAAATCAATATAAATTCGAAATTTGACAGGCCACCGTCCTTTTTTTTTTTTTTAGTTTGACTAGCACTAGATTTTGGGTAAATGCATACATCTTCTGTTTGCAAAAGTACTATAAAATGTTCTAATATAAAAAATTAGAGCTATTTCACTTCAATAAAAACTAATATTAGAAATTTTTGGTGGAAAATGGTTTTATTATGGAGTGTATGGAAAAAAAATAATAAAAGGTGATGAACTAGTAAAAGATTTAGGTTGTATCAATGTGCCCCATACAGCCATTTTGAATAAAATAATTCTCAAATCCAACACTTCATAATTTATCTAACAATAAAGAATGAGGAACTGATAAAGAGCAGCTTTACTTGCCAGGGAGAGTATTCTTTTTGGTTGAAAATACGGGAAAATTTGTATAATACCATTTTAGTTGTACAACTCAAATTTTCTTTTGACCTACAAAAACAATAAATCACCCGTTCCATTTCATCAAGCTACTGAATCATCTCAAGACTTTCTGTATGTAGTTGAGTGCACTAGCATCACCTTTTGAAGCTGTTCTGAAACTTCCTGTAATGACCCTGAGAGCAGTAGAGGGGGTGTATCTATGTGCCCCAGTTACCCCTATATATTATTTTAATCCACCCGATTTATAAGTACATTTTACATTACAGAGATTTAATTTTAGAAGTGAGAGGAATTTATTTCATATCACACTAGCAAATGTAGGCATTTGGACACTGTCTGCATAAAACTTGGGAATTTTCCAAATCAAATAAAAATAAGATATCTTTAACAAAAGACAATTATTAAAAATTGACCCTAAATATTTCATTATTTTCACTTTTCCAGAAAAAATTAATTACAATGTTCATTTTTATTTATTTTCTTTCCCGTTTTAAATGATTAATACTGATGACAAAGTTACGCCACCCTTACTAAATATTAATATATTAAAAACATTAACAGAAAATTTCAACAATGAAAAATATTATTTTGAAATCAAATGATTAGAACGATTAACATCAGCGAAAAAATTGCTTAGCAGTACAATTTATTTTCTATACACGAAAGAATTTTAAAAAATGTTTACGCTATACATTTGCGATTCTGAACAATTTTATTTTTTAAATGAATTATCTTTCCAGGTCTAAATACAGATTTATCTTCTTTAAAAGAAGTTATCATATGTGGAAGTCCAGTAAAGAAAGAAAATTTTGACTATCTTCTTACGAAAGTCAAGAAAGATCTTTTCGTGGGAATTATGTATGGTAATTATATAAATTTATTAATACTTGCACTGGTATTCTTTGTGAATGTCTAATTATTCTTCCAAAACAAGTCTTTAATAAAATTCAGCAGAATTAATTATGAATTAAATAATGAGTAGGTACATTTTTATACATAGGGAAAAAAACTTTAAATGCTTTTTATAATGATTATTTTACGGGAGATAAATTTATAGCATATTTCATTGTACATTTTCATTGCAAAAAACAGAGTAACCACAAATATGAAAACAGTTCTGTCAAACTTATTTTTTGAAATCAATATTTACGTATTATCTAAATTCATATCATTCGTTTTAAATATACAGTTAAAATTTCCGTGAAAATTAATTCTGTAAAACTGTACAATTTTGACTATTTTTTAACTATAAAGAGTATTTTGTTTTTTAATTTGGCAGTTTGTGATTATTCTTCGCAATACGCAACAGCCGATTTGGAAATCAAGTTCACATTTAACCATTCACCAAGTCTTTGCATTGTAGGACTATAAAAATGTCGCAAAAACGTGCATGGCTATAAAATGCTACAAGAAATCTTAATGTTTATCATATCCACATAAATAGAATTTGCAATTATTACAAAATTGAATAAATCTAGCTTAGAAGATTAAATTTATTTAATTTTATTTAATATTCTTGGCAAACCAAAAATGTTTTATATAAAGTTTATAATATTGTCATATTAATGAATATATTATTTCTACCCCCTAAGATATGGTGACGTCACTGCAACGTCGTTATGAAGTCACTTTGTGACTTTGTGACCATCGATTGTAGATGTGACGTCACGTGACGTTGATGTAAGTCACAGTGACTAAAATGTGAAGTCTTTATGGCCGTTTTAAAGCTTTTTTGTGACATCACAATGTGACCAATTTGTAAAAAGTGTGCCATTTGTGACTACTTTGACATTAACATTGTGACGAAACTGTGACAAAAGCGACGATATTTAAATTGTCAGAACCATGTTTTAAAAAGTAAATAACATGTTTTGAAGAATATTTGTAATTTTCTAAAAATTTTTAAGAAACTCACATCTCAGTCACATTGTGACGTCACTGAGTGGTGGCATTTCCGTCACAGATGTGATGTGAAAAATATGACTCGCAGTGACGTCATTGTGACGTCACTGTGAACTGCATGCTATGAGGGTATCCCTATCTGACTAATGCATTGTCTCCTCTGCATTGATCACTTTTTAAGATGTTTATCCCAGAGATTGTCGGATTTCTCTATATTAGAGCTTTTTCAAGATCTTTTAAAAAGGTCTATACATATGGAATAATTTACCAAATAATCTTTTGTTTAACCTAAATGTTTGTTGGTTCAGTTAAATGAATTTTGATATTAAGACTGTGGTGCATAATTAAAAATAATAAATCGTCTTAAAAAAAGACAACTTTTATGAAATCTTTGTGAATTAGCTAGAAAAAAAAAAGAATTTTGTCTAATAGAAGGTTGTGTAAATGCTTTTTTTCTGCGGATGATCAATGGCATCTATCTCTTTTAGAAATAAAACGATTAATTACATTATTTGATACACGTTATCACAAGGCTTTTATAAATTCTACCCAGTTTTGTTGTAATTCCAAAGGATAAAAAAATATTTACTAAATGCATTTTTCTTATTATTATTAAATTCGCTTAGAAATTAAACAATGAATCAAATTTCCTTCCTTTTTTTAGAATTCGTGTATTTTATGATATCAAAACTGGTTTAAGATATTTCATGTATTTTTTATGTTCTAAGTGTTGCTTTATTTACTTATATTTTATAAAAAATAATTTTTAAGATACTGTTATAAATTTTGGTCAATGATCTATTTTTGATGTCATATGCTTATATCTATAACCATAATTAACATTCATTTATGCTTAAGGTGCCACAGAAGTATTTGGAACCTATAGTGGTTTTGATTGGAATTTGCCAATACACGGAGAGGAAATTCAAGTACCATCTTTAGGCATAGATATTAAGTGCTATGATTCCCAAGGTATATTATTAAAATTTTAAAATATACTAATGTATTTTAGAATTATAATTCAATATTTTCTTGATTGTGTAAGTAAAAGATGAGAAATATTTAATAAATTGTTCCTCTGATTTTTCAAATAACGTGTTTCTTACCCAAATTAAGTATTAGCTTAATATGTGGTGAGCATAAAAATCTATAATTAACACAGATCATTTGAGAAAAAAAAGAGTATATTTTTATCTATTGTAAGAAACCTGTGAAAGTGAATTTTCAGCAATATTGTACATTTTTTAACCCCACTAAATTGTATCGTACCATAAATATATGTTACACTGCAATGTATTTAAAATATGCAATGCAGTGTACAGTACATATTTATATTGTAGTAAATAAAAATCTACAGATCATATACAGGGCTATACAAGGAATATACATTGAGTATATTTTCCACTATGAATGATAATTGTTCGATTTCAGAGACGTGTATTGTGTAATTTTGAATTTTTTATTTAAAATACTCGTTTACCATATTAAATGATAAAATTTCGCTATAATATTCTTAGAAGTCTTGAAATTTTTTTCATATTCTATTCTTTTTTCATAACTTTTTCTTTTCATATAACTACTTATAATTTTTTCCTTTTAAATAATAAACTTGCCAGTTGTATATTTTAACTGGCAGCAGCAGATTTTGAGAAAGCGATTCAAAATTGTGCTTATTTCTTTTTAATGAAATGAATAATTATAATTTGGCTTTTATGTAACGTTTGACGATCTGACTCTGTGGCTCCCAACCTTTTTCACTCACGGAGACCTTTTTTGTATAAATTTCTATGGCGGCTCACTTTAAACTTATTGTAGCCTATATTACAACAATAATGTTTATTATGGGCATTGCTACTAATCACAGGAAAAAAAAAGAGAATGAGTAGTAATCTGAACAATTATGCAATAAATTCCCAAGAATAAAATTTTATTTTCAAACTTTTATTGCACTATTCAATTCCTTTTAAATTATCACCAATACTTTTAATATTGTCAAAAGTTTTTTATGCTAATACAACTCCAAAATTCAATAAATCGTAATTTTTTTATCGCAATAAATTCTACATTGTTAATGGGACGAACAATAACACACAAACGTTTAATGTAAAATCTGTGATGGTGTTACTTTGTCCAATGTTCATAATTCATGTCCAATTACTGATGATTGCAAGCGAATATCTGTAATCTTCTGTAATTCGTTTTGATGTTTGTGTAAATCGAGAATTACGCTTCTTAGCGATATATCGTTGAGAAGACCAACAAAATAATTTTGCTTTTTCAGACAAGATTTGGAATTCATCTGATAAACAACATTGAAACTCTGATAGACTTTAGTTTTGAAATATGATATGTTTAACTTCCTGTAAGATGTCAAGTCAAGAAGAAACTTATGTTTTGCTGAGTTTCGACTGGGTGGTTTTTTGATAAGTTTAAACACATTTAGAACACATTTAAATTTGTCCAAAGCCATCTATTAAGTTGATGAACAATTTTATTTAAATGAGTTTTTAAAAACTATAAGATATCTCTGACTATTGTTCTGTATCTTCCTTTAAATTTGAACGCTGTTTGCATTGATTTTTCACAAGAATAAATTAGGGATCTTTCTCTCTCTCACAATCCAACCAATACGCATTTTTTTCCTTAAAGGAGGCACTTTTGGTAAATGCATGTAGTACATAAACCACTTAAATCAATTTTAGATAATATTTTTAACATAATTGTATTTTCACAAATATGTAAAATAAAGAGACGTAAATTACATTTTAAAAACAGGGACAGAGAGTAAATTTAACTTAATGTTAGTTTTAAGAACATTTTAAAATATATGTATTCAAGCCCCGGATGCTAAATGAGTGAAAGTATTTTGATTAATGTTAACTTTTTCATTCTTTGAATGACATTAAGATTTTTTCTTTTCTTGTTTCAGGATTTTCGCATTTTCGCAGTGTCTTTGCATTTTTAAAAGCTAATTTACCTCCAAAATGTCCGCTTGACTTTCCCCTTTCCAGCACACAAGTATAATTTTTCTTAAAACTCCTTATTTAAGTAAAAACATTTCTTGATTTTTCAATTTATTGTAAAGGTAAATAAATAACTAATCGTCTAAATCTCCTTTTCTCAATTCCCTCTTTTTTCCTCTCTTTTTCTTCAGTTTCCTAGTACATAAAGTAAATAAGAACTAGTTGGATGTGCGAATCCCAAAACTTTCTTCTATCTCATACGTACATTTTAATATTAAAAATAAAACAGTTACTCATTTTAATTCCTAAATAATTTTTAATTCAATACCATACGAACTTTGATTTTCATTTTAAATTTTTGCTTCAGTCAATTAATCGGAGTAAACACGAACTTCCGTCTCTGCACGAGCCGATGAACAATAGAATGATAGGCAGATTTTTTTTTAATTCAGGGAGGACCTACTTGCAGTACCAAAAAATAATTATGTACAGAAATTTTAGTTCAGTTCTAGGACTAACTTCATACACTTTTAGGTGGTGCAATATTGAAATTAGCGCGCCTTCTTCCGGAGGATTTTTTTCAAATTCAGGAAGGACCAACTAGCCATAGCTATACACTTACACGAAAAATTTGGTTCAATTCGATGCATAACTTCATATACTTTTGGTCGGTATAATATTGAAAATGACACAAAAATTGCGGTTGCAGCGCCCCCTTCCTGCGGATTTTTTTCAAATTCAGGGAAGACCAACTAGCCATAGCCATACACTGACACAAAAAATTGGTTCAATTCGATGCATAATTTCATATACTTTTGCCCGGAACAATATTGGAAATGGCACAAAAATCGCGATTGCAGCGCCCCCTTCCGGTGGAATATTTCAAAACTGAAGGAGGACTTGCGTGCCACAGCCAAAAACATTCACAAACAATTTGGTTCAGTTCTATGCAAAACTTCATACACTTTTGATGGTAGAATGGCGACATACGGACACACACAGAGACACACACACACGCGCGGACAGACAAGACATTTTGTAAAAATATGTTTTTTGGAATCTCTGACCCCTAAAACGTGTAAATACGTCAAAAACCGGAAATCAGAAAAATTTCGATTACAATACTTTTTTCTATTGAAGGTAGTAGAAAGTAAAAAAAAATAAGTGAAGAAAAAATGAATTATCATTTCAAGATAATAAGTTGAAACTGTTGTTAATCAATTGAAGTGAAAAAACTTCTTTAAAATACCATAAAATAAATTAAATTGCGTAAAACCTTTTGAAAGAACTTAGTCTTTCTTCGTCAGGTGCAAAAAAGGCGTGCGTCTACTATGAATATAGCGGCATGACTGAAGTGATAAGACGAGCTTGATCCCTTTCCTGCCTTATCACTTCAGTGAAATGTAACTTAAATGTTAACTTCAAATGCAACTTTAAAAATGTCTTTATTTGCAAAATGTTTAAGAAAAAACTGGAGTTGCTATTTTTTGGAACTTAAACAAATATACTTGTGGTCTGTATCCGAGTAAAGACAGTTAATATTAAAAATGCTCTTCAGTCAGGTTATAAAAGAAGAGAGTTTTATTTCGGTTAACTATTGCGAAAAACATTCTGTCAAAAGTTTTGACATTTTAACACTTATAGGGAAACTTTTTTCTTTGAAATCTTCAAATAGTTTAAAATCAAGTTTCGACAGGTACTATATTGTAGGGAATTCTTATGTTTATAAGGGTGCAATTCAGAGAAAGAAATGATAGTGATTAGATTCCTCTTCGTTACTTCAGTGAACTAGGCCTGTTACAATAGGATAAGCTTAATGGCTTCTTTGAGAAAAGCAGCTTCATAAAAATGTTACTTTTCGGGCTATTTCAATTCTGGTCACCTCAGATACTGATTATGCTTAAATTTTGATGATTTCACATTTTTCTGAATATATTTATCATGATATATTCTATTTTATGTTAGGGAATCCTGTCGTCGGACAGAGAGGAGAACTGGTGATTTGCAAACCTGCTGTCAATTTTTTGACAACTCTATGGAAAGATGAGAATAAAACTAAGCTAACTAATACTTACCTTTCACAATTCCCAGGTACAGTACTTTCACACATTCATCACTACGATTATTATTATTACTTTTTTTTATTATTATTATTATTTGAATGATGATTTATAAAATGATCTTTCAAAAGTTTTATTGACAACTATTTTTGTTTTTAATTATACGAATTAATAAAACCAGATCAAATACTAACTGATTATCAGAAATGGTAATAATTCAGCAGACTTATGAATAAGAATGGAGTATTGGTTACCCATGCTTTTGTGCAAGGTATATTCTATGATGATATCCTATAACTAGGGTTTCAAAAGTACAAAGTTAATATAATACATTTAAAAGTTTTGCTATAACAATTTCATAAAATCAAAAAAAAAAGTCTCACAAAATATATTTCAGTTTATCCACAGGAACGTCTCTAAATTTTAAAAAAGCAAATTTCATAAACATGAAATTATAATGCATGAATAATTTTATTCTGCACTAAAGACAGTTAAATCCATTATGCTCCAACGCTACTTTAAAATACTACAATTTTCTATCCCAATTAAAATATACTCATTGAATGCCTTTGCAATGATAAATATAAAAAAGTGGAAATTTTTTTTTTGGTCCAGTGTTTTTTTTATAGACGTATCAAAACATTTAAAAATGTCGCGACTGTTATAATAGTTGATATTGACTATAATTTTGTTTTAACTGAGCATGTTTGATCATGTTTCTACAGAATTAGAAAAGTTATGTTTTATAAAGTTTAAAATTGCGCCAACTTACCAATAATAGATTCTTCCATACTTTTAATTAGAAATAATCTTCGATAGCATTTAGATGTAATAATTTATAGTTTTATTTATTTATTTTAATATATTAATTATTTATTCAAAGGTGTATGGGCACAACATGACGAATGCTGGATAAACCCAAAAACTAATGGTATAGTTGTCATTGGCCGTAGGTATGTTTCAATTTAAATATTTTCTCAACTAAGTTAATAAAATATAAAATTGTTTATTTTATCTTGTTGTGTCGCTTAGATGTAAAATTGTAAAAAGTATTAACTAAAATATTCTTGTTGCATTTCTGTACAACAAAAAGCAAACGCAATGACGGATAAAAAATAGTTCGATACAGACTTCTACAATTAAAAATTGGTTTTAATACACAGATCAATCTAAATGTATGCTTATTTCAATATTTCACATGTAAATAATACTAAAAATTAGTTAAACCTACAGCAGTGATTTTCAATACACAAGTTAAAAACTTCAAACAACGTTATAACAACAAATTACGGACAAACAAAGCTCCCCCAAAATCAGAGACCGCCATTTCAAGGATTGTCTGGTTCCTTTCTTCAGTTCGAAAAAAAAAGAGTGAAATGTGTTCAAAGAACCCCTCGGTTATAGCCCCGAGTACTGGCTTATGTATGACTGAAACCTTCTCACTGTTGTGAGGGGGTATCCTGCACAGTGACACCAGTCAGTTACGTCATTTCTTTGAGATATTTCAACTATTTGCTTTCACAGTTTCAATCATTCATTAGCTAATACTCGGGTCTATAATCGAGGAGTTCTTTGAACCCATTTCATTGTTTTCTTTTTTCACTGAAGAAGAATGTCAGTGTATCTTTGAAACGGCCGTATGTGTTTTTTGTGGAGGGCTTTGTTTGTACCTAATGTGTGCGTTATAACGTTGTTTAGAGTTTTTAACATATGAATTAAAATTTGCACAAAGTGTTTGATTTATGCTTGTAGTGAGTTTCACTTTTCATTTTGGTCTGCAATTCCAATCTTCTCAGTTTTTTGTAATTATCTAAAATATTTGACGATAATTCGGGGAGAATAAACTTAGATAACAAACTTAAGATTTCAAGATAATATTTGAGCTCGGGGAAACGATTAAAAAAGCTGTTATTTATTTGAAACACTTGCAACACTGTTCTCAAAAAGAAATTAGTTAAAATATTTTTCTCTTCCTCAAAAATGAGAAAAAAATATTCCGAAAGTAAAGTATTCCTCATCTTGTACTAGATAGGAGATGAAAAAATATATATGTAACAATATGTATTATAGATTTTAAAAAAAAAATTATCATACTACCCACAAAATTTTATTCAAATCATTTTAGACTCAACTTACGTACATAATTTATATTAAAATTATTCTAAATTGAAAATTTAAAAGCGAAAATAACTTTGCAAATGTTCAGGTTTACTTGATCTACATTACAAACAAAACAATAAGCACATGCTTAAGATTAACACGTGAAACCTTGCCCTATTTCCCCTCAGATAACACAGTTCTTTTTGTCATAATTTTCCGTGTAATTGTTACACTCGGTATATTGCCCCTCAACATGCCTTATTTGTTTAAACTTACTTTATTAATATTATATCCTTCATTTTGAAAAACTATTTCGTATGAATTTTTATGTTTTGATTTGTATTTTGAGAATATTTTCACAAATGAATAGCTTCTTGCACAGTGAGGTGCAAATGTTACAACAACATTCTTGAAAATTGAACTCCAATTCAAAATTTGTCAAAATCTCATATGTTGCTCTAAACTGAACTGTTGATGGTAATTTATATATATCTCACTCAAAGATCTTTGTGCAAAAGGTCAGATATGGATGAAGGTAAATCTGAATTCGCCACCTTACACATCTAGTTCATTTTATCATTATGTATCTTCAGCAATACATAGAGGATGAAATCACTGTTTTTCTTATGCTAGTTTCTATTTATAAAAAAAAATCCATAACCGTCTTCTGTATTTTTGATTCGTAAAATTAGTTTACGGACCAATTTCAAATTTCGCTTATATATGCTGTCCAAGAGTGAAAAGAAGAAAATTCAAACACACATTAATATTTAAAGTTTAATTTCAGCTATACATTAGCTAAAGAAGATTATATTGAACATTCATAACATGAAAAAGTTTAAAAATAAATAAAAATTTTGAAGATATAAGTCTTTGAAATTGTGATTCTAAGCAAAAATGCCTGTCTCATTCCAAGTTTTATGTAATTAACTGTCATTTTTTAAACCTAATTTAACTTATTTAAGTAAAGAGATTTAATTATTTTAAATATGAACTGTTAGTGTTCTATCATAATGAAAAAAATTGTTTACAAGAGATATTTTCTATAAGAAATTCACAGAATTTTTTTCACTCACTTTGTGTCAAGTCCGTTACCTCGTGACTATTTTAGTCAAAATAGGTTTCTAATTCTGCCTAAAGTTAGCAGCAAATATTCGGCGATATAGTTAAACTATTCACGCAACTACTACTTGCTATTTCATATTCTTCTATTGTGAAGCAATATAATAGTGACATGATTAAGCTTTCATCAAAGTTGGTATTTTTTTTCACTGTCAAGTCTGTTATCATAAATTTTAATATTAAAATAATGATTTTTGTACTTTTGTAATTGAATATTGTTTACTAAACAGTTTCAGAAGGTATGTGTACTATTATCTAAGTTAGAAATTATACAAGCTAGTTCATTTCTAATAGTTTTATTTAAAATGTCAAGTCCTTTACTTGTCAAGTCTGTTACCATATTTGTAAGCGATGAAATGTAAGCTGCTAAGTAAGTTTACTAAATAGTTTTAGAAGGTAAATTGTTATTTAAGATAGAAAATATTCAAGCTAGTTCATTTTAATAGTTTTATTTTAAATGTCAAATCCGTTACCCTGAAACGTAAGCGAATGGTGAAAATGGCCCTTACTATTTAACAAATGTTGTTTTTACGAAACTTTCATTTCAGCTTTTTGCAGAGATGCAGAAATTCGATAATATTGTGACTTTATAAAAGTCCTTCCGGCAGTGCTGGGAGGAAGAGATAGCTTTCATATATTTATTTATTATTTTAAATTAAGTTATATAAATCAAGTATAGGAAGCTCAATTAGTAGAACACGATTATATAAGATTGATTACTAGTTTTTGTCAATACTGAATATTAATAGAAATTTTTAGAAATTAGTCATCTTTTATTCAACCTGGTTTTATTTTAAGCGATTTATAGGGTCGCCAAATTCCCCGATATCCATTTTAAAGCAGCATAATGGATAAAAAAAAACGATTGAGCTTGATCTAAATCTTACTTCATGTGAACATGCACACTCACATCGAAATCGATTAATATATACGAGTGCTGTCGCGGGCAAATTGACTTAAAAAAAAAGAAAGATGTCACCCACATTAGAAATTATAGCTGCTATATCCCAAGCGTTTTTCAAGGTAAAGACAAAGCAAAAAACACTCCGAAATTCATTATTAATATAAATAGTTTAGAAAGAACCTTTTTTCAATTTCTAATTTTTTGTTTGTACATCATTGAACATTTAAAAGATTTTTGACAAATTTAAATGGCCGGAATTTTGAAATGCGATGGCGGATAAAGTTGGTTCGTGAACTCGGTCAAGACATTGGTATGTACCATGAACACACGGAGTTATATTAAAATCAGTTTATAAATATGCCTATTAACGCATGACAAATTTCAGAGCGTTTCAAAATGTCAATCACACTGGAAATTAATAGTGCTAAAACGCAGCCATTTTTCAAGATATAGATGAAACAAAAAATGCTCTGGAATCTTTGTATCAAGGTTAAAACACAAAAGAAAAATCTTTATCAATTTCTTACTTTTTTTGCACCTAATTTAAAAACTCTAATTTAAAAAATTTAATATTCCGCCATTTTGAAACAAGACGGCGATTGGAACTGGCCAACAAACTTGGTCCAGGCACCATTATGTCATATCTACTCACCAAGTTTCATCCAAATCGGTGTATAAATATGCGTATTATCACGTGACGAAAACCAGATCATTTCAAAATGTGAGCAAAACTAGAAATTAAAAATACTATAACTCAAACATTTTTTAAGATGCAGACGAAACAAAAAATGCTTTGGAATCTTTGTATAAATATATCAAATGCATAAAAGAAAAATCTTTTACAATTTCTCACATTTTTGTACCTAATTTCATATTTTAAATTTAAAAAAATTAAATGGCCGCCAATTTGAAACAAGATGGCGGATGGAACTGGTTAACGAACTCGGTCCAGGCTTTCTTATGTACTATGTATACACCAAGTTACATCCAAATCGATTTAACAATACGAATGTTATCACGTAACAAAAATCAGATCGTTTCAAAATGTCAGCTATAAGAAAAACTCAAAGTGCTATAACTCAATCCTTTTTTAAGATATAGACAAAGTAAAAAGTGACAAAGTAAAATAAAGTGACAAAGTAAAATAGACAAAGTAAATTTAAATGGCCGCCATTTCGAAACAAGATGTCGAATGATGCTGGCCAACGAACTCAGTCTAGATATTTGTATGTACTATCTACATACCAAGTTTCATTCAAATTGGTTCATAAATACGTTAGTTATAGCTTGACAAAATCAGATCGTTTCAAAATGTCAGCCATAAAAAAAATTCAAAGTGCTATAACTCAATCATTTTTTAAGATATAGACAAAGTAAAAAGTGTTCTGGATATGGTTTTTTAAGGTCTAATGCATAAAATAAAAATGTTTTTAACTTTTAATTTTTTGCATTTAATTTTAAATTTTTAATTTTTAAAAGAGTTTAAATGACCACCATTTTTAAACAAGATGGCGGGTGATGCTGGCCAACAAACTCGGTCGAGATATTTGTATATACTATGTACATACCAAGTTTCATTCAAATCGGTTCATAAATACGTTAGTTATCGCATGACAAAAATCATATATATAATATGTATATGTCAACATTTGAACGGAGGGTGGTTTTGGGGTCTGGAAGTCATGATCGCTGAAAATATACCAAAATTTTCTGGACGTGCTTTCCTCCGGACGGCTGCAATAAGTAGCTTTTTACTTTTTGTAATGAAAGCTACCTAAAGATAACTCCTGTTCACTTCTGAATTAATCCAAAGAGCTATAATCATTTTCTATACATACTGTCACAGCCATAAGCATTTCCACCTCTTTTGTAAAAAAATTCATTTTCTTTTAATTGCATTTTCCAATAATCACGCAATTTACTCGATGATTTAAAGCGTTCTATCAAGAATTTTGAAGAATGAAAGTTTCCTCAGAGATCACAGAAGTAACAGACAATATATCAAATTAGGATTTTTCATCTTAAGGGGTCATACGACTGTTAAAAGTCGAAAAATCTTTTTCTACATTCTATATCTTGAAAAATATAAGCCTTAAAATCATATTTTTTTATGATAATAGACCTATGTTTCATGTATACACATATACCTCATTCTTGTTTGAAAGTTGAAAATAATTTGTTTTAGATAATCACAAATAATAAGCAGTTTGCTAGAGAAAAAATGTGATATTTAAGGTAACGCACTTAAATTCTCAAATTAGATTGAATTTAAAACAAAATTTCTGTTTTTTACACATACTACAAAATCTAAAGGTTAATTTGTATCTAAATTTGTATATATTTAAACTATATTTCTATTTTTAAAATTAAACTCAAAATAGTGTATTTCTCCCCTTAAAAAATTAAATTTTATCTATGCATAGAAAATGTATTCTGTTGCAATCTGAAAGCAAATATAAGTTCAGTTTCAAGAAAATGGCATTATGTATCGTCCATAAAAATGTCATGCAATAATATTAAATAGTTTTAGAGATAACATGTGCATTATGTGAAAAAAAACCCATTTTTAAATTTGCTCGGCGAAGTACTGGCCCTTTAAATCTATTTACAGTAAACAGCTGACACGTTTTTAATCATAACTTCCGTAATTATGAGAATTTTTTCAAGTGGATTGTCTTAAAATACGCAGAAAAGGATAATCTCTCATATAACTGTTTTTCAAAAAATCCAATTTTTTGACGGTTTAATAGTCATATGACCCCTTAAGTCTTTTCATAATTATAGACATTTTTGTGTTAACCTTTTCAATTCTGATTTCGCCTGTAGGAGATACTAAAGAATATCCTTTAAGAATACTTTTAAAGAATATTTTTAAATGAATTGAAATGCTTCTAGAATGTTAAAATTATTTCTAGACAATCGTAATAAACGTGTGCATATCATAAGTATTCGCTGAAGCTGATACATCTTTGGAAATGTTTTATAGAAATTTGAAACAGGTTTTTGTGATCCTTCGCAATGTTTGTCTTAAAACTGAGGAGGTTAAATGAAAAATATAGTTCAGATTTTCTGTGGTATATTTTTGCTGCGAAATTTCTAAGCATTTTTCAAGCTTTTTTGTAAAAATGACTAAACCATATAGCATACTTGCCTCCCCAGGATGTTCTGGAGAGGATTCACATCCCAGGACCGTCATCCCCCAGGCATCCCTGAGGATGCAGAAAATTGTCACCAGGAGGTCCTCAGGAACCGAAAATGTCCGCTTTACAGCATCCTGGCACGCTCCCCAGGACCTCCTTCAGGGTCCTCCCTGGGAGGTTCTGGGGAAGTTTTGAGGAAATGATATAGGAGGACTTTGGGAAACTTCAAGGTCACTAATATGTTAAAAAAATTAAATTAAAGCTATGATTTAATTTAATTTTTTTTAGAAGAAAACACGAATTTTATTATTCAGACGGATTTACATATACAGAGATTATTCAGTAACAAATTTCTTACCTTCATTATTTTTCCTGCTGGATTTGAACCCGAGTACCTTGGTTTTCTAGACGCGCGCTCTGTCCGTTATGCTGTAGGGCCAGTAAGGAATAAAGATTTCTAAGGTATACCCTCTTCGCTACTGAGGTCCACATATGTGGACCTTGGATCTTTGCTGTTTATAATAAAACTATGAAAATTATCTGCAATTTTTTTTCATATTTATATTTCTGATAGTTTAAGCTTCAAAAAGAATCCAATAAATTGCAGTACCAGGCACATTTTCATGGTCATACACTTGTTTGAAATTGTGATTTTTAAAAATGCCGCCAATTCAGCGATTGCGCAGAAGGAAGTACTTTTTATCTATATTGTAATTTTAATTAAGGTGTCATAATTTTTTGTATAGTTAAAAACATGATAAATGTTCACCAGACATCTTTATTCTGTTCATTTGATGATATATTTTATTTAAAAAGTAGCATTTTGTTGAGGTCCACGTGTGTGGACCTCAGTACTCAAAGCGTATAAATAGGCTTAAAATCAAGAATTACTCTTATGTTTAAATATAAAAATAAAGCTTCGAGGTATTTAATTAACTCGTAATATGTGTCGTTTTAACATTAAATATGCTTTATTAGCTAGATTAAGTGAATTTAGCTTATTTTTTTCCTTAAAAAATACTTAAATATTATTCATGGCAGTTATAGAATTTTATTAAAAATATATGGATCAACTGGAGATTATAACTAGATATACAACACGTTTTTTTTACTAAAAATAAATAAATGGAATAATTATATAAATAAATTTGTAAATAATTCTTTTGTCTATACATTTTTTTAAATATTTTAAATAATAAAATAATATTTTAATTAAAAATAATAATATTATTTAAAAAATAAGACAATGATTGTTAATTCATAATATGTGCATTTTAACATTAAATATGCTTTTTAAGCTAGATTAAGTGAATTTAGCTTATTTTTTTCCTTAAAAAATGTTTAAATATTATTCATGGTAATTATAAAATTTTCTTAAAAATATATGGATCAACTGGAGACTATATTAGATAGACAACACGTTTTTTTTACTAAAAATAAATAAATGGAATAATTATATAAATAAATTTGTAAATTATTCTTATATATATATATATATATTTTTTAAATATTTTAAATAATAAAATAATATTTTAATTAAAAATAATATTATTAGATTTTTGTATATATGTTGGCAAATTCAGTATTTCCTCAGATGATATGAGAGATTTTGGTGTAGGTGGAGGTATTGTGAAATTGTTGTCTGAAACTGTGCCCCAGAATTTCAATCCCGTAATTTATACAGACAGATTTTTCCCTAGTTTGAAGTGTGTAGAATACCTTCTGCAAAATAAAATTTATTTCTCAGGTACTGTTATGTCTAACAGAATTGGTTCTGCTATACAAAAATTGAGACCTGATAAAGAACTGAAAAGAGGAGAGTGGAATGAAGTGGTTAGAGATGATGAGAATATTTGTATACTTAAATGGAAAGATATCAAATCTGTTACTTTTCTTTCAAAGTGCGTTAGAAGTGAACCAAATTCGTTGTGCTTGAGATGGTCGAAAGAAGACAAAGCAAAAATAAATGTACCACAGCTTTCTGTAGCGAAGATGTACAATGTATGTATGGGCGGTACAGATCTTTGTGATCAATAACTTGCATATTATCGCTGTGCAGCAAAAACAAATATTGTCAACGCCTTGACAATGTTGGACACTTAACAAGATTTGTTGACAACAAAAATGCATCTAAATGTCGTTAAGAAGGATGCAAATACAAAACCAAAGTAATTTGTATAAAATGTAAAGTTTATTTATGTAGTTTGAAAAACTATTGTTTTGAAATTTTTCACACTAAATAAAAAATAAAGAAAAAATTTTAAGTTTTCTGGTAATTTTTTTTTTAAATAATTCATAAAAAAATATTTCAAAAATTTTAAATTTAAGATTTATTAATGCAATACTTTTAAAACAATAGAAAATAGCATTTACCTGTTGAAAAACATTTGTTTCTGCAATTTTAAAAATAATTAAATGCTTGCAATGATTGTCCAAAAAATTTAACTTTTTATGCAATTGAGTCCCGAGGTCCACATATGTGGACCTTGGATCTTTGCTGTTTATAATAAAACTATGAAAATTATCTGCAATTTTTTTTCATATTTATATTTCTGATAGTTTAAGCTTCAAAAAGAATCCAATAAATTGCAGTACCAGGCACATTTTCATGGTCATACACTTGTTTGAAATTGTGATTTTTAAAAATGCCGCCAATTCAGCGATTGCGCAGAAGGAAGTACTTTTTATCTATATTGTAATTTTAATTAAGGTGTCATAATTTTTTGTATAGTTAAAAACATGATAAATGTTCACCAGACATCTTTATTTTGTTCATTTGATGATATATTTTATTTAAAAAGTAGCATTTTGTTGAGGTCCACGTGTGTGGACCTCAGTACTCAAAGCGTATAAATAGGCTTAAAATCAAGAATTACTCTTATGTTTAAATATAAAAATAAAGCTTCGAGGTATTTAATTAACTCGTAATATGTGTCGTTTTAACATTAAATATGCTTTATTAGCTAGATTAAGTGAATTTAGCTTATTTTTTTTCCTTAAAAAATACTTAAATATTATTCATGGCAGTTATAGAATTTTATTAAAAATATATGGATCAACTGGAGATTATAACTAGATATACAACACGTTTTTTTTACTAAAAATAAATAAATGGAATAATTATATAAATAAATTTGTAAATAATTCTTTTGTCTATACATTTTTTTAAATATTTTAAATAATAAAATAATATTTTAATTAAAAATAATAATATTATTTAAAAAATAAGACAATGATTGTTAATTCATAATATGTGCATTTTAACATTAAATATGCTTTTTAAGCTAGATTAAGTGAATTTAGCTTATTTTTTTCCTTAAAAAATGTTTAAATATTATTCATGGTAATTATAAAATTTTCTTAAAAATATATGGATCAACTGGAGACTATATTAGATAGACAACACGTTTTTTTTACTAAAAATAAATAAATGGAATAATTATATAAATAAATTTGTAAATTATTCTTATATATATATATATATTTTTTTAAATATTTTAAATAATAAAATAATATTTTAATTAAAAATAATATTATTAGATTTTTGTATATATGTTGGCAAATTCAGTATTTCCTCAGATGATATGAGAGATTTTGGTGTAGGTGGAGGTATTGTGAAATTGTTGTCTGAAACTGTGCCCCAGAATTTCAATCCCGTAATTTATACAGACAGATTTTTCCCTAGTTTGAAGTGTGTAGAATACCTTCTGCAAAATAAAATTTATTTCTCAGGTACTGTTATGTCTAACAGAATTGGTTCTGCTATACAAAAATTGAGACCTGATAAAGAACTGAAAAGAGGAGAGTGGAATGAAGTGGTTAGAGATGATGAGAATATTTGTATACTTAAATGGAAAGATATCAAATCTGTTACTTTTCTTTCAAAGTGCGTTAGAAGTGAACCAAATTCGTTGTGCTTGAGATGGTCGAAAGAAGACAAAGCAAAAATAAATGTACCACAGCTTTCTGTAGCGAAGATGTACAATGTATGTATGGGCGGTACAGATCTTTGTGATCAATAACTTGCATATTATCGCTGTGCAGCAAAAACAAATATTGTCAACGCCTTGACAATGTTGGACACTTAACAAGATTTGTTGACAACAAAAATGCATCTAAATGTCGTTAAGAAGGATGCAAATACAAAACCAAAGTAATTTGTATAAAATGTAAAGTTTATTTATGTAGTTTGAAAAACTATTGTTTTGAAATTTTTCACACTAAATAAAAAATAAAGAAAAAATTTTAAGTTTTCTGGTAATTTTTTTTTAAATAATTCATAAAAAAATATTTCAAAAATTTTAAATTTAAGATTTATTAATGCAATACTTTTAAAACAATAGAAAATAGCATTTACCTGTTGAAAAACATTTGTTTCTGCAATTTTAAAAATAATTAAATGCTTGCAATGATTGTCCAAAAAATTTAACTTTTTATGCAATTGAGTCCCGAGGTCCACATATGTGGACCTTGGATCTTTGCTGTTTATAATAAAACTATGAAAATTATCTGCAATTTTTTTTCATATTTATATTTCTGATAGTTTAAGCTTCAAAAAGAATCCAATAAATTGCAGTACCAGGCACATTTTCATGGTCATACACTTGTTTGAAATTGTGATTTTTAAAAATGCCGCCAATTCAGCGATTGCGCAGAAGGAAGTACTTTTTATCTATATTGTAATTTTAATTAAGGTGTCATAATTTTTTGTATAGTTAAAAACATGATAAATGTTCACCAGACATCTTTATTTTGTTCATTTGATGATATATTTTATTTAAAAAGTAGCATTTTGTTGAGGTCCACGTGTGTGGACCTCAGTACTCAAAGCGTATAAATAGGCTTAAAATCAAGAATTACTCTTATGTTTAAATATAAAAATAAAGCTTCGAGGTATTTAATTAACTCGTAATATGTGTCGTTTTAACATTAAATATGCTTTATTAGCTAGATTAAGTGAATTTAGCTTATTTTTTTTCCTTAAAAAATACTTAAATATTATTCATGGCAGTTATAGAATTTTATTAAAAATATATGGATCAACTGGAGATTATAACTAGATATACAACACGTTTTTTTTACTAAAAATAAATAAATGGAATAATTATATAAATAAATTTGTAAATAATTCTTTTGTCTATACATTTTTTTAAATATTTTAAATAATAAAATAATATTTTAATTAAAAATAATAATATTATTTAAAAAATAAGACAATGATTGTTAATTCATAATATGTGCATTTTAACATTAAATATGCTTTTTAAGCTAGATTAAGTGAATTTAGCTTATTTTTTTCCTTAAAAAATGTTTAAATATTATTCATGGTAATTATAAAATTTTCTTAAAAATATATGGATCAACTGGAGACTATATTAGATAGACAACACGTTTTTTTTACTAAAAATAAATAAATGGAATAATTATATAAATAAATTTGTAAATTATTCTTATATATATATATATATTTTTTTTAAATATTTTAAATAATAAAATAATATTTTAATTAAAAATAATATTATTAGATTTTTGTATATATGTTGGCAAATTCAGTATTTCCTCAGATGATATGAGAGATTTTGGTGTAGGTGGAGGTATTGTGAAATTGTTGTCTGAAACTGTGCCCCAGAATTTCAATCCCGTAATTTATACAGACAGATTTTTCCCTAGTTTGAAGTGTGTAGAATACCTTCTGCAAAATAAAATTTATTTCTCAGGTACTGTTATGTCTAACAGAATTGGTTCTGCTATACAAAAATTGAGACCTGATAAAGAACTGAAAAGAGGAGAGTGGAATGAAGTGGTTAGAGATGATGAGAATATTTGTATACTTAAATGGAAAGATATCAAATCTGTTACTTTTCTTTCAAAGTGCGTTAGAAGTGAACCAAATTCGTTGTGCTTGAGATGGTCGAAAGAAGACAAAGCAAAAATAAATGTACCACAGCTTTCTGTAGCGAAGATGTACAATGTATGTATGGGCGGTACAGATCTTTGTGATCAATAACTTGCATATTATCGCTGTGCAGCAAAAACAAATATTGTCAACGCCTTGACAATGTTGGACACTTAACAAGATTTGTTGACAACAAAAATGCATCTAAATGTCGTTAAGAAGGATGCAAATACAAAACCAAAGTAATTTGTATAAAATGTAAAGTTTATTTATGTAGTTTGAAAAACTATTGTTTTGAAATTTTTCACACTAAATAAAAAATAAAGAAAAAATTTTAAGTTTTCTGGTAATTTTTTTTTTAAATAATTCATAAAAAAATATTTCAAAAATTTTAAATTTAAGATTTATTAATGCAATACTTTTAAAACAATAGAAAATAGCATTTACCTGTTGAAAAACATTTGTTTCTGCAATTTTAAAAATAATTAAATGCTTGCAATGATTGTCCAAAAAATTTAACTTTTTATGCAATTGAGTCCCGAGGTCCACATATGTGGACCTCAATTTGCTGCTACTCTGGTACATAAAATTTTGTTTTCTTTTCATTTCTATCATATTAGAAGCCAACTTAGTTAAATAAACCTATTCCAGCATTTTTTCAAAAATTTATTTACATTCAGGACTGAAGAGGATACATGCATTTTTACTCCGCTTTTGAAACTTAAAACTAGGAAATGTCCTCATTTTTTGTGCCTTTTTCATACATTCGACATAAATTTAAATTAATAACACTAAACAAATTATCAATAATTATTTGTTTTAACATAAATGTCTTCGAATTTAAAATTTTTTAAATGAAATTGTATTTTTAAATGATAAAAATATCCTTTTAGCTTTTAATACTTAAAATCAATTAAGATCGTTCTGTAGTTAGAAAATTGATTATGAACTATATATTTTGACACTATGAATGATGAAAAACGTTTCTGATGATATCCCCTATAAAATTTAATTTTAGTTAGTAAAAATATTATTTCCAGAGATTAAAATAGCAAGAGATTAAAACACATAGTTTCCTTAAAATTATGATTTTTTTTTTTTTTTTTTTTTTTTTTTTTTTTTTTTTTTAATGTTTGACAAATAAAGACTAAGTGAATCCTTTCAAAAATAAAACTTTTTTGCTCTTTCTCTCTCTTACTTTTTTTTACAGAAATTTTAATCGATTTTTTTTCTTTTTTTCTTTTGGTGCTCTTATTAAATGAATTTATGAAAAAATATATAAATTTGCTTAGTCTTTTCTTTCCTAATTTTTACTCTTTGAAATATTTCATTGTTTCAGTTTCATAGAGAACCCCACCAGCGGCCAAAAGATTCTGCTCTTGAAGCTAGTAGATGGGAGGTGCTGAATTTGTAACCAATCGCATCCTTCGGCCTAATCGTTCGGAGTTTTCCACGGTTTTCTTCTAATCTTAAACTTCCTTGCGTAAATACGGGTTAGGTTCCTTTAGAAAGACCCTCCGGAGGGCAGCAACCCTTCTTCTCCTTAATGTGTCCCTTGATTTTTATTTTTTATTTTTCTTTATTATTTTTTTATTTGACAAATAAAATCTAAGTAAATCCTTTTCAAAAATGAAACTTTTTTGCTCTCTCTCGCTCTTACTTTTTTTACAGAAATTTTTACCGATTTTTTTTAATTTATTTATTTATTTACTTTTTACGTTTGGTAAAAGGTGCTCTTATTATACGAATTTATGAAAAAATATATATAAATTTGCTTAGTCTTTTCTTTCCTATTGGGCTAGTTCCTAGTTCGTTTCATAGTTAGCAGTCAAGAGATTCTGCTCTCGAAACTGGTAGATAGAAGATGCTGAATCTCACCCATCGGCCTAATCGTTCGGAGTTTCCCGGGGTTTTCTTCGAATCTTGGATTTCCTTGAGCAAATACGGGTTAGGTTCTTTTAGAAAGACCTTCACTGAGGGCAACTCCCCCCCCCCTCCCTTGATATGTCCCCCATATTGATAATTGGCCGTCATAAATACAACCAATCAACAAACACGTTTTAAAGTGATTAGGTATGTTTTGGCGAGTATTTATTAACGAATAATTAAATTCGTTACTTATGAAATTTTTACACGGCGGTAGGAGTTGCAGATGTTCGGATATTTATCACTTGTGGCGGGATTAAAAAATACGGTAAAAGCACTGTATTATTTTATAACATTCTAAAATTATTAAAATTCTGCATTGTCATTGAAAACACACCATTGTACAAATTTGTATAATTTAATTGTAACAGGATTTGTGTGAAAATCAATTGTAAAATTTTATCATTACACTGCAACACTGCTTGAATTTGAATGACATAAAATAGAAACTATTAATAAAATTTGAATCTGTTACTTAATAAAATTTGAATCTGTTACAAAATCTTTTTATTTTCTTATTGTTATAAATAAAATTAATTTACAGTTAAATCTCCATTTAGCAGTCTTTAAAATTGTACGAAATTTTTATGATCATAAAAAATACAATATGCACCATTTTTCATTTAATTAACGACGGGAAATATTTTTGTTGCTTACTTGAAATGTAATTTTAGTAACTAAGATTTTAGGCAATTTAAAAAGCCTGGAAAAACTGATATCTTTATTTAAAATATAAGATGTTTTTATCCACTAATTATTTTTTAAAAATCTCAAACTAATATATGTATACATATATTTTCTTTTACACCTACAAACAAATTTGTTTTAAACTCACAAATAGTTTTACTTCTATTTTTGGAATAACACCCTTTTTTTCTTTCTCTCATTCAATGATTTTCCGGGAAAATTGCTTCGACATTCTCCGCTGTCAAAATTGATTGGAGGGGCGTGATTAGCTATTGAGTGTCTAAGTGCTGGAACAGTGACTGTCTATGCCGAGTATTGTATGCTATGCCGGTGCTTATATTAATACATTCATTGTCACCTAACTAAGGATATCCGAAGAAATAGAATAGAAAATCGATTTGTTAAATGAAAGTTTTAAGTGATAACAAAATACTCTCCAATTAAAAATTGTGTTAAACTATTTATTATTTATGAAATACAGAGAAATATTTATCTGTAATTTCAAAAACTATAATGTTATTGATATTTCAGAAGTTTTCTTAATGAAAACTTCATTTTATCTTTCAGAATTTAAATAACAATAATAATATTATGTTTGGTAATCTATAAAAGAAATTAGAAAAATAAATTGTTAATCAGTCCAATTTACATTTAAAAAAATTAATTAATGATAAACAAAACAAAATAGCTAAACCTTCAGAAATGGCATTTAAATTCATGCTTCTATTTAGCTAACATTTTCTTATCATCAACATTAAGTAGGTAATTGATAACAACCTGAATTAAACTTTTAAGTTGCGTGAATTTACATTTTTTAAACAGAAAATCTTTTCAAATAAACCACGTATTGGCATATATTTGGGAAATGGGGGGGGGGGGGTGCAGCTCAATATTTATGTATTTTAAATCCAAATGTACCATTTTAAAATGAATTGCAGCACTATCTTTGAGTTTATGTTATGTGCTGGGATAAAAATATCTAGTTTCGTCCGACAATTTTGTTTGTTTCTTTCTTTATTTTTTTTTAAATAGGGTTTAGTAAGTATGTTAGTTAATCATATATATATATATATATATATATATATATATATAAACATTTAATATCTGATATTAAGATGCATCAGGACTCGATTTAGATAATTTTCATAACTAAATTTTAAACGGGTACTTATGAACAAACTTAAGAATCTCTTTTTTTTTTTTTTTTGCTTTTCATAAATACCTTTACCTCTGAATTTCAGAAAAAATGTATGAACTAGAACTCTCTTCTAATTAAAGATTTTAGAGTATTAATTTAGAAACTTAC
This sequence comes from Maratus speculifer, assembly GCA_964019185.1. Classification (NCBI taxonomy): domain Eukaryota; kingdom Metazoa; phylum Arthropoda; class Arachnida; order Araneae; family Salticidae; genus Maratus; species Maratus speculifer. Next base: position 303,901,717 of record OZ025289.1, read on the forward strand.
TATTTAGTTCATTTAAACAAGTTAAATTAATTTCTAAATTAATAAAAAAGGAATAATAATAAAAAACCAAAACGCAATAGGTTATTTATTGATAATTAATAAAATATTGATAAATGAACCAAATTTGGTTTAGAAGGTACATAATAGTATTTAGTACATAAAAAAAGAATTAATTGAAATAATAACTTAAAATTTTTAATTTAACTAAAAAAGATTAAAAGTTATAGCAGTAATTAAAAATTATAAAATTTTAATAACAATTATCTAATTTGCTTAAAACTGAGCAATCGAATAATCAATAAAATAAAATTAACTCATTAAAATTGATACCGATTAAATTGAATTCACTATTTTAATAATAATAATAATTAAAAAAAAAAAAAAAAAAAAATTGAGTATTGTACTCCAGAATCATTCATAAGATGGCGCCAGCACTGTGACTTCCTGGGCACGTCCCCAAGAATGAATAATCGGGTACTTCCGTGACCTTCGACAATGATCGGCCCGAAGACTGGTTTCTGACGTCACCATAGAGAGATCCTCTATTAGGCCGTTGGGGGATATCTTTACGGGAATATGCAATGTAATATTCCGCTCTAAAATTAAGTTATCACACAGGGGAAATTTTTCCAATTTAAATTTTTATTTCTCTCGCTTTTTTGTAAAAATAATTATATTTTTATCATTTTTATTTTTATATTTTTAAAAACATTTCAGCTTCTTTTTAAATATATATATATATATGTTTGCATTAATCTGCTTCAGAATGAACATCCGAATACATCCATGATTCAGAATACTTAATGATTAATAAAATATACCTTTTATTTTAAGATTTTTTTCATGTACATTTTCTTAATAAAAAAAATAAACAACAATATATTATTGAAGTAAAATATAAATTCTGATTTTATTTATTTTTTTCATTTTTTAATGCAAAATATTTTAAATAATTTATTTTGCATTTAAATTTTTCTAATATAAAATGTATGTTTTCTCTTTTTAGTAAAATAGCTATTTTTTAGAAAATGGAAATTCATATCTATCAAAGGCGAAAAATAAAAATTTTCCACATAAAAAAATTTCCGAAATTTTTGTTGTTCGGAATTTTTAGTGTAGTTTTTGTATCAAATTATTAAAAAAAGAACATTTTTAATTTTTTACCAATACTTAAAGTACTTCATTTGTTTATTTATACATATTTTCTGAGGAGGAAAGAGAGAAAGAAAGAAAAATAAATAAGCAGTTTGATAAGAAAAAAGTGTTGTAATTATTTAAATAAAATAAATATAATAGTTTGTTTTGCAGTTAAAAGCTAATACTTCTAAATAGATACCAATGTATTAAAATAGTACCTTTATATTAATTATGAAATTAAAATCCCTTTTAAAGTATAAAAACTTTTTTTTTTAAATCAGATTTTTTAATTTTTTGTAAACTTTCTGTCACAGTGTACAACATTTTTTCCTTCTGATATGAAGATAAGTACCAAAGATAGATTCGAGTAATTCACGAAAGGATTACAAACTTACAAAGTATTGTAAAGTAAGAAAATATATTGTTCAAAGTTTCATATATATATTCACTTTTTTCTTATTTCATTTTTATCCCATGATCTCATTAAAAATCAAATATAAAAAGAACTTTGTTTTAACATAGTAAATAGCTTGACTATAAAATCCTTATTTGCGCAGAATATGTAAAGTTCGAAAAATAATATATGCAACAATATACTATCATAAAATATAATTCATATACTCTCTCTATATATATACATATTATTTGTATATTTTTTGTAAATGTGGATTTTATCAAGGATTGTTTGCCATATTGAAACGAAAAAATTTAAATAATAATAATATAGCATTCTTTAAATGTAGCTTCAGTTGAATTATATTAGATAAAAAATAATAATTAAAATAGTTGTACTTAGCTATTTGTACTTGAATATTTACAAAATATATTATAACATAATATAAATCACACACACGTATACATATGCTATATAATATTTAAATAGATAATTTTATTTCTAATGCTTTGCATTTTCAGCGTATAGATGGATTTTATGAAATGTTATTTTCAATGCTAAAACAAAATGTTTTTAATGAGGATTTTCTAAAAGTAGTTATATTTATTTTGTATTAATGAATTATTCCCAAAAAAAAAAAAAAAAAAAAAAAAAAAAAAAAAAAAAAAAAAAAAAAATTAAAAATAAAACTACATAATATTTTAATGAATATATAAATAGTCTGTTTTGTAATAAATATTATATAAAATAATCTGAGTTAAATATTTATAATATTTAAAGCAATCTTAATTATTAATGCACTTCTAATTAAAATATTACACTTTCTTTTTAGTAATTTGCGTTTTCAGCACATATATGGATTTTAGAAAATGTTATTTACAGTGCTAAAACAAATTTTTTTGATAAGGATTGTTTCTCTAAAAATAGGTATTTTTAATTAGCAATGAATTATTTAAATAAAAATGAACAAATTTAAAAAAAAAACTACATAATATTTTAATTTTTTTTAAATAAATAATATATAAAATAATCTCACTAAAGTATTAATAATAAACAATCTTTATTATTAATGCATTTATAATTAAAATATACTTTTTAATAATTTACATATTCTTTGTAAACCTGGATTTTTATCAAAGATTGCTTACCAAGCCAAAACAAAACAATTTAAATAATAACAAAACATTCTTTAAATGCAGCTTTGTTTAGATTATTATACTTGAAATAAGAAATAATAATTAAAATAGTTGCACTTATCTATTTATACTTAAACTAAAACGATCTATTCATTCAGTTCGAATAAAAATATACTATATTTTCTGAGAATAATTCTATAAAAAAATATGATTTACATGCATATAAATATACACATTAAATTTCAAACTTTACATGTTCTGTGGAAATATGGATTATATAATAAAGTTATTTAGTATGCTAAAACAAAACGCTTTTTATATTTAATTTTTAATGAGATAATGGGATAAAAACAAATTAATGAAAAATTAAATATATATATAAAATTTTGAATAATAAATAACAATATATTTTCTTACCTTACTATACTTTGTTGGTTTATTCTTTCGGTGAATTGCTTGAATCCATCTTTGACACTTATCCTCGTCAGAAGGGGAAAAAATAAGCCTTGTGTTTTGGTCTAGTCTTATAATTGGATTTGGATCCAGGAACAACAAAATGAGGTGTCATTTTTTCACTCTTTATAACGTTTTAATTTATAATGAAAGACTTAAAATCGTAATAAATGCACGTGGTCACCCATGTCGGATAACGTCAGGCGAGAGGCGAATGCCCGTGCCTACCCGCCGAACTTGGGGTAGCGAGGGAGAAAAGAGATCCCCTTGAAGAAAATACAATAGATCCCTCTGCAGCGACGTAGGCAGTTGATTTAACCCCAGTCTTCGGGCCGATCATTGTCGAAGGTCACGGTACTTCCCCAGGAGTGATTTCCCAGGCACTTCCTCAGGAGTAGCGTCCCTGGGAAGTTGCTCCGTGGGACGTTACTGGGAGCTCATTCCTGAAGACAATATAAAAGACTCTTCCCCAGGATGTCCTGATCTTGTCATTTTAGTTTTAGGAGGAATATGGGATAACTTGGAGCTCCTGGGGAGGTATTGAGGAGCTTTTGTGCTATATGGGAACTGATACAATTTTTAAACTTTTGCGAGTTTTAAAATTGTAGTTTTTTTTATTGCAACAAATAGAAATCTCATTGAGAAGTCATATAGTGTAATAAAAACGACGATACCAAAATTTCCTAACTGTCTGAGTTTTAAAAAATGTGAATAAATTTATGGGACACCTTGTAAAACCCATTTCTTCATCACCCATTGTTATTTCTGTGCCGTTAGAAAACAGAAGCTTGAAATCAAAAGATCCTTATTTGGTTATAGCATTCTGAGATTTAAAAGTAATAATTTAAAATAATGTTTGCTTTTACACCCAATGTATTCCGTTTGAAAACCACATCACCATTTTTTTTTAAACAACGTTGCTATTTACTCATTTTTCACTTATTTTTAAAAATATTTTTTATATCTACTCTTTCGCATGCAGACCATAACAAAAGTTAACCCGGTCTGTATTTATATATATATTAAATGTAAAACATCTATTAGAGTTATAAATTTTGAAGAAAATCTTTTCACCTGTATTTAATTACCCGGAAATCTCGAGTTTATGTTTTAATTAATAAAAATAACTCAGAAATTGTTTCAAAATTATATTTCATAACGAAATTAAAACATTCGTCAATCAATGAATAAAGCAATAAAATTAAATAATAAAATAAAACACAAATTTAACTGAGAAAATACTACGTACAAAACACTGAAATGTACAGAATCTTAAAGGCTGATCATAAATAGAAATTTTAACGATTTTTAGTGATTTCCTTAAACTGTCAATTACTGGCACAAGGGCAACTTTTAAAATATAAAAAATAATAATAATAATTTAATAATGCTATTTTTGTAATGAATATGATTTTTGATATTGTTAGTGAACATTAAATAGATACATAAATATATAATATTTATAAGAATTATCAATTTGAAGATATTGTTTTTTCCTATATTCAGTTCCCGGGAATCCTAGGTTTATATCTTCATTTTAATTCATATTTTAATTCAGTTAAAGCTTTGAATGTGATTATCAATAATTTTGAGATTATAATTAATTGCGGTACATTTGTGTCTAAACCATATACATCTACAACAAATATTTAATTTTTATTCTTCTCAATTTGCCATTAGTGACGAGACTTTGAAGCAGAAAGGAGAACGATTTGGATCATCGGAAATTTATTTTGCGAGTAAGTCAGCCGATTTCTTCTAAGTAATTTGTATCCTTGAAATTGAAAACTCATCAAGTATGATAAGTGAAAAAACCATTAAAATTTTATTAAATAAAACATTTTTCTCGGCTGCGTTTTTTTCAACAAAGGTATCAAATACATATGAGGAGTTTTCGAAATGTAAAGATATAATGACGCATACCCGTAGCGAAAAAATATGATTGATAAAACGTCCATTACAAATTAATTACTGATATATGCTTTAAGTTTTGACATAATTGCCGTTATTTTCCAAGCATTTCTTAAATCTGGGTACAGGTTTTTTGTCTCACAGGCAAATCAGTTGTCTAAACAACATTTCAACTTTAATGTTGATCTCATTATCATAGTAGAAGTTTTGCCATCCAAGATATTTCTTCTGATAAAAGAATAAGGGATAGTCATTGGGTGCAAAAGTGGGAGATCACAGGTGACCTACCTGGTTTGACTTCTTTATGAACATTGGTCCTACAGCCAGAGGATAAACGTAACTATTTCGTTAAATTTGGCATTTGACAATGCCAAAATGTATTGAATGATTCACATAGACATAAACAATTTTCCGTAACTAGCCGTGTTTAGATTAGCGGAAAATTTTCTAATGGATATTCACTGAATGCTTATATTTCGCACGAAGAAAATGTACGATGGTACATAAATCATATTTGATGGAATATTGAATTAACTCAGGCATTATAAACACATGCGCTACACGAAACAGAATCACCACATATATTACGAATGTCTGTAAAGGAAAGTCCAAATGTTCAAGGTTAAATAAATATATGTTGCCAACACATTAATTACAACTTTTTTCTTTCATGTTGTCTAATGTTTAACCTTTACTTTTCGAACCTTTACTTTACTCGTACAATGAAAATATTTTGCGGGAAAACATATTTTTACTTCATATAATTATCTTACAAAGTTTAAAAAATACTTTAACAAATTACGAAAATATTTTAAATCTTTATTGCATACCAACACGTATGTTTAACTAAATGTTACCCTACAAACAAAAACATTTTAATGCCCCTGAAAAATATAAAAAATGTAATTAAATGCCTAAATGCTATTATATGAAACATTTAAAAAAAATTAAATTATTTTTGCTTAGAGTTCAATTTATTTTCTTGAAAACCGATACGGATAAGAGATTATTAGACTGGAAATATTAACAGCGTATTTTTTTAAATTAGAGTGGCCAAAACTAGATATACAGGGTGTATCTAAACTACTGGGCAAAACTTTAAGGGGTGATAGTACGCATCAAGACAAATAATATAAAATGGGAAACTGAGGGTCCCAAACGTCTTCCGAAGGAGATAGGCGCCATACAAGTTTAGGGTCCAAAATTTGAAATGATTATAAAAAACGGAAAATTTTTTCGATTCGTTTACAGTTTTCAAGAAAACTATTCTATAGGTCAGTATTGTCTTGAAAATAAATTATAAAGATAAATTTCAAAAAATGCCGATAGAGGGCGCTTTAGACTTTAGAGTAACGGACAACTATTTTTTACCGCTATTTTTGGCATCTCACTAAATTTTTTTTAGAAGTTTAGACATAAACTTAAATTTTGAGCTCAAAATCTGTGGTTAAGTAGGGCAAACTGAACTGTGTTCAATGGGAGTGGGTAGGTTCAAATTCCAAATGATAATAAAAAACAGAAAAATTGGTCAATTGATTTGCGGTTTTCACTAAAATTGTTTTTTATCTCAGTATTGTCTTGAAAATAAATTATAAACATAAATTTCAAAAAATGTCGATAGAGGGCGCTTTAGACTTTGGTGTAATATACAACCATTTTTTATCGTTATTTTTTGCATCTCATTAAATTTTTTTGAAGCTTAGACAAACTTAAATTTTGTTCTGAAAATCTGAATCGTTTAGAGTGGTTAAGTAGTGTTAACTGAACTGTGTTCAATGGGGGTGGGAAGGTTCAAATTTCAAATGATTATATTAAACGGAAAAATTGGTCGATTCGTTTGCGGTTTTTTCGAAAACAGTTCTTTGTGTCAGTATTTCCTTGAAAATAAATTTTAAATATAAATTTTTAAAAATTCCGTTAGAGGGTGCCTTAAACATTAGAGATTAACATTAAACATTAGAGAGAAACAACAACAATTTTTAACTTTTATTTTTTGTATCCAATTAAATGATTGCAAAAGCTTAGATTTAAATTTTTATCTCAAATTCTGAATCGTTGGGAGGGGTTAAGAATGCACACCCTACGAACACAGTTCAATTTTTCGTACTTAATTACTCACAACGATTCAGATTTTGAGCTCAAAATTTAAGTCTAAGCTTTTAAAACACTTATTTAGATTTAAAAAAAAAGTTAAAAATAGTTCTTGGTTACTCTAAGATTTAAGGCGCAGTTTAACGGAATTTTTTGAAATTTATCTTGAAAATGTATTTTTAAGAAAATACTGACATAAAGAATGGTTTTAGAGAAAACCGCAGACAAATCGACCAATTTTTCCGTTTTTTATAATCATTTCAAATTTGAACTCCCCCCCCCCCTCCCATTGAACACTGTTCAGTTTGCGCTACTTAACCACTCTCAACGATTCAGATTTTCAGCTCAAAATTTAAGTTTATGTCTAAGCTTCTAAAAAATTTAATGAGATGCAAAAAATAACGGTAAAAAATAGTTGTACGTTACTTCTAAAGTCTAAAGCGCCCTCTATGGACATTTTTTGAAATTTATCTGTATAATTTATTTTCAAGACAATACTGGCATGAAGAATAATTTTTGTGAAAACCGAAAATCAATTGACCAATTTTTCTGCTTTTTATAATCATTTGAATTTTGAACCTACCCACTCCCAGTGAACACAGTTTAGTTTGCGTTACTTAATCACAGATTTTGAGCTCAAAATTTAAGTTTATGTCTAAACGTCTAAAAAAATTTAATGAGATTCAAAAATTAACGGTAAAAAATAGTTGTTCGTTATTCCAAAGTCTAAAGCGCCCTCTATCGGCATTTTTTGAAATTTATCTTTATAATTTATTTTTAAGACAATACTGACATAAAGAATAGTTTCCGTGAAAACCGCAAATGAATCGACTAATTTTTTCGTTTTTTATAATCATTTCAAATTTTGGACCCTAAACTTTGATGGCGCCTATCTCCTTCGGAAGACGTTTGGGACTCTTATTTTCCCATTTAATATCATTTGTCTTGATGTGTACTATCACCCCTTAAAGTTTTGCCCAGTAGTTTAGATACACCCTGTATATTTTGCTTCTTCTGGTTGGCTTCAAAGGTTAATATTATTTTATTAAAATATAACTTTAATTTTTATACAAAAAAAGGGAATCAAGACCCAGCTAAAAATGAACTGCAGTTTTTTTGTAGAAGTGAAGTGTTTTTGAGGTTTTTCTAAAATTTCTCTAGTCTTTCTGTAGTGCAATCTCAACTATAAAATCACTTCAGTTATTTTGTAGTTAATTAAAGGTGATTTTGCAGTAATTTATTTTAAACATTCTGTGCGCTATTAACTTTGAAAACACTGTAGTTTTTATAAAGTCATTTTATAATCAAAAATTAAAAAATATATAAGACTTTATAACCGTAGAATCACTGCAGTGAATTTGAAGTTATTATCCAACCATTAATTTAGAAGTACATTTCGATGCATCTCTCGTATAACTGTAGTTATTGTCTGATAAATTCACAGAATTTAATCAGAGAAAAATAATTTCAAATGCTTCAAAATCGAACTAGGGATTTCTCATCCCATCGAATCACTCCGTAGTAAAAAATTTATTAGTTCCTACTTTGTTTTGTTACTTGGAAATTACAAGTTTTAATACATTAAAATCCATTTCTTTTTTTAAAAAATTCAGACATTGGCGTCTCCTATCTATGCTTCCTTCCCCCTAACTTAAAATTCTTAGTTCCTTTATTATGTTAAGCTAAGAGAAAAAAAAATAATTTCACTAAATTACATTTCGAAATCCAGTGAGGAGTAGTGACTACCTTTACCCCCTGCATACAACGGAAATTTCTTAGTTCTTTTATTTTAAGTGACTCTAAAGGAATAAATTTTGCGAGGTCTATCAAAATCAGAGAAAAAATATTTAAGTTTCAAAAGTTATGAGGGACAATGGGCCTTTCACTCACCAGCCCCTTAATGCGAAATTTCTTCTTACTTTTTATTTAAAATTTCTTGAAAATTATACATTTTACTATGCTTTTGAAAATATCAGAAAAGAAAAATTTTGTTAATGTATATATATATATATATATATATTAATTTAGGAAGGGGCAAATACTTTCCTCTACCTTCCTCCCCCTAACAGAAAATTCTTAGTTCTTATATTTCAAGCTAAAGAAAAAGATTGAATTATAGTATTTTTTCAAAAATCGGAGAAAAAAATTAGTTAAATTTCAAAATCGAGTGAGGGAAAATAGCTCATCTATTCCCCCACCCCTCACGGAAAATTCTTCTTTTCTTTATTTAAATCACACTAACAGAATAAATTTTATTATGCTTTTGTAAATTGGAGGAAAAAATGCTAATTAAATTTCAAAATCCAGGTAGGGGCAATGAGTCTACAACCCCCTCCTTAATTGAAAATTTCTTTTTCTTTCTTTCTAAGTTACTCGAAAAATTTACATTAGGTTTTTGAAAAAAAAAAAGAAAGAAAGAGGAAATTTTATTTAATTAAATTTTAAAACCGAACGAGCTTCTCTGCTTCCTGCCCCATACATCTCCATCTTCATAACTGAAAATTACTTGCAATTAATTTACTATTACTTCATTTTGAAATCATACAAATATTTGAATCATCAAATAATTTTTTAAATCGCTCTTTAAAATTATTATTCGATCTAAACTTAATGAATCGTAGAAAGAAAAAAAATACTTCATCAGTTAATTGAAGTGTATTTTCTAATTACGTATTCATTTTAAAAGCACATGAAAGTTTCTTATTTCATGCAAATATTAAATTATTAAAAGTGTTTAAAATTATTTTACAAAGTCATAAATATATTGAAAAATCTAGTCATTGTTTATATTAAAATTAAAAAAAAAAATCGGAAATTTCCCTTTGTAAAAAATTATTTACCAAAGAAAAAAAAAGAAGAAAATTAAATTAATGTTTCTATTTTATTTTTAGGTAAAAATGTAGATAAGTTAACAATCAAATATATCTACATAATCATTAAAAACATATGCTACATTAAAAAATAAAAATGACATAAAATAAGTCCTTATTCTAATTCAAAGTTATTAATTATGAACTTCTTATTTTATAAAATTAATTTTCCCTTTTTAAAAATATATATTTCTTAAATTAACACATTTAATTACATTATAATTCCTAAAAAAATTATATTATCAGAAAAACTTCTAAAATTCGTTTATTTTTTTTTTAATTTGCAAGAAAGATTCAGAAATATTCCCCATTTAAAAAACTCACTACCAAAAAATATATATATGTATATATATATATATATTATTTTTATTTCATTTTTAAATTAAAAAATGTTTATAAATAACAAATTATTATTCTAACACACAATATTATATTCCTATTTTATAAAATTATTTTTTCCTTTTTACAAATATATATTTCTTAAATTAACACATTTAATTACATTATAATTCCTAAAAAAAATTATATTGTCAGAAAAACCACTAAAATTCGTTTATTTTTTTTAATTTGCAAGAAAGATTCAGAAATATTCCCTATTTAAAAAACTCACTACAAAATATATATATATATATAATTTTTTTTATTTAATTTTTAAATTAAAAAATGTTTATAAATAACAAATTATTAATTCTAACACAATAATAAAAAATATGTTTTACCGTATCATTAAACGACATAAAATGAATTTTTATTCTAAGTAAAAAATATTAATTACCGACCCATAATTTATTAAAGTAAGTACTTCCATGTCAAAAATATATATTTTATAAAATTAACACAATGCATGTAATTACATTATAATTCATAATAAAAAAATTATTTTCGCAATTAGCCTAAAAATAAAATTATTTTATTAAATATTTCCTAATTTTTAAATTCAGAAGAAAAACCAATTAATTTGCTTTAGCTAATTCGCTAAAGTATTTGTTTAATTCATTTAATATTAAATTGTTTTTAAAATACACGCCCATATAAACGAATTACAATAAATAAATAAATAATAAAATAAAAGCACTTTAAAACATCCAATTTTTCTGCCTGCCATTCAGCTTTTGCAACAAATAACCTTTAATTGAAATGCCTCCCCTTTATACCTCGCACAACACTAACCACACAAGTCCCAACGGGCAAGTGGTCAAAGCGTGTCTCTCCTGTACCTGGGATCGTCAGTTCGAGTACAACTGTTTCCACAGTCAAAATCTGCCTTTGAAATGTTAGAAAGAAAGCTTACCAGTAGGTCAATAGATGGCGCCAGCAGAGCCAATTTTTTTGGGTGGGAGGGGCATTTAACTTCAAATTCACTGCAGAAAATGTGTAGTTATGAACTACACATTCACTGTAGTGATTTTGTAGTTGTTGACTTCGAAAAAACTGCAGTGATTTGTGCCAAATCACCACAGTTTCGCAACTGCATTTTCTTTGCAGTTTCACTAGAGTTCATTTTTAGCTGGACGTAGCTTGCAAAATTGATAAAAGTAAATGTATATTTTGATACCAATTATTTGCCATGAAAATTTATGATGATTTATCAACACGAGCAGCTCAATATTTCTAAGCATATAAGTTTTATGAGTGCATTAATCATATTATAAGAATGATAAATAGCTTCAAATTTCAGATTTTTTTCATAGAATTCAGTATTCATTCTTTGGTTACTATGTTGCACAAGGGGAATTTGTAGTGTAACCATATCGGAGATTTGATTCACATGCTCTTAGAACATGCTGCGACTGCACAGGTTATCACCTCATCGAGTTGATGACTGAAATTTAACGATTAAATAGAGCTCTATTAGCACATTAAAACGTAACTGATCTGCTAATTCGAATCTTTTTGGAAACCGATTGCAGACACGATTTTAGTGATAAGTGGTTTTAGTGGTTTATCATAGTGCTTTCCTGCACCCAAACATAAAGATAGAATATTTGAACAGTAAAACACAATAGGGAACTTGTCAGTCAAGCACCACTTATCAGTCAGATCATCTTTGCAAGCATTTCCCACCAAAATATGATTTGGTAGGATATATATAATTTTGCAATGCTTGATGCCAAGATATGCTTGATCTAGATTGCAGAAAATAATTTTAAATATTTATCTAATGCTTTGTTCAGAATTATAGCATTGCAAAAAGATATATGAATAAATAAGCATGGATTCTAATCTTTATACACTTTTAAGTGATTAAAATAAACTTTGAAACACTGTTGTTACTTAATAAATAAAAACAAAAAAATACCACATAAAAACACAACAAATTTGGTATACATTTTCTGGTTCAAAACATTTATTTGACTTGAAGAAAAGTGTGACAGATAGCAACTATGAATAATTCACTTATATTCGAAGAACAAAGATGTCAAACATATGTGATAAACAAAAAACATTTTTAATCTACCAATGCAATGTTGCAAGCAAAATCTTTATGTCTTCATCTGAAAAGAAACAACATACATAAATCAAAGTTTCCATTAAAATAATTTTACTTAAGACTTTTCAGGGGGGAGACATTACATTTCATTAAAATAACATATCCCTTAATTAAACGGATTTTCTGTTTTTTCAGTACATTCGCTGGACGAACTGGAAGATTATCTGTGTGTATCACAACGCAAATTCAACGGTGACTGCAGAGCTGTTCTTTTCGTAAAAACAAAAGAAGGATTCAAATTGACGCCAGAACTCAGAGCTAAAATCGAGAAAAAAGTCAACGAAGAGCTGTGGGAGGACTGTGTACCAGAGTTAATATACGAAGTGACCGATATACCAGTAAGTAGAAATCATTGCCAACTAGATATAACGGCATTTTGCTAAAAACCGCCGAAAAAGTGAAGCTGGATTTAGCTTCAAACCCTGAACCATTTCATTGGACCACGTGACACAAACCCTGTCCAAATTAGCATTGTGTGAGCTGATTTCTGTTCTGAGCACATGGTCATTATTTTGGTTCAGTGTTTGTACGAATGGTCAGAATAACTTGGGCAAGGTATCAGAGTCCTCTGGCGGGAGACTTCATACATTAATCTGAAATAAATGAGCCGTATAGATATAGTTGGCCATGGTAGAAAGTACAGCTAACAGTCATAATACCCTAAACAAAAACGATCTTTATACCATAAGTAAATGTACCAAAATCCTTTATGGCGAATTTATATTTTTTATAACTTATTCGATTCGTCTCATTGAACCCAGTAATTTGATACTTCGCATATTTTTTTAACAATGACTGGGGGCCGGTCCAAATTTCAAAATTTCATTTATTGAAAAAAGTTAGCGTCAAAGTATGATTTATCTTTTCCATCATGAATTGGTCTAATCGACCCGTTTCTATTATTTCTTTCAATAGATTCAAATCGGAGATGTTTCCATACAATAAATTATGTCGAAGGTCGCAAATACAAAGTTAAATAATTAAAAGAGTTCTAAATAAAAATTATGATACCTAATGTTTTTAATTAAAACTGATTAAAATTCAATAAAATAGGAAAGTTATTCTGGCTCTTACACCGGAAAACAATCATAATCATGATGTTTTCACTCATTTGTTCATTTTGAAGAAACGAGTAAAGCAAAAACATTTCTCGCAGTGAGCACAAAAAAAGACCTTTATTAATAGATAGAAGATTATTCGGTGTTATTAAGAATCCGAAGTAGACCGATTATTAAGAATCGATGACGCACTCGCTGTTGGTCTGCTTCCTTTAAGGGTGTATTTGAAAAAATGCTTTTCCACCTTCAACAGCTCAAAATGTTCTCATACAATTTCAGACACATTTTAAAAAGTAGAAACATGAAATTTGCTGAGGGGATTTTTGAAAAGATATATAAGGTGCCGAGTGATGTCATTTTGCGCTCATTTCATTAGAATTTGATTTAAGAACAATTACTTTCTCAGTATGACCCTTTTTTTCGTTCCCAGATCTCCCGCTTCGGAAAAATTGGTTCAAAATGCTAACTTTTATTGCATTTTTTGAAATAATTTCTACATTTATCAAAGAATCCGAAATCACCGCACCTTGTGTACTTTCTAAGTAAGACAATTTGCCAGTCTGATGCATTTCAGTGACAAAATAAATTAAAAAATAAATCGGAAAATAAGCTGTGTTTTTATCAAAATACACCCTTAATGAACTTTACAGCAATAGTCTATGGAAATGAAGTAATTTTAGTCTTTAGCAATGTAGCTTGCTTTGGCAAATCCATACTTGAAAATATGGAGGAACTTATTTGATACAAACCAATAATGTGCAAGTGATTGAAGTTTTATAACATTTTTCTCGATCATGAGAGAAATATTTAATTCATTGACTAAAATGTAGTCTTGAACGAATTTTTCAAAGACAACGGTTGAGCCAAAGAGTTGGATCTGAGGACTTGGCTTTTTTGCAAATTAAGTTGTTAATAAGTACTAAGTTACATAAATCAATGGAAAGCATGTATTAATCAACAAAATTTTAACATATCCTACAATAGCAATAATATTTTTTAAATTTTCATTATCTATAATGAGAAAAAACAAATAAAGCTTTCAAAAGGAAAAATACTGACACACTTTTCTTCTTTTGATGTCATTGCAATATAAATATTGTAGAACTTTTAATGATTAAAAGCTGGTGTGTTTGTTTGTTTGTATTTATGTCAGCCATGTAGGGTGGGGTGTCCTCCATGGGGGTTTTTCTGAAGAAACCTAACCCGTATTTACACAAGGAAATCCAAGGTTCGAAGAAAACCACGGAAAACTCCGAACGGTCAGGCCGTCGTTCGCGATTGAGTTCGAACCCAGCACCTACCGTCTACCAGTTTGGAGGTCAGAACCTCGCGGCCACTGGTGGTGCCTAAAAGCTGGTGTGATACAATAAGATTACAAAACTATTTAAAACATTATAAAATTTCAAAATGCGAATGGCCTTCCAAAAGAACTTACAAGGGAAGGTCCCGAGGTTGGGGTGACTAAAAACTATGAACATTAGTGTATGGATAGGAATATAGTTAGTATTAGAACACCCATAAAGCGCAAACTCTAGAAGGTCTTGAGAAAATAAGTCGCAATGCTTACATTACAGTTTCGGATAAATTTCTTTCTTTATCAAACGACTCAGCAGCAGGCTGGATTTGAGATTTTTTGAGTTGAATCCTGCTCGAGCTTATTTCTCGGAACGAAAATTTTTATCAGTCGTTTTCGAACCGCAATTCAAAAAATATGTATAATTAAAATTTACGCAAAAATAGCGAATTAAATATATGTTTTGTAGCATATAAATACTTTTTTAACTACAGAATTTAGCATGTTTAAATACATAATGAAAAGTAAAAAAGCCTATTTATGAATCTATAGACCAGAATTTTTTTTCTTTTTTTTCTGTCGTTATTTAAAATTATTTCAATGTAATATTTACTATTTTTCACAGAGAAATAAATTAAAACACGTGATTTAAATGCGTGAATAATTATATTATTTTAATTTTGTTTCATTATGAAAGTAATTCGAATAGTTGGTGATTGTTTTAATAAACTCTTCTCAAATCTTAATAGGACCTTTTTTTGTTCAGTTTTGTAATTACATTCTACAAGATAGTTAGTTTAAACAATTCAGGATATTTTTAGAACTAATTTTGAAGCTTAAAGACAGCTATACTAACTACAATATTAAGAATTCAAAATTAAAAAAAAATCAAAAGTTAAAATTCTAGTTAAAGAAGAAAAAATTATATACGCATTTATTTTACTGTTAAAAATAATGCCTTATTTATATAAAAAACACTAAATATATTTTTTAATTAGCTTAGTTTTATGATCTATAAAACTTATGACTTTTTTTAGTTATTACTATTTATTTTTCTATCTTTACTTTTTAATTAATATATAAACATGCAAAGATTCGCAGTTAAAATTGTGTTTGTCTAATTAAAGTGCTTTATGTACAAATAATAAACAAGAAAAAAAAGGAATTCTAAAAAAAAATACTACGTAGATATTTATTTAACTAAAAATTAAGAATCCCAGATTTAAAAAAAAATCCTACTAAAACATAAAAGCATATTTTTAGTAAACTATGAAATACAGTCGGTCTATTTAATTCAAAATCGGATAAATGGAATCTTCGCTTAATTCGAACTAAACATGCAGTCCCGAAATTTTCAAAGGCAGAATAATGTTAAAAATTTTCCTTTATTCGAACTCAATTTTTCTTGACATCGTTTAATCCGAATTAACGAGAATTCCGATTTTTAATTTTCACATACTTTAGATCTTGAAATAGCTTTCTTTCCAACATTTTTGTCAGAATTGTTCTGAATTAATATACATATAATCCATGAATTTGATATCCATTTTCCTAGTGCCACGTCTATCCATCAATGACACTTCTACCCCTTCTTCTGTTGTGTTTGTTCCTATTCTCTTAATTTGTTTATGTATTTATATCTTTTAATTTAATATTAAATCATATTCCAATCATAACAGCTAACATAAATTAAAAAAAGTACTATAACATTAATTCCTTCGTAATAGTACCCCTTTAAGCATGTTTTCTTTTGATACTTTCCATAATTCGAACTCTGGATAATTCGAACATTTCTTATGGTCCCGACGAGTTCGAATTAACGAGAGCCGACTGTATTTGAAGCATTTGTTTACGTATTTTAACTAATTTCTCGATTAAAGAAAGTACGTATTCTTAATTTGTTTACGTATACGTACTCTTTGAAATAACTGTAATTACTTTTACCTTCAGTTCGCAAACGACAGATGAAAATTTTCGTTCCAGCATGCTGTCGACTACGTTACAGAGTTACTTACCAAAGTAAGGCATTTATTCAAATATAAACTATTGCTTAAACTTTGCGACTTATTTACTCAAGACCCCCCCCCCCACCCCCCCAGGGCCTTCCCTTTTTAGTCTTAGTCCTCCTAAAGAAAGACTGAATTCTTTTGAAAGGCCTTGAAAATATTTCACTTTTATAGTGTTTTAAGAACCCACACTAATCACGGGAAGAAACGAAAACGCTAATCTTAAGTATATGGGAAAGCTATTTTTAATATCTTATTTGCATTTTAATACATTTTTTATTTTAATTTTACATGAGATAGCTGAGGTTATTACTAATCGTTCGAGTTTTTAGTTTTTTGATTTTGTTTATATATATGTGTATGGGATTTTAAGTAAATAACTTATGATTTACGCAAAACTAATATTCTTCAAAATATAAAGAAGGTTTAATAGACATAAAGCATATACGTAACATTCAAATATAACAGTAAAACCGAATAATAGACAGCATAATCAAGCTTTCCTGAGCTTTGCCTTAAAAATCAACCGACCTCCTATATGGCTGAAATCTATAGAACACTTCGTTCTTTCCTCGCATCATCACACGAGTCTCTCTTGGAATATCACGCTCATTAAACCCTTGAGTTTATTATATTTTATTGTTGAACACTTCATCCATTATTTCCACATATATATAGGGTAACATCCCCAGTAATTGGCACATTAAGAATTTGTCGTTAAACTTACTTAAATTTTCATTGCAAAGAAGTAAGCTATTTACTTGGAAATATTTTTAAATCAAAGAATGCATATCTGTGCATCTATTTTGCCCACTAAAAGCAAAAAAAATTAAAAAAGTATTTTTATAAAAATATATTTATAAAAAGTTGCTGAAATCACCAGTAATTGGCACCAATTGGCACATTAAGAATTTGTCGTTAAACTTACTTAAATTTTCATTGCAAAGAAATAAGCTATTTACTTGGAAATATTTTTAAATCAAAGAATGCATATCTGTGCATCTATTTTGCCCACTAAAAGCAAAAAAAATTCAAAAAGTATTTTTATAAAAATATATTTATAAAAAGTTGCTGAAATCACCAGTAATTGGCACCTAGAGCACCAATGTATGACACCATGTGATCCAATAATTGGCATATGTTTATATTAAAAAAAAAAAAAAACATTTTGCATTGGGCTTAATCGCTTTAAATTAATTTACTGTAGATGAAGATGCCATATTTCAGGTTTTTGAGAGTAGGAAATCAGCATATTAGTCCGAAATGTGAACACTTTAAAACAATACAATATACTTACATTAATACCCAGTAATTGTCATGCTGTCCCCAGTAATTGTCATATGAAGCTTTAATGGATTCCAATTACTGATAAAATTTATATTTTCAAATAAAAACAAATGATAAACAAAATTAGTCTATAATTTTAAAAGTACTTCCAAAATAAATGGTTTAATCTCAAATTCCTTGCGAATTCCTTGTAATTGGAAAATAAATCAAAGTTATAATCTTTACCGTAAATGAGCATATAACTGATATATGGTCTTGAATTTTTAAAAGACTGGATGTAAATCTTTTTTTAAGACATGTTTGTAAAATGTGCCAATCAGTGGTGCATGCCAATTACTGGGGGTGTTACCCTATATATTATTAAAATAATTATTCTATCAAAACCGGTTTCAACCGGTTCCGAAAGTAATTTTACTATCTGAAACCGAAATTAGAAAAGTAAAAACAAGCCCCGTTATAGATCCTCTTTAGCTGTCCTAAAGAAAAAAATCATTCAAACATTAGAATTCAAGCCAGAAATAATTTCCCCCATAGGATTAACCTTATTGTTCTGGTTTTTCTCGCGTGATTAGTGTAGATTCTTAAGTTCTTTTTGACGTAATAAAACTCTTTATAGTATCCAATGAAGGAAAATTCAGCAATGCTGTAGATATTAGGTTTAATTTCTCTCGTTTATCGGAATATTCTATATTACATTAGGAATCTTTTAGCACACTGCGGTCAATACCAGTAGCAGTAAAGTCACAAAATCAAACCATATGAATTTTGGAATAATGCCAACTATCATAAATTTAATCCATTTTTGGATGGCTTGTGACCGCAACAGTGAGACTGCTGATCAAGAAATAGGAATAAATAAAACCACAACCCTTTAAATGAATAGACTAGGTAAGTAAACTTTGAGATTAGGAGAAACTTTTGTTTTGCTCGTTAAATATAATTATTTATTCAGAAAAGGTAGAAAAAAGGTAAAAATTAAGATATGTAACATTATTAAATCAATACTCCAACTTACTTGCAATTACTTAAATTGCAAAATATCACGAAAAAGTTATTTGGACATAAACGAATACTATGGTGTATTCAGGTAGCAATCAAAGGGAAAACAATGATACAATATTAGCATTTAAAACATGTTCTACAAAGTGGCTCAAATTACTGTAGTGGCTTTAGTAACCTTTCTTTACTGATTGGTCACCTTTGATTACATGCGATTCCGCAAAATCTATTGCGTATTTTAAAAAACAGAAAAATGAGTGCGATTAGATAGTTTTCGAATAACAACATTTGCTAGTTTCATACATTTCCGAATAAAAATAAATTAAGACTTATGTCACAAATTTGCCCTTTTTGATTTAAGAACACCCTTAAAAGAACTTTTATTTGAAGCAGTGTTTTCAACCGCAGCTACTATATTATAAAATTCTAAGAAGCAAATATGTATATCGCTCTCAGAAGTATAGTTGTACCTATGAAATCAAACAATATAAAATTAGAACTGTTAATTTTCTAATAGGACTTGGAAATTTTGTCTTGTGTATTTTGCCCAACTAAATATTTTTATACATACATTATTTTCTTTTTTTACAGTATAATCTGAACAACAAGAGAATGGAGAGTTTAGTGCGAAAGATCATCCAAAATAACGAGATACCAGAAGTAATGAACATCAGAAATCCAGAATGCCTGAAAAACTACATAAACATACCAAAAATTGTGAATTATAACATACAATGATTGTAAAAAAGTAATATGACAAAAGATATAAATAAAAGATATAAGAAAAATAAGATCTAAGAAATATTGAGAAGCATTTATTTTTAAAAATAAATATAATCGCTCATACATAGTATTTATAACTTTCTCAAAATGATATTTTATGTTCATGTATAGATCTGAATAAATAGTATCAAAAATGGTTTTTAGCATTTGAAAATCCATTTTTAGTATATATTTTATCATGTAGCAAATTGAAAACTTGAGTTTATATTTAGAACGTAGGTAATTCACCGCCCGAACAGTATCCCTCACATCTGCTTACGAAAATTTGTAATAAAAGCGATTTTTGTTTCCAGGAATGTAACTAAAGTTCTAGTTAAAAATTTAAAAATTTTATTAATATAATGCAAATACTGATTTTTTTTTTTAAAGATAATTTTATCAAACCCAAAAACATTAAAATGTAAAAGTTAATTTAGTTCGCTTCAATTTCTCTATACAGGAATGTCCTTTTTTACTTAAAAATGATTTCAGATAACTGAACAAATATGTTTTCAAAATGTGTGCATATTTTAGTTTCGCAGTAGCAATTTGAGTAATTTGATTTTATTCTGAGAATTATGGCACAACACAGTAAATAATCGTATCGTATTTTTTTAATGAGAAATGCTACATTATTTGTCGAAATTGGCCAAACTGTCCTTTATTATGTCATGAAATAGTACTTTTCGCTGGCTTCGCTGCGTCACTTTCCCCCATAATTTTTCTTGGAACAGAAGTTAGTTTCTATTGCACTCTCCGTTCGGGGATAGTTTCATAGACTACTGCTAAAGAATAATAAAGGATTTTGTAAATACTAACCAGCAAAATTTGGTACATAACCAGTTTCAAAACTATCATCTAAAGGGGAGAAAACGAGTCCGTGTAAACTACATTTCATTTAACAATAAGGGAACAATTTTTGTTGTTTCTTGCACTTAGCATCGAGACCTGGTGCATTTTGTAGTCCTATACATAAAAGTTGGAGAAGTGATAAAAAAATCTCTGTTAAAATCATGTATTTCTTTTATACTTTTTTTTTCTTGCGTTACTTTGGAGCTATTACATTCGGCTATGGCTTCCGGAAAGCTCTACTCTTGAAAATACACCAACTTTTTTCCCACCAAAAATGTGAATATCATTTCATAATATTTCATTTAATTTCATTTAATTAACTTGATACTCACTGATTGAACAGTGACAAATGGTTAGGATGCAAATTTTATGAATTTGCAAGGGATATTGCTATATTGGTGCATAACTAAAATGTAAAAGATTGTACATGCTCATTTGAGAGTTTTGATAATTTTGAAAAATAAACGCTAGTTTGCATTCTTTTTTTTAGGGAAATAAAAAGGTATAGGAAATTAAATGGATATACGCAATGAAATTATAGGTTAAATTTGTAGTTACTTAGAGTATATCGTACAGAGTGTAATTGTATAGAGTTATTTTAACAATGGGTTTAATGACAAACAGAGCATATCTTCGCTCGAAGTTTTAATACAGTATTTTGACTGTGAATTTTGAATTAAACAGAATAATTCGATAAAAATATAAAATAAAATTTTAACCGGAAAATTTTGAAAAGTTTTTTCCAAAAGAAGTATTTGTACAATTTCACCACAAGATACGAAGTGCGTATAAAAGTGTTTGTGATTAAAAGGACTATTAGGGAGAGTAAGGGGAGTACAGTTTTTTCATACTAAAAGCAGGCTAGATTTGGACTGACAATAAGCTGAAAATAAATTCGATGACCCTGCCATCTATTGCTGGTCAGTATAATTAAAAACCACCGCATTTTGGGAAACCAATTCGATTTATGACATCTAGTTTCACTCTACCATGTTCCAAATCAACAATGTTTAATGAATATTTATTACTCATGTATAGGGCTCATCAGAACAACTATTTTCTAAGGACGATAATTGTTAGAAGTCCCATATCTTAATTATGTTGCCCGAAATTGTGAAATTAATGTATATTGTTCATATGCATTATTATGTATTTTTGACAAAAGATATGCACTTGATATATATTAATTATCCACAGGGCTCTATAAAAGGTATCGGAGCAATTACTTTTTATGGTCGATAATTATTAGAAGTCCTATATTTTAATTAAATTGCCTAAAATTGCGAAATTAATGTACACTGTTGATGTGCATTATTGCATGTTTTTAACAAAAGATAGATTCATGTCAATTCTATTATATTCAAAAGAGTGCAACTTACACCATTATGTAATAACCCATACCTTTATGAGTAATTTTATGTGACCCTGTAATTCAATAACAAGTGTTCTTTGCACCACTGATTGTACAGAAGGTATATTTTAGCATATACTTCATAAATGTATATCAATTTTATTATGTTCGAAAGAGATGAGAGAATTACCATTAAAATATACTTTAAACTTTTTTTCCCACTGACCGTAATTTAATGTTTTGGCTGTCCCTGTAATTGAACAATGTTTCCGATTTTCAAAAGAAATTGAAATGACTCGACAAAATTATGTATTAATTATATGTTTTAAATTTCAAACGATTCGTTTGGGTAGTTTTTTCATTTTTATATGCTGTCGGACGGACGGACAGATAGACGGACGGATTGAACGACAAGTACATTTGCTACGTATTTACATAATTACGAGCGCACCAAATTATATACAATCGGCAATTCACAAATTCCTCATTTACCATATATTCGTTTCATAATTTCGTTCTCTTTTGTGTAACCCTATAAAATATTGTAAATACTATATACATATTCTATAAGAAAAACAAACTATAGAATAGATAAACAGATAGACAGGAAAAGATAACCTGTAAGAGCAATAAGCACTAAAATCAATTGTTTTAAATCATTCGGCCCTATCATTTCTAAATTTCGTTATACGAGAATCTGTTTGCTTTCCAATGAAAAGACTGACAACAATTCTTTAACCTGGGCTTTTAGCTTGATTTAGCTTGTTGTAAGTCTTACAACAGTCCAGATTTCTTACAACAATCCAAAAACGGTCACACTGGGGGGAATGGGATAGCTGCAATAATTCTTAAAATAAACATTAATTTATGACTCTTCCACCAGATGGAATAATCATTGCCCTATACTTGTTGCGATAAATCTTTTTCATGAATTAATATACATATATTTTTAGTTGCAAGCAGCTACGAGTTTCACTTAAGAGTGTATTCGATAAAACGCTTTTCCACTTTCAACAGCTTGAAATTTTCTGATACAATTTCAGACATATTTTTAACAGTAGAAACATGAAACTTGCTGAGGGGATTTTTGAAGAGACGTATGAGGTGCCGTGTGATGTCATTTTACGCCCGATTTATTAGAATTTGATTTATAAACAGTTATCTTCTCAGTATGACCCATTTTTTTCGTTCACAAATCTCCCGCTTCGGAAAAATCTGTTCAAAATGCCGTTTCTGATTTTTTTTTCTGCATTTATCAAAGAAATCAACAATCACGGCACCTTGTGTACTTTCTAAATAAGACAATTTCCCAGTCTGATGCTTTTTAGTGCAAAAATAAATTTAAAAATAAATCGGAAAATAAGCAGTTTTTATCGAAATAAACCCTTAAGCAAATGAACCTGCTTAACCAAGCATTTGTACAAAAATGTGTCTAAAGTGAAAAATGTTCAGCAAGAATTACGATATTATTCTTTAATCCTTTTTATATGAAAAGCATTTGGAAAACGTATCAGGGTTAGAGGGAAAATTAGCCCCAGGAACAATCAATATGTATTAACTTGATACTCACTAAATTAACAGTGACTCATGGTTCGGATGCAAATTTTATGAATTTGCAAGGGCTAATGCGATATTTGTTCATAACTAAAATGCAAAAGACTGTACATGCTCATTTGACAGTTTTGATAATTTTGTAAAAATAAACGCTGTTTTGCATTCTTTTTTATAGGGAAATTAAAAGGTATATGAAATTAAATAGATATACATTATCAATTTATAGGTTAAAATTATAGTTACTTAGAGTATATCGTACAGAGTATAATTGTATAGAGTTATTTTAACAATGGGTTTAATGACAAGCAGAGCGTATCTTCGCACTGAGTTTTAATACAGTATTTTTACTGTCCATTTTGAATTAAACAGAATAATTCGATAAAGATATAAGATAAATTTTTAACCGAAAATGCTTAAAAGTTTCTTCCAAAAGAAGTATTTGTAAATTTCCCCCACAAGATACGAACTGCATATAAAAAAGTGTTCGTGACTCAAAGAACTATTAGGGAGAGTAGGGAGGAATGGGACATCTGCAGTAATTCTTATAATGCACTTTTATTTATGACTCGTCCACCAGATGGAATAATAATTGCCCTGTACATGTTGCGATAAATATTTTTAGTTGCAAGCAGCTATCAGTTTGACTTAAAAAGGCTATTCTAAAATATCAAAAGTAAGAATTACTCCGATTTTTAATGTACATTTTCAATCTCATTTTTTGTTGTTAACGTAATTGTTTTCTTATTTTGTAAATTCAACAATGTGCCTTTTATAATTAAACTGATAAATTAAATCTAAAACACCCATGCTTGTTCTAAAAACCTATTTCAACCTATTTTCTAAATGAGGAATGGGACATGTCCCATCCTTCCTAAATGATATTTCTATCCAAATAATTATGCTTAATAACATACAATGCTTTGATATTTTATATTTATAACTCTTTTTTATTTTGAAATTGAATTGTGTAACATAAAACTTATTTTGAAAGTTTAAAAATTGAAGTACATTTTTTTTTTAATTTCTTACACATGCATCATTTTGCAATAGCAACATTCAGTATTAAATACATAAATTTATTTTTATAATACTTTATTTTTTTAAATTAAAAAAATACCGTTTTGAAATGTATTATGTGAAATATATAATTATTAAACTCAAATTGCCAACTTTCATTTTTACATGGCAATACGCTATTCGAGTTTAAAAAAATGAAGAAAAAGAACGTTGATCTTCTCGCAAGAAACTGATTATTCTATGATTGATGAACAAGACATAATTGATAATCACATCCATCAAAAATTAATTGGTAGCACTAGTAGGGAATAAGCCAATTTTTCATTTGATTTGGATTTTACAAAGTACTATTAATATAAACGTTTTCAATTACAACAAACCTTTTTAATGTAAAAGCGACATTGTCTTTGCCATTTTTTAATCGAATTTCTAAAACTTAAATATGAATTTTCATTTTATAAACATGTCCGATCCCTCCCTCATGTGAAAGAGATTTTAAGGTGGAAAGTAACTTAAGGGTGTATTCGAAAAAACGCTTTTCCACCTTCAACAGCTCGAAATTTTCCGATACAACTTCAGACACATTTTTAACAGTAGAAACATGAAACTTGCTGAGGGGATTTTTGAAGAGACGTATGAGGTGCCGTGTGATGCCATTTTACTCTCAGTTCATTAGAATTTTATTTATAAACAATTATCTTCTCAGTAGGACCCTTTTTTTCGTTCACAGATCTCCCGCTTAGGAAAAATCGGTTCAAAATGCCGTTTTTGATTGCTTTATTTGCAATATTTCCTGTCTTTATCAAAGAATCGACAATCACGGCACCTTGTTTACTTTCTGAATAAAACAATTCGTCAGTTTGATGCATATGAGAGCAAAAATGAATTTAAAAATAAAACGGAAAATAAGCAATTTGAATTGAAATACACCCTTAAGGAAATAAATTGTAGGAATTTCACAAACACTAAATTAAATTCGCTATTTTAAACATCTTTGCAATTTATATTTTCAACTCGCTTCCATTAAATAAGAAAATCTCATTGTAACATTTAAGGCACTGCATAGCAACAGATTTGGATTTAATCTGTAGGAACATAGTCCAAGAGCCGACAGCACAAAACCCTAAGTCATCGAGCACAAGAAAAAAACCCTTTATTTTATGGAAGAATAGTAATAAGGGAATCTAATGATCCATGTCCGCTGGAAGAGAAGTTGTGCATAAGCCAAAAATTTGTAACATTAGTGATTGACTCGTAGGATTAGCATTGTGTTTGCTGTACAATCAAAAGTATGAAAACATGGAAAACTGGATGCAGGAAAACACATTGCTAATCCTACGAGTCGACCACTAGTATTAATTTTTGGCCTATGCACCACTTCGCTTCCGAATGAAATGAATCACTATATACTTCTATTACTACTTTTCCATGAAATAAAGGATATTTTCTTGTACTCGATGACTTAAGGTTTTTTACGGTCGGCTGCTCATTCTAATAGCTCATTCACTTTATATTTTAGATCTAAACTTCCATTTTTGGTTGATGTATTTTTTTTCTTTCCTTAGTTCAACAATATCACTCAATTATCCAAATTTATGTAGCTGTATTCATAACTTTTGCTATCTATATTAATTTACATAAATCGCTTATAATCTTTCAAATGGTTGCCAATCTCTCTTTTTCTGCTGCAACTAATTAAAAATAATTTAATCGATTGCAAAATGTTAAAGCAGATGTTCTTATTCTAGAATATCCACTAGGATTGACAGCTATTCCACAAAGGTGATGGCACATGAAATAGTTTTAGAAACTTATAGAAATTTCACCACGATAAGTGCAAATAATATTGAATTAGCATATCAGAATTATTTAATAACAGTTTTTTTCAACAGTGTATACAAGAAAAATTCCACAATAATTTCCTTTAGAAACTTTCAAAGCAAAAATACAAGTTCAAAAATTTTTCCACCAAAGCCATGGTGCACGTCAGAAATTTTAAAAATTATTAAAGAAAAACCATTTCTAATACTTAATTGCATATTCTTTCATTTTATAGGATTGCTTTAAGTTTGTTCAGCATTGGTTTTACCATATTTTCTAACGTTTTCTGAATTTTATTCCATCCTGCAATAGAACTACTTTTATTTTTTTTCTGGTATCACAACTGCTTACCCTTACTGCTGTAAAATATTCTATAAATAGATTTAATCTGGAATTTGTGAAGGTATAGGTAGTGCGTGGATCCCAACTGTACAATATGAGCAGTATGATTGGGATTATTATATTGAAAGTAACAGTCCTGCACAACACCTAACTTTAACTCTCTGTGCCCCCACCCCTCTAACTTTTATTTAACCCTTAAACGGTAACGTGTTTTTCGGCACCTTTAAACGGTAATCATGGGTCACTCGTGCTTAGCGCTGTAAAAACTGGTTTAAAGTGCTTTAAAAATTCTAAAAAAATTCATGATATTACATCAACTACCCTTGTAGACCGGGCGGCGGTGACACGAATGACTACGTCATCGAGTTACGAGATGAAGTCATGATGTAGGACAAGATTATTAGGTGTAGATTAAGGAATGACTGGTCTGCCTCGTCATTTCTTGGTACGATATGAGTAACAGCGGGCGCCAACTCGCCATTTTGGCATCACCTTCACGTCATCGAGTTACGGTATGAAATTGGTGCCAAATTAAAGCTAAAATAGAGTATGCTAAGAATATTTCGGTCTGTCTGCGCATATCCTGGTACAAACCCTCGGCAGACTGAAATTTATAACAAAAAATGACGTTATAATGTAAAATTCAATATGACTAGTTCATCGAGTTACGGGATGAAATCATGATGTAGGACAAGATTATTGGGTGTAGATTAAGGAATGACTGGTCTGCCTCGTCATTTCTTGGTACGATATGAGTAACAGCGGGCGCCAACTCGCCATTTTGGCATCACTTTCATGTCATCGAGTTACGGTATGAAATTGGTGTCAAATTAAAGCTAAAATAGAATATGTTAATAATATTTCGGTCTGCCTGCGCATATCCTGGTACAAACCCTCGGCAGACTGAAATTTATAACAAAAAATGACGTTATAATGTAAAATTCAATATGACTAGTTCATTGAGTTACGGGATGAAATCATAATGTAGGACAAGATTATTGGATGTAGATTAAGGAATGACTAGTCTGCCTCGTCATTTCTTGGTACGATATGAGTAACAGCGGGCGCCAACTCGCCATTTTGGCATCACTTTCACGTCATCGAGTTACGGTATGAAATTGGTGCCAAATTAAAGCTAAAATAGAGTATGCTAAAAATATTTCGGTCTGCCTGCGCATATTCTGGTACAAACCCTCGGCAGACTGAAATTTATAACAAAAAATGACGTTATAATGTAAAATTCAATATGACTACGTCATCGAATTACGGGATGAAATCGTGATGTAGTACAAGATTATTGGGTTTAGATTAAGGAATGACTGGTCTGCCTCGTCATTTCTTGGTACGATATGAGTAACAGCGGGCGCCAACTCGCCATTTTGGCATCACTTTCACGTAATCGAGTTACGGTATGAAATTGGTGCCAAATTAAAGCTAAAATAGAGTATTTTAAGAATATTTCGGTCTGCCTGCACATATCCTGGTACATATATATTCGGGGATGAAGGAAAGAGAAACCGCTAGCTTCAGAGCCCCGCCCACCCACTAACCGAGTTTCAATATCTTTAATTGGTCTAATTTTTCTGTTAAATTTGTCCGGTTTCAATTCCACTTAATTTTTTTTCTTTTTTATTAAGAGTGCAAGGCTATTCGGGTCGTAAGTAAATGATTTTGGCGCTATCAGTGGTCGCCTGCCGGCGACAGCACTGTCGCCCAAGAGACTAGTTCTGTTTGGGTCGTAGGTAGGAGTCGTCGACGAAAATTAGTCGCTCAACGCGACGTTTGACCCACTCACTCACCCCCAACCGCCGTCCGAGACATACATATTTGGGATGAAGGCAAGAGAAATCGCTAGCTTCAGAGCCCCGCCCACCCACTAACCGAGTTTCAATATCTTTCATTTGTCTAATTTTTCTGGAATAACGAGGCAGACCAGTCATTCCTTAATCTACACCCAATAATCTTGTGTTACATCATGATTTCATCCCGTAACTCGATGAACTAGTCTTATTGAATTTTACATTATAACGTCATTTTTTTGTT
This sequence comes from Maratus speculifer, assembly GCA_964019185.1. NCBI lineage: Eukaryota > Metazoa > Arthropoda > Arachnida > Araneae > Salticidae > Maratus > Maratus speculifer. The sequence continues at coordinate 303,930,586 of OZ025289.1, forward strand.
ATGAATTTCAGTCTGCCGAGGATTTGTACCAGGATATGCGCAGGCAGACCAAAATATTCTTAAAATACTCTATTTTAGCTTTAATTTGGCACCAATTTCATCCCGTAACTCGATGACGTGAAAGTGACAACAAAATGGCGAGTTGGGGCCCGCTGTTACTCATATCGTACCAAGAAATGACGAGGCAGTCCAATCATTCCTTAATCTACACCCAATAATCTTGTCCTACATCATGATTTCAATCCGCAACTCGATGAACTAGTCATGTTGATTTTTTCATTATAACGTCATTTTTTGTTATAAATTTCAGTCTGCCGAGGGTTTGTACCAGGATATGCGCAGGCAGACCGAAATATTCTTAAAGTACTCTATTTTAGCTTTAATTTGGCACCAATTTCATCCCGTAACTCGATGACTTGAAAGTGACGCCAAAATGGCGAGTTGGCGCCCGCTGTTTCTCATATCGTGCCAAGAAATGACGAGGCAGACCAGTCATTCCTTAATCTACACCCAATAATCTTGTCCTACATCATGATTTCATCCCGTAACTCGATGAACTAGTCATGTTGATTTTTACATTATAACGTCATTTTTTGTTATAAATTTCAGTCTGCCGTGGGTTTGTACCAGGATATGCGCAGGCAGGCGGAAATATTCTTAAAGTACTTTATTTTAGCTTTAATTTGGCACCAATTTCATACCGTAACTCGATGACGTGAAAGTGGCGCCAAAATGGTGAGTTGGCGCCCGCTGTTACTCATATCGTACCAAGAAATGACGAGGCAGACCAGTCATTCCTTAATCTACACCCAATAATATTGTCTTACATCATGATTTCATCCCGTAACTCGATGACGTAGTCATTTGTGTCGCCGCCCGCTGCCCGCTCTATTGAACCAGAATCAGTCATAACATTGCTGATGTAATAATTTGTTTAAACAATATGTTTAAATAAACAAATAAAAATGTGAAAAATGCACATTTTCTTTAAAAAATCATAACTTTGGATAGAATTGACATTTTTTGCTGTTTCAAACGGGAAATTGAAGATCAAGAATGGTACTTTCACAAAAAAAAATAAAAACAGCCGGTATAAATTAAAACAATGCTTAAGTTTTGAGCATAAAAATGACGTTTTTTTTAACTTATAAATAGGTACAATTTACTAAGAAATAGAAATTTTATTAGTTTTTAATCAATTTTATTTATGAAAATGATGTTAATTATCAAACTTTATTTAATTAAACAAACAATATAATAAAGAAAAATTACAGCAACACTGATATCATCATTTATAAACAATCGAAACAGATTTGATGTCTGTGTTCCTCGCACACAGGTCTGTGACATTTGCTGCAGCAAATAAAGTTTTTTTTGTCCTTCTTTGTGTCACAAAATGCACATTTATGAATTTTTTATGAAAAAAACATCAATTCCTAACCAAGCAAATTTTTTCTTACCTTACACTTTTCGTCAACGTAAATGGTAACCCTGAGTCACTCGTGTCTTTTCAAAATTTTGACTGGCTCTTACGTCGTCTGTGAACGCACTAAAACATCGGCGTTTCGGGAGCTAATAGCCTGCTAGTGTACTATTTTTTTCAGGGTAGTTTAGTCCCGCTCAGACTTCGAGTAATCGTAATCGTGTAATCGTAATCGATTATAATCGACTACAAAAACTGCGTAATCGCATTGTAATCGTAATCGTAAATTTTAATTTCGAAATAATCACGATATAATCATAATCAAAAGATTTCACTTTGATTACAATCATAATCTAATCGTAATCGCAATGCAGATAATCGCAATGTAATCTGTATCAAAAAGCTATATAATCGTAATCGAGCACAAAAATGCGATTACGTTCTTCGATTACACCTTTTTTTTCCCCGTTCTTCATTTCGCCATATCCAGAAAATATTTGGTCGGTAAGTTAAACATTGCACCAAGGAAAGAGTAGACGTTTGGAGCTCGTTAAATCGCCCCTAAAGTTAAAAGTGAGAAGAGATCATAGGTCAGGCAGCAGTTCGGGGTGAAACAGAATACATAGTACTTTACATTGTATGTAGTCAACGCTATAGAGGGCTGCCCCTGGTATATAGTATAAAAACATAGAAATAGTCTGATTTCCTTAAAAGATACGGGTATTGGGGAAAACACTCTGGTTATACGAGGGGTCTTGTTTCGCGGGTTATTGAGTGAAAGTAATAAAGGATAGAAAAGAAAAAGAAAGAAAAATATTTTATTTATGGTTTTATTATGGGCACTTAGCAATTGGACAGACATCACCCTCTTTGAAATGTGGGAATGGGAAAATAAAGAAAATGGGAAAAAAAAGAAAAAAAAAAGATGCTTAAATTACATGTGGCAAGTCATCGAACAGCTCATTCGCATTTTGGATTTCTTGGTTATATCTAAGTAGTTGTTTACAAGGTTCTAGGGTAGCGGTTCCCAAACTTTTGGGCTCGCGGAGCCCTTTTTGGGAAGAATTTCTAAGGCGGAGCCCCTAAACCGAACAATACTATGTGGTTTACAAATGAATGTTTTTTTTATGCCTATGGAGCAGAAAAAAATACGCTGGATACGAGCCAGTAATTTCTTATATTGAACCTCGGTTCTCAATTTGGACCTTTCCTGATACAGAAATTCTGAATTCATACTAGAAATTTAAAAAAACATATTTTTTATTATATAACCCTTTAGCAATTTTATTTAATATTACTATTATTGTATACAATAAAATAAAACTAAGGATTAAAACCTTCTTTTTTGCATTAAAATATCTATTTTGTATAATCGAGATATTTCCTTCAAATACAGCAAAAATATAGTTAAAAATTTGTGATTTCTGAAAACTTTCAGTAACGAGGAAAACAAACTCTTTTTTACATTAAGAAGAAATATATACAAACATTACATACAAAAGAATCTAGTGAGGGATTTTAAATGATACACGATCTTTTAAAAAAAGACATTTTCAGCGACAGACATTGTTTTAAAAATTAAATACAATTTTGAAAACTATTATAGAAGATTTAAATAAGTAAAATTTAATAAAAATGAACAATTTATACAAATTTAAAATAATGCAATATGCAATGTACAATATACAAATATTATTTGCCGATAGTTTTTTTTTTAAATCTTGCATAAAATTTGATGAACGGTAATATAAAAAAGTTTAGTGTGAAAAACTGTGCTGTGCACAGTTTTTTTTTTATATGTGGTGTAATTTTCGATAATTGCAAGCGAATGTTTGGTTCTGCATTTAACCGATTTCTGTATTTTGCTTTGAAACTTGTGTAAGTAGAGAATCCAATTTCACACAGATATGTCGTTGAAAATGGAAGTAAAATTAATTTTGCTCTGCCTGGAAAGATTTTGTATTCATCTGTGAAATGACACCAAAATTCAGAATTAGGTTTGATTTGAGAAGAGATTTCTAGATCGCTTTAAGATGTTAAATCAATGAGAGTTTCGTATTCCTCAGAGCTTAAGCTGTGGGGATTTGTTTTTACACTGAAAGGATTTAGTGCCCAATTAAAATCATCCAGCATCCTATGTTCAGTAGCTGGAAAGTAATCCTATCAGAGCTTCGAGATGATCTTAAGTAATTTTTTTTCTCAAATTTGATGTTATGGTCATCTAAGAACATTTTAGTAAGAGGAAAACAACTTATATCACGTTTTCTACACATTCAGACTAGAAAGTAAGTCTCCTCTTAAACGCTGACACTTTGGAGTTTGCATCAAAAACAACAACACTTTTTCCTTGAAACGGTAAATTCCTTTCGTTCATTACTAAAAATGTCCGCCAAATAGGCTTATTTACAAGACCAATCTTCATCATTTAAAATTGTTGCTAATTGAGGGTTGTGATCTGTCAAAAATGCTTCAACCTCTGCAAGCAGCTCCAGCAAATGTGTCAACGCTTTTGCTCGGGATCACAATCTTATTTTAATATGCAACAGCAGGACTGATGTAAGCTTCCCATATCTTCGCAAATTAGTTTGAAAAGTCTACTTTTAAGTGGTCTTGATTTTATAAAGTTTATTATTTTTATGCCATCATTCAGATCTGTCATAATTTCAAGAGGCATTTTTCTTGAGGTTAGCGTATGTCTGTGAAGAACACAATGGCTACTGCTACATTCCTTTGATTTATCCTTAATTTTAGCAATATCCCCAGCATTAAGACCTACCATTGCTTTTGCACCATCAGTACATATATCTTTGCAGTTTTCCCATGGTATTTCATTTGATGTTAAAAATTCATCCAAAATATTAAATACTTTATCCTCTGATGTATTGGCTTCTAGTGGTCTGCAAAGAAGATTCTTCTGATAGCTATGGAAATGAACATAGCAAACAAATACTATTAAAAATGCCAAACCGGCGACCAATAAGTGTTTCTTTTACGTCATCTGCCTTATCGATATTCGTCTTACAATAGTGTTATTTGACAAAGGAGCATTGGAAACTAAATTGGCAGTTTTTCATCAAATAAAAATCTGGAAATATCAATTGCACAAGATTTAATAAGAGTTTTTGCAATGGTATGGGATTTGCCAGCTTGTGCTATTTTGTAACTTATTAAGTAGGAAGCTTACAATATATTTTTTCATTGTTTGTTTTCGCAGCTGTAGCCTTACTTTTCTTTAAAGCTAAAATTTCTTCGCATTTTCTTTTTAAAAAATTAAATGTTTTATCTTTTAACCCTTTGAGGGGCAATAATGTCTCTGTATGATTGGTTCTCACCGGAAAAATCGAAAATTTTTATTTTAAAATAAATAAAAACAATTATCCATCATTTTGCGGCCAAAATTAAAGATATCAAATTTTGTTAAATCTTTCTGGTGAGAATCTCATTTAAATTAGTCGGGATAAAGTATATCCCACCGCCCCTCAAGTGGTTAATTCTGGATGATTAAAATCAAAATGACTGCCCAACTTTGCCGGAAACATTGAGCTGTTGTTCAAAACTTTATTACGGATCACACAGAGAAGCTGATCATCATCTGTTTCAGTAAATCCCATGTTTAAGAAATTTTCATCATATTTTAGTTTTTTATTGAAATTGCTTTTCCAGAGTGTCACGGTTCTGTCTTGCTTTGATAACAATACATGATCTGGAGTCAACGGTTCAGAAATGCTTTCGTTGGCCAAAAGCTCTTTTGTTGTTTCGTCTGATTACGAAATGTGAGAAAAAAAGAATTAAGTATAAACATATGAATAGGCGGAGTTTCAAAGAACAAAATTGTTCTCCATTTTGTTCGACAAACAGAGTTAAAAGCACTGACGGGCCTCTCCTGCTTCAATTCACGTTGTGCATTCGATTCAGAATACTATTTCTTGTAGCTCATTTTAAATCGAATTTTTTAAAAAACATTAAATGCAGAAACATAAATAAAGCAATTCAAACCAAAAATATTATACAGAAAATTGACATATTACAATTCAAACCGTTTCTTTTAGAGTCTATTTTTCAACTCAGTTTAGATATATTTATTTTTGACATACGCACACACACTCAAAAATTCCTACACACTTTTGGAAATCTTCCACTTGGAATACGTTAATTTCATTCATGTTTTGTTTATTTTGCTGGAACGCCGCGGAGCCCTTGGAAAGTTCAGGCGGAGCCCCAAGGGCTCCGCGGAGCACACTTTGGGAACCTCTGTTCTAGGGAAAGAGATGGCTAAAAGAAATAATAAAAAAATTGAAGATTATTTCACGGAATCTGTATCAGAATTTAATGAAAAAGGAGTGAAATTTTTAAAATATAAATGTAAATTGTGCTCGTCAGATGTCAGGGTCTCCATAAAAACCAAGTCCAATTTGAACACCCACATGCAGGTAATTTTTTACTAGATATATACATATTGTATCGATTTATTTTAGAAATATTGCATAGTGATATCTTATCTTTTTCTTTAAAATTGTAGTGAAAGGAATTTTTTATATTAAATTAACTATATAGTGTTTTAAATCATAAGTATAAAGTCTGTTTATTCAAAATTTGTATTTTAATACATCTGGATAAGTTAAACATATAGATCAGTTTTCTTACAAAAGTTCTAATAATAAAAGATTGTTTTTTATTTTTTTTATTTATTATTTATATTTTTTAATACTTTTTTTTAATGAGAATCTCCTCCAAAAAAAAAAAAAAAAAAAAAAAAAAAAAAAAAAAAAAAAAAAAACGGAAAGTAAGACTGGTTTGTCAATAAATATACGGGTGTAAATAAGATTTCTTTAAGCGTGAAAGACAATGTTAATGATACCTAGTTGTTAGTAAATTTCTTTAGCTTATACGCCGACAAATCCAATGACGAACCCCTGAATTTTGAAATGTAGCCACCAAATTTTTTTATCTCTCATTATTTTAAAAAGGAAAAAAAACTACCAAAAAAATCTCTCTAAATGAGTTATAAATAAATAATGGGGAAAAAAAGGTAGTTAATTTTCTTCCCAGAAAGGTTTGTTTCCCCCTCTCCCCTCCCCCAATATACTCCTACCAAAATACACTATTTTATATTATTATTATTATTATTATTATTATTATTATTTGCCTGTAAAGGTTTATGTGTTTCAATTTTGTTTTAAATATGTGGTTCAAATGAAGGTATGCAAGGAAAGAAAGAGGTATGCAAATGAAAGAAAAAAGAATGAATTGCTTTAATTCTTCCATTTCGAAAATTTTGGTAGAAGCTTATTTTATTTAATTTTTCTTCATTTTTTAAATTTTGTTTTGCTTGTTTGCCTAAATGTCTTGCAACGAATGTTCTGAGGAAAATAACCTTATTTAAACTCATTTCATGTTTGAATTTTACGTTAAAAAAAATGTGAAACACATGTTTCCCCCCCCCCCTCCCCAAATTTTAGTGTATGTGTAAGGGGAGGGGGGGGGTCATTCTACATACACCGGTATTCCTGAATTTCAAATCAGAATTTTGCATGTTACATATACCTATTCTTTTAATCAAACATCCTTAGAAATGCTCTTAATTTCAAAATAAATTTATAATAATGAAATCAGTTCTAAAATATTCAAAAAGCAAAACATATATTATTTATATAGAAAAGAATGGCTCATTTAATATAAATGATTTATTTTTCCTTTAAAAATAAATAAATTAAAGGAAACGCATATTTTGTAAATTTGTAACTCTAGTTCGTAACATGTAGACTACGGAATTACTGTAATCGAACTGTAATCGTAATCGACTAGTTCGGTAATCGTAATCCAACAAAAAATATTAATCGTAATCCAAACGTAATCGTAATCTTGAAATAAAAAAATGGATAATCGGTTATGTAATCGTAATCAGGCTTGCATAAATAGAGACATAATCGTAATCTATTTTTTGAAATTGGAAATAATCGTAATCTTAATCGATTACAGTCCTCTGTAATCGACTCGAAGTCTGGTCCCGCTCCCCACTCTCTCCTCTAAGCTAGCAAGGAAAGAAAATTTGACCGAGGCACTAGTGACCCATGGTTACCGCTTAAGGGTTAAAATTAATTTATTCAAATCTGCCCAGAATAGTCCCAGTAAAATCCAAATTTCACACACTTGAAACCGACACATAGCTCTGAATCATTACAACTCTTTCAATATGCTTTACACTTTTTGTCGAATATCTCAGATTTAGTGCATCGTTCTTTCCTCCCCGAACTCTAATTCGTCCTTTCATAGCTGAAAATATTAAACTGATTCATCTGAAAGAATTGGATTTTAGAAATGCATGTAAATATTTTCTGGCAAGCTCTTTTCTTTTCTTTTTGTAGATCGGAGATATATACATTTTCCTTTTTGTAGATCTTGATCGAAACTCAGCATCATTAAGGGGCTACTTCAGTGAAATGAAAAGACCCGTTCGCTAATGCTAATCCTATGGAAGAAATTTATAAAGATATCTCGGTTGCATTTCGATGTTTTTAAATGATTCTTTTTTCATTGGATAGCTGAGATTGATCTGAATGCAGACCGTTTTTTACTTTTTCGATTTTGGTTACAGATATTTTTTAGGAGGGTGCTTTCGCTTTCCAAACCGGTTCCGAAAATGAAAGTGTCCTCATAAAAAATATCTCTAAACAAAATTAAAAAAGTAAAAAACGGCCTGCCTTCAGATCGATCTCAGCTATCCAATGCAAAAAGAATCTTTAAAAATATCGAAATGCAACCGAGATATCTTTATAAATTTCTTCCATAGGATTAGCATTAGCGAATGGATCTTTTCATTTGACTTAAGTAGACCCTTAATAACCCCGTTCATACGTTATGCACTATTTGATTTGTAATTTAATTTTTTTTATGTACCACATTGAAGGATTTTTCAGAAATATAGTGTATTATCCTAATATGTCTCACCTGTTCATTTTTTAAGGAAGGCTGTTTAGAACTTCATTTGCATTTTTTCTCTCTTTTTTTAATCGTTTAATAACTCCAAGACATTTACATTTTTTCACTATAGACATTCTTTTAATGAAGATTAACTATAATTTCCTCTATTGCGTGTTTTTTTACGTCCATTTTAAAAATTCAAATGAGATTTCTCCATAAATAACTAACATTTAAACATGCTGTGGATACTGTGAGAGTACGACTATGTTCAGTAAAATATGCAAATAAGTGAAAATTTTATACAAATGTACCATGATTTTGTAGAAGCATTTTTGGACTAATATTCTTAAAACATTTTTTTAGTATATCTAAGGGGATTTTCTATTAACAGTTCATAGTATATTGCGTAAAAATCGGCGGATTAGTTCAATTTATTAATTTTATTTTAATTCCTCATGGTGAAATTTTTTTAGAAACTCTGTATTTTCACTTTTGAGGAATCTATAACAACTTGTCCAATCTTCCCTTCTCACCTCCCATCCATTCAAAACCCGAAGCACATCATCTCATGCAAATTTCATATTTCATTTAAAATGACAATTGTAAACAATGCAAAAACGTGTTCATATTTTGCAAGGGCTACCACACGTAGATCACTGAAAGAAAAAAATTATTAAACTTAAATGAATAGTGCAAGTGACGACAGTACAAAAACATAAGATATCGAGCACAAAAAGGGAAAAAAAACTTAATATTGAAAAGTAGTAATAGACGAATTTAATGGTCCACGTCTGCGTGAAGTGAAGAGGCGCATAAGCCAAAAAAAATTCATTACCATTAGTAGTTCTGTCATAGGTTTACCATTGCGTTTGCCGTACAATCAAAGGTTGAAATAATTGTACGGAAAAAATGATAAACCTACGAGTGAACCACTAGTGATATTAATTTTTGGCTTATGCATCGCTTCATTTCCAGCAGACATGGATCATTAGATTCGCCTGTATTACCACTCTTCCAAAAAGAAAGTAAAAGAAAAGTCGATACCTTAGGCTTTAGTGCTGCCTGCTGTTGGACTAGGTGAGATAAAATTAAGTTGTACGATCTACAATGTCATGGATTTAAACATTCGCATTTTACCTATTATCAGATTGAGAGTTTATATTAATTTACATTTTAATCGCAACTGTGGTGCAAGTATACCCATAATACAGACAAATCAAATTATCCTGCCTCATTACATTCAGTATATTGCAATCGGCATGTGTTCTATAAAACGGTGGGAGAATTTTGGTTCCAAAAAATTTAAATGGCTAACTTATAATCTGACAAAATCTGTTTATTACACTATATAGACAATGATGATCGGTCACTTGCGATTTTATGTTTGTTAAATATTTACAAATATATATATGGAGGAGTTACTCTGAAACTTCAGATGTGTAAACAGAATAGTAAAGGTATGCCCGCGAAGGTTCCTTCCCCCCCCCCCTTCCGAAACAGCATAAAAGACCGTCAGATTAAAAAAAAATCTTTTAGATAGCCTTTTAAAAACTAATTTAATAAAAGCGTTCAAATCGTACAACCTGATTTAGAGACTTATTGTGGTAAGCTGTATTCATTTTTATGACTATAGCATGTATAATTGTATATTCTTACAGAAATTAATGTTTTTAGAAATACAGTAAAATTTCGCTGAGTCTTGCTTATAGTTCAAGTTCAATACAATACCATATTCTTTTCAGACAATGACATACATAATAGTCTGCAATTAGAATTTAAAAATAATTTCATAAAAATAAGCAAGTTCACTAAATATTTCACTGCACATGCATAATCAAAATGTAATCTGCATAATGTATTAGCTAAATGTATAGAGCAGCTTGTGAATCTGGAAAATAGATTTAAAATTTTGAAAATTATCATTGATAGAATAAGCTCAAAATCCGCTCTTAAAGCTAAGCAAAAAGTATGAGGAGCTATATCCAAATACAGTCACTCAAAAAAGTATTGGGATACATGATAAAATTGCACTAAACTTTCTTTCCCATAGAACTGATGTATGCGGAGAAAAAAAAAAGAATATAGTATATCATACTTTGAAGAATGGAAATCCTGATTACTAAAACAAAATTTATATTTTACTGCAATTCTGGTTAATAATTAAAAGAATTAAAGTAGAAATAAGTTCTCAAAAAAGTATTAGGACATTATCCAATAAATTAAAAAAAAAATATTATGAAAGAGAAATATGTTTTTGGACCACCATTGTGTTTTATGATCTCTTAGTCTATTTGGTATAGACTTTACTAATTTTGCGCAAAAGAATGGGTTCATTTTGGCCCATTCTTCAACTAGATACTTAAATCTTGCTTGTAAGAAATAGGGTGCTCCTGTTCATAGAATTTGATGAACGTAATTCTAAATGTGATTAATGGTATTAAGTTCCGGACTCTCGGCAAGGGGTCTAAATCATACCAGGATAATAAAGAACGCACAACTTGCAAATGTAAGAATGTTTCGGGTCATTATCTTAATACAAATTTAAAATGCTTGCAATTCAAGTTATTTGCACTTTGTAATGAATTCCGTTGAAGAATGTCAAGATAGACATATTTGCCCATTGTACCATCAATAAGTTCTAAGTTTCCAACACGAGAACTCGCACTACAACCCGAAACCACTTGGCCGCCACCTTTCTATTTTACAGTAACAGGTCATAAATTTTTACTTTGCATTAAGTTTTAGCAAATGTCAGTGTCACTGTAAAAAATATGACTATTTTGCTGCATCGTCACTCCACCGCTTTTATAGAAAACGACTACTTCAGGCTATCATGGAGCATTCTCATTGGCCAAAAGAGCAATATTATATAAAAGCGGGGGAGTGATGATGCAGCAAAATAGTCATATTTTTTAGTGTGTAGCACGTCGGTTTGCTTCGCTGGTGTAGGGCTTTTTTTCTTGGTACTCAGGCATGAAAAACTTATTTTCAAGAGATTTTTTATAGTAAACATTTCCAAATTTTCTCAATCATTTCAGTTTCCAGAGTCAATTTAACAACGCTAATTTTGGGGTTAATGTGAACTTGTTTCGCTATCCATCGGTCTTCACGTTCATTAAATATCGTTGGACGCCCTGATCTTTGTTCAACATAACTTGTTTTCTTGAATTTGGATATATTAAACACACTAGACAGTCTTGAAATTTCTCCTATACAACGAACAGATTTCCCATTTTTTTTCAGTGATTTATAACCAGATTTCGCACATCCACAGAGATCTTTGCTTCTCCCCATTCTTACATGAAAGACACAAATACACCGAAATTTTAACATCCAGCATGCTTAAAATGTGCTAAAAATACAGATGGTATTTTATTTTTTATGGATGCGATAGTATGTTTTAACTTTCTCATATCGAATGCGTGCCAAAACTTGAGATTTGAGGTTGTATAATATTTAAATCTAGAAAAAACTGCCATTTTAAAATATTTAAGATTTTTTTTTATACATAATGTTTACCAATCGCAAAATCATTTAATTTAATGTTTCAGTATTAAAATGTTAATAATTTGCATAGATAGCTTAACATTTTCCAAGTCTCCCAATACTTGAGTGACTAATATTAAACACATTGAAAGTACCTCTCATCTTTATGATTTGTTTTGGGAACAATGGATTTTGAGCTTTTGATCATATCTTTTTATGGACTAACTTTCAAGCTGTGTTTGACAGTTGCACAAACGTTACTCTCTAAGCTAAACATCATGCAAATTACATTCGCATATATGCATGAATCTGTAAACCTGATTTTTTATCAAGTTTTATTTTCCGATTACAGGGTATTGTGTATAATATTGTTTCATATTTTCCAAAAAGAACATTTATATTTAAACTCTGAAAATAAGCAAAGAAACTTGGCAAAATTTAGAACCACATCTTTATAAAAACCTTGTTTTCTCTACTGGTATACACGCAATTCTCATAAAATCTAGGAATTTATTGCAATAGGCCTCTTAATCAAGTTCTATACTCTAAACGCTTTTGCTATATTCTTTTTTTACAGGGTTACCCAAAGATGTGATCATTGGATCTTTTCAACTTTTTCTCAGTCCCATATAAATTTTCGGGGTAGGGGGGATATTTGCGGAAATATGACCTATACAGTTATGTTTACACATCGGACGTTCAAGAATAACTTATTTTTCTAAATATTCAACAAATAGTCAAAAATTCGCAAGTGGCCAGTCAAAGGCTAGATAATAGATACTTTATATCAGCTAAGCATTTAACCCGGGAGAACTCGTCATGAGAATTTCTCTCACGGTGCCCAATTCTTTTCTTTTACTTTACAGTCACTTAATATCAAATTTTTTTTTTTTTTTTTTTGTTTAGCTTAGTACTTTTCAAAAAAGAGGTAAAGTAAACGAAATCACATTTTGAAATTTTATTAAAATGAAAAATAGTCTTAAAAATAGTCTTAAAAAGGGTACGATGGACAAAGAAAATCTCACGCGCGAGTTAAACAAATTTATTTATAATCATGCCAATATTACAATTCTTTGATCAGCATTTCATTAGCAAGGATTCAACATGCTGCTTATTTTTCAATTTAATTATGTTCATTTTATTACAAATGTTACCCTTTAATCTAAAAAGGAGGGGAGGAGAGCAAAGGCTACTAAAGCAGGTATTTAAACTTTTTAAAGCATAATTAAGAGTAACTTCAATATTTTAAAGCTATCAAATTGAAATATGACTTTAATCACGTTTCAATATCTATTTAGTAGCCAAATGCCTCCAGAAATTAGATTTTGCACTAAAAGTTAATTTTCATACTGAAGATGATATTCGTATTACTAATAGGAAACTTTGTTTTAACCTTTTCCGGCATTGTGTGCCCGGTCGAGGATACCTAATTTTAATTCCAAACGGCACCAACAATATTTTATCAAAATTTTGCCTTTGCAACAAAAGCTTTAAGGATTTCAAAATATCTAAAAAATTCCTTCAAGAATTCCAGTGTCAATCGATAATTTCTCATCTTTACTAAAAAATTTTGCCAGTGCCGGAAAGGGTTAAAGAGAAATATAAAAAGATAGGGAAAATTAACAGCCCCTGCCACATATCAAGCCATCCAAAAAATTTCAAAGCAAAATTCTCCCAGCATTTTCTTGAGAAACCATACGATTAATAGAAATTTTAAATTCAGTAACATTTAAGTTATCAGAATTGTAGATTATTAATCAAGACCATGAGAGACTAAAAACCACGAGAGAAATATTGGAGTAAATATCAGAGTACATTAAAGTAACATGAACTACCTAAGAACTTGAGAAATTTAATTTCATACGATACCTTGTGCAACTGCGTATTAGATAAGGCATCTTGAAGCTGAAAAATGTCATACTTTATTAAAAGTTAATTTTATTGTTTTTAACTTTAGAAATTGACGAAGTATAGCCAAATAATCCGACTAAATTTCTTCATTACACAGTTGCCACAAATATTTTGTACCAGACATTAAGTAAAAATATCAAACATTTAAAGCTCTTCAAAAAAATATTTAACCAGAGGAAGATATTTCAAGTTAATTTTACTTTAATATTTGCTGATTATCATTCACACGATATTACTAGAGCTAATCATTTGGACCAAATGAAATCAATTCTTTATACTTCATGCATTTATGAGGGGAAAAAAGTTAGAGCAAGATATACTAAAATAAGAACAATACAAATGAGAACAATAATTTTATTCAAATAAATTTAAACTTCCGTAAAGATTTAGCCACATTGTGAAAACAATAAATACAAGAAATATTAAGCAGTTTCATCAACAACTTCATCTTCCTCAAAGTCACCTTCTTCGACAGTTGCTTCCTGATATTGTTGGTATTCAGACACCAAATCATTCATGTTTGATTCAGCTTCAGTAAACTCCATTTCGTCCATACCTTCACCTGTATACCAATGCAAGAAAGCCTTTCGTCTGAACATAGCTGAAAGTACATGAAATAATTTCACAATTGAAATACATTAACTTAAGGACAAATGTCTATTAGCCTTAGTTAGCTATTATGAATTTGCTTAGGTTAGTTTAGTTATGCATAAACAGACAAGAACTTTTGTTTCCTGAAAGCATATCCGGAGTATCATGGTTACTTTATATTTTACTAGAAAACTACTTAATTGGGTCAGCGACAACCATGAGTACCTTACAAATAGAATTAAAATACAATAACATGGTGATCGTAGAGCTCTACATTCCCGCATACAAATAACCAAGTACATGGAAAAATGTTACTGTCACACAATCATAACGCACGTGTGTTTTTTTTTTTTTTTTTTTTTTTTTTTGGGGGGGGGGGGGCGCTTGTTTTAAAAAATTTGCAGGATTTCCCGGAAAATTCCAAAAAATCAACCAAATGGCGTAGCATTTAGAGAAACTTTCCATGCCATCGATATAAAATTGCATATATCTTTGGAAAAGGTCTTGCGCAAAATCTTAAAAATTAGCAATATATTTTTTGTCCAATCCTCAATTTTTGAAAATCCCAGAAATAACTACTTCGGCAGATTTATTCTGAATTATAATCCTACTTTAAGTTTATGAGATGAATATGTAATGACGATTTCCGACGACTATTTAAATCTCTTGGTGAGGCTCAGTTTTCAAAGAAAATCCATTGCTTTGCTTATAACAGCAGTCAGCTGTTCAAATTTAGTCATCGTAAATTTAGTAGTTTCAGCTGTGCTTTGGTGTACCAGGAATTCCCTTTAGTATAGATTTATACCTATATCCCAAAAAATACTTTCTGAATTTACATGTGGCAATCTAGCAAAAATACAGAAAAAAAATTTGGAAATAGGTATATAAAATAGTATTCTTAAAATTGGGCTAATTTGCGACTACTACAGAGAAAACCAATTACAATATTTCATAAGCCAGCGCATGTTTATATCTAACTTTGAACCTTCTATAACTTTACGATAGACCTAAAAAACTATGCCAAAAAAAAATTATATTTAGAAATGGTACAAGGTGATTGAACGATCTATGACATTTCGGACCCGCGCAATATAAAAATTATTTCAGAGCTTCAAAAGCAAGAGTCGAGGACAGATAATCCTATGTTAAGAGTCACATTTAGGGTTTATTATTATGTTTTAAACATTTTACGCAGTTGTTAAAAAAGCTATGTATATACTTTGAACATGACTAATGAAAAGCCTTGAATGTTCACGCGCAAATATTTAAATGTGGTATTGGTAGGCAGAACGCCAAAGTTTTAGACCTTTATTTTTCGGAGAACCTCTAGTAGAAACTTAAAAAAACAAAAATTTGTAAAATAACGATTAAAATTCATATTAATATGAAATGCAATTCTTGCAAAATTTAAAGAAAATCAACGTGTATTTTAGCATAACAAGAAATTTTAAAGTTTACTTCTGATGACAACAATCCCACAATGTTTAGTAGCAATTAATGTTACAAAACATTGTGGGCTTGTTCAAAATTTTTAGTACGATATGTTTGTTCTTGCTTGCAAAAAGTTCATTCAATTTTCATTCGAATGAGCTTATTGCAAAATTGAGGCATTTAAAGAAAACAAGTACCGAGATTAGTATACTAAAAACACATTAAAATATTTCCACAAAAATACGTCGATGGAAACCAAGTCTAACGTTTCAATGCTTTTTCATTAAAAGAATTTCAATTTGTATTGAAAATAAAATTGCTTCTATTAACATAACCAATTCCTGCTATATTTAAAAAAAAAAAAATCCAAAACTCAATTATAAGAATCGTTATTAAATATTTAGAATGTACAAAGAGTCCTCCCCCAAAAGGAAAAATTCTCGTGAACCATATTTTTTAAAAAACGTCACGCGTTTTTGGTATATGTTAGTATGACAGTTTTCCTTCCGTATTGTTATTTTCTTTTGGACACATAAGGAACGATTTAATTAAAGAAAATCTTCATGTTCTTTGATAGTCCACCACACCCGAGTAAAAGAAATCTTCAGATATAGACTTATAGAAGGGTGGTCAGACGAATTGGAGAAAAAAAAAATCATCTTTTATGGAGTTTATCTTCATCTAAAATTATAAAATATTGGATGATTTTCATATCTTATTTTTTTTTTTCACGCTACACTTTAAATTTAAAGATTTTAATTCTGTTACATAGGTTTCTCTAAGGAAAGCATAGAAAACTCATCCAATACTTTTATCCCTGAACTGCTGTGACAAAAATTGTCGCATAACTACTTGAGCGGTCTGTCAGACCGTTTAATCTAAAGATGAATAAAAGTCTAACTCTCAGAATGCTATTTTTGTATTAAACATTATATACAGGACTATTATAAATAAAATTCAGCTATTCAAAAGTCTCTAGAGATAGTAATAGTACTCCAAGATTAACTATAGATTCTGGTTAAATTTTGTTAACTAAAATTTGCGAGTTAAACTCTGAAACTTGAAAAATTCAGCGGTCTGTGAGACCGCTAACAGAAGTTAAGTGTTAAGAATAACTGAAAAAAAAATACTGGTTGAAATTATATGTTTTAATTTCGAACCGATGATTTCAATTCTACCACTATTTTACATCAGATATCAGTCAGCATAACTTGCCGGTATAAGTAGTTTTTGAATAATATAAACTTAAGTACACTCTAAATAAAAAGAAATGAATAGTCACTCCAGAATAGTGAATACTCACTCTATCGCAGGCTCAAAATATGCCCAACCTCTTTAGAGTGACTATTCACTTTGAGCAAAAGTGGAATCATTGACTCTTTGAAAGTGTGAATACTCATTCCTAGGAAGTGAATATTCACTCTACTTAGTGGTCAAAAATCACTATTTCTGAAGAGTGACTATTCACTTTTGCTAAAGGAGTGCGTTTTTTCACTCCTAGTAGGAGTGAGTAGTCACTTTCATAGGAGTGAATGCTCTTTTTTTTCAATGAATTCTCTTTTTATTGCTATTATGGGTATTTTAAAAGAATCGTGTCTTTTAGAACACACAATGTAAATAAATACAAACGTGGTAAAGATTGGAATAAAATACTTTATTGACAATATTTAATTCAAAGTGTGTAACATTAAATGAACTTTTTAAGGGAAAACGTAATTAAAGTTACACATGAATTAAATTAGATTATTGACAGAAATAAACTATTTTATTCCAATCTTTCTCCTTGTGTTTGCTTTCATTGGTAGTCCCATAAATATATGATACTATTAAAATGCCCATCAGCGCAAGTTATTAAACAGTTTTAAAATATTAAAACATACATTTTTTTTCAGATACCCATTAAGTTTTACATATTTAAATAAATCCATAATGCACGTTATCTGTTTTTTTTATGTGTAATTAAAATCTTATTTCTGAAAAATATATATTAATACAAGCCGTATTTATAAAATGACATGGTAAGTCATATTTAATTTAAATTTTTTATTCCCGTATATAGAGTAGATGTGCATGTAGTACTTGCCGGCGAAGACACTCACGAGCTAATGCTAATCCTATGGGGAGAGATTTTTCTAATATCGCGTTTGCATTTTGACATCTTATTTATTTATTTTGCATTGAACAGCTGAAGTTCGTCTCTATATCTCATCTTTTTTACCTTTTCGATTTCGGTCGCAGATATTTTTATAAAGTTTCTTTTACTTTCAAAACCAGTACCAAAAATGAAAGTGTTATTTAAAAAAATATCTGCAGACAAAATCGAAAAAGTAAAAATAAACAGATATTTAAGAGAGAAAATGTGTTTTTGACGACTTCTGTAACTTAAGTGTTTTTATTTAAATGGTGAACGATTAAGCCCTATAAGCCCCTCTTTGACTGTGCCCTTAAAAAAAAATTTCGGCTTCATGAGTGGTTTGATTGCCAGATTATAAAATAGGCAAAACATAGATTCATTTTGAAATAATAATAATAATAAAATGAAGAAGATATTGAAATTTTATAAATCATATTAATATAACTTAAAAACAACTATCTAAAAATTTTGGTGTCATTACATTTTGGTAAGTGCAATTTAAAAAATAATTACTTAAGTTTTTAATTAAATCAAAATATTTTATGCACTATAAACATTTCCATAAATGCTTTTTTAACAGTGCCTATATGAGGTGTGCATTACTGGAAAATGACTACTTAAGTATTCCAGTAATGGACACTCCTCTCAAAACTTTAAAAATTAATGAAATTTTATAAACGACATTAAATACATAAAATCCAAATTTTTCTTCAGCTACAAAAACAAAAAATGCAAATTTTGCAATAAAATAAGGAATACATAAATTTATTAAATGAAGCCAGCTCTTAGTATGATTTTCAATGAAAACACGATTTTCAATGAAAAACAGTGAAACTTAAAAACATTATTTTGTGCTTCCTGATTGGTTTAATTAAGAGTGTCAACAATAGTGCTAAATTATAAAATATGCAAGGGGGAGTTACGAAAAAAATAAAAGCTAAATTTTTATTAGTTATTTTTTTTTTTTTTTATAAACCAAAAACATTCAGGTGTGTACACTGCTGCTTCTACCCTATGATACTGCTACATCTACCCTATAGTATTCTATGAATGTGAGTTAAAGTTTTATAAAAAATATACTCGTGTAGGAAAAGGAAAAAATCCCTGTCGGCTGGGCCTATAGGCGGAGGTAGATTTCGAAGGGTGCTCATTTCAAAAATTATATGATTAGACATAAACATAATAATTACATAAAAATTAGACATATAATAGTTTAATAACTTCATTTGGCCGTTTATGAAAAATTTTTAATTTCATTTTTCTGCATAAACTGGTTTTATCAGAATCATTTTAAGAAAAATTCAGCTCAAATGCCCATTATGACAACATATTTTGAAATAGATTTTAAATTTATTAAAAAATCGACCAAAACAGTACATTATACAGTTCCTAAATAACAAAAAACTGTCAGTTGAAAGCATTTGAGAAAAAAATTGAATTTAAAAATGAGTCATAAAATAATCGATTTGTTGTTTGAATACATCCTTAATTCTTTAATCATGATTGCTTGGGAAAATTTTGTGCGAAATACTCACTTTGACAGCATTTTTAAAAATATTCTATCTTTATCAAAAAACTGGCCAATGCGTCACAGTATATAGTTCCTAAATAAGAGGATCTGTAAATTGGATGCATTTGAGAGCGAAAATGGATTTTAAAACGAGTCATAAAAAACGCAGTTTGCTATGTATTTTCAAATCTCGAAGACTTCGGGAAATTCTGTTCAAAATACCCTTTTTAGTAGCCTTTTTCAAAATATATTCTGTCTTTATCAAAAAACCGATCAATGCATCACATTATATAGTTCCTAAATAAGAGGATCTGTAAATTGGATGCATTTGAGAGCAAAAATGGATTTAAAAACGAGTCAGAAAAATACGCAATTTCTTATTTGAACACTTCCTTAAATTTTCAGTCATGATGATTTCTGAAAATTCTGTTCAAAAACCATTTTTGGTAGCCTTTTTTGAAATATATTCTGTCTTTATCAGAAAATTGACCAATGCGTCACTTTATACAGTTTCTAAATAAGAGGATCTACCATTTGGATGCGTTTAAAATCAAAAATGAATTTAAAAATGAGTCAGAATATAAGCCGTTTGGATTTGAGGTTTTTTCCTATAACTCCTATTTTTGTTTAATTTATTTTTGCTATACGAATTAGTTATATGAAAAACTTGTCAATATAAAAGTTGTAGATATTTTTGAGAAGATGTAAAATAAATTTAATCAGATTTGATATCTTAAAAATTGACGGAGTTATGGATTTTTCTCTTTTTTCAGCGCCCTTTTTCTTTTCGTTTTTAATTTTTTTCATCGGTAAAATTTGGTCCTATCAAAAACTTGTAAGTACAAAAGTTTTAGATAATTTTAAGAACATTTATAAAAAATTTAGTTGGACTTGATATCTTGAAAATTGACGAAGTTCTGAATTTTTTTCTCTCAAAATCCCTGTTTTTTTCGCCCCTTGAGCCCACTTCTAAATTTATCAAAAATCTGTCATGTATATACTTTTGGCCAATGTTTAAGAAGTAATATAAACTTTAATTAAGAAGTTATGGCGTTCTTTCGGTTTTCACAAAAACGCCCCCTATTCCGACCCCCTTGGTCCGATTTTGCCCATTAATGAACTCAGCCAAGATTTTATGTACCAGACAGACAGACAGACAGACAGACAGACAGACAGACAGATAGATAGATAGATAGATAGATAGATATAAACTGGTGCGATTGCAATAGATAGTATTTCTTACGAAATCTACCTAAAAATGAAGATAATATAAAATAAAAGAAAATGACTACATAAGTGTTGAATTAAGACATTTTTCTCCGGAAGGGATATTTCTGGCTCCGGGGGGGGGCATTATAGAGCTCCAGGGAGGGAAATTGCACATTTTGACCATTGAAAACAAAATCTCAAAATTTCCGGGAGGCATTTCAATGCTCCGAGGGAAAACCTCCCCCGAGACACCCTCTGAATTCAACACTGCTACATATGTTTTGTTCTTACTATTGGAAAAACAATTTTAATGAGTTATTTATCTCTAATAAATAAATGTCATCTAATATAAGTCAAACTGCAAACTTTTAAAATTACTAAAGCGTTTTATTCTGCAATCTTTGCGTCAGCGATTTTTTTTTTCCTCCGAGCAGAGATAGAAGACAACTTCCTGTGTAAAGTTTAACAACATTCTAGAATTTACTTTCGGAAAATAAAAAGTTGAAACTAAAATTGACTTACCGTTTTTTATGTTAAATATTATCCCTTGTTTGATGAATAAAAATCCTTTGTTTGATAAATAACATATGTGCAGTGCAACATCTTCGTCACTGAGTATTAATGGAGTATTATTGCTTTTTACTGAATTATTTGTTCTCCATTTTGACTCCAGATCAAGAAAATTAATCTATGTGGATTATTTTGAATCATAAGATATCGGAGTATATCATTCCAAGATCGAAATTTAAACTACTTTTCAGTGTTAATAATACAAATTAAAGTTTCACATTTGTAGACCGAGGAAACGAAACATAACGGACACGATAAAATGGCGGACACATTTTTATCATCACAACTGAGAAGACGATTTCTGATTGGCTGATGCGTAATACATATCTAAGGCACTTTTTAAGAGTGACCGTTGACTCTTTCAAAGAAGTGACACTCATTTTTGAAAACGAGTGCGTTTTAATAGCAAATAAGCGTAATTTTATAGGTTATATTATAAAATGTAGTTTTTGAAAAGTAAGAATCGACATATTTTGGTACTTTTCATTGTTTTACTCCATATATTGGTTCAACGTTGAGCGGGTATTTTTTTCAAGTGTATAATGCCGGGCTTTCACTCTCTTAAACGGAGTGAGATTTTTCACTCTCGACCATGGAGCGAGATATTTCACTCTCGACAACGGAGTGAGATATTTCCCTCCTTTTTAGGGAGTCGGAAATTCCACTCTTTAAAGAGTATTTGTATAAAGTTCACTCTAAAAAGAGTGAAAATGCAAATCACTCCTACAAAAAGTGAGCTTTTCACTCCTCCCAGTTTTAGAGTGTAGCGAGAACATCATTCAAAAAAGCCTGGGTCTTTAGAATCCGTTGTAAACATGCTAGTGATTGCAGTCCAATTATCTGCCGTAAGGTACATTCTTGGTGAATCAGCGTAAATCTGGCGAGGGATCTAAAATTTTGTGGCTGCTCTAACAAAGGAGCAAGGATACACGATTTAAATAAACTGCATATTCCAAATGTTACATAAAAAGGTGCCGCTAAGTTCGGGTGTATCTTCAAAATGTGGCATTACAATGCCGAGTTTCTCACTATGGCTAAATGTCAACATACCCGATATTTTGTTAAACATATTCTGCGTCATTTTTACACACCAAAGTCGATAAGGTTGTGATGTATATTTGTTCAATGGAACATTTCCTATGCTGCGGCTTATAAAACGCGTGCAATTAGCATCTTTCGGTTAAAATTGTAAACTTTATTCTGCTGACATAAACTGGCTCTTATATTTTTGTTTATATCTCATGACTAGATTTTTCTGTAATGTTTTGTTTTACTCTTTACATCTTTAGCTTTATATCGATAACTAATTGAAAGAACTATGAAGTTGCATACGCAGATGAATATGAAAATTTGATGCTGTTAGTGTTGTATATGAACTAAAACAAAAAGTCCATTTTACGGTTTTTGCAGAAGTTTTAGATCAGGAATAGTTTGAGAGAAATTGAAACTTATAAATTTGCAACGATCACACTTTAACGTCATTAAGCAGGGAGCTATGTTTTTCACAATTTCCATATATAAGAACTAATATACACCGTGTTTTAAATTACATAAAATTTGGCATTAAATTTTATTTGAGTACGTTGGCCAATAGATGACGCTACTATAGACCACAATGCACAGAATTTTAAGGCATGTTACAAAAATCCTTAATATTGTTTATTTGAACCGTTTGAATTAAAATGTATTATATGTATGATCTTTGTTAGTAAATGGAATAATTTATGCAACGCTATATTGTTTTAACAAATCTATTGCAAATTATGGAATTAATAAATTATATTAACTAAAATTTATGGCAAAAACATTAACATGACAGCATATACACAACCCCATTTAAACAAATGGAAATTTGATGAAATAAATCTCCGTATAACTATATACTGACCAAAATGGCAGCGAGAGACTTGTTCATCGATGAAGTAGATAGTAAGAAAAAGTAAGCAGACATCGAAAAAGAAACGTACGTTGTCTGTTAAACTAAATTTTAAAATCCAAAACTTTGTCTCCCCCCCCCCCCACCCCATTGACAATTTAAATTTCCTGTTTCATTCGGTTTATAATGACTAAACAAATGGCTATTTGATAGCAAATTTGTTAATTTTCAAATAAATCTTACCAGTGAATTGTTCAGAAATCCTCTTGAAAAGCTCTTGTATAGCAGTACTATTGCCAATAAAAGTAGCAGACATTTTCAAGCCTCTTGGAGGAATGTCGCAGACAGCAGTTTTAACGTTGTTTGGAATCCATTCAACAAAATGGCTGCTATTCTTGTTTTGCATATTCAACATCTGCTCATCTACTTCTTTCATGGACATGCGCCCACGGAAAATAGTTGCTACTGTCAAGTACCTACATTAAAATAAGTGAGAAACATCAATATGAATTCAAAAAATATTTACAAGCTTCCAATACTTTATTCATACCAGTGCTTTAATCATAAACGTTCTTATTAGAAAAATGCACGGCAAAAGTTAATTATATATTTAAGAATTAAAAATATGTCACCAGCAGGAATTTTATGCTTGAATCTGAAATTGACACCTTTAAACACTTTTAGAATACTTTAAATTTAGCCTTTTAATAAAGATGAAATGTCTGCAAACATTTAAAAAAAAAACGCATTTAAAAATTCAAAGTATCTTAGCTTACTGCCCATTGTTATCTATGTTTTAGTTAGCAAATTTATCGGATCTTTGTTAAATATTGCAATTATGCAGTTAAAATTTCACTTTATCCCTACTCGTGTTAAATGACACTATTAAGATTTCTATTTTGGAGTTTATTAGTATGCTTTATTAAAACTATTAAAAAGAATATTCAAGAATCGGTTTCAAAAATTAAAGGTTATATAATTTCTAGGCCTTTTGTCACCGGTAAAAGTGTAAACTGAGGTTGTACAAACATTCTAGATAAAAGAAATGTTGATCCAAACATTTTATAATTAAAAACTTTCGTAAAATAGACAGGGAATGGAGTTAAAGGAGCAATAAAATTATAACTTTCTCCTCCTCTACAAATTAGTAAAAA
Organism: Maratus speculifer; assembly: GCA_964019185.1. Taxonomy (NCBI): domain Eukaryota; kingdom Metazoa; phylum Arthropoda; class Arachnida; order Araneae; family Salticidae; genus Maratus; species Maratus speculifer. The sequence goes on from OZ025289.1 coordinate 303,954,802, forward strand.
AAATTGTCAAGAAGTTAACTGAAGTTGCATGAATATATTTCGCACGAACTGTACACTTACCTTATTTAAACAAATGCTTTTAAAAAGTCAACTGCCAAATTATTAAAATACTTTACTCTCCATGTCAATTCGAACTTGCCAATAACTTCAGACTCCGAGTAATCCTGCTTTTATCTTGGACCAATTAAACAGGGGAAAGAAAGATTCATGAAATTATTTCTCTAATCCTTAAAAAGGATTAAAAAAGTTTGAAGCCAGCATAGCTACTAATATTTTTTTAATATTACTTATTTTTGGTGACATCACAAAAATGTTTTTTCCAAAGCAGTTGTGAAACCTGAAAAAAATATCTTCATAAAATTCTTTATTCTCCGATTACTCTTATTGAACCAGTAAATTTAATACAATTTTAAAATTAGACTAGAAATACGAGTAGATTTATTCATAACCCTTTGCGCTATACCACCCCCTCTCCCTATTAACCCCCCCCCCAAGTTCCTATTTAACTTTTACCCAATATAGTACCTCATCATAATTATGTAAATACGTATCACCTATAGTTTGTCGTTCAGTCCGTCCGTCCGCATGTAACAACGCAAAACCTACCCAACCGGATCGTTTGAAATTTAAAATATAATTACATAATTTTGTCTAGTCATTTCAAATTCAATGAAAATCGGAAGCATGATCAATTAAAGGGACAATCTCAAGTATTCCATTGCGGTCAATGGGGCAAAATTATTCAAATGCATTTTAATGGCTTTACACTCATTCAAACATGATAAAATTGATATGCATCTATAAAGTACATATATACATTTTGCATAATCTGTGGTGCAAGGAATATTTGTTATTGATTTACAAGGCCACACAAAAGTACTCCATTACATAATGGTATAGGGAGAACATTGTTTGGTGCGTATTTTAATAGTAAATATTTACAAATTTATAGTTATTTACGTTTGTTTTTATAACGGCCAATTATATACACTTGAGATATGGGCCCTAAGGGGAATTGTCCTCCATGGCAGCCTTTTAAAGGGAACCTAACACGTATTTACGCAAAAAAATACGAGGTTAGAAAACTACGGGAAACTCTGAACGATCAGGCAGACGGCTACGATTGGGTTCGAACCCTGCACCAGCCATCTACCAGTTTCGGAGGCAGAAACTCTCGGCCACTCGCAGGGCAGTTATTTACGACCTTGAACCAACAATCTACAACAGTTACAGTTGTTATTATTACAGTTTATTACAGGAACATTTCTTTTTTTTTTTACCAATATCCATGTTTGTTCCAAAAATCTCGTTTTTAACAACGAGTTTGATGTGATAAAAACAAACACCCACCTGCCGTGACGAGGATCACATGCAGCCATCATATTTTTAGCATCAAACATTTGTTGAGTAAGTTCAGGAACAGACAATATATGATACTGTTGACTTCCTCTAGATGTTAGCGGCGCAAAGCCAGTGATAAAGAAGTGCAATCGAGGGAAAGGGACCATGTTTACAGCCAATTTCCGTAGATCGGCATTTAGTTGTCCTGGGAATCTTAAACATGTTGTAACGCCAGACATCGTGATGGATACAAGGTGGTTGAGATCGGTATAAGAGGGCGTCTGCAGTTTTAGAGTGCGGAAACAGATGTCATAAAGAGCTTCATTGTCGATGCAAAAAGTTTCATCCGTGTTTTCAACCAATTGATGCACAGACAAGGTTGCATTGTAAGGTTCTACTACAGTATCTGAAACCTGAAATGAATAAATAAAATTATGATATTTAAAAATTTAGAAGAGTGCCATTTACAAAAAACTATTAAATAAAACTTTCCCCAAATCATTTAAAAAAGGAGAAAAACATACAAACTCAAGAAGTTAGATGCAAATGGTAAGCAAAACTGAATCATGGTACCAATTTAAATTTTTGCAGATATATATTCGCCGATTAAATAAATTTACAATGAAATTTGAAACATTGTCATGGCATGTTTCGTTATTAGGCAAATCTGCAAACTTGAAAGATTTTCTGAAAAACACTTAAAATTTTTCTAGGACATTGCCAATATCTATTTTGAATTCTTTTCGAAAAAAAATGGCATACTAATTAAATTCAAAATTAAAATTAAATTTAAAAGTTAAAAAATTGCAGAAGCTATATTGCTCCAACGTATGAGGTGTTCAGGAATTAAGTGGATCAAATACTTTTAGAGCTATACTAGTATGTTAGATATTAATAAATCTAAGGTCCCCCCCACCCTCACAAAAAAGGTAAATGGAAAAATTACAGTCAAGGATAAACCCAACTATTAGATCTCAAAAGTGAAAAATTGACTTAATCCGCTTCAGTTTTGTACGCCTCATATGCTATAAATTTATGTCTATGCCAATCCCTCCCTCTCTCCAAGAAGTGCAGACGCAAATCCGGCATGGTGATCGCTTGTAATATAAATGCTGCAATAGTTACTAGACTAAATTTAAGAAAGACAAATAAGCGGAAACATTTTAAAAGTTAAAAAGAACTTTGTTAGGGGCGAAAACTAAATTTGACATGATTTATATATTAACTAAATAAATACGAAATAATTTAATGAGAGAAGAGTTTCTTCGAAACCCTAAAAACTTAATACGGTGAACGGGAAATTCAGTTTAATATCAATTCTGTAATAAGTAATTGGGATAGATATTTGAATAAAAACTTTTAGAACAGATTAAGTACCTAGGTTCAGGGATCTAGTCAGAATTCTTTCGATTCAGTTGCCAATGCTTTAACCAACTGAGCAATCCTGAACAGATTAGGCAAACATCAGAACTGTTCCGGTCAGATTTGTCAGGTTATTTCAGTTGGCATAGCACTGGTTGTTGAAGCAAGAGAACCCTGGATGAAATCCTAGCTAGAAAACTTCAACTCATCCCATTTACTTCTCAATTAGAATAAATTAAACTAGTTAAGTATTTCTAACACCTGCGTTTTTTTATTATTAGGTGTTAAAACAGCAAACCATATGCCCTAATTATAAAGTTGCCCAACTGAATGGGTACGGTAACACATAACTGAATATTTGCAGCTGAAAAGCAAAAAGATTCGTAATGTTACAAATTGGCATACAATTTTAGTTCATACTAAGTTACCTTTGGGGATGGCATTACACTGAAAGTGTTCATAATACGGTCAGGATATTCCTCTCGTATCTTCGATATGAGAAGTGTACCCATGCCAGATCCAGTACCTCCACCGAGAGAGTGAGCTAGCTGAAAGCCTTGCAGACAATCGCAACCTTCAGCTTCCTTTCGCACAACATCCAAGACTGTGTCGACAAGTTCAGCTCCTTCGGTGTAATGTCCTTTGGCCCAGTTATTGCCAGCACCGCTCTGACCTAGAAACAAATTTAATCAGATTCAAAAAGATATTTCAAAACATTGCAAATATGCAGAACAAGATAGGGTGCAAGAAAGGAGGCGTAAATTTGGTTCTGCATAAACTTAATATTAAAATTTATATATTTCTTAAAAACAGGATACAGTTATTTATATAGTCACAAGCATATTATCACAAAGTTCAACTGTCAAAACTATATTTTCAGATCTGTTCAAGTTTTTAAGGGGAAGACTATACACAAAGTCTATGTTGGACTTTAAGATATTCACCTAAGTTGCCTAAGTTTAATAAATATTTAAACTTTAAAGGAAGACCTAATTATTTACACAATACTTCCCAATAATCTTTTTATATAGTCTCAAAACTATGTTCAAGTTTGGATCGACTACAATATCCCACTTCATTTTATTACGTACATATTTACCGTTTAAATGACATTTTAAAAATTAAATAGCGAGACTACCCACAATGTGTCCTCAAAACTAACCTCACGTCTACCATAATTTTCTAGCTTAGTTTGTGGGGAAAAAATGATCCCCCTCTACGCACACACAAAAAAAGATTTCGTGCTTTAAGAAAGCGATTTCATTACTCCAAAAATCACGATGATACTAACAGTAACCATAGAAAATGTTTCATATCAAATCTTATTTCTAAACAATCTTATAACGGTTTTTCCTTGATAACCGATTGACAAGTTAACCGATTTTAATGAAGATTCTCTACAAACTTTTTCCTTTTTCTTTGCAAGGAGTGCGGGGCGGGGACGTAAATCGTGCGGAAACAAGTTTAACAAAATAAATCTTTCATTAAAACTTTAAAATCTTTACAATTTAAAATTTTTTATAAAACAAAAAATTGCAATAGCCTAAATTACATATTTCTTGATACATAAAACTTCAATCTTTCAGATTTCTAAAAAGGTCTTGAGTAAGTTTTATGACGCCTGAAAAATTCTGGAAAGGAATCCACTTGGACGCCAATTCCTGATAAAAATAAAGCTTCTAAATAAGAGTACTTGCAGGATAACATCAAAGACTAATCCGAAAGAGCAATATCTAGTATGGGCAAACTTTTTATATTCGATTTGTTACAACAAACAGGTCCAGTTCTTAATATTTCTTAATCTATATTCTAAAAAATGCCCGTTTTATAATTTAATGAATAGGAGGTCAACCTTTAAGGAGGCAAACACCATTTGGACATTAGCTTTAGAGAACAGACGTTTGTAAAATATCAATCTGTAATACTCTTCGCAAATTAGAGAAATGCTTTATTTCGCATTTAATTAACAGCCTGTGGCGTTTAAAAGAATCTTGAATCAAAACTAAATATATGTAGCATAGATTTTAAAAAACCCTATCTAACCAAATATCCATAATAGACGTATTCGTATAATCTTTCATTATCCAGTTCAAAGTCTATGTTGACAACATAAGACAAAATAGTTATAAATTACTCAAGTACTGTAACTATTTTAGTAGGTTTTACCAATAATTTTTCCCCCGCTTCTACTTAAAATTTTTGCAGAGATGTGGCGAAATAGAATTTTTGACTACTCCTTTAATCCCTTGGGTGTGGTGTGTGTGTGTGGCGAATAATTCTAAATCGCTAAAAACATGTTTAATTATTTTTTCATAAATTTGTTATACTGACGTTTTCGCTCACTGAAAGTGCTATTGCGATATGTCGAAAGATCTTAAAATTGCTCCCACCATATAAGACCTTAGATAGGGATATCGAAAATCTGTAAAATACAAGGGTGATAACTGCTCCGCTCAACAAGCGTAAAATGTTGACATTTTTTAGATACCAAAAAAATCTAATGATCGAAAAAATGCTAAAAATTTCAAAAAGCAGCATTGAAGACAATCTCAAAATATTAAAATTACAGAAAGATGACTGGGAAAATCATTGCAGTCAGATTTTTAGAGTGAAAAAACTGACGTAAAATGTTCTTTCAAGTTTCAATAAAAATCTCGTTAAAAATTACCAAAATCGCACATGGTGAAGTTCTATATATTAAGCTAAAAGTTTGAAATCAAATTTAAAATTTCCGGATGCCGAAAAATCGCAGAAAAAGCATTAGAATTGGCCAATTAGAAAATCACAGAAGGGTCATTCCACACCAAATGAGCAAATCAGGTGTGGCTGACATGTCACAGATTTTATTGAAAATCATCATATTGCAAATCACAATCATTTACGAGGAAAAGCAAAGTAGTAGAGTTCAGACTAGTTTATTTCAGAATCAAAAAAATTACATTAAAGTTGAGACAAAATCGAAGTCTTGTGTACATGCTTGAAATTTCAAGTTTGATTATTTGCCGTAGGAATGGAAAGATTGTAATAAAAATTATTTACACTTAAGAATGAATTACAAGTAACAGATTAGCATAATTTAGTAATTGTATTTTTATTTTATAATTAAAAAATAAATAAATAATAAAAAAAATCGTGAAAAAAATAAAATATTTCAATTATATGTTTGAAAATGAAGGACACTTATTCCAAATTCATTTTTTTTTTGCCATTATAGCTAATTGAATATATTTAATACATCTATAATTTAATTCATGCCCTTTTCATTCCTTTATGAGAAAAAAAAATAAATAGTGAAAACTGCTGATTAAAAAGTCAACATTTTTTTTCATTTTTTTGGAGACGAATAAAAGCTTTTAAAATTTTTAAACTCTTTGATATTACAGATAAAAGTGTATATTTTAAGTATACGGAGTTTTATTCTTGCTTTCAGTTTATTTTTGCCTCAAAAATATTTTAAATTTGTATAGAAGAAAAACTATTTTTTTCTTAAAATAACTGTATTTTAATCTTAAATTCAATTAATAAACATAGATGGCAGCACACGTCTATTTTTAGCAAGAAATTTCCAAAAAAGCGCGTGTTTTCAAAGAAAGATTGTCTTTAGAATGTCTGAAATATTAGTTTTTTGAACCCATTTTTGTTATGTTGGAAATTAAAAAGGCAGTATTGAAACTTTTTTAGTGTGTCATGGACTTATTAATTCTTAAGTACGTGTAATATTGTTGATGTAGGAGTTGTCCTTTAATTGTTTTTTGAGGTAACATAAAAGGAATAATTATGATTGTCATTTTTTTTAAAGTTTCTAAGTTTTATTGAAGATGAAGGAAATAAATAACTTTGAAACTTTGAGAATTCGATCTTCATACATAGTACTACATCTTGCATCAATTTCAGAGATGTTTTTTAAATCCTTTGATTTTTATAACATTTCAAAATTTTTAAAAAATTACAAAATTTCAATATTTACAACCAATTTTCGATTAATTATCATATTACCAAATTATTGTTACTCAATAAATATAAAGATTGATATCCAGAGATTTCAATATCATAAAAAAAGTTCATTTTTGTTAAATAGTTTTCAAAATATAGAACTTGAAACTTGCAACTTTCGACGATTATCCGCAAGCCATTCTATATCACAAGTTTTTTAAATGTCCAAAATTGATAAAATATTTAATTTTTCGTGAAAATATTTTGCACACATACATTTGAATATGAAATGAACACGTATCTCAAATTTTATTAAAATCGGATTCTATGCAGCCACGGCTTTTTTTACATTTTTGCTCATTTGACGTGGAATGACCCAGAAATGAAAATTTACTGGATAAACCGAATGCAGAAGCACATTAAGTTAGTTGAAAAGTGCTATAAACTGAAGAATGTTGCAATATTAGCAAGTTTATTAATAGTTTCTAATGCTAAGTCATATTTTATTGATTAGTTGGGATTAAATAAAACATTAACATACCAAAGATGAAATTATCAGGTCTGAAGAGCTGCCCGAATTCTCCTGAGCGAACCGAATCCATTGTTCCGGGTTCTAAATCAAGAAGTATAGCCCGTGGTACATATTTTCCGCCTAGAAAAGGAAATCACGATTAAAAGCTAAACCTGTAACTAAAAGCATTAAAAGTTCGATACATATCTATCTCATACCCGATGCTTCATTGTAGTATACATTTATTCTTTCAAGCTGCAAGGCTGAATCTCCATGATATATACCAGTTGGGTCAATTCCATGTTCACCAGAAATAACTTCCCAAAACTAAAAAGGTTTATGGCAATTTAAAACAAGATAAGTTATAGTAAAAAAAGAATTAAAATTCTATAAACACAGTCTGTTGCAACAGACCCCGATTGTTTCAAAGACAGACTTAATAATTGCCATGTTTGATACTTTACTAACAAATCAGGTCTTTCACCACTTGTAAAATATTTTACATAGTCGAAAGTTTTCGATCTCTGAAAACAATTTTCCATATTTAAAGATTACTTTGTCAGGTTAATATTTCTCTTTCACAGAAAAAGAAAAATGTTAGTTGTACAGCGACTATTATACATTACAAAGGCAACATTCTTATACTTCATTCAAGGTCGTAGCTAGAAGTGAACAATGGGGGGGGGGCTTGAGAATGTAGGGGGGCTCAATTTCTCTGACGTAGAAAGATAAATTAGTGCATATTCATATAGGTACTCTTTTTCTTACTAAGCTGTTATAATAACTTCATTCTATACTAAGAAAAGTACATGAAAGTTTTGAGTACATAACTGGTTCAAAATCAAACATGTTAGCTTCATATGTACATATAGGATGAGGGAGTGTTGAAACTTATTTTAGATGCAATTTCGTAATTCTAAAAAACTGAAAAGGTCTCTAAATTAAATTTTTGAACAGTATTTCATTTGAATTTTCGGAACAGAAATTCACTGAGTGACCTTGGAATTTTTGCCAGGGGGGGCTCAAAATATTTTAGTGGGGGTTGAGCCGTCCATAGCGCCCCCTTAGCTACGGTCCTGACTTCATTGCTTTGAGATTTTTATTACTATGCGTCTGTGGCAGTGCTTGGAGTGAATGTTTTAAAATGTACCTAGCTAAATTAAAGTTAAAAACTATACTTGCAAGAAGTTATCTATTTAATTTAATCGATTTAGAATGCATTGATCGTAACTCGTACACGTGCTGCAATTTCGAACAGTTATTTTACCCTAAAGAATGTTCACTTTGTAAATGTTAGAGTAAATAGATTGAGGGGCATGGGGATGGGCTAAGAGAAAAGTTTTCAGCGAGAAAAAAAAATGGAATAGGCTTGAAACTATACTTTTATCTTTGTTAGAAAATGTTTGATGAGTAAAAATTTTCTATTTCCTGTTTTCAACGGGTTTAGAGATTTTAGGGGTCAGATACCAAACAATATGGTTTTACAAAATGGTAAAGTCAAATTTTGTGGGTGCTTCTACTTAATAACTAAAGCATGTAATCTAATAAAACTTATATTCAGTTCCAGATATAAATTAGTGCTAATTAGTTTAGTGAAAATTATCAACAGGTGTCGACTTATGAAACATTTATCATGATTTCCGCAATAGCTATATCTTGAGAACTAATGTACGGATTTTCAAACTTCGAATTTAGTTAGTCCATAAAATGAATTTACGTTTTCTATTTTTTGATAGAAATAGGTCAACAGATTGCACTGCTATGCTCCACTTTTCAAAATTTTCACCGTAGCTCTCTGTTAAGAATTAATGCACGAATTTTCAAATTTCAGATTTTGGCATAATTTGTTACAAATCAGGCTTCCGTGTAAATCATCGAACAAGCGGCGTTGCTATACTGCATTTTGCACAATTTATGTTATTTTACCGATAATCATATCTCAAGAAGTAATGCTCGTAAATTTATACCATTAAAATTCCCATGATGGGCACAGACAGTCATTTAATTTGGGCAATGATAACGATTTTTGAAATATTAACATGGATGAGATAGAAAATTTTGGGACTGGCACATTATATTTTTTTTTTAATTTAAGTATCCGATGATCTATGGAGTTATGCTGGCTGTGGTGCAATTTAAGAGTCTTGTTAAATTGCTATAAATTAATTTGAGAGTCTTACAACTATTGCGATTTTATGAATTAGTCTCCACAACCAGACACTATTAAATCTTAAATTTAAATTCCAAAGTAAATCATAAAGGCTTTTGGATAAATAAAGAAACGACAAAAATTTTTCAACAAAAATTTCTCGTGTCCATTTTTTATTAATTTGAACTAGAAATCCAACTAATCTGCTTTAAAAAAATAAAGAAGTTAAAGCAAGGAGGTATATACCTTTACTCCGTTAATTTTAAATTTAATTTTTTTAATCTTGCACGAATTGTTTTGATCTGTGGTTAGAACTTAAATCTGCATTTTGTTTTGACGAATTTTGACTTCGTGTTCTACTAACATTAGTTTATTGCAGCATAAAAAAAGCTTTCAATAAATAGAATTATTAACAAGAAACTAGGAAATTTTCAGTGTATACAGGAATTTAGATCGTAATGCAGGGTTGCATTTTTCCAAAACAAATAAGTTGCAACTTAATAATTTGGACAGCTAAAAAAGAATATATATTACTATACGTATATAGTTAAAAATCACACATCAGGAATAGCTCATTAAACACTTGCCAACATTATCAGAATATTGTAAGGAAACTTCAACATTAGACAGAAAAAAAATACCGTTTATCAAAAAATCTATACGGCAATTATCAACCTATAGTCTGGAAAACAGGATTTTTTGTAACCTTATATAAACTAAATTGGATTTATACAGAATGATAAAATAAGTTCAAAAAACGTTCCAGAGCGTTGGAAAAAAACTTGTTTAAAAATTACAGGCGTAATAATGAAAATGTGCTCTCCTGTATGTTAAAGGTTTTATTATTCATTGCTCATATTGAGCCAAAATTACAGGTAAAAACGCCCTTAACATAAATATTACTTTCAGTAGTTATTAGTATAAGACAATATATTAAGTTCGTTATTTATAACAATATATGATTTGTAGTCTACAAACTTTGTTTACTAAACGAATATATTCATATAGAAAAACCATATACATAACTAAAAAATGCTTTTTAATCAAAATATGCCCTTATGCAATAGTGTTTTTAAATTCTCGTGTAGCTTTGTAGGATATTTCAAAACTAAACAAGCCACATATTATGCAAAAATCTAAGCTTAACAACAAAAGTACAAAACCAACGTCTTACCATTGCCCTAGTTACTAAAATGCAGGATTTGCATGACCCAGCATATGATAAATATTACTCAATATTCATATTACGCAAATTAATCCTATCACGAGACTTTGTATATAAAATGTTGAGTGTTTTGTACTGTGTTACAGAAAACAAGTTTTACAGTAGATTTTCATTAGGTTTGAAACACCAACATTAAAATGTACGACAATAGACTTTACTCCATACAATAGAAATAAACGAAATTATTTTTATAGTTTTAAAATTAAAACTATTGTGTGTTTTATTTACAGTAGCTAAAATTCCATGTTATACCTCAATAACATGCATCTGAAAATTACAACATTCATATCGGTTAAAGCGCAATCATACAAACTATGCAAAATCGAACATTTACAAGTGGAAAGTGCAAAAAATAAAACAGACAAATTAAACGTTATCAAAATTAATTCATTAAAAATATTAACTAAATAAAATACCTTTGCACCTATTTGATTCCCACATTGGCCAGCTTGAATATGCACAATCTCCCTCATTATTACTATTTTTTTTATTATTGAAATATCTTAAAGAATTCTCAAAATAATATCAGAGAGGGAATGAAACAGACGACATGTTCAGCAATGTCACCGGTAAGTAACCGGTAAGACTGGTTAGTTAACAATGCGTTCAGTGCTGCAACCGGTAAGCAACCAACGTCGTTCAGCACAAGTGACCGATGTGACCGGTAAGTGACCGAACTAACCGGGGGAAAAAATCTTGGTTAGTTGGGTCACGTGATCGGTTACATGTTATTTAGTTAAAAATAAATGACAACTTCAAATCAACAGGCGGTAGATTCGGTTTCGTTTTCTGCTGTTCGAAGTCAAAATGGAATATAGATAGCGCTACATGACATAACTAACCAGTGCGTCCAGAGAATCAGTCAATTGGTTAGCTACCGGTTACTTACCATTCCGGTAAATTACCGGTTACATTGGTCACTTTGGTAAGTTCGCTGAACACGCCCTTAGTTAAAAATAAATAGCAACTTCAAATCAACAGGCGGTAGATTCGTTTTCGTTTTCTGTTGTTCGATGTTAAAATGGATTATAGATGGCGCTATATGACATAACTAACCAGTGCGTCCAGAGAACCAGTCAATTGGTTAGCTACCGGTTACTTACCATTCCGGTAAGTTACCGGTTACATTGATCACTTTGGTAAGTTCGCTGAACACGCCCAGAGTGTTTATATACTTTCATTTTTCGATAACTTCATTTATTTTTCTGGTCACTAACTAGGGCTGTGTTCGGGGATTACGCGAGCTTAGCAGACGGGGATATGGAGTACATTCTTATCGCTGACGAGATATCCGTTCAGTACTCCTTACACTGTTAATAATTTGAAACTTTTGCTGCATCGTCACTCCACCGCTTTTATAAAAACGATTACTTCACAGTAATATGGAGCATTTCTTATGGGAACATTCTCTTTGGTCAAATAAGAGATATTCTATAAAAGTGGCGGAGTGGTGATGCAGCAAAAGTTTCAAATTTTTAACAGTGTACTGTGCTACGCTGTAAAAAATTTCACCCATTTGCTGCAGCGTCACTCCACATCTTTTATAACCAATGAGAATGCTCCACAACATGTAAAGTAACCGTTTTCTATAAAAGCGGTGGAGTGATGCTGCAGCAAATGGGTCAAATTTTTAACAGTGTAATGGGCACTGTAATTGTGCGCTCAATAACAGACTAAGAACAGATCACGGATTTGATTAATTACGGTGCTATTTATAAAGATAATCTGTTGCAAATAAAAGCGAGCTCGATGATCAAATGGTTAGAGCGTTGACCTTGAAATCAGACGTTATGGGTGCGAATATTTCGCGGGTAAAAGTTGGTTTATGATTTATTTTTATTATTATTGATTGCTTTTTATTAATAAATAAGACATTTTTACTAAAGATAAATTTTATATAAATAATACAGAAGCACATGTATCTCTATTATAATAATAAGATACTTATTTAAATACGAGAAAATGCGATGTTTTGCGAAGAAAGTTTTATATTTGAACACTCTTAATATTCTAAGTATCGTTCCAAAGTGATTTATATATGTAAAGCAAACAAAAAAAATGGTATTCTGCGAAAACATCCGTATACGCGTAAAATAATTTCTTAATTTCTTAATGTTTTCCTTTTTTCTTTCTTTCTTTTCCTTTTCTTTTTCTTTTCTTTTCTTTTCTTTTTTTTTTTTTTTTTTTTTTTTTTTGAAAATTTTAGAAGTTAGTTTTGTTGAGATTAGGATGCAGATATATGCATGCGTGGATATTTTACAGTGTTAAAATCAAAATGGAAACTATTATAAAAGCAAAATGTAAAAGACATGCATTATTTAACTTAAAATATCTATTCACATATTTTTTACAATTAAAGTACAATTAGAATGTTTATAAATTTTCTATTGAAAGTTTAAATAAGTGTTTTGCTTGTACTAACATGATTTTGGATGTCGTTGGTTTCTCATACTTTATGATATATTTTAGCCTGTTATCCACACGGTATTTAAATAAACAATCATTAAATAAGAAATAGGGTAACATCCCAGTAATTGGCAAATTAAGAATTTTTCTTTAAACTTACATCAATTTTCATTACCAAGAAATAAAATATTTACTTGCAAACATTTTTAAATCAAAGAAAGCACATCTGTGCATCTATTTTGCCCACTAAAAGCAAAAATGTTAGAAAAAATATTTTTATAAAAATAAATTTATAAAAAGTTGCTGTGGTCACCAGCAATTGGCACCTAGAGCACCAATGTATGATACCTTGTGATCCAGTAATTGTCACATGTTTATATTTAAAAAAAATTATATTTTGCATTGGATATAATCGCTTTAAATGAATTTACTGTAGATGAAGATGCTATATTTTAGGTTTTTGAGAGAAAGAAATCAGCATATTAGTCTGAAATGTGAACAATTTAAAACAATATAATATATTTATATTAAGATCCAGTAATTGTCATGCTGTCTCCAGTAATTGTCATATGAAGCTTTAATGGATTCCAATTACTGATTATATTTCATATTTTCAAATAAAAACAACTGATAAACAAAATTAGTCTGTAACTAACTTAGTGTACTGCCAAAATAAGTGGTTTAATCTCAAATCCTGCGATTGTAATTGGAATAGGTGCCAATTACTTGGAACTAGCAAAATTAAAACACCATTAATTGGCATCTTTCATTAATTCAAAAATCCAAATACTTGTGTCAAAAATACTTTTACCCAATTAAAGTAACCCTTTTCAACTAAACAAAACTGTTGTCAATTAAAATTTAAAATATATTAGAAATCAGATAATAATGAATTGAAAAGCAAGCCTTTCTTAAGCCAGAGAAGAAGCATTTGCAACAAAATGGCTAATTTGATTCAAACCTTAATTGTTTCTCTTTCCTAGGTACTATTGTCATCTAGTAGCATAAATCGAAATTATAATCTTTCAAATAAAGGAGCATATAACTGGTATATGGACTTGCATTTTTAAAAGACTGGATATAAATTTTATTTAGGACATGTTTGTAGGATGTGCCAATCATTGGTGCATGCCAATTACTGGGGATGTTACCCTATATACATACTAAAACTTTCTCTGAAAAATTGTCTAACTAACAGTGCAAATTCCATTGAAATCCATCCAGTATTGTAGATTACAAATCATTCTTGTTATTGGCGATTCAAGCGCTCAAATATTCCATCTGGTAGAGACAAGGTGTAAATTCTCGCTTCAGGATAGAGCCGTGTAAACGCATTGGATTACATGCCTTTTAAATTTGTTTAGAATAATAATTCTTTTTCACAATTTCAGGTTTCCTGTTACATTTATATTCTGTCTTATATGACGAAGTAAAAACTGTACAAATTTTAATACCTAAAACTTTTAAATGCATTTACAATAAAAAAAATTAACAAGGGTATTTTAACATCAGTAAAAGGGAAAATAAAGGGGCCTGTAGCGAAGACTGCGAACTTCGTCTGTATAGGCCGTTTCAGTTCCCAATATGTGTATATCTCAACCCTGGTTTATTAACAACATTCTATTTAACGCGAAAAATATAAAGCAACTGATAAATTATTTTTAAATAAATAAAAAGAAAATTATTAAAAATTTAAATCATCAATTGAATTGTTAAATTGTAACTGTCAATTGTGTCAGTACCCAACTATGCGCAGATAAGCACAAAACGCACAATCACGTGATCAAATAGCCCAGAAAAATTGGCTCAGATTTGATTTGATCTGGCCAAAATTTGGCCCAGATAATTTTTTTTCGTCGCCCGCGCGAGCTTTGACCAGGGTTGGTGGCTATATTTTAAGAGCTGATAGGGCTTAATTAGATAAAATAGATCACATGATACTTTTCCGGAATATTTTGGATTTTATTTGAGTGACCACAGGTATATATTTATGTTACGAGAATCATGCTTTGGAAGGATAAAGAGGTATAGAATTTGTATTTACCAATGTTCAAAATTGTTAAATACAAATACTATATCTTATATGACGATATAAGATATATGTAGTATTAAAAATAATGCAATAATTGAGTAATTTAAAAATTCCTTTTTTCGATTAGACCTACTCCATGCAGAAACTTCTGAGCGTGCGCGCGCGCAGCGCCGTTGATTCCCGAACACGCCTTAGACTTCATAATTGAATTGACCACGGAGCAAAAAGCAGGAGGGGAAAGTAGTGTTAAAATTTTGCCTTGCGAATTTTTTGACGATAGGGGGCGACACCGCTGCATGTGGGCTGTCGATCGATGCTTCTGCAGTGCTTTTCAATGGAAAAAAATGATCATTTAAAAAAAAAAAAAAATACGAGAAATCTGAATTTTTAGAAAGTTGTAGAAACGAAAATAAGGTTAATTGAAGTTTTCTTCGCAACATATATATTTTTTTATAGGTATTTGGCGCTTCATTTTCGTTTTTAAGCCATTTAAAATACGAGATCATTCTGACAAAAACCAAAGGGCAGGCCATTTAAACACATTGACTATCGCGGATTAAAATGACTGTTGTAAGTAAGTTGAATATCGCAAAGAAATAGACTTATGATTTTTAGAAATTAAGTATTAATCAAATATTTTGGAGTAAATTTTAATTTTGCGTATAGTTTTTATAACCTTAGAACATTTTAATAAACCATAACTTTGGATATTTGTACAATTAATGCATGTAGAATTAAAGCAAATTTTTATTTTAATTATTTGGAGGGGAAAATTTTTTTTTAAATTATAGGATCTCCAGAATACACATTTAAAATAATTTAAACATTGTTTTTTTTAATTATTTTTTTTGATTTGCTTCTATCTTTTATTTGTGATTGTGCAGTAAAAATAAATCTATTAATCAAAATTTTTCTTAGCTCGTTCAGGAATTTTTGCTTTTAAATCCCCATCTTTTCCATCCGGACATTCAGGCCCATGTGAAAAGGGAGGGGGGGGGGGTCGCCCCGTCCGAGGAGATTGAGGGAGCACGAAATTTATTCTACCAGCACCATTTTTTTTTTAAATTTCCTTCTATCTCTACAAGAAGAAAGTATTGGATTCGTATAAATTTTCGAATTATGGTTTTCGACGGATTGTACACGTTTTAGGGGTTAGAGGTTCCAAAAAACATGCTTTTATAAAATATCTGTCTGTGGCAGGTATTTTGTGGGTGCTCTATTTCAAGAAAAAATTCACGGAATTTAATAAAAATCGATATTTAGGTAATACCCTGATATAAATATTGCTGATTAGTTTTTGGCGTTAATCGCTCAACAGGTGGCACTGCTATGCTTCATTTTTTATGATCTACGCAACAGCTGAATCTCAAGAACTGGCGCACGGATTCTAATAAAAATTTAGTTTTAGGTAGTCCCTGATATAAATTGATGCTGATCAGTTTTTTGTGTAAATCGCTCAACAGATGGCGCTGTTATGCTGCATTTTTTACGATTTACGCAACAGATGCATCTCAAGAACTACGCATAGATTGTAATAAAAATTTATATTTAGGTTGTCTCTTATTTAAACTGATGCTGATCAGTTTTTTGTGTAAATCGCTCAACAGATAGCGCTGTTATGTTGCATTGTTTTACGGTTTACCCTACATCTGTATCTCAAGAACTACGCACGGATTTTAATAAAAATTTATATTTAGGTAGTCCCTGATATAAATTGATGATGATTAGTTTTTGGTGTAAATTACTTAATAGGTATCGCTGCTACATTTCATTTTTTATGATTTATGCAACAGCTGTATCCCAAGAACTAATGCACAGATTTTAATAAAAAATGATACTCAGGTAGTCTTGATATAAATTAAAGCTGATTAACATTTGGTGTAAATAGCTCAACAGGTGGCGCTGCTATGCTGCATTATTTACAATTTTCACAACAGCCATATCTCAAGAACTAACGCATGGATTTTCCAGCTGTGTATTATAATAAAGATCCGTATTGAAGCTTGTGTCAATTTTATAGAAAAAAGAGTCGGAAACTTCAGTTGGCGAGATAAAATCGAAACAGTTTTATATTTTATGGACCAATGAATTTGTATAATATTAATTAATTCATAAACAGTAGATAAAGAAATAATAAATATTACTTATAAATGCCATAAAAATGCATAAAAAACCTTTGACTAATTAATGTTTCGTAAAATGTACAAGTCTTTTACACATTAAATAACTTTGTATTTAGACACAAAACAAAGTCTGTGCTTTATTATTCCGCATAACATTTAAAAAACATATACACTAAGATTTATTGACAATAAAAAATCTGAATTTAAATATAATTACAAGCAAATAGCTTTATATTAAAGCCTAAAAAAATCACTCACTTGTGGAGCACGGAATAAACTTAATTTTTGTTCCCTTCGATTTTTTTTTTTTTTTTGGGGGGGGGGGGGTCTATTATAGCCTGTTTTACATCCAGGAACACAGCATTTATATCCCATCTTAATTTATTTTATGAAATATCAATATGAGACATAAACGAATAAAATAAAATATCTTTTAATTCGAACATATGCAACTTAGGCATAAAATCATATTGAACGTCTGCTAAAAAACCAGCGTACATCGTATCGCCGCCCCCTCACTATTTACCAAAATTTCCCTTTGTATTTTCGATGAGTCATGTGCATTATGTTTCTCCTCCTGTTTCTTACTCCATGGAATGGACACATCCAGTAGAACTAAAAGTGCTATAAGTTGACTGCGACTTGTCAGTTTCACCGTAGTTCATTTGCTGTTAGAGAAAAAGCTTTTGCATCATCAGATTCCCAAGTATTTGATTGGCTGTTGCTGGCGAATTGCATTATTTCAAGCGTCAAATCAAGGCAACACTAGATACCGGGCTTGCACATTCCTTATCACGACGTCACAAAAGGTGGCTGGTCGCTGTCAACGACATCCAGTAATTGGTACAAGACGATGGGTGCGTCACTTTGAGCCCTGTTTGTACCAATCGCTGATAGCGGTCAGCCAATTTTTGTGACGGAATGATAAGGAATGAGCAAGCCCAGTATCTAGTGTAGTCCTGGTCAAATATGAGCCGACAGAGGATGAGAGCGTTCAGAGACAGAAAAACGCGTTACTCGGAAAATTGGGGAATGACGTCATACTGTTTTCTCGGTGTAAGGTTGGGTTAAAACGAGTCTGAATGCTTTGTGGGAAAATTATGGGTACTTTTTATTTACATTAACAAACATGGCGGCATTTAGATTTTGATAGTGCAAATAGATTATTCCTCAGGTGAGAAGATTATGATAATTTCTTTATTATCACTCTTCTTTGACAGGAAAGTGTTCCAAAAGTCCCTTTTTATGAGATTTTTATTAAAAGTAATTTTTTTTTTAAATTTTTGTACTGGGAGGAGATAATACAAGGAAATTTTACAACACTAGAGAGATAAAACCGGGAGCTCCACACAAAAAGTGTTTGCCAGCGGGATTCGGATCTACAATTTCCTATTCTTGCAAGCGATTACAGTGTTAACCACTTCACAGTCTGCCCCGAGATAAGTCGGGGGTAAAAGCACTGTTTTCCCATACCCATCGCCGGTTATGTGGAAAAATTTGAAACTATTGCTGCATCGTCACTCCACAGAAAACGATTACTTCAATGTATTATGGAGCATTCTTATAGGTTAAACAGAGATATTCTATAAAAGTGGTGGAGTGATGATGCAGCAAAAGTTTCCAAATTTTCACAGTGTAGCAGCGTAGGTATTCCGATTAATAAATAAATCTAAAATATTTCCAAAAACGTTTCACAAAACAGTTACATTAGGATTTTTTGCGTAATTTTTTTTCCAAGCACAGGGCTACACTAGATACCGGGCTTGCTCATTCTTTATCACGACGTCACAAAAGGTGGCTGGCAGCTATCTGCGATTGGTACAAACACAACAAGCTCGCACTCTGATTGGTTGTTACTCTCGGCACTGTTTTCATGTAACTTGGCGATAATCATACTTGGCGTAGCGATAGATGCTTTCTTCGAGTTTGATTTCCTTCCGAACCGAGTACAAAGTAACTTTTCTCTTGCAGCATTGGATTGGATGGAACGTGTCTTACTGAAAGCTGTACTCTTTAAAAGTTTTTACACACAAGAACACAAGACCACGAGGATAAGAATGAATGAAGAATAAGAATGAGTAGATTAGGTTATAGGTTTACTCGTTCACTTACGAGCGAAGTATTTTTTTCCAAGTATGGTTATCGCCAAGTTACATGAAAACAGTGCCGAGAGCAACAACCAATCAGAGTGCGAGCTTGGGCTTGGAACGACGAAGGTGCTTGGAAAAAAAAATTTCGCGGATTTTTTATATAAAGCGTAGATCCAGAAATTCGGTCTGGCTCGCCGGCCCATCGGCCGAGTATCAGTGATGCATCCTCTTCTAGAGAAAACTTTGAATCCCTCAGCTGGTCCATTTTCGGTACATTTGTAATAATATAAAAGCGTAGCACCTATTGTAGTTATCTTGCCCGTCCGTCTATCTGTCTACCTGTCCACATATATACAAGGTATAATTTTCCCAATCGATTAGTTTGAAATTTAATATGTACACTATATTGCCATTGATTATGGGACACTTGCGATTTTAGACATTTTACTAAATATATAGAAAAATACATAGGAATCATCTCGAAACTCTTAGTGTATAAATATAATAGTATACATCATACATCTCCGTGAAGATTTTTTACCGAAACTCCATAGGGGACCGTCAACAAATTAAAAAAGAATGAATATCTTTCGAATAACCCTGTCAAAACTAATGTAGCAAAAGCGCTCAAACTCTAGATTATGACTGAATGCCTTATTGTAATACACTGTGTTCATTTTTATGCAAATAGCATGCATACTCGTAGAGTAATTAAGGTTTTTATAAAAATGGCCCCAAATTTTTCTAAGTTTTTCCCTTATAATTTTCAGAGTTCTTAATATAAAATAATATTTTTTTTTAGAAAATATGACAAACAACATTGCACACAGTATCCTGTAATCCGAATTAAAAAATAATAAAAGTTGTATGATAAATGAGTAGGTTTACTAAATAATTTTTTACTGCGCATGCGTCAAAGATATCAAAATTTCATTTGCATATTATGTTAGCTAAATGTATAGAGCAACTTTTGTAAAAGTCTCAAAATTATGGCTTGAAAATTCTGAAAGTAATCGTCTATAGAAAAAGGACAAAATCCGTTGTTTCCAAAATGAAGCAAAAAAATGAGGGATTTTATCCAAAAGTAGTCGTAACATCCCGTATTGTGTATTCTATATTGACACTAATCAATGAATATATGGATACAACCCCTCTTGTTTTTGCTTCATTTTGAGAATAACGGATTTTCAACTTATTCAATTGACGATTATTTTCAGAATTTTCAAGTTATGATTTTGTGACTTTCACAAAAATTGCTCTATACATTTAGCTAACATAATACGCAAATGAAATTTTGATATCGTTGACGCATGCGCAGTAAAAAATTATTTAGTAAACCAACCCATTTTGTATACAATTTTCATTATTTTTTAATTCTGATTACAGGGTACTGTGTGCAATGTTGTTTGTCATATTTTCTGAAAAAAATATTGTTTTATATTAAGAACTCTGAAAATTATAAGGAAAAAACTTGGAAAATTTTGGGACCATTTTTATAAAAACCTTAATTACTCTGCGAGTATGCATGCTATTTGCATAAAAATGAACACAGTGTATTACAATAAGGCATTCAATCATAATCTAGAGTTTGAGCGCTTTTGCTACATTAGTTTTGACAGGGTTATTCAAAAGATATTCATTCTTTTTTAATTTGTTGACGGTCCCCTATGGAGTTTCGGTAAAAAATCTTCACGGAGATGTATGACGTATACTAGTATATTTATACACTTAGAGTTTCGAGATGATTCCTCATGTATTTTTCTAGATATTTAGTAAAATGTCTAAAATCGCAAGTGTCCAATAATCAATGGCAATATAGTGTATAATCGTTGCAGGTTTATGTGGAGATATTTCAAATTTTATGAAAATTTAATCAAAATTTAATAAAATATTACAGGGTTCGCACAGTTCTACCACTAAATTTTAAGAATATTTTCGAAGTGTTTCATTGCAGAAAACATCGTAAAATCTGCGAATGAAGGTGGAGGTTACGAATGTTGTGGTTTAAAAATGAAATGTAAATTTTCTTATTTTTAATAGTGGTGACAGTGTCCTTGGAAATTCCAATGAGTGTACGAACCTTGTATTAATAAGTTTTTTCATTATGGAAAATCTTATTTTGCGTAATTATTACAACAATATAACATGATATGTAATGATTTTAGACTACCATGGTAATTACGTGAAGATAGAGTCGTATTATTTCCGTAAAACTGAATTTAATATGCATAATGACAATAAATTTTGTAGCCATGTATTTTTGCGTAAGAGTGCAAGAACTATTGCACTAAGGTCTGCGTATTTCTAAAACTAATTATAGAACAAACGCACCCCATTTTCCGCGTTTCACGTATAATTTCTGGGTTGTTTTCCCTGTTCGTACACATATATTAGAGCATGCATACTATTTGCTTGGATTCTTTTATGCATCACTTTAAATCAATAGATATAAACGCAAGAAAGAAATTTTTATTATCACAAAATTTACAAGATACACCGGGAAAATCAAAAGAAAAAAAAAAAACTGAAACCAAAGAAAAAGTTTTCAAAGGATAAAGATAGAACATTGCACCCTCAATAGAATCCATGTGTTTCAAAAAGCACTTGAGAAAAAAGGAATGAATAATGAAATGAAAAAGAAAACACGTACTTTGTTACTGCTTGGAAAACATGGTTTAGTTTCTCGCTTAAACGATTGTTTTACTCAACCGAACTCGAAAACTTTAAAGCGCAGTTTCTAATTACTTAATATAATTATTAAAATACTTTTTTCACGAACAAAAATATAGACATCAGATGATGCCGAGGTTAATTGTTCATAAAAAAAGAAAAATTATAGAAAATATTTTTAAATCTAACTTATACTACTGGTCAAATGAAAATTTAAAACTGTTATTTTTTTATTATATATAATAGTATTTCATAAATATAATCCTAATCCTTTCTTCAATTTTAACAATTTTGCAGTTTACGGTACCGACGTACCACCACCAGATAAAATATTAAAACGTTTTTCAATTTTGGGGGCAACCTTTTGATATAAAATGATTGACATTTCTTCACATTATAGATATGTATGATTAGTAAAACAATTAATAAATCGCATTATTTCATTATCGATAAAAGTTCATTTACAGTTACGGAAGTAAATACAACTTATCTTGCTGTAATTTTATCATTTTTATTGACACATTTTTTCTAAAGAATTCTGGAACTTCAAAACAGCATTGTTTTACAGAATTCAAAACCAGTCATGTGTTTATGTGTTTTATTTTATCAAATTTCAAATAATATTTAATCTGTCATTGCGTTTTTACCCAAAATTTTTATTAACTGATGTTATGGTGGACAGATAAGCGTTATTGCACTGTAATCAAATTAAATTCTTCTTTTAATAAGTAGTAGTAATCTTGAAGTAAAAGAAAAAAATTACACTCATAATAAATTTTACTTAAAGCATTCATAAAAATACTATTTTTCAACGGTTTGATATAAATAATACTGTTATTTAATGTCATTCAATATTAATTTTATTAAAAATAAGGTATATACTATTTTTTCGCTCCACTGTGCTTATTGAATCAATTTCTTGCACCTGAACTTAAATATTTTAGTAGGATGGACAACATTATCAAGGATCCAATAGTTTGTTGGGATAGAAAAGTACCAGATACAGGACTCGAAAAATTTCAGAAAATCATAGAAAGAAAATACAATGTTAAATTTGGTAAGTGTATAATTTTTAATGATTTGCTTAATTTCACGAAACTGCCTTTAGTTTATTGTGAATGTTTTCTTAATTCTTTCTAAACGTAATATGATTATGTTAATATGTATGCGTGCAAATATGTCGTAAAAGGTATATTTCATAAAAATAATAAAAAATGCAATATTAGCATTCATCTGTAACAGAAAACTCTACTGAAAACTTTAAATACAATAAATGCAAAATAAATTTTAAGTAATTATTTCCAAATTGTCTTTTAAGTTTCATAAATACTAATGTTTCTTTATTAATAAAAAATAACTAAAATTAATACTTGTAACAATGTCTGTATGTAAATGATATTATAGCATTTTTATATGTTATTATTTTTTCTAAGGGAAATTTAAGTTTTGAAAAAAATCAGTATTTTTTAAATTTTATTGAGTAAAGTGCTTATTAATGCGCAAAATTTTAAAATAAATATTTTTTACAGTTTCAAAATCTTAAAATAATGTATATTTGCATTTTTTGCAGATACATATTGGGATTTGCATAAATGGACTGTGGAAAATTACACAGCCTTTTTAGAAGAAATGTGGCAGTTTTTTGATGTAATACATTCAAAACCGTATGAACAGGTAAACATTTATATTTTTTATATTTATTTTCTTTTTAATTATATGCAGAGTTGCCAAGTCTATATCTCTTTGCTCACCAATATTATCTTAGAGAAAACTTTGTTGTTTTGAATTACAGAATATTCCTGTTACATAAAACAACATTTTCTGTACTAAAGTACTGTTATTATATTAATTTCAATTGCAATTTGCAAATCAACACTTTTAAACCAATAAAAATACGCCTATTTTGACTGTTTTCATGTTTCAACCACATTCCCTCAATCCGAGTCATTTTCAAAGCAACAAAAAATATTCTAAAACTTCAGAGTATATGAAAAAGCATGGCTAATCAGACAATCGTGTCGAATAATGCATGTTTCCATTTACGTATAAAATTTCCACCTATAGCTTTTTCTTATGGCGGGCTTTTCTAGCAAGCACATCAAATATAATTCGGATAATGAATTAAATAACAAATAAACCTGAAATTTAACACCAAAATTATATTAAACACTATACAATTTGTTGCAAAGTCTCCGGAAATTTCGAAATTACAATTTCATAAAAATTTGAAGTTCTATCATTTTCTTAAAAATACTTAAATTTGAGCAGACAATTTTGAAAAAAAGTATTTCGTCATCGTCTAGCGTAACTTCTTAATGGTGAAATCTGTATTCCGTTAATTATAGTTAGTAATGAGTAATTACATATTTAAAATTTTCAACATATTAAAAAGATATTGCACGTGATCATTGAAGTGGTCCCTTACGAACATATCTAGACATGATCAACGAAGTGCTGTTCCAAAATTCCACTCATCGACACTCCTACTTTTTCGCAGCATACGCGTTTTTCGACATTCAAAATAAATCTTGACAGAAAAAAATACACGGAATGTTTGAAACAAGGCTGTAATAATTATTATTCAATTAATAAAGCCCAACATGAAAGAATGTCTTTGTTAAAATATATTCTTAAACTTTCATTGTAACTTGCAGAAAAAAAAAGAAAAAAGAAGAATTGGGAACATTTTAAATTTGATGTAAAATTGGCTGCATTGTGGGATTATATCTTCATCTACAGGCATTCTTGATATCTAGTATTCAAGAATCAATGAAACACCTGTTTGTGTGTAACCAAATTTTTGCATTTTTTGGAGCATCCTACTGGTCCCAAATACAACTCGTCCTAAAATAAATCAACAGTTTTTAAGTGGGAGTAACAAGACAACAAATCGGTAATTTTAAAGCTGTAGTAAGAAAGCTTAACCCTTTCACTCCCAATGAGTCCAAATGGCATCATAGGCCCAATGGCCTTATTATTTTTTATACATTTAATTCTCATATTCAGAATTCATACCAGAAAATTAATATAGAAATACTTGTTTTATTTAATAACAGATATTCAATTTTAAATCAAGCGAAATTTATAGGTATAAATTTTTAGTGTAAATTCAGATTCTCTGAACTACGGAAATTCTACAACGCATTCTACCATGGGAGTGAAAGGGTTAAAATCTATTCTATTTTAAGATTTTTTTTTTTAACGATACATGTACATATTTTAAATTACAAAAAATGTAATTTAAATAATCAAAGGAAGAAAAACTTGTGTCTCGAGAAGCAAAAGATTTTCTGTTTAAAATGTACAAAGTGATATAAACAAAAATCGTGAACTATTGAAAAACCAATATAACAACCATAATATGTAAATATACATATATATATATATATGTATATATATATATATATATATATATATATATATTGCCATGAAAACAGGCTATTCATTGTTGCGCCAATTCATGATTGCTTAATGGCGATGTCTGTAGCTTAAAGCTACAATTCGCAGTACTTCCTGTTAGGCTAACAACACATATTTTAAATTTCGATCATTGTTTTCACCTCAAAAGTTACCTTTTTTATGGTCGTTTCACTCTCTGTAATGAATCAATTGACTGTTTCGAGAAATATTAACTAAATAGACATACTCCGATTTTTATTAATTAATTAATTAATTAATTAATTTTCGAATTGATAAACTGGGAATTAGAACGTTACTCATCTAAATCGTGGTTTCCTATACTACGATAGGCATACCCAGGGCTCGCACCATTCCTAAAATTTTCATACTTTGCTATCAGTATTTTAAAACAAAATCTCCGTGGAAGGTACCTTTAACATCTACAATAGAATTATACAAAAATAATACTGTTTTAAAATTGTGGTAGGAAAGTCTGAAAATTTTAGAAACGGTGCGAACCCTGGCATACCACTTTTGTTAAGCAAACTTCTGTAAGCAAAGCTCGTATAGGAAAATATAACGGCAAAACTGCAAACTGCATTTTTTTCAATTCAGAAGTTAGTATTGACGTTATGCAAACTAGTCAGGAATACTGCGTAATTTTGTTGGAAAATAATCATTTATAATTTATTATATAATGTTTTGAATATCACTTCAGGCTTTTGTTGGATAAGAAAATACACAATATTTTTCATTCATAATTGAATTCATTTTGTATTAAATTTAATTATGATGTTACGCGCTGTTATTTGAATATTAATAAAAAAAGTGTAATCGAAGTATTAGTTTAAATGATATAGTAGTTCGATTTTAAATGCTAACATTACCTTTATAATGGCGGTACGGCGAAATTAAGAGTTTTGATTTGGTGATACACCAGTCCAAATCCCATGATAAATTTTTGCTTTAATACACAAGATTTTTTACTCGGTCTCTCGAATTCATTGTAAGAAATCTTTCAAATTGTTAATTTGTAATATGTGCGATCCGACTTACATTTTTTGTTTTAGATAAACCAATTGAATTTCGTCTGTATAAATTCTGCAGTAGGAAATAAAGAAGTGCCAACTAGATTGTGCAGTTGAAATCCACTTATAGCAATAATCCATTTGTCAATCTCAAGAATTCTACTAGGAGTAATACTACCAGGGAATACAATCTCGAAACAAACTTTTTATCCCAGAATTCCGATATTGCTTAGACTCGAGTTTTTAGATCCCGGGACCAACCCAGAATTTAAGAAAGAGATTGTTCTTCGAGATTATTGTTTTGAATTTTAAAGCTTTCCGCATATTATGTTTATTTATTATTTCGCGATATGCGCCATATAACGAGAAGCTGTTAAGCTGTTGTATTTTGTACTTTTATTATTTTTCCTTGCAGGTATTGGTAAAGACAGGGCCTGGATTTTTGGATAATGAGTGGTTCAAAGGAGCAAGACTCAATTATGCTGAAAATATGCTACGGATAAGAGATAACAGGATTGCTTTAATATGTCTTGGTACAAAATATCGTTAATTAGTTATTTCTTATTATGAGTAATTTCATTTTTTTTCTTTTCTGTCAGTCAAATGAAAATTTTTAAAATGACTCAAAAATCCGTCTATCGGTTACTGACGCTAAATTATGGAGAATATATTTCTGTGTATTTTACTGTTATGTACAGACGATAAAGTTTAAATAATTAAATAAAAGTTTAAATATTTTATCACAAAGTATTATATACCATTATTGATGCATACAAACGCGATGTATGTAAACATCGCAATCATCCATGATCCGGAAAACTATATCGAATATGTTTAAAATGTTTCTATAGAAAAACTAATGAATGATCAGAAACCAATAGATTTAAACATTAATATTTCGAAAAGTTCAAAAGACACTTATATTTCGAAAAAAATTATTTTAAACAAGTATTTGAAAACTATGAGGATTTATTATTTACTGAACTTGCTTTCCTTCACCTTCTGCAATCTGTTTCAGAAGATAAAGAAAACTTTTCCTTATCGTTCATAACTTTTAGGTTACATCACAAAAACTTTTCCTTATCGTTTATAACTTTTACGATTTCGAAAAATTTTTAATCAGCTTTTTTTTTTTTAACAGTGTGATAAAATTTAATGGATTCAGAAGGCCATTAAAATTCTGCAAACATTTTAAAAATATACAGTCAACTCTTGTTAATTCGAACTCGTCGGAAGATTATCGTAAAAGAAAGTTACAAGGTTACAAGTACCAAAGCATTCTAAATAAATTCTTCTTTTTAATGGTGTATATAAAATTTTCTTAAGGAATCATGTACAAACGATTCCTAACGTTATTTTTTTTCAATAGTAAAACCCCCAGTTTGACATCATACAAAAATTCTACATCCATAAATTAGCCTAAATCTAAATTTTCATGAAATTTGGTGCAATTACTTTCCAAGAAATTAATTATATTATTTTTAAATGAGGATATTTGAGAGGAAATATTCAAATTGAAGTTCGGTGCTCGATAGTTGAAATACTACTTTGCCACTTCTATTAATGTATTATCTCTTGCCAATATTTCCCTTTCAGTCGCTTAATTTATTTCCAACTATTGCGAGCCTAAATATTTTTATAAAAAAGAATAAAATACATTTTATGTACCACAAGAAATGTTCGAATTATGGATAGTATGAGATGAAAACATGTTTAAAGGGGTACAATCACAAAGATATTAATGTTATAGTATTTTTTCAATTTATTTCGGCTGTTATTATTAGAATTTAACTTAATAGTAAATTAAAAGATATAAATACATATACTAAATACATATACTAAATACAGAATGAGAAATAAGTGCAATGCAAGAAGGGGTCAAGGTGTCTTTGAAGGACAGGTGGGACACTAAGAAGGCGGATATCAAATGCCTAGAACTATATGTATACTTTTTCATAACAATTCTGACAAAAATGAAACAAAAAAAGTTATTTAAAAGATCTGGAGTCCAAAAGAAAGTAAAGGAAAATGGAAAATCGGAATCTTGTTAGTTCGAATTAAATGAAGTCAAGAGAAAATAATTCGAATAAATGAAAATGTTCAACATTATTTGCCATCTACAAATCTAAACAAGACTGAGCTTTGTTTTTTTCAATAGTAACGCCTAATTTTTCGACTAAAAATACGCCAAGAAGCGAAATTTCTAATCATTTGAATAAATTTTTGAATTATAGACATTCGAAATTTAGTGCTACTGATGTTAAATTACATTTTTATATTTTTATTAATATTTCCTGAAATTACAATTTCCTTAACTTAATTTTGTTTGTGGTTATCATATAATAATAAATAATTATAAATATATTGAATTTCTAATTTTAAAAAAATTATATTATAATTAATAAAATTAAATTTTAAAAAATGTGAATAATCATCATTAAAAAATTAAAATATTTGCTTAAAAGGCCGAGTATGATGGGCAAAAAACATAATTCAAAAAAATGTATTTTATTCTTTTTTACTGAAATATTTATGCTCGCAATAGTTGGAAATATATTAAGCGACTGAAAGGGGAATATTGGCAAGAGATAATACATTAATAGAAGTGGCAAAGTAGTATTTCAACTATCGAGTACCGAACTTCAATTTGAATATTGCCCCTCAAATATCCTCATTTAAAAATAATATAATTAATTTCTTGGAAAGTAATTGCACCAAATTTCATGAAAATTTAGATTTAGGCTAATTTATGGATGTAGAATTTTTGTATGGTGTCAAACTGGGGGTTTTGCTATTGAAAAAAAAAAGTTTGGAATCCTTTTGATATGTACTTAGTTCCTTAAGAAAATTTTATATACACAATTTAAAAGAAGAATTTATTTCCAATGCCTTTGTTCTTGTAACCTTGTAACTTTCTTTTACGATAATCTTTTGCAAAATTTGCAAGGAGTGTTTTTTTTCTACGATTGTATAAATAAATCTTATATTAATTACGATAACAAATGATAATTTGTTCTAAAGAAGTTTTTTTTCAATTTATCCTAGTAAATTAAATAACTGAACATATTGTAAACAATATATTTTCAGATGAATTTGGGAATGAAGAAACCGTAACCTTTGCTGAAATGTTCGAAGAAGTAAAATTGTATGCAGCTGCCTTCCGAAAAAAATGGCTTGAAAATAGGAGATCGTGTTGCTTGTAAGTTCAAATGTTGTATCCTTTTTTTGAAGCAAATGAAAAATGAAATTCAGAATTGTTAAAGTTTGATCATACAGATGTAGTGATTTTGTTCTGGTTATGACAAAATATTAGATCATCACCTTTAGCTTCCAAATAGACAGAATACGGTGGTTCAGATGATAAGTCAGGTGAATAAAGATGAGTACCTATATTTTTTATATTAATAAAAAATATATGGTCTCTTGTGTCTCATGTTACGCCGCAGAATTGTGTTCTCATGAAGACGGATCCAGTGCTGCGATTTACAGCTTAACCAACATGTGAAGTGAAAAATGGTAAGTTGGGCATCGTCCTCGTAGCTTAAATGGTAGAGCACTTGGCGCGCTATTCCAAGAGTTCCGGGTTCGGTCCCCGGCTTGAACATTTTTCACTAAGTTGGTATTACTTAGTAGCTTAGTAGAAGTATGAATATTCACGTATCTAAGATGAATACAATTAGGATTTCCACAATCAAAAATCTGGTGTTTGTGTTAGTTGGTGTTGTTTATGACGGTCGATTATCTGCACTAGGGATATAGACCCCAGGAGAAATGTCAACCATGGGTGACCCTTTTTAGGGATTCTAGTCCGTATTTACCCAAGGTTCGAAGAAAACTACGGAAACCTGCGAAAATTTTAGGCCGACGGGCGCGATTGGGTTCGAACTCAACATTTCCCATCTAGGAGCTTCGACAACGCAACCTCTCAGCCACTGGTGGGATCATAAAGAATCTAAACTGACAGAAAACAATTTATTTAGTAGTCAAAAGTATCATACATAAATCTCCGGAGGTGTAATATGTTATTAATCTACGAATAAATACGTTAACGTGACTTCATTAGTCAAAA
The DNA here is from genome assembly GCA_964019185.1 of Maratus speculifer. Lineage (NCBI taxonomy): Eukaryota > Metazoa > Arthropoda > Arachnida > Araneae > Salticidae > Maratus > Maratus speculifer. The sequence continues at coordinate 303,985,140 of OZ025289.1, forward strand.
ACAATTCACATAGTTCTATTTAACTTTGCACAGGCGAGTTTTTTAACCAAAATGAATGGAGGGAAATAACTTCAATGTGATAAAGCGAATATTCAACAAGGGAAAGAAAATCGGTGGATTGAACAAAACATAATGACAGAATTTCTTTATGGTGCAAAAAGCATTCTGGAACAAAACAGCGAGGGAAATTATGAGAAAAAATTGATAGAGAAGAATTTTGAAAGGGGATATGAAGAGAATGTTTTTATTGCCACAAAACCAAAATGAAAATAAAATGCGCAAATTCGATTCGATTATTAATATTTTTTTAACGATAAACATGAAACTCAAAACTGCTGAAATTTGATAATACAGATGTTATGATTTAGTTATGTTTATTTCAAAATGTTAGATGAACAAGCTAACATATAAACAAAATATAGTCGTTTAAAGGATTAGCCAGGGTAATAAAGATGAGAAACATCATGATTTTCTCAATAAAGAGTCTGAGTTGACCAGAAAAGATTGATTTAGCAATCGAAAATATTATACAAAAAATAAGGAGATGTAAAATGTTACTATTTACAAAAAATCAGGTTGGAATGGCATTATTAGGCTAAGTTAATTCACACGTTGTTCCAACTAAGCTAGCGCAGACAAATTTTATACAAATTAAGTAGGAGTACAATAACTACATTATGATAAAGTAAATATCCAATGCGAAAAAAAATTTCGGCGGATTGAACAAAACGTATGACGCGGTTTCTTTTTGGCGTGAAGAACATTCCAGAACATAACAGGGAGAGAAATTCGATGAGAAAAATTAAAAGGGAAAAGTTTTTATTGTCGCTAAGCCAAAATGAAAGTTAAGATGCGTAAATTCGATTATATTATTTAAAGCTTAAAGTGTAAGCGTAAATGTAATCAATTAAAAATGCTATCATATAAAATCGATTTTATGGTATGTTATTTTATTTTATGGTATGGATTTTACTTTTATGGTACAAACTATTTTAATGCATCCACTATATCCAGTAATCTTTTTTATATTATCCATTTTATTTTTAAAAATTTTCATAGAAAATTTTAGAAAAATTCAGCTAAATTTCATATGAAGTAAATTCATCTTTTATATTTTCCCATTATAGGTTTTATGTCTAACAGGAAAGAAGCTATATTCGCCTTGTTTGCTACCGCAAGTATCGGTGCTATTTGGGGTGGCCCTGTGCCTTATTATGGTGCTAAAGTAAGTATTATAGTTGGAAATACTAAATCTTTAATTTCCGTTCTCTTTACATTTACACCTGTTACACGAGTCGCAGGAATAAGACCAGTTTTCCTGCCGGCAATTGTTTTCGAAGATAGAGAATGATGATTTGGTAAATCATCTTATGTTATTGATACTTTTATTATTAATTTTTTGTAAATAATAAAAGTATTTTTTTATGAAAACATTGAAAGAATAATATGGTCAGGCGCCAATAACCTGCCTAAACGTCCTAAATTTGTATGTGAGAGTCTGTCATATAGTTTGCATATAAGTTGTAAAATATTAGTCAAAGAATTACCGTAGATTGCCTAAGCACAACACTGGACCTACATTAAAGTCAGACAAACACTTTCTCTAGAATCAGATTTATATATTTTAATTCAAACTTATTTTTACATTTTTTTATACAATACTATCTAATTTATTTGATAATTCTTAATATTTCTTACATAAACTGATGGTTTTACTTCTGAAAGTAAGGAAAATTTAAATCAACAATTTTTAAACGTTCGACCTCCGAATACGATAATGTGATGGCGATCAATATATATATATACGAATTACGAATCCATACTATACTAATATTATATCGAAGTAAAGTTTGTGTGTATTTTTTGTTTATTTATTTATTTGTAAGTATAATCTCTGGAACTACCGAATCGATTTCAAAACTAATGGTAGCGAACAAATGATGACAATCCTTGTTCCAATTTCCAATATAGGCTATGTTTTATATCGAAAGCACAATCCCCAAAGAAGTGGAATGCGCAAGAAATGCTCTAAAATGGTATTTTTGTGTAACTGCAGGGCCTAGAGACTTGAAATTTTGCATGATAGTTACTTATAAAATATAATTGTTCTGCAAGAACAATTTCTAAAGAAACTATAAATATATAAAGAATAAAAACGGTCAAAAAAAGAATTCCTAAAAACATTCTTAATTACGATTTCCATATAATCCTAGAAAATACCAACTGGATTCAAACGTAATGGTTGCAAATTGATATTGACAGTCCTTGCTCAAATATAGACTACATTTCATGTCCTTTCCACCTGTATGTTGCAGGAGCAAAAAAAGTTCTAAATTGCAAATTTTGTGATATTGAAGGAGCTAGCAACTTGAAAATTTTAATGATGGTTACTTTTAAGATGTAAATTCTCTCTAAAAACAGTAAACAAAATCCAAATTTAAAAGAGGTGGAATTGTGCGAAAGCCGTTCTAAAAACACTTTAAATTAAAATTTCTATGGAATTTCAGGAAATACCGAAAAGATTTCAAAGCCAATAGCTGCAAATTATGCAGAAAATCACTCCAGAGGCAGTCACATTTTTTTTTCTTTTTTTTCTCATGCATAAGTACACTAAAGTAAAAATGGCTGTAATTTTTTAAAGGAAATTTACTGCAGAATTAAATTGGCATTTAAACATCAATTTAAAGAATTATGGCATTATTGGTAGACTTATAGTTAAAAAAATTCTTTCTTGCAATTTTAAGGCAAATATTATTGTTTTTTTTTTTTTTTTCTGTTTAGTTTATTGTAAATAGTTATTGCTAAAACTAATGGCATTGTGGAATGTGGATATCACTTATCATGACTTGCCTAAAAATAAGTGGTAATTTTCCTTACCGTCCCTTCCTTACCATCCCGTAATATATTTCAGTATTAAATGGCGAACAAGAGTCTCACTGGGATAGTACAGTATTAATCATTAATACCGAATAAGAACATTTTCAAGTGAACATGAACTACAATGAGAATCAGCAACATGAACTTGAAAGCTTAACTGGAAGTTAAAAAAAATTATCCCAGAATGGTTAATATGTATTTTATTATAAATCATCGCTTTTAAAAGTTTTAAGTACTGAGTGCTTCTAAAACATTCATTTAACAAAAGCAAATAGTCCGTAACGTTATACTGTTTTAATGAAATCTTAGTATCGAATTCTTTCAATCCAATTATCCTATATATTTTTTATTTATTACCTGTGTAAAAAAGTTTTCTTCAATGGTAGTATCAAAAACAAAAGTAGTTGAAAATAATTTACTTCTGTGTGTTTCTAATATAAATTCACATGTAGGAAAGCTTCAAAGCGATAAATAAATGCAGCCGGGATTTAATACATGCTTACGTATACTTATCAAATAACATGGGCATACAATGCCAATTATGCAATATTTGATTATTATTATTTAACAACAGATAATTCTTATACATAAATATTTTATTTTATTTTATTTTTGGATTGACTGCGATCAATAGTTGGATAAACAATAGTCTGAATATTTAATTTTAATTACTTGCTACAATCCTTACAGTCCCTGTGATATTTTCACCATCCTTACTCTTGTTTTCAACCATGAAGTTCTTAGTAAAATATTTTAACTAACAAAATTCATTAATATTTTTTGGAATCTTGGTAGGTGTATACATCATAAATTTGCATGACTGGAACATTTGTGCTATAGATAAATGACATAATAATAATAATAATAATAATAATAATAATAATAATAATAATAATAACAATATAAACTACTAAATTTCAGCCTTTAAGGCAAATGTTATACCAAAATTTTGTTCTAAAATCTGACATTGATATTACTTCGTATTTAAATATTCTATGAGTACTATGCAAATTCACTATACGTAAAAATTTAGAAGAAAATAAAGAATTAGAGCGGTAAAATATAAAGGGAACGATAATTAAAATTAAACACACAAGATTATCTTTGTTCTTGATTTAAAATATCATTGAAAATAATCGCTGATGACCATTTTTCCTTTATTGTGATGCAATAAAGTATATCTCTATAAGTTTAAAATGTTATTTTATTAAGTTTAATTTCAAAAGATTTTAATTTCTGAAAGTTAAAAATATGTCGAAAAACTGCTATATTGTAGAATCATTAGTTACTACTGCTTAAGTATTGCGCATTCGGCGAAATATACAATTTCTGTTTAAAAGGTTTAAAGATGGAAATTCAGCGTTTAAAGAACTTTTATGGCTAATTGTACTGCTTATTCGTCTAATATCCTCATTCTATGACTGGAATTAATATATCAGAAAATTTATGATTTAATGATTTTTTGGGGGGTTGAGGTGGGGTAGGAGGAGGTGTATTTCGAAAAGTATTCGATGCAGAACCACGAGTTCGAAGTTGTGAAATTTCCGAATTCAGTCGTCATCTTTATCCACGCACTGTATACCGTGTTCTCAGTGTACACATAAGTTAAAGCTGTTCTTAAATAAAAAAGGACGGCTCTGCGACATAAGTTTTAATTTATTTTTGTTCAGAAATGCATGAAACTACTAGGTTTTGTTGTTCAGAAAATATCTAATCGCCCTGTTTCCCGTTCCTCCCCCCCCCCCCTAAACACATAGACTTTTTAGATAACAGTATCAAAGTAGGCGTTTTGAAACGAATTTCTGCGTGAAAGAAAAAAAAAAGCACTCAAAAAGGGGTCAAAATGCGTTTGTTACGTGATCGAAAATGTTTGTAACTCAGTGGATACTTTATTGGAGGAAAAAAGGGGGAAATGCAGTTTCATTGCAAATTCGCAGCAACATTGCGCTTCAATTGTCAGGCTTTTAAATTTTATGTGTTTGCGACAAAAAATGAATTTGTAAATGTATCAAGACAATTTGAGCTTGTTGAGAAGAGCAATTGAGAACAGACTTAATAATAACTTGTTTAAATTATCTACCTGAGGACGTGAATTTCAAAACTCGCATTTTCCAAAATTTAAAAAATCGTGTTTTTTCTGTCAATCTATTCTATTGGTAAATCTGCATTAAAAAACACAACAATAAAAAAAAATATTTTTATTAACATCATTTATTTTTATCATGTATTTTTACTGATGTAAACTCTTTGTTTACGATGAAAACCAATGGACGCAGTCAGATGTTTTTGCGATATCCGTAAATTTAACTTTCTGGATGACTCGAGTTTTGAAACTCACGTTCCTCACTTATTTAATGCACAATTTATGTAACAAAAATCTTAAAAATGAATAAAATCTAAAAGTTTACAAAGAATAACATCTCATTCCTTTTAAATATTAGGCTGCCTCGAATGTCATAAGTACTATTGAGCCGAAATTTCTCATCACTGTTGATCAGCACCAAGACAATGGAATATTATTTCCCACATTGGAATATTTACCCGTAATTGTCGAGAGTAAGTCATTCATCTTATTAATAACATACCTTTATACGTTACTTACATGCGTAAAAGGAAAATTATCTTTTTTTAAACTTCAGTCATCTATGCATTTAGATATTCTTTTATACAGTAAAACCCCGATAATTCGGATTAATTGGGACCAGACCCAATCCGGATTATCGAAAATCCGGATTATCCGGAGAATTAGGAAAAAAAATTAAATAAAATAAAACATACTTACAGAAAATCCCCTTTATGTTTAACTTATTGATTATTTACAGACAGTAAAAATGTTTACTTTTTAATAAAAAAGTTAATAATTTTTTGCTGTGCCAGTTTTCTATAACTTATAGGAACCGCAAGGTCACGCATCCGCTTGAGCATAAGTAGCTCGTTGGGTGTAGTTTAAATAAGAAAAAAAAATTCATAATTTTTTTTTTTTAATTCAGAATATGACGATGAAACAAATTAATGTTATGGATATTAGCCAAATCTCTTCTCAAACTTGAAAACAAAATTGACCAAACCGATCCGGATTAACGGGGTCCGATTTAGCGGGGTTCTACTGTATTTATAAAAATACATTAGACTGGATTAAATGTTCAACTACTTTTTTTTATCATTTTACGTGTTTTAAAATAAACTACTACAAAAACGCAGTAGTTAGAAAAATATTTCAAAAAGTGTTTGAGTCTTAAATTTTAGTCCAGTACTTTAAGAATTTATTTATTGTTTTTTCTTTAATTGCATAATTTATATAAAAAAAAAAAAATGTTAAGCTACTCTTTATTTTTGAGAAAAAGATTTCATACAAAGTAAATAATTCAATTTTTTAAATAAACATGTATAGACTTATTAAATTTCGAAAGGGTTTGGACACATACTTTCGTTTCTCTCTTTCTTGTAGTTACTCTTTGCGATAAAAGACCAAGTACACCTGTGAAATCTGTGCTGATGTGAATCATGCGCACAAGACAATGTCTTTTAGATAAGAATGCAGTGCGGCACTCTTAAATATTTCAATAAAAACTGAAATGGAATATTTTAGTGGTAAAATGTTTTAAAATAAAGATATAGAAGGAAAAGCTGAAATATGAACCCATGATACTTAGACTCATCTAGAACGTATGTAACCATTCAACCACATAGTCGTTGAACTACAAAATATGATTTAAGTAGACAAATCCCTGATGTGAACATTTGGTTCTCTAGTCACTGTAACTGTATGTTTTAAAACCCTACTCAATATGTCCTTCTTTACGCTTATCCAAGTGGAGCATTGTTCGTGAACCACTTCTTTATTTCTCGGTTTTTAACAGTACTTTTGGAATTTTTCGGCTATATGTTGTGTTAGCCGCTCTGTGTATTTTAGAATTCTGTTTAGTTAGTATGTTCGATTCAGCATATTATCTTTCCATAATAACGATGGGTGTGCAACCGCAGCCGTCAATCATTTGAGACTTTTCGAAAAAATAAAAGTATGACAAGATAATCTCTAATACAATTTATGAGATATAATTTTATTTCGATTATTTTATACAAGTTTCTGCATCTTTTTAGAAATATTTTACTTTGAGTTAAAATTAATTTTACATATTTTTTCGGCAGTTAAATTTTGATTCATTTTTGTTAAAATCTGAAAAAAAAATAATCAAAAACATTTTATATATATTCTTAGATGTATATTAAATGAAAAATAAGTTCACTAAAAAAGTAAAAATAAGTTTAGTAAAAATGAAAATTCAGAAAATTGGTTTTTAAAAATTATTCCAAAATTGTACAAAAGAACAAAAATCATGCCTGATGCAAAGGCAGCTTTTGCTCTTGTATAAAAATACTTTATCAGTAAAAATAAATGTATTCTGTGCACATAAAAAAAGATGAAAATAGTGATTTATTTGTAAATTAATTTTTATGAAGGCAATTCGAGGGAATTCGACATATAATAGGAAAGAACCAAAATAGAAATAATTAGATAATGCAAAAAATATCTCATGCTTTTCAATGTTTATTTGGTTATACATGCTTATTAATTTGTTTCACAGTATTTACATGATTGACAAATCTAATTTTAAAAAAACTTGTCTAGTAATAAGGTTTAATATTACACCTTATTATTTTTATTTTTAATAAAATATTTTGTGTTTTTCATATTCAAATTATCATTTTTTAAATCTAAACACTGTTTTATATTGGTATTAGATACACCATCATTAGAAAAAGTCATATTGGTTGTTACACAAGACGAAACACGCAAGAAAGATTTGAAGCATATTCGCAATTGGTAAGTAAAAAAATTCTTGAACATGTAATCTTCATGTTTGTATAAATTTTAATTCTGAAAAACAAGAAAGTAAATTGTTAATATAGCTTTTTATCATTAACACATTTCCCATCTTTTTTTTTTTTTTTCATAATTTCGATGATTTTTTGCAATTTTATTAGGTATTGTAGCTGGTAGGACAACCCATTATCGCTTTAAGAGTCCTAACTGGGGTTTTCTTTCATGTAACTTTTTGGAGTCAAAGGCTAATTTAACACAAAATCGATATTAAAGCTAATTTTTTGAAGTTAAAGAGATAAATAAATATGTAAGGCTACACTGTAAAAAAAAAAGTGTCGATCTACTAAAAAAACTTTAGTGATCCTTGTAATTACTAAAAAAATTTTAGTAATCTTAGTCGGTTACAAGAAAATCTGTAAGAATTACTAGAAAAAAGTTAGCAACGAATAGAGTTAATAATTTTATATTTTTAATAGCTATTACTAAAACTCACTTGGTGTGGCCTTGATAGCATAGTGGTTATAGTAACGGACTCCAGGCTAAAAGGCCCCGGGTTCGATACTGGCTACTGCCAAATACGCCCCGAATGTATGCAGTGTAAGTACTCGTTAATAAAGGGATTATGAATATCCTGACGGAGCAGTAGCAATGTTTGGTGCTGCCATCTATTGCGGTTTTGCCGAAAATCTTCCGCTCCAGAAGTCTGGATGCTGCACGAAGGAAGCTCCTGCCCTTCGAGCCCACGTATGGTTATTAAAAATAATTTTGGATCTATTACTAAAATTTGCTTGGTGGCTCATACTAAAATTTTTTAAGTTAGTTATACAAAAAATTCTTTTGTTCAGTTTACAAAAGAAATGCTTGTTTCGCTTGCAAAAAAAAGTTTGTAATGGTTACTAAAAAATTCTGTGGAATACAAATTTACTAAAAAATTTTTAGTAACCTCTTGAATTTTTTTTTACAGTGTACAAAATAAAAATTGTCATGCGAATGCTTTTCATAGATACTATTTTATGAATCGTTAAACATGAATGGAAAGCTTTGCAAGACTCTTAAAGAGTTAAAATAGCGTTTTCTGAGAACATTCAATTTTTAATATTTAACTAGGAGAAAACATATCGCTTATTTATCCTTGTCCTGTTTCACTGGTGTCATTGAATTTTTTCTGTGAATACCCAAACAGAAAATTGCTCAGAAATCATTGGAAATTCAAAGCCACTTTTGAGTGGTGTGAAGTTGGGTTTCTTTTCAAACATTACAATTATTTTTAGAACAAGGGCTGAAAATACTCTGAACATCGACTTACAAGAGATTTTGAAACTTTTAGAACTTGAAATAATTCAAAATTTAAGTGTTATGCGTGCACGCTGTTGTGTGGCTCTCTAAATAAGCTGACGGACACGCGATTCAAAATACTTTACTGAATTACTACAACTAACAATAATTTGCCACAAAATAACCAAATGACTATATTTTAGTCTTAACTTTTAGTTTTGTTGCAAATTTAATTGGCATATTTTTTATCTTATGCATTTACAAAATTAAAAATAAATAAGAAATAAATGTTGTGAGAAATGATAACCTTTAACGATTGAAATCGTTTTGATATTTTATGTTATTACACTGTAAAAAAACCCACAAAAAATCTTCAAGTATAACAAAAACGTTTATGGAAATTTAATGTAATCTCGTAATTACACATGATTCGGAATATTTCCTTCCTCATTTTTCACCCTTAAGGAATAGTAATTCCTGAGGTCCAGTAGTACTTTAAAAAAAAGATGTTCATCCAAAATCGGAAAAGGTTTTTCTCTTAATTTCGGGAATTTGTGTCAGTGAATTATTATTCGGTCTTCTCAGGACATGATTTCTAAGAAAGGAGATACCAGAGATCTAATATTCTGCAGTAATAACATCCCTAGTATATACCTTGTACATCCACTCTTGCATTTATATTTCATACCTTATTTCTAAAATGTAAAACAATTTCGTCTTTAGAAAATTAATTTCTATAATATATTTGGACTACATTTGGATTGACCAAAAGCTTTAAAATAAAGACATGAGAACTTTCTGAAAATCCTTATTATTAACTTTTTAATACTTATTTTTATTTGATTGTTTAAATATTACTTTGAAACTACAAATAAGATTACAAGCTATTACCATATATTTTTAGCATATTTTTAGAAAATTTTCTAGAGGAAGGGCGAAGGCCAGATGGAAAAGTGCCTGATATTATTTTCGAGCAACTGCCCTTTGACCATCCTTTCTGCGTTAACTTTACTTCCGGAACAACAGGATTGCCTAAAGCCCCCGTACATTCTGCAGGAGTAAGTTTAATTCTGAAAACTTTTGTTTCAATTTCGAAAGGACATTTAGGAAGCAAATTAAACAATTTTTTTCATATATTTAAATTTAGTATAATATTGCATTCAATTCTACATTCGTTTAAAAAATGATTAATGGTATTAGATGTCAAAAGCAGCGTTTACAAACTCATAAAAAAAATTAAAAAAAAAATAACTAAAAATTACCATCATACCATTCAAAAAACAATTTTGTTTTATTTATTTCCAAAAAACATTTCTTTTTTCTTGTATCGGTAAATAAAGTGCTTTTTGTCAGAAATTAGATGTAATTTATGTCAATAGAACACGTTGGTATTTAATTGAGCACATAAATTTTATCCTAATTAAATTTTGTAAAGAAATAATTTGAAGTATTTGTGAAAATTTGCTTTGCCGGTCGCAAGAGTAACAATGGACGTACACTTTTATTACGCTCTTCAAATAAAATTGTCATATTGCCAGTTTCGTTGCGTATTTCTGTCGATTGTAGTACAGTCTATAAGTATATATGAGTACTACCTCATAGCTGCAAAATAAAACCTCAAAATTAAGATGTCTGAAGGTAAGCAATCTCCGAACGTGGCCCATCTAAGGAAATAAGGGCGTGGGACATACAGTATATTTGCAACGATATCCATGTAAATGTAATATCTAAACTAAAATTATTTTCAGGTCGATGTTACGAAATCTTTTGAAGCATAATAACACACAATATATTATTTTTCTAAGTAGTTTGATTATCCCTTCCTTTTCTAAATAATAAAAAAAAAGATATTTCTGAATGGCTTCAGATCTATATATAATGTGGGTCCATAATCTTTATAAGTTTGGCAAGTTTTAACATTAAACTCTTTATATAGTTTTTGAGAAAAACGGAGGAGACGGACTGACAGGCAGACGCAGGAATGATCTTATAATGGTTACGATTTTACCTTTTTAAGTACGGAACCCGAAAAAAAAAACCAGCAATATTTTTCATTATAGATCATTTTGCACAAATTAATTTTAGACAGTTTCTCTGTTATCTTGATGATAATTATAAAAGTTTTTATTTAACTATACTCAGAGATTTATTTAGTTCTTTCATGGTGATTGTTTCATTTCAATGAACTAGATTTTGATTTAAAAAGAGTTATTTAAACTTGAAACAACAAATTGTTTTTTAATAACTGAGAAGAAAACTCAAAATATATTTCTCTTTCTTTTTTTATAGAGTTTACTTACTATGTGGCGAGATTTTGCATTCACTTATAATTTAAAAAGTGGAGATATTTTCTGTATGAATTATCCGGTAAGTAAACTATATTTATTAAGCTTTAAACACACGGGTTGCGTATTTAGTGTGTTATCAAACAGTGCAAAACTGTGGATTCTAAAATAGTGACTTGATTTACATTTGCGCTTCATTTATCCTCCTTCCAAAGCGCCTGAAATATTCAATTAATGTTTAAAGTTTGTAATCTTTTTTAGTCTTTTTATTATTATTTTTTTCATACATGGTAAATCACTACTGTTATGCAACATATTATATGATATCCGTGTATTTGTGTAATACATATTATTCACTTTCTTAGTTTTTGTTTTATGTAAATATGGGGACTTGTTTTACTCTTATGCTATTGTTAGGCATTAGAAACTTGTTTATTCAACTTATATGATTACTAGACATTAGACACTTGGTTATTCTTGTTTAGCATCAAAAGATGATAAGGACGAGAAATTGAAAAATACGTTGAGACATGGAGTATGCCATCCATATTCAACAGTCTGTGTATGGTATTGATTCTAATTAAATTAGTTTTCATTTTACAATTCGTTGTTTATTACCTATACATTTTTAGTACACACAGTAGTAAACAAGAATTTCATAAAAACTTCTTTCTTAGACTTTAAAAACAGATGGCACATAGAGTTCGCTTCCCGTACCTTTACGTTACTAACCCATCCGTATTTTTAAACGTTTTCTGTAATTGTCAATGCTATTTAATATTAATGAATCTAAAAATATACTAAGTTTTAGTCCTGATTCACATGTAAAAAGGATAAATTAGTCTTACTTTGATCGAATTATTTTTTTACAACAAAAATAAGGACATTTTTAAAGTAAAATGTCAGACATATTTGGTACATATAGGACGTTTTTTGTCACAGTATTCAATATTTGCAATATACACAAGTCTATTTTATGCCTCATAAATTTCCTAAATGTACAAACTTTTTATTAATGGGGGGAGGTATAACCCAAATGGGATCTCTTTAACCTATTCGCCTAAAAAATAGCCCAAAGACTATCCTTTGGGAAAAAGAACTACATAATCAGGATCGAAAGTCTCTGGATTTTAACTCCCAAAAATCCACAGGAAGCATTAAAGGGATTCCTTCCAAAATATTAGTTTCTTCGCTCAACAACGCAACATAATGCTTGCAGGCATGATTATTAAAATGATTCAGAATCGAACACTTTTTGTATTTTTCGTTACTTAAAATGTAACTTCTTTTATAATAAATTGTCGTTAAATAAAAAAAATATCTCCAAAGGGATAATTTTTTTAAATTACATATTTTTTTCTCGTTTAACCCTTTTTTTTCTTAGCAAAGTTTCATTTTATTTGACTCTTGGTTAACCGTTTTTCCTTTTTATTTGACTCATTCATGTATTTTTTTTTATATGTTAACCAGGTTAATTCTAATTTTTCAACATTTTTATTATTAACGATTATTTTAGGTCGGATGGACTATCTGGGATAATTTTATCCCTGGTTTGGCTTTTGGCATCACTTACTTTTTGTATTGCGGAAGTGTTTATTATACGTTAAACGGCCTCAATTTCTGGGACATTCTAGCCAAATACAAAGTTGCATTTGTTTCTTTGGTTACTAGTATGGCTGATAAAATGGAAAAAATGCATATGAAACCAAGTGAGTAAATCTTTTAATTCATGCTTTGTTGCAAGTTTAAGGATTTTGTATTATAAGAACAAACTACAAGATAGACTTCAGTGCGAGATATAGCCATTAAATACTAAAATTTTATGAAGGTAGAAAATATGTAAGGAGCGATAATTAAGGAACATAGAATACTTTTTCATTTTATTCATTTTTTGTTTATTTTTTAAAAAAATGTTTTCTTTAATTTCATTCACAAACGTATTCTATTTTATATAGGATGTCCACTCTCAACGGTGACCAATGGCTAATTTCTAAGCTGTTAGTCATAGATATGTAGTTCCAATTGCAAAAAAGGCTTTAAAAAGGGTAAAGAATAGTTTTCAAGCGATTTGGGTCAAAAAACAATTTTAGTAAAAAATTACGAAAATAACTTTTTTTACGGTTTCCCGATCCTATCAGTGATATTTAGTAAAAAATTTTCATCACCCTGTCAAGCAATACAAAAAAGGTCCCATTCATCTAACGTTAAAATTGACCGAGTTATGAAATTTTAAATTTCATGACTTAAGCCACTTTTCTGAAGCTAAAAACGAACGACTTGGACTAAGTTTTCAGGGAACGTATACTAAATGCTTAAGTTATAATAAAGGGAATCCATTTCCTGTCCTTAAGCTAATTCCTAAACCATTTGCCGCAGACATATAGTTCCATTTACAAAAATGATTTAAATGAAATAAAGAAATATTTTTAAAGCAATTAACTGAAGTTGCTACACCGTAATAGTTTTACGGTAGTTTTAATTTTTAATTAACTTCTAGATTGGTTAAAATAGCTGAAGACGTGAATTTTAAAATTCTCTTTATCAAGAAAATCAAATTTTAGGAAATCGCGATTTTATTTTAAAAAGGTGTGTTATTTTGATAAGCTTTTATTTTGCTTAAAACGTTCGTACGTATGTTTCCCTTTTTCAAAATTTTTATTCAAATTTTAACTCACTTCCAAATTTCCGATCGAGGTTCAATTTGCACACTTATTTATATCCAATAACAATGTAATATTAATACAATTTTAGGTGCGTACCATTTATTTTCTTTATAGGACTACACCAATTTCTGTTAGGTTAAGTAATCAAATAGAATTTTAAATGTCTGTCATTTTGCAACGAATATTGACTATTGCTTTACATAATTTAAATTAATAAACTTTCTGATATTTTTTTACTTATATTTTGCTTTAACATGTAATTATCAACATAATTTTAAAAATAATATTGTAACAATAATTTTACTCTCAATGTTTAATGTTAAATTCTATATCTTGCGTTTATTTTTATTTCCAGTAAATTTGTGACTGACCCCTAATTTGCAGCAAAAAAGATGCTTCAACTTTAAACAGCTATTACTCGGTTAATTTTAATCGCAGAGGAATAGGACTTTTTTTGTATTACTTGTTAGAGTAGTGGTAAAAAATTACTAAATATCACTTATAGGACCGGGGGACCGTATAAAAATTTAATTTTCTTAATTTTTTAATAAAATCGTTTTTTGACCTAAATCACTTGGAAAACAATTCTTTACCTTTTTTAAAGCATTTTTGCAATTGGAACTATATGTCTATGACTAACGGTTTAGAAATTAGCTACTGGCCACCGTTGAGAGTGGACACCCTGTACAGTATTTAAATTAAATGAAAAGGTCAGATCATACAACTACTCACTTTTTGTTTTCTAGTTTCGAATGTGCTATTTTTCATTTGGTTATACACCGAAAACATTTGATAGTTTCATTTTCCAAATTTCTTTCATAAATCATAAACAATACCTTAAATTTAAAACCGTAAAAAAAAAAAAAAAAAAAAAAAAAAAGTTATTCAGTTAGCTTTAAATAAACATTAGATATAAAACACCTACATAAATTTATATATTTCAAGATGATGTTATTCTATTTAATAAGATTTTAATGTCATTTGGAACGTTTTATATAAATCCATTTTGAAAAAAACGAATGAATAACATTATTTTAGTCTTAAATAGTAATAATTATGAGTAAAAGTTTAAAATACTCGAGCTGTTATTATGATATACTAAAGAGTAAAAAATGTTAAAGGACGATTGTTTTAAATAAATACATTTTTTGGAGAAAATACAGTACATTGCGAGTGATCTTTTGATAATATTTTAATAAAATGGGTTTATAATTTTAAATATAGCTTCTTGGCAAGAAACAAATTAAAGAAGGTTCTTGTGTGGATAGAATCCACATCCATATACTTCCGGATAAAAGACGTATTTGTCAACCGTACCATGTTTCATGAAAAATTTATCAACTTATTTATGAAGTCATCAATGACATTTAAATGATCACATAAATGACGACATATACATGTCTGTATGTTGTTTGTAACAAATATTTTTGTCTCCTTAGGGAATTACAGAGGCGAATTTAATTTTTTAATGAATATTTTCAATTAACACCGTATTCTGAGACAAAAAATGGTGGCAATCGTTGGCGGGTTTCCTTGGTTGTACGTTTTCTAGAATTTAGAGATGGGAATTTTCTTTAAGATTTCTTCGCTTTTATTTAATTTTTTAAATAAAGGTTAGGAAAACTTTTAGAATTTTTGGTGTTAAGATTAAAGAAGCTGAACAATTTTTAAAAAGAATCCGCTTATCACATCGGCCATTTTTATGTTAGAGCATCAGACAATGGTGATTGGCACTGTAAATACGCCCTTTTTATGTATAAAAAAATAAATAAATAAATAAAGGAAGTCATGACTGTGATCCCATACCCATTCAGATTAATTTTTCTCTGATATTTTATACTCATTTATTAAGTGTCACTGAATTATAAGCAAGTGTTTAATTGATTTGTTTGATAAAGTTGAGCAAGAACTTCACACAAGTTATGAGAGTCTAAGTCTTACAGGTCTCCGAAAAATTGTAATTATCAGCTAAAAACCTGTCTTAACTCTTAAAGTACACTACCGATTTCAATTTTAAAAAAATTAGTAGTAGTGTAAAATATCGTTTGTAGCAGAGAGTTTTTAAAAATATAATTATTTTCAGTAGGAAAAAACCTGAAAAATGGGAAAATTCTGAAAATTTTCCATTGTTCTGAAATAAAAACTTCGTCGCAGATTAAAACTGTCTTGACTGTAAGTCAAACAAACTGTAGGTCATCAAAACTGTAAGTCTTGAGCTTAATCCAGTGAGTATAGATTCCGAATTTCCTTAACGTTGGTCAGGTAGCTTACGAGGAAACGGACCCTAAATGTCTTGTATTTTCCATTGGATTGCATTCAGACTTGTTTACACTTAAGACAATTGTAGCACAGGATATATGTTAAAATTGATTGCTAAAATATGAGTCAAAAAACCAAACAAAGCAGGTTATATAAAAACTTGTAAAAATTCGTTATACCATACTTTAAAAAAAAGATTCAGCTGAAACATTTTTATTATCTATGCTCTGAACTGTGTAACTTTTATGCATATTTTTTGTCTAGGTCCAGAATCGGATTTATCATCCTTAAAAATCATTGAAATTGGGGCAAGTCCTGTCAAGAGACATAACACTGAATATCTTTTAACTATCAAGAAAGATGTTCTTGTAGGCATTCGTTACGGTGAGTATCCTAGGTCACGAAGGAGCTTGAAGAATTTCTCAGGATAAAAATATTTGAATAAGAAATTCTATCATAAAGAAATAAATTACTTTTGGAAAGTGAAGGTAATAGCATATGTTGCTCTTTTTCTTTCGGATAAAAGCAATAAGAAAGAAAAATTGTGCGTCATATATATATAATTAAGTAATACCATTAATTGTATTACAATATGAACCATTTGAATTTGACAGGAAAAAATCATACTGAACATGAGAAAAAATAAACAAATAAATAAAATGAATACAAATGGAATTTGTAGAAACAAAGCAGAATTTTCAAGCCCCAAATATTTTGGAACCACAAATGAAGTGTGTGGTCTCATCTTCGTATTAGCCATTAAAAAGCAAAATAATACGAATTTAGGGCTACCAACACACATTAAAACAAAATTAAATGAAGAAATAACATAAAAAACAAAGCACAACAAATTTACTAAATTGGACAGAAAAATGAAAAAGGGAAAAAAATAAAAATAATTATCGTACTCATGATAATAATAAATTAATAAATAAATTAAAAGCAGAATAATGTGATAACAGAAAAAATAAACCATACACCATAGTTTACCCTATTAAGATTTAAAACAAAAACATTTTATTTGACTTTGCTAAGCTAAACACAATATCTTCATTTAAGATGATATAAGATATAAAAATAGCTAATTAATATATATACCCTATACACTTAGATAGTGTTATATGTCTTTCATTTATTAAAAGTTAAGTGCAATTTAATATTGTAAATTAATAAAATTATATTAATATAATTTATATAACTATACAATTATCCATATATTAGTATAAATTAAGCTTTCATTAGAATATATTTTAAAATTTAACATATGCATTTCCCATTCTCAGTTTCTTTAAACTAACCATTGCGTATTATCCAAACAACACCGCCCTTCTCCGTACTCTAACTTCTATCCACCCAGCCATCTTGTTATATATATATATATATATATATATATATATATATATATATATATATATATATATATATATATATATATATATATATATATATATATATATATATATATATATTACATTTTTTATTTTAATTTTTAATTTTTCTGAATAATTTTATATCTATATATTATTTGGCATTTTCAAACATAGTTACATATAAATGCACGCAATATTTATGCATCGCCTATAGAAAATTATCTTGTAATTCTCAATAAAAGTACTTTAACCTTTAACTCAGTCTCTCAGACCATTGTTTTTATTAATTTTTATAGATTAACTTGTAATTTTCAGTTTAACTACAAACACTACCGAAATTTTGTTCCATTTCAGAACTTTAATAGTATCATCAGAGATTTTGAAATAGATGAATGTTAATTATAACAGTCTTGTACAAAAAGTTTACTAAAAAACCGCCATCCTTTGAGTTCGTCATGCCTTTCATTCATCTTTTGTTAATGCGGCCTCACAGACTATGATCTTCACACTAGTTACGTTACAATTCCTGTCACATCAGGTCTAATTTTTTCTTTACATATTGCTATTATGAGAGTTTAAATTCACAATGTTAGACAAACACTGCCAAAATACAGTCATAAACGCATGTAAAGTGTATTAGCTTTCATTTTATTTTAAACTTTTTAACCATGGCTCATACAGGTGCCTTTATTTTCCAGGTGAAATACTAGTATATTTTTATAGAAAAAACAAATCTAGTTTAAAAGCGCAAAATTTTGCCATTTTTAAGGAAAGTTTTTGTAAGCAAAATACTAGTACCGAGGCATTTCCTGATCTTGAAATTCCAGGACTCGTGCGAACGATATTAACTTAATATCATTTTCACCTCATCGTGCCTTTTTAAAAGTCATTGTTATTTCCTTTATATAGACATCAATCTTCATGATGTTCTACCAAAATTTTTCAAATATTCAAACTATTTATCTAGTAATATCCATTAACGATTTCAAAGCGAAATTTTAACACACGCTGTATACTAAACTTATTGATTAAGCTTATTGTTTTATTTTTATTATTGCATGACATTCTATTTATTCCTCTTATTTTTTTTCAGGGGCGACAGAAATGTATGGTTTCTTTGCCGGCTTTAACATGAATATGCCTGCTTACATGGGAGAACTCCAGGTCCCGACACTGGGACTCGATTTTCACTGTTTCGATTCTTCTGGTAAAATTTGATTTTTTTGCCATTGCTACAACGTAAAACAAAATTAAGTTTTAAGTGGTTCGGTAGAGAAAATGTTACCTGTTATATGTTTTTAATTCTTTTTTATTTTAGTTTTCGTTTTTCTGGGATGTATATCGTTATTTATTCTTTTCAAAATTTAAATTCTACAAATATTTTTTTAAATTACATTTCTATATGATTAGCTAATTTTATCACCCGAAATTATAATTCTTTTTGCACACTATTTCATTTCTTAGTACAAAGAAAAATAAATAAGTTTGTACTGGAAATTTCGAATTTTTTTTTAATACCGAATATACCCGCATATAATGTCCCCCTATAACTTAAAAACGCAAATTTTACAAAAAATTAAAAATCCGCATATAAGATGTCCCTTTTATCTTGGACGGATAATCAATTTTTAAAGTATTAGCTTTACATATATAGTCCCAGTTACAAAAATGTCACTTTTAACGTTCATGGACGTTAATTTTTAAACAATTAGTTCTACATGTATAGTTCCAATTAAAAAATGTTACTTTTACAGTTGACAGACAGTTAGTTTTTTTTAAACATTAGCTTTATGAAGCTAATAGTTTAAAGATGTGTATTTCTAATAATAATAAAAAAGAATATTGCCCAGTTAAACTGATGGCATTGAGCTCACAGGCTACGCATACTAATTGTACATTACAGCCTTGTATTTTCGTTAATTCCGTTTGAAAAAAAAAAATTAAGAAGGGGAAACAGCTCTCCCCTTTCTCCTTTTTTATACTTAATCATTGAACCTCCTAAACTATCAAGTACATGCTTTATCATATTAAAAAAACCTATATCCAAAATTCAGAGCAAATCGGATAATTCTTAATAAAAACCCATTTAGCATTTATATAATTTAAGAGGAGTTATTCTCCTCTTTTATACTTAACCATTAAACTTCCAAAACTATTCAGAGATTTGAACGAAATCTGACAATTCTGATTGAAAAATCCATTTATACAAGTTAAGGGGAGGGGTATTAGAACCCCCGTTCCCCCTGTTTATACTAATTCAATGAACACCTAATAGCCACGGACTCGCCTCATCAGAATGATCCTATATCTAAATTTTGAACGAAAACTGTTAATTCTGCATGAAAATCCCGTTTATATCAATTAAGGGGGGGGGGGCATGAGCCCCCGTTCCCCCTGTTTATACTTATTCGATGAACACCTAATGACAGTCACGGAATCGCCTCATCAGAATGATCCTATATCTAAATTTTGAACGAAAACTGTTAATTCTACATGAAAATCTCGTTTATATCAATTAAGGGGAGGGGCATGAGCCCCCCGTTCCCCCTCTTATACATATCGAATGAACTCCAAAAACTAATCAGGGAAGCGCCTTATCAGGATATACCTATATATAAAATTTCAAGTAGATCCGATATTTTTATTATGAGTTATCGCGTTACGCACGAACGAACGTACGAACGTGCATACAGAACGGACGGGCACATAAGCTCTCAGGCTATGATAGCCTGTGAGCTAAAAAGTGTTTCAAATACTGTTCATCATCATATCAAAATTATATTTTGTCAAAATAATTGCTTTTTAAAAAGTCATGAATTTTATATTTTTATATGGTCCCTGGGTTATATTTAGAAAAATCTCTCCCCAAGCTCAAGAATTTAAAACACTAAAAAATACATTTTGTGATAAAATATTATCCACTTAAGATGTGTTTTTATAAAATTTCAATATTTCCTGGCTCTGAAATCGAAATATAATGTTTTTAGTGCCATAAAACATCCAAAACTCATTTTAACTCTTTAATGCAAAATAAAATGTATTGAAATCATAGACAATTCAGAAGAGGATATTTTATATTTGCATTCCTGTTAATTATATTATGTTTTCGTTGATAGATAAAATTTACGAAATTAATTACGAAATTAATTACCTTCTTTACAGCATAACTAAACTGTAATAAAAATATTACGGTTTAATTGTATTTTTCATAATTTTATTTTTAAATCAATACTTTATTTTTGAACCAGGAAAATCCGTTGTGGGTAAGGAAGGAGAGACTGTTATACGTTCTCCTGCTATCAATTTTCCCATAGGTTTGTGGAAAGACAAAAACAGAGAAAGAATAACAGCTATTTATCTATCGAAATTCAATGGTATGTAACTGCTTTATTGTTCTATTTTATATCTACTTTGAATGATGATTGTCAGTGTATACATTAAGATGAAGATTAATGTTGCAGATCTGTGTCAGAAAATAAAGTGTATAGTGAATCTTTGCTTCACTATAAATGTAGAAAAAAACAAGTAAGAAAAATCATGCGTTAAGCATAGATTATGAAACACTTTCCAACGCTTCCTGAAATCTTTGACAAAATTTTGTTATTTAGGGAAATAAGATGCTACTGTTCATAGCCAAATATGAATTGAAATACTTTTGAACAGCCCTGTATTTGATCCGTTGGTTGATATATATATATATATACAATATAATGGGAAAATTTAGTTTAGCAAGAAAATGCCTAACTGGCTGAAATTTCTCTTGCAGCACTTTATTCTAATAGATGGAAAATACTTCAATACTTTTATTCAGCCTTATAATTTATCCAGTAACTTTACTACGCTAGTACTTTGTTAAAATTTAGTTCAAACAAACACATTCTTAAAGCTACTTAAATCACATTTCCAGAAATTATCACATATAAGTGACCATGTAGCTGATTCTTTGCGTGACCCTGTATATCATTTTATCTATATTCTACAAACATTTCTTAGTAAACTGAAAGCAGTTCAACGTAAAAATGCATAACTACCACCGTTAAATTAATTATTCATATTCATTAACCTTTATGACCTCTTTTGTGTAACCCTGTATATCATCTATAACATTTATATACACCATATAATTTGCAGACATTTTGTAAAACGTAAAAGCGCATATCATAATTGAAAATGCATTTCAACCATCCATCAGCTATCATCGATAATACACAGTATTTCGGATAAAAATATAAGGTTTGAAATATTTTGTGTGTCCCTGTAAAAGCTATGCACTTCATATTATGCGTTAAATATTAAGTCTCAGCGGCATATATCAATGTTAAGATACTTGAAACCGTTTAACATTATTAAAATATGTCGCAAATATGTCCCCTCCTTTATTATTGTGTAATGGAATTCTTTTGCATGGCCCTGTAAATGAATAATAACTATTTTTTTGACAGCATATTTTACAGGATGCGTATTTTAGTGCACTTTGCGAATCCATGTACATTTGAATAATTTTAACAGGGTGTAATACCTTTAAAATTCATTTGAAACGATTTTTTCCCATAGGCCGTAATGTATCGGAAAACTCTTGACAATCCCTGTAAATAAAATAATCATAGTAGAAACTTCATTTTCAATAGGGTTTGTGCTTGGCTAAACATCAATAACGTA
This sequence comes from Maratus speculifer, assembly GCA_964019185.1. NCBI lineage: Eukaryota > Metazoa > Arthropoda > Arachnida > Araneae > Salticidae > Maratus > Maratus speculifer. The sequence continues at coordinate 304,007,353 of OZ025289.1, forward strand.
TAAAAATTTCAGAGCAATCCGAGTATATTTACGGGAGTTACAGCGCAGACACACGGTCAGATAAACCGAATGCATAAACACTTTTCAACTTTGTTGAAAAGTGTTAAAAAAACTTTTTTTTTTTACAAATTAAGAATAAAATTTATTTATGTATCGAAATTCCCTGGTATGCAAAGCCCTAGTATGCTCTTTTGTTCTATTTTACATTTTCTTTAAACAGAAATCTCTGGTAAATACATTAAGATGAATAATTTTTTTTTATTATTATTATTACAGACATGTGTATAAAATAAAGAGTAGTATACTGAAATCTTTGAATCACTAAATAGAATTAATCTCACCATACTAGAGAAGAAGTTATAATAAGCTGCAAACATTTTTATTAAATAATCAGAAACAGGTTTTTCAAAAAAAAAAAAAAAAAAAAAAAAAAAAAAAAAAAAAAACATGCATATAATAATGAAACATTGACACACATTTTCAAATATAAAAGTAAATTTTTCGTGTTTAAGATTTTTTTCAGTTTTAACAAAATAAACTATTTGTCATTGTCCTTGTGAGATGATAAAAGGTAAGTGTTTCATCATTCATATAAAGACTATAATAAACTGAATGGTGTTATCGAACTGGCATCATTGAATATAATATGTCTGATTACGAGAAAAAAGATTTCTTTTTTCAAATACAGATTCATTTTTGCCGTACATTTTACTATACCGATGTTTGATTAAATGATGCAAAATATGTGTACATATTAAACATGGATTGAATAATAGACTAAATTTTAAACTTTATGCACACGAGATTCTCTTTTTCTCTTTTTTTAATCCTTTCAGAGGTAAAGCCTTTTCATTCCTAATATGTTAAAAGGAATGATTAACACCAGAAATTAGGAAAATAAATTACTTCGAAATATGAAAAGATTACTGTACTGGAAAAAAGTTTAGGACAATCAATAAAAACAGCAAAACTCTTAATTTAATGAAAAAACAATATCATTGCAAATGTATACATGCTTTATTATATTTTTCAAATAACAGTGATATATATTTTTTTAAACATAAAACTTTAATTCAAAATATGAAAAGATTACTGTACTGGAAAAAAGTTTAGGACAATCAATAAAAACAGTAAAACTTTTACTTTAATGAAAAAACAATATCATTGCAAAAGTGTACATGTTTTGTTATGTTTTTCAAATAACAGTGATATATATTTTTTAAAAAGTAAAACTTTTTTTCAAAGTAATACAATTTCATGCAAAAACGTTTAGAACTAGCATATTTAAAATCTAAATTATTGATATATGATTTCTACATATATTTGTAGTACTTTTTTGTTTTCTCTTAGCACTGATTACTTCCAAAAGATGCTTTGGGAAGCATTTGGTCATGATTTTACATATGGAAATAGCTTTTTCATATTTCCAAAATGGCTGCTTCAGTTAAACAATCGAATCAAACTGCTTTCTTTAGACATAAATTTGACAAGACAAGATTTCCCACATGTTTCCTATAACATTCATTTCAGAACCTTAGGATGGAATGTGTAAAATTTTGATGTTGTTCGCAAATAACCAATCTGAAGTTGACACAATTTTCCAAAAATATGGGTTATTTTGAAGCAATGACACATTTATCGTTTATAAATTCCTTTTTAGGTGGGAAAAAGTTATTGCAAAGAAACTCTTGATAGTCAAAGATATTCATGTTTGAAAGCCAAACTTGTCATGAAAGCCAAACTTGTATTTTTCTTTTCGGAGTGGCCCTTTTAAATATATTTTTAGCAATTCTGGACGTCAGTGAGAGTCCTATAACAGATTTTAACGTAATAAAGTAAGGGCAGTATTGAACCGAAATTCAAAAAACGTTGAAATCACACCGGGCTGAGAGTTATCAAAGCACCCAAAAGGGGGAAACTAGCGACGAATAAACAATAAACATCATTGCAGATGAGTACCATACAAAGTAATATAATCATGATGCCATCTAATTATGCAAGATTTGCAAGAAGATATTAGTGCTAAACTGATTTCCATTTATTAATATTACAAGATTTAAACATTTCTAGCAATAAAAGTATTTTTTTAACTTTTACAATTGAATTAATTTTTCCTATATTATAAATTTGTGTTTAAATTAAAGATATATAGTTCTTTTTGTAATATTTTTCAAAACAACAAAGTTAGCGCGTGATCTTGAATTTCTTTCAGCACTATATAGTATTTAAGACACATAATAAATGGAAAATGTTTGTAATGTACTATAGTGGAATTGGGGCATTTGGGAATTAAAATGAAGTGGTTTCATAACCATACCACCGCCTTCGAAAAATATTAAGAAAATACCTAACGTATTAATTTTTCACAAAATAGCATATACAGGGTGATTTAAAAAAGCGTGGACAAATTGAAATGACAAATCAGGCATATAACAAGGATAAAAAATCACATAGGAACATAGGGTCGCAAACCACTTATTGAGTCACAAATACAGGGTGTTTCATCCTAACTCAATTTATATTGACGGTAATAAATTTCAGAAAATTGAAGTATATTATAATAAAAATTTAACAGACATTCTCACTTTTGTTTTAAATGTGATAACACCAAACAAAAGTGGTACAAGTTTGCATTATGCGTACCAGCAATATGCACTTGGCACCTCATATTTTGGACTTTGATACTTAGTTTATACAGTATCATCGATTGCTTGAACAATATGTTTTTCCAGATATTTTCATAACGATATCACATTTCACACAAAATAAGGTACATATCGTTGCATTTTCATTACAATATTTTTATTTTCTTCGAAATTATTACTTTCAAACCGGGTGTATCTAGAATGAAACACCCTGCATTTTACGACTCAATAAGTAGTTTGCGATCCTATATTTTCATGAGATTTTTTATCCTTGTTGTATGCTTGATTTGTCATATCATTTTGTCCACGTTTTTTTTAATCACTTTTTATTTAGAAGCACATTATATTAAACATATTCTTAAATGTAATAATGTTTATTTTTTATGTAAAATAACAGGCGTATGGGCACAACATGATGTGTGTTGGATCAATCCCAAAACTAAAGGCATTGTCGTCATTGGCAGAAGGTAATGAAATCAATTACTATTTTTATCATTTAATAGTGATACAAACAGTTTAATTTAATACGCATTGAAATATGTTTAATAAAATAAAAATAACGAACTTAAAGGCAGTAATGAATAAAATGTTTATTTGCATGCTAGTTATTTAGAGAAATAACATCACAAAATTATTCCAAATTTTAAGCAAAATACACAGTTTTAACCATAAGCATAAATGGAAGTCTTATGTTTAAAATAACAGTCGGATACAAATGTTTATCTGAATACAAATATGATTTTTTTTATTTAGCTTTTAAAAAGAGAGAGTAAATTAGGAACTCAAAACCAATTAAAGTGTTCTCTTTAAAAAACAAGTTTTTCTTTTAATAATTACTTGATTATATGATTGGAAGTTTCTCTTTTTGTTATTAAGTTTGTAGAAAACTATGGAAACGGATATAACTCTTTGAAAAAAATTAAAAATAAAAACAAAAACTGCAACAAAAATATTGATAAAAAAGTATTGATATAAAAAATAAATCTATGCATATTATTTAACTTGTATACATTTTTATTATTTTAATTTTAACACGTCTAAATAAAATTATGATTTAAATCCACAACTATTTGCATTTATCATACTATCTGATCTCGTGGCTATACCACATCGAAAACGAGTTTATAACAGAAAACAACTGACTTACAAGGAAGGTCTCCATACGGGCATACTCAGAAAAATCTGAAAAAAATACAGAATGTTCTTCTCATATAGTTATATATGTTTATAAAAAAATTTCGGCGGAACCTCCTTATAACGTCCGTAAAAAAATAATAAAATTTTCGTTTATTTGGCGATTTATCTCCGGTTGGCGAAAAAACGAAATTTTGAAAAATACGCTTTACGCTGCGAATACTTTTTAAAGAAAAAACGTTCTATGTTCAATTTATTTAAATAAGTTTAGCTTAAGCAATTTTAGTTTTTCATTTTTACTTTACTTTAAGTGTAATTTTGTCATATACGTTTATATGTACTTATAACAAAATGAAATTAATATATTTTATCATTTAAAACACAATTTAAATTGATTAAAATTGTTCCAAATTGAAAAATACACTGTTAAAAATCTGCTGCATTTTGTTGCAACGCACTCCCTTGCTTGTATAGAAAACGGTTACTTGGCCATAAAATGGAGCTTTCTCATTGGTTGGAATAGAGATATTATATATAAGGGGTGGAGTGCGTTGCAACAAAATGCAGCAGATTTTTAACAGTTTATGACACGGTCAATTCACCGTGCTATGGAGCATTCTCATTGGTCAGAAGAGAGATATTCTATAAAAGTAGTGGAGTGACGTTGCAGTAAATGCTGCAGATTTTTAACAGTGAAGTCAATTAAAATCAATTTTCAGATTCGTTAAAATCGTCTGCTTTTGGCGAGGAAATGCACTGTTCGCCAAATCCCGCGTCGCTTTCAGCTTTTCACGCCAATTATTCCAAACTATTTTATTTTTTTACATATCTAATAATGTAATTCCGCCGCTAATTTTCACCGATCCTTTATTACCTACATGAGTAGTTTAATTCGTATTTTTTTTCAAAATATTCTGAGTATGCCCCCAATGGAGACCTTCCTTGTTAGCTTAGCACTATAGAACTCGTTTGCTGTTCTGGAAGCTCTGATTTGTTCTCTGCATGAAAGTTTACATATCTGTCATTGGCAAATCAAAGACTTGCGAGCAGGCGAGATAATGTGAGACATGGCGATGGCGTCGCCATTGTACTTCGCCACTTATTACATAAAACGTCTCGTTGGCGCCGGACGAACTATAATCATTTGTGATGTATAGCAATGACCAGGCTCTGTAATGTTGCTGTATGCCTGTGTGGCCGCAAGTTGAGTTGTATGACAGGGTTCATACTATAAGAGTTGTCAGAGATTTTGTGCGCTACCATTTCGCACGATTTCCATTGTGGGTTATTTTTAATGCCGCCATCTATTGATCCCGAGAGGAGATAGTGGTGAACTGAATATTTTCCAAGTGAGCGAAAAATTGTCCAGGCCGAGAACCGAGCCCAGATCCTTGGCCAAGGATCTGGGTTCGATTCCTGGCCTGGGCAATTTTATAAAATATTCAATTCGAATGATAAATTTACCAGTCAGTTTGATTACGTGTAAACAATAGTTTATCTATGTACCCATCGTTATATAGAGTTCTTTTACCTGCGGTTTATTCTGTCGAGCTGTCTAAATGATAGACCAGATGTTATGACCAATAAAGTTATCTGAGCGAGAAACGTCCACCGGTTGTCGACCAGCTAACTAAAACGATAAAGCATTAGCCTTGTAAGTCAAGGATTTTGATTAGATTCCCGGCCTGTGAAATTTTTCCCTCAGTTGGAAAATATTCAATTCGTATGATAAATTTACCAATTAGTTTGATTGTGTTAAAATAATGGTATGATATAGAGTGGTTAGGAATGAATATTTTCATTTTTTGCAATGTCCCCAATAACAGAAATGTTATCATTGAATGCAAAAATTCCGTTATAGAAACCCATGAACAGCAGATGCACTCTATAGTACCAATCAAAGGCTATTTCAGTTCTTTTCGTTAAAAACTCATTTTTTGCTGTAAGGATTGATTTCGCCACAAACTATTTATCCGAAGTTTCGGTTCATACGATAACTGTCCGTTTGCATGGTTTTGCAGTTTCTCTGAATAACAATTCTACATTGTGTTATGCTAATTCATTTGATTATTATTTTAAAGTATTATGAAGATCTATTTTCTAATAGATATATTTTATGAAAATTTTTTGTGAAAAAATTACTTTTTACATTTTTTTAGCGATGACACATTAAAACAAAAAGGGGAACGTTTTGGAGCAGCTGATGTTTACTTTGCGAGTAAGTCACATGTGCACGTAATGGTTTCTTTTCAAAAAATTCATTTTTAGTTACATTATACCAGGCATTTATTAGATAACTTATAAGAAGATGTCAAACCTTGTGAAATTTCACCCTCACGAATTGCAACAATAGCGAACTTTATGAAATTTTTTTTAATGTCTCTAGCAGTCAAAAAGGCCAGTAGTAAGTCTAAAAATGCATTATTATACATTATGCATATGTCTGAAAAGGAAGGTTTATGAAATATATAAATATAACATGTAAAAACAGCTAGCAAGAAGAGTTTTTACGCTTTCAAATACCATTAAAGTTATTTGCGGGTCATTTCAGGGAAATATAGATATATAATCTTTGGGAAATTTTAGATAAATCTTATTACATAAATAAAAAAATATATTCAGAGCAATAAATGTTTTTCTGTATTTTCTTTTTTCATTGAAATAATTAACAAAATGCGTAGCGTTTCGTAATTTTTTATTGAAATGTAAAAGCATCTATCACGTGGTCATTCTGTGGCGTTTCATTTAATTTTATTTTTATATATTTATTGTTTTTCACTAGTCAAAAATATAATACAGTAAAACCTCCTTAACGGACACTCCCGAATAGCGTACACCTCTATTTAACGGACAGTTTTCCAATCCCCACTCCCAAAACCTAAAGTTTTGTATGTTTAACCTCTGAATAACGGACATTCCGAATAGCGGACACTATTTTCAACGATAAAGGATAAAAAAATATTTTTTTAACGAGAAAAAAAATGAAAAAAAAAGTAAAGCCCTCTAAATATATCAGGGCAATGTGTCGCAGATTTTGTGATCACAGATAAATATAGAGGATGGATTGTAGAAAATCCTCCTCCCCCTCCCCCCCCACACACGTTCAGTGTTGAATTCAGGGGGGTTGCCTGAGAGGGACATCTCCTAGAGCATTGAAATATTCCCCTGGAAGAATCAGAGACTTTATGCTTTTAATGGTCAAAAAGTGCAATCCCCCTTGCCCGTCCGGAACTCTACAATGTCTAATAAATTCGCACTGAAATCAAATTACATGTAATCGCAAGCAAACTTTTATAAGATTTTTTTTCATAAGAATGTAATAAACAGTGAATAAAGGTGTGCACAATTTTATTTCAGTTTCATTGCTTATGATTTTAATTTCTGATTAATTATATAAGAGAGCTTTTAAGACATATAAAAGTCAATTAATAAAGCTTTCAGCATTTCTTGGCGATTTTTGAATTTCTGAGTTTTTACCAATAGCGGACACCTCCGAATAGCGGACATTTTTTGCGCTCCCGAGGTGTCCGTTATTTAGAGGTTTTACTGTATTGAAAAATAATGAATTATATAATACTACATTAAATTGAATTAATAAAATATTGAATTATTGAAAAAAATTGAATACTAATGATAAACGCTTTTTCGTAAAATTTTTCCAGCACCCACTAACTTAATTTCATAACGGCTGCTTCAAGACTAGATATTTTGTAAACTAATCACCCCCATCACTGTATTCCTGCAAACATAAAATTTGTAACATCTACATACAGATTCCAAAATAATCAAATAAGTTATTTTCCTATTATAGGAAAATGAATAAAAAGATGTTTTATAAAATGTTATTCCAATTAGTATTTTTTATTTTGTGAAAATACATACAGTAATTCATTAGTTAGCAGTGACAATATTTAAAAGTTGCTCTAATTTACTGGATAAGGGGAAAATGTTGTCGTAGTCTTTTAAAGCATTAAATATATATGGCAATATATTCAGAGAATTATATTTTTCAATTAACAAATTTGAGAGAGCATTAAAAGTAGAATTTTTTCTTTGAACTCTATGGATTATTCTTAGTGTATATTAAACATGCGAAAATTAATGCACACGCTTCAGCTTAATATAATATCGATATTAATATTTTTATTGTCATTTAAATGCTGTTGTTGCTTTCAGTTCATTCTTTGGATGAGCTTCAAGATTATATCTGTGTATCTCAGCACAAATACAACGGTGATTGCAGAGCGGTCCTTTTCGTAAAAATGCGCCAAGGTTTGAAGCTGACTCCGGAGATCAAGGCCAAAATCGAGAAAAAAGTAGATGAAGAACTGTGGGAAGATTGTGTACCAGAACTCATTTTGGAAATTCCTGATATTCCTGTAAGGCAGATTGAAACTTTTATTTATTGATATTTAATTTTACTTATTGTGCATTTAAAAACACGACAATCCTTTTATATTAAACGTATTAATGAGTAGTCATAATGCCTGTATTAAGAATATTTTTTTATGCATTGTGTTTCCTCAAATCTGTATCTAACAGCTAAATACTTTCACTATAGTTTTGGAAGTACAGTAATCGTAAAAGAAAAGTAAACACACATTTTAGATTTAGTAAACTTTTGGTTGGAAATATTATTAATTAAGAATATAAAGTAGTTATAAAAAAATTAATTAGTTATTCAAAAGACGAATTTCTTATAAGCATAATAAAAAACCAAAATGCAACAAGAAATAACTCACTTAAACTAAAAAAATATGCCAATTTTTAAGCGTCGGAAGACAGTAATGAATTCGCAGTAAATAAAACTTTGAAATTAAACAATCCTTTCCTTCAAATTTTCTTTCAGTATTGATAAATTATCAATGTTTTTTAATTGCTAAAAATAATAATAATTGCTACGAATATAGAAAACAATTTTAATTACTAAAGATAATCAAATAATTGTTTTATTTGATTTAAGCATTTCCGTGAAAAGTAAAGGTAACTCATAAAAACGGCGGTGTCAATCGAATAAATTCAAGTTACCAAAAGGTTAAGTAGGATTCGTTACATATTGATAGATCAGAATCAATGAAACAATTAACTAAATTTTTGCTGACTCCCGAATTATTATATTACTAGACTTTTTATACTAGCTCTCACACCTTAGTGAATCTTGATAATTAATAATTCAAATATAGCTGTTCCGTCTCTTCCAAATGAAAAAAAGTTGGAAACTGTACGTCAAGAGTAGCAAATCATGTGCGTTCGTACTATAACGAAGTTTTTAAAATATTGAGACGGTGGTGTAATAGTATAAAGCACTTTGGATGCAGTATAGTAGCCGAAATCTTTTATGTGTGTCTGTAAATACTATCTGCTTTCTATTATACAGGATGTAACTTGTAGTAAAATTCAGCATCTATATCCTTATCATAAAATGTGAAATAGTTTAATGTAACTAAAACTAGCCCCAAACAATGTTCCCTCCTATACCATTCTGTAATGGAATATTTTTTTGTGGTCGTGTAAATTAAAACCAAATATTCTTTCAAACACAGATTACAAATAATGTATATTTTAGTATATACTTTATAGATGCATATTAATTTTAGTATGTTCGAAAGAGTATAACATCATTAAAATGCACTTGAAACTATTTTTTCCCATTGGCCGTAATGTAAACGGAATACTTTTGGTTGGTCTTGTAATTAAACTACACATATAATTTTCATAAAATTTTAAATAACTCGACAAAATTGTACAACAACTATATATTTTAAATTTCAAACGATTCGATTGGGTAAATTTTAATCTGTTATATGCAGACATACGGACAGATAAATGGACGGGCAGACTGAACGATAAGGTGCTACGTATTTACATAATTACGAACACACCTTAAAAAAGAAAGAAAAAAACGTGGATTTACCTTAAAATAGAAAAATAAATTCAATCTTAAAATAGAAATTATTGTTACCTATTATACATCACGAAAAAAAAAAAAAAAAAAAAAAAAATTATGGCATTTCTATCTTATTTTAAGAAAAGTTATATATATATATATATTAATGTAATCTGGTGCTTTTTAGTAAATCTTTTGAAGTTACTCGGAAAGTAAGGCCGCTTTTTGAAAACTTCATTGCAGTATGCCTTTATATTACATTATATATATACCGGGTGTCCAGTAAATAACTGACCCATTTTAAAATTAAAAAAAAAAAAAAAAAAAAACGGTTTGAGATAAAAATACGCGGTTTGCGGTATTGTTATTAGAATATCAATAAATTTTTAATACGCACTTCCTTCAAATAGTTCTAATTTCGACCATACATGCGTTATGCTAGCCCAAATACAAAAGATGAATCGGCTTTTTTATTTTTTGGTCCCGTCTGTTTATATAAATATTTTACTATCTTGTAGTTATAAGTTACTGCAATACAAAATTTGGTACAACTTTACAAAGGAGAGGGCCAACTTTGATACTAACAGATTTTGATTATTTTAATATATGTTGTAGGAAAGAGACCCCTTTGTCACACTTTCAGTGGATTTTATACAACGATCCTTAGTCCTTGAAGAACAGGAGAAGGGTCTAATATAATGACTCAACTGAAATATTACTTTTGAAATGATGGGCGTACTGTACATGATCACAGCTCTGTCAGATAAGCAGTAACCAATCCTTCAGTGTGTCAAGGTTTGAGGCCCGGACGCGCTACATTTGTTTTCATTATTTTTTGTTTTATAAACACGAGGTGGAACCCGTCGAAATTCGACGAAAGAAAAGGTTTAAGAAAGAACTGTTTCATTGATTTATAATAAATCTACAAAATTAGTTAACAGTAAAAAATGCATCTTATATTGGTCAGTCTAACTCTCAAACAAATATTATTTTAAGATAAAATTGACAAAATAATATTTCTATGAAACTCAGGTGTCCAAAGTATTAAAACGAAACTTTAATTGCATATGTAATCAGTAAAATATAATAATGTTCAGTTATCATAATGAAATTATCAATTGAGGCTCTTTTATTTGGTATAAATGCGAATGAAAATCAAAATTATTTCCAATTGACACGATCACAGGCGATATATTTGACATAGTGTAACGCATTTTATTATTTTTTTTTTCAATTTTAAGAGAAAATGAAGTAGTTATGTTGCCACAGATACAAAATTTGTACTAAAAACCATAAAAAAAATAATATATCAAAAACAAATTGAGACACAGCTTTCAAACAAATTGCATTTAAAAGTAGATTTTTTTCTCTATACGACGGTGTAAAAATTAAAAATGTGTGATGTTTAGCAACGTAAAATTTTCAGTAGCGAAAATTGAAAAACCGAAATTGCATGAGAAAGTGTTGCCATTCGCAAAATGACCTATGCGTTACGCACAGATACGTTTGGTCTTTATAACATAGATACTTGTAATTATAATTTAATAACTGATTGTTATCTAAAACATTTAATGTATATCAATTCTTATTTCAACCTATTTAATTTTTTATTTGCAACTGAATGTATAAAACATCATAAATAGATGCAAATCTGTTAATTTTTTAAAATCCTTTTTAGCTCACAGGCTATCATAGCTTGAGAGCTTATGTGCCCGCCCTTTCTGTATGTACGTTCGTACGTGCGTAACGCTATAACTCATGATAAAAGTATCCTATCCACTTGAAATTTTGTATACAGGTATATCCTGATAAGGCGCTTACCTGATTAATTTTTGGAGTTCATTCGATTAGTATAAGAGGGGGAACGGGGGACTCATGCCCCTCCCCTTAATTAATATAAATGGGTTTTTCATTCAGAATTATCAGTTTTTGTTCAAAATTTAGGTATAAGATCATTCTAATGAGGCGCCTGTGTGATTGGTATTAGGTGTGCATTGTATAAGTATAAACAGGGGGAACGGGGGTTCTAATGCCCCTCCCCTTAATTGATATAAATGGGTTTTACATGCAGAATAATCAGATTTCGTTCAAATCTCTGAATAGTTTTGGAAGTTTAATGATTAAGTATAAAAGAGAGGGGGATAACTCCTCCTTAAATTATATAAATGGGTTTTTATTAAGAATTTTCCGATTTGCTCTGAATTTTGGATATAGATTTTTTATATGATAAAGCATGTCTCTGATTAGTTTAGGGGGTTCAATGATTATGTATAAAAGGGGGAAAGGAGAAGCTGTTTCCCCTCCTTTGATTTTTTTTCGATCGGAAATAACCCTTGAAAGTATAAGGCTGTAATGTGCAATTAGTATGCGTAGCCTGTGAGCTCAATGCCATCAGTTTAACTGGGCAGTATTCTTTTTATTTAAAATGTATTTCATACATTCTTATTAAGCAATGATATTGAACAATTGTGCCAATTCGGGATTTTAAAGAAATATCTATTATGTATCGTTTTAACAAGGAAGTCAATACGAGGATAAATTTACTCTCTTTTTAAATTAATAACATAATTATATTAAAATGAAGCATATAAATTATTTTACAACCTACTTTTTGTGTATTAAAAATTTTTAAATTTTGTAAAACGTATGCTTGCTTTTTGAATTATTTTACTTAAATTTTACTGCTTTTTTATCTTGCTTATCATTTTTATTTCATACTTTTATTTTTACTTTACTTCAATATGTTTTATTTTATTATAAATAGATAGCACCAAAACATATTTTGGAATTTTTATTATTCAATAACAGATTGAATTTGTTTAAACTTTTCCTTAAATGATGGGATATGACGGTTTAAAAATCAAAAATGATAACTTAATTTTTAAATATGTTAACATTGTAGTTAAGCTACGATATTAAGATTTCTAATTAAGATTATTAAATTATAAATCAAAAAATGCTCAGAAAAAATGCAGTGAGACCGGGTATTGATTCCGGATCCATTTGTCAGCGAGCGAACTCTATACCAATTGAGTCATGGTCAAACATGCCCATTTCTTTCAAAGTTAGTATTTAAATTGTGCTATAATATTACCTCCCCCCCCCCCTGTTTCTCAAGAACGAAGGAGTGTTGTATAAAATCCATTGAACCTGAGGCTAAGGTGCCTTTGCCCTACAACATACAGTCGACTCTCGTTAATTCAAACTCGTTGGGACCACAAGAAATGTTCGAATTATCCGAAGTTCGAATTATGGAAAATATGAAATAAAAACATACTTAATATAGTACTATTACAAAGGAATTAATGTTATAATGTTTTTTAAATATATTTTTTCTGTTATCAATAGATTATGACTTAATAATAAATTAGAATGTATAAATACACAAACTAATTAAATGATTAGAAACAAGCACAATGGAAGAAAAATTTGAGGTGTCACTGACGGATAGACGGGGCAACAAAAAATTGGATATCAAATGCATTGGACTATATGTATACTCGTTCGGAATAATTTTCACAAAAATCAAAGAAAGAAAGTTATTCAAATTATCTGAAATCCGTGAGAAAGAAAAGAAAAATGAAAAATCGGAATTCTCGTTAGTTCGAATTAAACGAAGTCAAGAGAAAATGAGTTCGAATTAGTGAAAGTTTTTAACGTTATTCTGCCATTGAAAATTTTGGGACTTCATGTTTAGTTCGAATTAAGCGAAGATTCGAATTATCCGATTTCGAATTAATGAGAGTCGACTGTATATTGAAATAATCAAAGTCTGTGACTATCAAGGTTGGCCCTTTCCTTGATAGTACAAAAAATTTTATTGTGATTTGATTTTATTGTGAATTTTGATGTCACAACATATGAATATATCGAGAATTTTACAGATTTGTATCAATAACGCTTTCAATGTCATCTATTATTTTTTTATTGACATTATAGGTATAACATTTTACATTGGTAAATCTACTTACAAGAACATAAAATCAAGGAACTAGCAGTGTAGCATTTATTTCTTTTTAAAATTTAATGTTTTGTATCAGTATTAATTTTTCGGTATTTTTTTCTATGTTGTGGCTATTTTTTTTTTTTTTTTTTTTTAATTATGGATATTTATAACTTTTTTTTTATTATTAAAATAATAAATATAAAAGGAAAAATGCTACAGAATTCAAATATGTATTGTACGCATGTTTTATTTGATCAAAACCATTCATTGATTTACACACATTACTAAAAATCACTCCTAAAATAATTTTAAGATTTTAATTATGAGATACTTTCTATTATAATGAAAGCTGTATTATAAGTCAAAAAAGTTTTCGTCGATAAAGAAAATATTTTATCTGCAAGGCAACAATTTTATTACTGTTACAACTATATGAGATTTATCATGTGTACAACATTAAATATTTTTTTACATAAGTAATCTGAAATATCATTTGAAGAAATACAAATAGATATTGAAACCTAAAAAGAAAGAGTTAGCTTTATCACTATTAGCATTTGGTTCTCTATGCTCAAGACTTTTTTCTTTACATTCCTCTCATAACCAAAATATTATAAACAAAATTTGGATATAAACTGATAATTTAAAAACACATTTTTTTTTTTTTATAAATTACAAAACTAACTGATATCTCTTATCTAAAAGTTCTTTTAGCTGTAATTGGAGGAAAGTGTATTAGAAATATATTAAGGTTGTTCTAAAATCCAAAATAACAACTTTATGACATAAGTTTAAATTCATTTTTTATTCGAAAACACATAAAAATGGCCGATGTTGTTTATACAGAAAGTATGCAATCAAGGCGCTTTCCCTCTTTCTTTTTGTAAACACAAAATATCTTTCAAAAGAAAAAAAAAATGGAAAATAATTGTTTCAAAGACTAAAAATTTAAGGTTTATAAATAAATCCTATATTTAAAAAAAAAAAAAAAAGAACACTGTCCTGACTTTTGTAAACAAGACTTGTTTACTTTACAGTTAAAAGTTAAACAAAGGTCAAACATCCCGAAGCGATTATCATTTATACAATCATTTTCCTCATAAAGGATTTATTACTTTTTTTCTAAACAAAAAAAAGAGTTGATAGTAATTATTTCTTTCTGAATTCATTCAATGTCTTATATAGTTATATCTACCCGATCTAATATTATAAAGGACAAACATATCTATGTGTAACCCATACGTCCTTCTGTGAATGGCAACAATTTCAAATTTTAAATAAAATTTCATTTTTTCAGTTTTCGATACTGCAATTTTTTTTAACTTCTAAACATTGCACGTTTTCTGTTTTTCCATCGTACTATAAGGAAAAAATGTTCTTTTAAATGCAATTTGCTTAAAAAGTGTATTTCAATTTGTTTTTAAGCTATTATTTTTTTTTTTTTTTTTTTTTTTTTAGTTTTTAGTACTTTTTTCTGTTATCGTCGCAACAGAAATATTCCATTTCTGAGGAAGTTAAATGAAAAATAGTAGATTACTGCATCTTTTTATTTACAAAAATAAATAAGTAAATAAATGCATAAATAAATTAAAATTTAGTAAAGACATCATTTTTTTATGATCAAAACATAGCCTGCGTAATAACAGTCATATATTACGTACGCCATGGATTAACGTTAATATTCCCGGGCTAATGATAAAAGGGATAAAATGCGGACACCACAAGCATGCAGATATGCCTCAGATGTATCTATTCTCAACCGAAAACAACAAAAATTTTTCAAATGGTTAAAAACACTATCAAAGTCGGTACTTTAAACGGAATTTTCCGAAAAAGCAGAAAAACTAGTTAAAGAAAGTAGAAAAATGCCTTTCCATGAGATCAAAACGCTTGTAACTTGATAGCTAATTTATTTATCAAAAAATAGAAAAATCATTTTGATTCCAAATCGCACTGCCATAGTCTGTTCTGCCAGTTTCATATCTTTACGTTTAAAAATGTGTCTGAAACGAGGTGCATCAAAAAGTTTCGCGCTTGTTGAGAAGTGAACTTGGAAGAACAAACAGCTTTCAGCATAAATGAAAAGAATATTGTCCAGTTAAACTGATGGTATTAAGCTTACAGGCTTTGCAAACTAATTGTATATTACAGCCTTATTTTTTCAAGGAATAATGCTCCTCGAAAAACAAATTAAGAAGGGGATTACCGCTCCCATTTTCCCTCTTTATACTTAATCATTGAACCCCCAAAACTAAATAGGGATCCGCTTTGACATCTAATAAACCTATATCTAAAATTCGAAGCAAATCAGATAAATCTGCATAAAAATCCATTTATATAATTTTAAAGGAGTTATCCCCCGTCCCCTCTTTACACTTAACTATTAAACCTCCAAAATTATTCAGATATTTCGCTGATAAAAAATAACTCATATCCAAAATTTAAAGCAAATCGGATAATTTTACATAAATACCCATTTATATAATTCAAGAGTGGTTATCCCCCGTTCCTTCCTTTATACTCATCCATTAAGTCTTCAAAGCTATTCAGAGATTCCCCTTATATAAAAGAACCTACATTCTAAATTTAAGACAAATCGGATAATTCTGCATACAAATCCATTATCTAATTTAAGGGAATAATCATCCCCCCTTTTATGCTTAACAAAAGATGCTTACAACTAATCAGAGAAATGCCTTATAAGTATGAATCTACATCCAAAATTTTAAACAAATCTGTTAATTCTGCATGAAAAACTATTTATCTAAATTATGAAGGCAGTCCCCCTTGATATCCCCTTTATACTTATCCAATGAAACCCCAAAACAAATCAGGGTAGCGCCTTATCAGAATGAAACTATATTCTAAATTTGAAGCAAATCTGTAAATTCTGCGTAAAAAACATATTTACATTAATTATTGGTGGTTACCCCCCTCCTTATGTATTTAACGAATGAACACCTAGTACTAATCATTGAGAAGTCTCACCAAAATGATCCTATATTTAAAATTTGAATGAAATCTGATAATTCTGCATGAAAAGCCAATTTATCAAAATTAAGGGGGGGGATGTGTTTGCCCCCCTCCCTTAGTTTTATCCGATGGACTCCTAATATTAATCCTGGAGGGGCCTCATCAGAATGATCTTATACTTAAAATTTGAATCAAATCTGATAATTTTGCATGAAAACCCATTCATCTAAATTAAGGGAAGCTTAGCCTCGTTCTCTTCCCCTCTTATACTTATCCACTGGACTGCCCAAACTAATCATGGAAGTGCCGTATATGAATGATCCTATATCTAAAATTTGAATGAATTCTTATAATTCTGATGAAAATACACATTGATATAAATTAAGGGTGAGGAATTAGCCCTCCCTGTAATAGAGATTCTTGTGAGGGTGTAGCTTTGTAGCAGCTGCTATTTTATTAGAATACTTAGAAGAAGCGTGATTACGTATAGTAGTCCAGATTCGGATGTACGAAAAAACCCCACAATGATTGCGAAGTTATTCTTTATTCAGACATGTATTACTAGGGGGGCACACATACAGTACTCGGAGAAAATCTCCGAACAGCGATTAGCAACTTCACAAGAGGAGAGCAGTGAGTCAAGTGGCCTCGTACATAGCAACAAACCGCCACTTTTGGCATGATAGAAAATCGCCAACATACACAAGTTCGCCCATGCACAATGGATAGTATATGCCAAATAACAGTTAAAATGCAGCCAGCAAGATCAGAATTCAATTTGGTTTCCTAGCTGGGATGGGAAAGGAAAAGGTTGCCAAACGATAAATTGTTACACGTGTTGTTATGTCTAAACACAGAGGCACACCGAAGGGATATCAGATTTTACTGCGCAGATGTTAAATTCTTTTTACGGTTTTGTCGAGAAAGGAAAAAGAAGCGTAAGCATAAATTTTAACTGCGAAACAGAGATGATCTCCTTATAAGGTAATGCAGAATTGCTTCGATCGGAAAAAGCAGACATCTGGAAATAGTTTTAAACGGTTGATTAATATGTGAGTGTATTTCTCACAGATAAAGTTAAGCAGCTGCCGATTTTCGGTTAGAGAATTAATAAGCAAGAAAAATGGGAAAGGAATGAACGACAACTTAAAACTAATTTTGAATTGAACAGAGACGGGGGGTAAAGGAATAATTTAAGAAAATAACCAATATATAACGAAATAATCGTTATACTCCCCCCCCCCCTTTATACTTATCGAATGCACTCTCTAAATTAATCAGGGTAGTGCATGTATGAATAAACCTACATTCAAAATTTGAAGATTTTATTTCATGAGTTATCGCATTAGATAACATGAATACATACGCAAATACAGAATGGGCGGACACATGAGCTCTCAGGTTTTGATAGACTCTGAGCTAAAAACCTATAAAAGTTTTCAATTAAAAAACTTTTTTCACCTACTCTTTGTACAACCGACATTGTATTCTGCATTCAGGATTGGTCACGTAGAAACTGTTGGCATTTTTTAATAATAAAACATTTTTTATTCGGGTACCGTTTTATTTATAGTTTTTTTAATGTATTTTTTCTTTTTCAGTACAACTTGAATAATAAAAGAATGGAGAGTGTGGTGCGAAAAATAATCGAGAAAAATGAAATTCCTGAGGTGGCGAACATCCGAAATCCCGAGTGCCTGAAGTATTATCTGAACATTCCTGAAGTATTGAGGTATAATCAGCAATAATTCATCATCAATGAAATAATGTTGTGTTTTTTAAGTAGAACGAACGAACTATAAGTTTAACGAACGAATAAGTTTTAACGAACTATAGATATCTTCATTTACAAAATATGAATTATCTGTGAAAAATCATCATCAGAGACATGGAATGATGTCGACGCTTTTTCTATATTTTACCCCCCTCTGCCCCCTTTTGTCACAAATTATCACACTTTGCCTTCCCCTCTTCTCACATGTCGCACTTTATTACATAAACATTTATTTGTGGTTCAGAAACAAAGAATTACGATATAGATCATACTCCAAACTTTATTTTTAAACTCTAACTATATGTTTTAATGTTTGTGAGCATAACAATAAAAATGATTCTTATAATTATTTTGTATGAAATAATGTTAAGATTTAGAACAAAAAGCATAAATAATATAGAAATAATATAGAATAATATAGAATAGTGATAAAATATTAATATGAAAGACAAATGAAAACAGTAGCATTTTGGAATTTGAAATGAAATCTAATATATTGGGCTTTTTAAATCTGATCTTTATTTTATGAATATGAAATACTTTAATTTTAAAATAACTTCAAAATTTAATCTGTTGATTTTTAGTACTTATATTTTTACCAAAATGTGTGACATCGCATTTTTTCTTACTCCCTCCCACCCCCTTTTCACAATCCCCCCCCCCTCCAAGTGTGAAATCATTTGTGGACAACTCCGGATGACACAGTTGAACAATACTTTATTTTATTTTATTTATTTTTTAATCAGTTTATGAAGTTTTGTTTGTACTATCGTAAATACAATCTGTATTGTTTTATGTTTTTGAATAAAAATCTTTATTGAATCAGTTGGAATGTTCTTCCTCATTCATTTGTTTTGACTTTTTTAAGCTCTTAACTAGTAATGTTTGAAAAGTTTAAGCTTGACAAAAGATATCATGAAGTATATTAACATTACTTTTCTAAGAAATACTTCTCTGAAAATTATGTCATCAATAAATAGAGATATACAATACAAGACTTATAAAAGCATTTTATTAAAGAAACAAATACAAACTAAGATATTACGTATATTATGTAAACAACAATCGGCCATGAGCAACAAAATATTCAGTAAATAATAAAATTATATTACCTTAAAAGAAAAAAACACTGGAGTAATTTTAAATATTCTACATTTTACTTTAACATTAATCAGGAGTTAACGTCGACTATGATGCACATTGAAATCTTTCTATAGTAGATATAAAGCAAAGATACGCAGACTAAAAGAACTGTTATGATGGAGAAAATTATTCTGCGTTATATTAACAATATATTGCAATTTTTTGGCAAATACTGCATGTTGACAAAACGCACAGTTATCAAATATGTAAGAAAATGTTAGATTTTACTAAAATTTTATTATATTCTACAGTATAACTTGCTGATCTACTACTGTTTCAATGCTAGTATTTTTATGTGGATTGTATTTATGTACAATTTTCTAAGGGTAAAGTACTATTCAAAAACATTTTGTACAATTTGTGATGCAAAGAATATTTATTATCAAATAACAGGGCTACAAAAATGTATTCCACTATATAATGTTATATGGGGAAACATTGTTTGGGGCGTGTTTTAATTATATTAACGTACTTCACATTTTATGAATAAGATATACGTTAATGAAGTATAATAAAAATTACTCCCTGCATATTTACAGGAACACAAAGATTTCGACCACTATATTGTATCCAAAGTACGCTCTACTATACCAGCAAGATCTGAATATTTTAAAATTTATAGTACGAACGCACCTCATTTGCTACGCTTCACGTGCAATTTCCAACTTGTTTATTCCCAGTTGACTCCAGTCCTTGAACAAATATTATTGTTTCTTTAATTTCTTGAACTACACGCAAATATACATATTTTTCTGTATTTCTTTTTCCTCCGATTATTGAGACAAGTATAAATTGTCCCCATTTCACTTAGATTCTTCTGGGATATAGTAATGGACCACCTGGCCCACTACTGGAACAACTTGAAATTTAATGACCCAGAAGTGGGCCACCCCCTAAACTTAATAATATGTTAGTTTTATACCTTTAAATCATAAGGAATAAAGTATTCATTCATACAGTGTATTAGAAATGTGGCATTTTATTATAAAAATACAATATACTTTTAAAGAAAAAAATATTGAATGAAAACTTACCTCTTACGAAAAGCAGTAAGAATGAGCCACAAAATCCTTGTATTTTAAGACTGGAAGAAAAACACCCTTTCAGCTCAAAGACTATCAGAATACTGAAGTTTTCCCTTTGTCTGATAACAGATAAGGGTTCCAGCCAATCATCAGTTAGTTTGTTGTCTGACAGGTGTGACTAGAAAACTTGTTTTTCAACTTTGAAAACTGTTGGCCCACTATTGGTACACTTACCTTAGTTCTTGAGATAGAGCTATTGCGATAATCATGAATAATGCACCATAGTAGCTTCACCTCTTGAGAGATTTTCACTAAAAAGTACACTTTTAACTCAAAAGAACGATTTTCTCACTCAAAGAAATAGTGAAACATTTCGTGAAGACTTTCGTTCCTTCTGAGTGACAGTGCTATCTAAAAAGGATGTTTTGCAGGAAAAAATCTGGCCTGATAAATCATCTCTATCGGAGCACATGCAGAACACACTCCTATTTAAAAGAAAACAAAACAATTTTTAACCCTTAAGGGTATAATCCTAAAAACGCTTTTCCACCTTCAACAACTCGAAATTTACCGATACAATTTCAGACACATTTTTAAAAGTAGAAACATGCTGAGGAGATTTTTGAAGAGACGTACAAGGTGCCGAGTGATGTCATTTCACGCTCCATTCATTAGAATTTGATTTATGAAAAATTATCTTCTCAATAGGGCACTTTTTTTCGTTCCCAAATCTCCCGTTTCGGAAAAATCGATTCAAAATACCGTTTTTGATTGCTTTTTTTGCAATATTTTCTGCATTTATCAAAGAATCGATAGTCACGGCACCTTGTGTACTTTCGAAATAAGACAATTTGCCAGTTTGATGGATATGAGACCAAAAATGAATTTAAAAATAAATCGGAAAAAAAGCAGTTTGAATCGCAATACACCCTTAAATTGGAGCTCGGACCGCATCTCTTCCTGCTTAGCATGTAATCTTGGAAAGAAGAAGTCCGAGCCCCCGTAGAAAGGTTATAGTACCGACCTGAGATAAATGTCATTGGTTGTAATCCGGTTATGTAATACATTGTTTGGCTTGGCGTTCATTATCTATCCATTTTTTAAAAAAGTGAATGAGATGTTTGACGCTAATTCTAGCTACATAATATGAAAAATATGTTTCCAAAAGTGTCCACATCTTGTATCCCTAATGAATAGGAATGATCACTCTTTATCCATGCACACAATAATAAGAATAATTAATTTTTTTGCATGAAAAACGCAAGCCTAATGGCAGAAAATAAGATAGACAATAACCAATTTAAAAAAAAAAAAAAAAAAAACTGGATTTTTCTCTTTCGGTACATTTTAAGCATAAAATTCTGAGGTAATTTTTTTGTATTTTTAGATTTTTACTTTTTATATATTACTAGCTGTTACCCGTGACGTCGTTCACGTAGCATTAAAAAAAAAATAACCGCTTTAGTTAAACAAAACGTTTCATTAATAATAATTTAAAATATATATAACACATATCTTATAGGAGGCTATGCAGTAGTTTTTTTATGGGGGACTTAAAGAACATGGTCAAATAAAATGGACATATGTTAGATAATATGAGCAATCGCGAAAATGAAATTGCAACCACTTATACTGTAGAACAACTGTAATGCACTCCAATTGTACACAAATCATGTTGTAGTGTATTTCAGAATTCCATATCAAAGAAAGAAAAATCATATGTTAAACCTAGGTAATAAAAAAAAAATCCAACATTTCCATAATACATAACTTCGCCGGCCCATTCTTTTCTTCAGCTGTGTATATGATCTATGTGTTTGTAAATATTCTAAATACAATGTTAAAATTTTGCTTAGTTAGAAAAAGTGTAACGAAGATTAAAATTCACCTTTAGCAATTTCTAATAATAGACAGAAACTTACTTGGATTCTTTTTTACAGTCCTGTATACTACGTGCAAATATTTATACGACCGCATATTTAGCTTAAATTATTCAAGCAAAAAACCCGATTAAAATTATTGAATTCATATTTCCGGGAATCGTTATTGCACAGGTGACCATATATCCAGTTTATTGTATAGTCCGACACATGATTTATTCAAATTCTACAAACATCTCTTATTATACTAAATGTAGCTGAACTTCAGGATGCAGTAGTTTTCCTTAAAATACATACGATAATTGTAAAAGCTCTTCAGCATTCTTTTCTAATAGACCATACTTTGGATACAATATCTGAGATCTGGACACAGGTCCAAAATCTTTTATGCGTCTGTGTAAATGAACAACAAATGTGATGCAAATCATACTTAACTGCAAGCATATTGTAGTAAATTTCAGTATTTATCATTGTATTGATTAATCTCAGTATATTAATTTCATCATGTTTGAAATAGTGCAACGCAATTAAAATACGCTGAGAATATTTTTCCCCGTGGAATATTATATTAAAGAACATTTTTCTGTGATCTTGTAAATGAATGTTAGATCTTTTCACCCCATTTTCTATAGAAATCCTGTTTTAGTGCATTTCAGAACTGATATCAATTTCAATATTATTAAAATAACCTTAATAAAATAACATTATTAAAATGCGCTGCAAATGGTTTTTCTTCACAGACCATTATATATTGAAATACTTTTGAGATCCCTGTACGCACGCTATAAGTACTACACTTAACATATTCAATGGTAACCATGTTCTTGTGAACCTTAAAAATGCATGTAAATTTCATTACATTTAAAATTATGTAACATTATCAAAATACACCAGAAATGATTTTTCCTCCTGAAATCATAATGTAAAGTCTCCTTATGAGTGCTCCTGTGATTCAGCTATAATTGCTACCTGGCGCATTTTCAATGCCGCACATGCTATGGCAAAACTCAATAACGTAAGTTATTTTCGTATGAATCCTACTATATTTACTCAAGTTGAAACACGGACAAACAGACGGCAGACCCCAGGCATTCGGCATCCGGTATACAGACAGGCTGAAGTCGTAAACACTTTTAGACCATGTTAGAAAGTGTCAAAATGGTAGTTTCCGTAAAATGAAAAAAAAAACAGTGTTAGGAAAAATCTACTTCAAAACTGTGTTTTAGGTGGCATTTTTGTATAATTTGTACATATATGTTTTGCATAACATAAAAATTTATAGAAATTTATTGTAAAAAAATATTCTTAAAAGTGACAACATATTTTTACTTTTTAAGAGCTAAAAAAAGTGGAATTAATATCCATTTACAAACCTGTTTCCAGCACATTTCGAGCGCATTATGCGAAATTGAGATATTGACTGAGGGAATGTATTTTCTCCCAATTACATTAAATCTTTAGATTTTAAGCCCGATAGTACATTTTTAAAGTGATTTTTATTTATATTTGAAGAATTGAACAATTTTAAGAATTAACACACAAAAATAATTTTTTTAATTATTAGTTGAGTTTTTCTTACTTTCTAAGAATGGTAAAAAGTATTTTTCATTGATCATTACATTATTTACGATATGTATAAATTATTAACATTTTCTAATCATTTAATACTTAATCTCTAAAAAACCTATTTTATTTTAAAATTAAATATTTATACTAACCACGCTCAGACGATAAACTTAATTTTCTTTAAATAATAACTTTTGATATCATAATTCAATCTCATTTCATTACAACATCAGAGCATATTTATTTTATTTTTAATATGTGACGTCGCAAGTCGTCTCTTTTTAGCACTTACTCTAAATTACATTGTTTTATTAAAATGAAAACTTGAAAACTTATACTTTGTTTCAGATATGATGTTACATTGATAAGTTTAAAATTCTTAATGGAAAGTAGTCCTGTGACGTCGCAATTGGTAAAAAATTGAATTGTACAGCCTCGAACCGAAAGAAAGAAAAAGGTTCATTTTGATTACGGATTAATATCTGGAAAAACTACTAAAATATTAAGAAATTTTACATAATCGTTTGCCTGATATAAGAAGAAAAACAGTATTCCTCTGACGTCACAATTGGTAAAATTGCGGTTTTTAACCTCGAACCGAAAAACAGAATAGGGTCCATTTATTTAATTCATTTTGTTTTATCACTTGAAAATCTTTCAGTTGAAAATTAATTACAGAAGATAAATAATTATTTCGGTTTTTTTTATTTTTTGGCAACGAAAAAAGAAAGATGATTAAATATTATGGAAAATTTTTCAATTTATTCTGTATGAAAAATAGGGAAATTTTGAATTATTAAGGAAAATATTTGAATAAAAAAAATAAACATTAGCCTATGTTCATTTCAAGCTAGTAATCTATCTATATGCAAAAATTCAAAGACATTAATCCATCCGTTTTGAGGCCAAGTTCATTCCAATTTTCGGACACACTTTCACATTTATAATATATATAAGGATTTTGGTATTAGTGTTATTATTTTTAAACATAAAACATTAACTTCTATGATTTTGTTTCTTTTTCCTTATAATATAAATATATTCAAAACTATTTTCCAAATTTCATATTATGTTTTAGTAAAATTACTTTTGTAAAATTCAAAACAATTTACTGTGATCTATAAACTACTCTAGAAAATATTATTATCTTATATTCAAGCTGTATAATTACTTTGAAATTTACTTTATGTAAACAAATATCCTTTATTGTTTACATTATTATTTATTAACATATTTTGGTAATCATACAGAGAAATATTTGTGGAACATAGATCCATGATAATATTTATTATTTATTTATTTATTTATTATAAAAGATTATGCGTTCTATTTTTGTTAAAATATTTCGGAATACAAGTATTTATTATATTCACCTAGATGTGCACTTAAAGCTCAATTCTGTATTTAAGCATTTGCAAATGTACGTTTAAATAGAAAATTATCACATTCTCCTGATAGTAGTAAACTTTAAAAAGAAATTAATTATAAATGGGCATCTTTGTATGCATCTGAATGAACATAAGTTATTAAATACTTATATGGATTAAATATTTTAACAAACATAGAACATACATCCTAAATAAATAAAACAAAAAAGTTTTTATTTTTATGCATTTTTTATTCTACAAATATTTTTCATTATCATAAAGGGAAATTTATGAATATATAATAATATAACAAATAACTGAAGAAATTATTTTTTTTTTCATATTAAAAGTAATAACATCAAGTAACGCTAAAATTATATGAGGAGCCCAGAAGCCAAGGGGTATAAGTGACAAAATTGAAAAAAATGAGTTAAGTGCACAGACTATCTAGAAATAAATCTATTTATTTGCAGGTAAGAAGTTATGAGAGATTTTTTAATTTATACTGAGTTTTAGGGGTCAGTTACTTAACCTCTTTCCCAAAACTGTGAAACGGTTGGAGGTCAAAGGGTATAAGTGCAGTTGTGTACGTTAACGTCTTCAGCAGAAGCCCGACCAATGACATACAAGTCCATTTGCTTTTTTATACATTAAATAAATGTATTTTAACTGTTAACATGTAAGAAAATTACGCGTTAAGCGTAGATTATGAAACACTTTCCAACACTCTCTGAAATCTTTAAAAATCTTTGCTATTTAGGGTAATAGATTGTTACTGTCCATAGCCAAATATATATTCTAATAATTTTGAACAGCCCTATGTTTTATCTGTCGGTTGATATATACTGCATAATGGGGAAATTTAGTTCAGCAAGAAAACGCATAACAGTTCGAAATTTTTCTTTCAGCAGTTTATATTAAGAGATTGAAACACACTTGTATACTTTTGTTTATCCTGTTGTTTACCTTGAACCTTTATTATACGCCAGTATTTAGCTAAAATTTAGTTCAAACTAAAACACACTTAAGACTATTGAAATCACATTTCCAGAAATTATCATCCATAGATAACTATGTACAAAATTTTGTGCGGGACCTGTATGTCATTTTATCTATATTTTACAAGCATTTCTTAGTAAACTGAATGTAGTTCATCTTAGAAATTTATGACTAATTTAAAAGCAATCTTTAACTAAATTACGCTCATATTCAGTAACCTTTACGAAATCTTTTGTATAGCCCTGTATATGAACTATAGTATTTATATGAACTATAACATATATGGTAATATGTATAAATTTAGTGAAACTTAAAAGCTCAAATCATAATTTGAAAGGTATTTCGTCCATCCATCAATCATCATCGATAGTATACAGTACTTCGGATAGAATATACTATTTGAAATATTTTTTGAGTCCCTGTAAATACTGTGTGCTTCGTATTATGTACGAAATAACTTATATTAAGCCTCAGAGATGTATATCAATTTTATTATACATGAAAATTTTAATATAATTAAAATACGTTGTAAAAAATTCCCTCTTTATCATTAGCTAATGTAAATCTTTTGTGTAACCCTGTAAATAAGAAATATCTCTTCTTTTCATCTCATATTTTACAGAATGTTTATTTTAATGCAATTCGTAAATGCATATAAATTTTAATATGTGACAAGGTGTAACATCTTTAAAATTCATTTGAAAGGATTTTTCCCATAACTCGTAATGTAACGGAAAACTTTTGATTATCCCTGTAAATAAACTAATCGTGTTAGAAACTTCATTTGCAATAGGTTTGTGTTGAGGTAAACGTGAATAATTCCCAAAAATTTCAGGGCAATCCGAATATATTTACGAGAGTTAGGGCACGGACAGACAAACTAAAATCATATTCACTTTTCAACATTATTGGAAAGTGTTAAAAAATATAAAATTTCAATGTTTCAAAATTTATAATAAAATTTTAAAACTTATATTAGAACAAAAATTTTTCATTTCATTCATTTATATCGAGATCGTACATTTTTTTTTTTTTTTCGTAAGTTCATTTTTTATTTCATAATTTTTCCTTTTTTAGAATTTATATTAAAACAAAATTTTATCCTTTCATTTATTTGTATCAACATTGTTCTTAATTTTTTCATAAATACAATTTTTTATTTCATAATTTTTCATTTCTTGTACTCATTCGGCACTTGTACCCTTTAGCTTCCAAGCATTTCTGCTTAGAAGCCAAAGGGTACAAGTGCCGAATGATGATAAACATTGCTTAGTTATAAATAAAAAGAAAAATTGTATTACACTTTTTTAAAACAGTTATTGAAACAAGAGTTCAAAGATCACTAATATATAAGCAAAAGTTTCATATCTCAATTCATTCAATTACAATTGATGTTTAACTTTGAACTCAATTTACTCGAAATCTGAATTCTGTCACTTGTACCCCTTGGCTTTCTGGGCTCCTCATATATACAATGTATAAATACAACAAAATATATCATGATATAAAAATAACAGAAAAACAATGCATTTTATGATTCTACATTAGGAAATTTTTTTCTGTCTTAAATCGAAGATGTTTTTTCCCAGTTTATGATTTGAAAACTTAAAAAAAAAAATCTCTGCATCAAGATTAAATTAGAAAAAGATTACGAGTTTTGAAAAGCAGTTCTGTACGCGAGGGGGGGGGGGGGGAGGGGCAAAAAATATGGATTTTGGTGAAGTTTAATAAAAGCAGAAATCTACTAAAACATTGTATCGGATCGGACACGATAAATGTAATTCTAGTTATATATTTTAATCATTCGAGGTTTAGCTTTTATACAAGCTAATAAGTAAAAGAGAAAAATGTACAAATTTCGCCGTTAAATATGAATTTTAATACTATCATATGTATGATATATCCCACATGGATAAAATTTCTCCGAAAATTCCTGTCCAATTATGATATTTGTACGCATATAAATAGAAAAAACTAAAAATAACTTAATATTATAAAAAAAAATCAAGTAAATATCCAAACTAATCCAAATATACATTAAAATTACTTTAAAAAAATCAAAGTTATTAAAGAAAAAAAAAATTTGCATTAAATACGTTAAAAAATAAAATAAATACTAATTTCTCAAAACAATAGTAAAACACCCCTTTGGTAAAAATGGTTTAGTCAAAAAGAAGTGAAAAAATAGCTTCTCAATAAGGAGTAAAATCCCTCATTTTATCGATTAAATTAGTCCAAAAAAGACTAAAAAATAGCTTATCAAAAAGGAGTGAAATCCTTTATCATAAAAGAATGAAAATAAACACTCCGCATGATGGATGAAATTCACTCCTATAGAATAAGTGCATTTTCAATACCGGAAAGAAGCGAAAAATAACTAAATCCGAGTTAAAAACGCTGGAATTTTTTAAGAATATAATCAACAGCAGAATATATGAAGGACTAAGTAGTTCTGAAGTTTTATAAAAATCCGTACATTAGTTTTTGAGATATAGCTATTTAGGAAATTTTGAACCAGCATTGCCACCTTGTGAACGATTTGCACCGAAAAATAATTATTATCAGTTTATATCGAGATCTAACTAAATCTAAAGTTTTGTGAAATTCCGTGCAATTATTCTTGAGGTTAAGTACCCACAAATTTGTTGTCCCATGAAGACTCTCAGAGTGACAGACAAATTAACAGACTCACAGACAGACATTTTTTAAAAACCATCAAATCGTGTTCAGGACATTCTAAAACGTATAAATCCATCAACAACCGGAAGTGAAAAATTTTTCAGGAATACAATAGAATACATTACAGTTCTTGTAAAGATAGAAGAAAGTAAGAAGGCAGAAAAACTTTATGATACATAGTTTAATTACTATTAACCATTATTTGGAAAAATATGAGGCGTATAAACTTGCTTGGATGGAATCCAAAGCACAGGAGAAATTTGCCGTTTTAACCTCTTCAGACCTGAGCATAAAATGACTCTACAAATACATATTTATTGCTTTTGCGTAATCGAAATGACACGATAGTTGACAGAAACAGTCATTTTTTATGAAATCAGTACATTGTAAAAAAAGTGTCGATGTACTAAAAAAAGTTCAGTGATCCCTGTAATTACTAAAAAATTTTTTGTAATCTTACTCGGTTACAAGGAATCTGTAAGAATTACTAGAAAAAAGCTAGCAACGAATTAAGTTAATAGTTTTTTTTAATAGCTAATACTAAAACTCACTTGGTGTGGCCGTGATAGCTCAGTGGTCATAGCACCCAACTCCAGGCTGAAAGTACCCGGGTTCGATGCTGGACCCCACAAAATATGCACCGAATGTATGCAATGTAAGTACGCGTTAAATAAAGGGATTATGAAAATCCTGTCGTAACAGTTACCATGGGTAATGGTCTCTGGACTTCCCCCCCCCCGCCTTAGAAACATGTTAAAATAGAGCAGGTAGCAATGTTTGGTGCTGCCATCTATTGCGGCTTTGCCGAAAATCTTCCGCTTCAGAAGTCTAAATATAATTTTTAATAAACTAAAAATAATTTTGGAGCTATTACTAAAATTTCCTTGGTGGCTTATACTAAAAAAATTTAAGTTAGTTATACAAAAAAATCTTTTGTTCAGTTTACAAAAGAAATGTTTGTTTCACTTGCAAAAAAAAAGCTTGTAATGGTTACTAAAAAATTCTGTGGAATACAAATTTACTAAAAAAATTTTAGTAACCTCTTGAATTTTTTTTTTTACAGTGTACTTTAGGGGACTAGTAATTTAGGTTTACAAATATGGATATAAAAGTGCTAATCCTCTTAAAACATCAGTTTAATTGTCAGTAATATAAATTTACGCAATAACAAATTTAATATCTTTAAACAACTAAATGATCAGCAAATTCTCAAAAATTTTTATTGTAAAGATGTAATAACCATAAATATTTCTTACTTTCTTGGCCACAATGTATTTTCGAAACTCGGATGAAAATAATATTTATTTTATGAAATAATACTCATCTGTGCTGACATTTATTAGTTTTGTTTTAAAGCAAAATACATTCAGCTGTTTAGAAGTAAAGTAAAAATGCAAATAATTCGAACAGTCTAGTTTTTAAGAGGAAAAGAATGGAGGTACAAATTTGTGTACTTCAGGACTGAAGAGGTTAAACACCCACTTTTTGTGATGCTCGACCTGGCAACACTAGTTGATACATCGTTTTGTTTCCTCTCATTGTGTTCATCTTGGCGAAGTTTCTATAAACGTTTTCCTGAAGTGTTTTGGTCAATGTTATGTTCGTTTGCGGAGGCATGATATACATTTCCTAAGGCTGCTGCTTTTTAGTCTTTTACTTTCTTTTTGTTTACAAACCATGGATACTATTTGAAAGAAATAAAAGTTCCGATGAACTTTCCAATTTATATTTTATTAACCCCCTGACCGCCGAGGAAAAGAGAAATGGATTTTCTCCGTTATTTTTTTAAAATTCTAAAAAAAAAGATGTTTTTATCAACATGATACATATATTTTTTGTTACATGTAGGTAAATAAACTTCCAGAGCATTTATCATAACTTTATTTCTTAAAACTGAATTATATCTATAGAACTATATTAATTCAAATAATGCTACTATTGCAGTGAAACCTGCACCTTAGTGAACGGAATAATCAGTTCACGGCAGTTAGAAGGTTAAATGATTCCATACTTCTATAACAATTTTTCATATCTTCATTTAAGCAGGTCCGGGACATAAAAATCTTCAATCTTTCTAAGCAAAATTGTCGCATTAAAGGTTTTTTTGTTTTTTCTTCTTCTTAAAATGCGTTTAAATTATGTCTCTTTCTTAATTAGGTTAGGAAATATTAATTTCTTCGCGTTGGTTACTTTTCAAAATCTAGCTTTTAAGGAATGGTTGTCATGGAAATGACTTTATGTGTAAACGCGTTTTTCTTTATGACAAGTTTTTTCATCATGTCTCCTGTTTAAAATGTTATAAAATAAGAACTGTTAGAAATAAATGGTTCAAATTTGGAAAAAAAAAAATTCAATTGTTTTACTTAAATTTTGATTCAGCAAATTTCAGAAAAATATGTTTCTTTAAGTTATATCATTTATTTATATATATTTTTTAAATATTTTTAATTTTTAGGTAAATTAGTATTTTTTAAAATGCTAAATCAAAATTAAGGCTTATATATTTTTGTATTTTGTAGCTCATATGCATAAATGAAAAGAAATTGAAATTCTACAAATAATATTTCAAGTTATAACAATTTTAAATTACCCCACTTCTTAATAAATTTTAAAATTTTAAAAAAATATGACATGTTTTATCATGCGATTTTGTTTACAAATATTATGGTTAACCATCGCAAAAAATTTCAAATTTTTAACTCAATAATTAAAAATTATTTTAAAATGTGTTCTGTAATGTGTGTGTAAACACCCTTAACCAATATTAAACATTTAATTCCCTTTTCTCTATTTTACTGTAGTTTTATGGAATAAATTTTCATTATTACTTACCCATCGTACGTAGTATAGGGAATGTGGGTAAGTATTATGGTAACCCTTCACCGACTAGTTATAGAAACATAACCATTAATCTCTCTTTATGTACAGTGTATAATAAAAAAGTTTTCGAAAAACACTAAATTGATAAAGATTTTTCCATTTGTCCAACCCTTCCTCACATTTGTTGGGTCAGTCTTCCCACATACTATTTTTAAAAGTATAGCACCCTTTTATCTTTAGCCAAATATACTGTACAATCTTTGTGCCTTGAATGAAAGATCAATATGTCTACATTTCTTAAAAGCTACTTACTTAAATTTCTATGATATATTCTATCAGAGAAAATCTTACAAAATGTTTCCAAAAAATACACTTTTAAAGCTGAAAACACTTCTCAATGTGATTTTACCTACCAATTTCAATTATTTTCATAAAACAAAGGCTATTGCTTGGGCATTTCAGTAGCTTTTGTTGCCATTCATTGGCAAAACTCTGAAATTCTTTTAAGTATGAAAATTTAAGGTTGGGTCCAGCCTTCTCAAACGTCAACCCAATCTAGTCTTTCCTATGCATAAAATGCAAATGGGAATTTCGTTCAGGCTGCTCTTAGTTTGAATTACTATGAATAAATTTTGATGAAGCTTACACTGTTGGTTAGATAATTTTATAGGGTAGATTTTAGTACACAACATACTTTGCTTAGTTTTGAAATTGTGGGGAAAGTTTTATAATCAGATGAATCTAATTAAAAAAACTGGCTTTTTTAAAAGATTCTTCTTAAAAGATTCTTCTCAGTGAACGTCTATGGAACTTGCATTGTTACATTTTTAACACACAATTAGTTAGATTTTTCTAGAAAATCTTTTTATATGTAACATCTCGTTCAAAGTTGATTACTGTGCAATCTGCATGGTCAAATAGATAATTTTCAAGTATAGTTTTAGTATATAATATATCGCTGTATATTGCGTAGTTATGGGGAGAAGTTTTATAATTAGGTTGACTGGATTAGGAAAGTTTACGTTTGAAAAAAGTTCTATTGAACGAATTTTGATGGGAGTTACACAAATAGACCGTTTAAGTATCCAAAAATAAATAAATAAAAATAAGACTTACATATAAAATTTACATTTTGTATCGCAAACGTAAATTCAACATTGTGAACGGAGCAACATATAAAAGCTAGCTTTTTGTAATAATTAAAGAAAAAAAAGGGGGGAAGAATTTATAAAACTGATTAAATTTAAACACCTCTCATATATGTACCTTTTATAAATGTATGTATGTATGTATATATATATATATGTGTGTGTGTGTGAATGTATTTGTAACCCTTAATTGTAAGAAAATATATATCAACAATAGGTGAGAAATTGAATTAGAAGGAATATTTGGAATTTGCAGAACTATAGCAGATTAGTCGGATCCCAAATAGTATAGAACTTCAAATAAAGTGTGTGGTTTCATCTTTGCATCAGCCATGAATAGCAAAATAATACCAATTTGGGATTACCAATACACATAATACCAAAAATGAAGGAAAACATGAAAAAAAATGATACTAACATTTTTAAAATGGATTATATATATATATATATATGTATGTATATCATCATCGCCATATTCAATCCAGATTTTCATCTCTTCCAGATGCACACACACACACACATACATACATATATATATATATATACACTGGTGTCCAAAATTTAAGCATAATTGGTAATTAAGTGATTATTTTTAAGTAATGAAAGAAATATGAATCGGAATGTGCTGAAACTCCAGGTGTGTAAACAAAATAGTACGCGTCACATATTTTCGCGAAGAGTTTTCCCCGAATTCGAACAGGGGACCGTCAACAAATTGAAAAAGAACGAAGATCTTTTGGATAACCCTGTCAAAACTAATGTAGCAAAAGCGTTCAAACTCCACATTATGATTAATTGGCTTATTGTAATGTACTGTGTTAATTTTTACAAGGATAGCATGTATACTCGTAGAGAAATTAAGGTTTTTATAAAAACAGTCCTAAATTTTTCCAAGTTTTTTGCTTATAATTTGCAGAGTTCTTATTATAAAATAAAGTTCTTTTCTGAAAATATGACAAACATCATTGTACACAATACCATGTCATCAGAATTTAAAAATAATAAAAATTTTATGAAAAATGAGTATGTTTAGTAAATAATTTTTCATTGCGCATGCGTCAACGATATCAAAATGTCATTTGCATATTGTGTTAGCTAAATGTATAGAGCAACTTCTGTAAAAGTTTCAAAAAGATAGCTTGAAAATTCTGAAAATGGGAGCCTATAGAATCAACTCAAAACCCGTTATTCCTAAAGGAAGCAAAAAAATCAGGGGTTTTACCTAAATATAATTGTACGTGCAATATTGTGTAGGCACTAAACAATGGAATATGGATACAGCCCCTCATCTTTTTGCTTCATTTAGGGAATAAAGGATTTTGATCTCATTCTATCAACGATAATTTTCAGAATTTTTAAGCTATGTTTTTGAGACTTTCACAAAAGTTGCTCTATACATTTAACTAACATAATATGCAAATGAAATTTTAATAGCGTTCACGCATGCGCAGTAAAAAATTATTTAGTAAACCTGCTCATTTGTCATACACTTTTTATTATTTTTTAATTCTGATGACAGGGTATTGTGTACAATGATGTTTGTCATTTTTTTCAAAAAAGAACACTATTTTATATTAAGAACTCTGCAAATTATAAGCAAAAAACTTAGGACTGTTTTTATAAAAACCTTAATTTCTCTACGAGTATACATGCTATCCTTGTAAAAACTAACACAGTACGTTACAATAAGCCAATTAATCATAATGTGCAGTTTGAACGCTTTTGCTACATTAGTTTTGACAGGGTTATCCAAAAGATCTTCGTTCTTTTTCAATTTGTTGACGGTCCCCTGTTCGATTTCGGGGAAAACTCTTCGCGAAAATATGTGACGCGTACTATTTTGTTTACACACCCGGAGTTTCAGCACATTCCGATTCATATTTCTTTCATTACTTAAAAATAATTACTTAATTACCAATTATGCTTAAATTTTGGACACCAGTGTATATATATATATATATATACACTGGTGTGCAAAATTTAAGGACGAGTCCTAAAATGCCAATTTTCAAGGAATTTTCAAACGATATTTTTCACGCGAATATTAAAAAGGAAGTCATATGATTCGAATTATTACTATCCCTGCATAACAGCTAATCCATATAACGTCTCATTCAGGTCACACATGGTCACAAGAGTCATAGTCACTACGACGTAAAAAAATAGGAAATTCCATACGTCTCTTTTATGAGTCTCAAACGACTACTATATGTGACTCCATTGACAGGTCACTGCAACTGCTGCTTTATGTCAAGTCACCAGGTGACTTAACAATGTCATTTTATTGAGATTCTCACGTGACTGTGATTTGGATACTAAATTTCAAAATCATTGTGAATGTTGCATTATGATAAATCACCAAATAATGTCATGTTAAAGTCACATGATGACTTTCTGTCACAAAACTTTATCAAATGGTGACAGAGACTCTACTGTGAATGAAACCATTGAGAAAAATGGTGAAAACTCAGCATATGACTTTAATTGGACATTCTTTGGTAATTTATCATAATACATCGTTCACAATGACTTTGAAATTATGTCTCCAGATGACAGATCCCACAAGAGTCTCAATGAAACAACATTGTAAAGTCACCTGGTGACTCGGCACAAAGCAGCAGTCACAATGACCTGTCAGTGGAGTCTCATATAGTAATCATTTGAGACTCATAAAAGAGACGTATGAAATTTCCTATTTTTTGTTTCGCCTTAGTTACTGTGACTCTTGTGACCCTGTGTGACCTGAATGTGATGTTATATGGACTAGCTGTTATGCAGGGATAGTAATTATTCGAATTATATTACTTCCTTTTGAATATTCGCGTGAAAATTATCGCTTGAAAATCTCTTGAAAATTGGCATTTTGGGACTCGTTCTTAAATTTTGCACACCAGTGTATATATATATATATATATATATATATGAAGTCTTTAGGTATGTTTCGTGTTTAATTGCCAAACAATTAGAATCTTTGTAATCTAGCAGCCTGAATAGAAAATATATTTTACAATGAAAGAAAAAACAAAACAAAACAAAACAAACAAACAAACAAACAAAACGGTTAATGCATCGCAGTATTTTTTTATTTTTATTTTTAGAAAACGAAGTAAGACAGCATGAATAGGAACCTCTTTTCCAAGCACACACACACACACACATATATGTATGTATATGTATATCTACACTATTAAAATCCGACCGTATGTATGTATGTGATGCTATCTCTTCATATCCCGGAAACGGAGAAACGTCGCGTTTGTTTTGAATTGAAGGGAAAAAATCCCGGGATCCCGAGTTATCCATTTGTCTGTCTGTCCGCCCATCCGTCCTTCTGCCGCATATAACAACTCAAAAACTACCCAATCGAATCGTTTGAAACTTAAAATATATAATTATTAGATAATTTTGTCGAATCATTTAAAATTTTATGAAAATCGGATGCACAGTTCAATTACAGGAACAATCAAAAGGATTCCGATACATTACGGTCAATGGGAAAAAGTTTCAAGTGCATTTTAATGGTCTTACACTCTTTCGAACATAATAAAGTTGATATGCATCTATGAAGTATATACTATAATATACATTCTGTACAATCTGTAGTGCAAATGATTTTTCTTATTGATTTACAGGGGCACACAAAAGAAATCCATTGCATAATTATGTATTGAGACATTGTTTATTGTGAATTTTAATAGTATTAAACTACTTAATATTTTATTAACACTAGAAGCGCCGTTGGGGTCATTTCGCATTTTTTTTCAATTTCCAAAGCTTTATTTCAACATGTAAGTGAACATCGCAGCTCATATTTTTTTACTTTTTCTAAAATTATATTAAGCGTACTGTCACAATGTTTCATATTTCTATATTAATTATTAAAAAAAATAATCAAAGAAATACCTAAAACAGCCAACAGGTGTCATTTTGACCCCCATTAAGAAAAATGATAAATTTTCAAAACAAAGTCTGTTTTTGAATTCGCCATATCTTGATTTTGATTACTGAGCATGGGGGGACACGCATCCTAGCAACGCTGGGGTCCTACAGAATTTTTGGAGGGAAAATCGTTCTTATAGAGCTACGGCCGAAAACGAAATTTGAAACCATTTTCCACAGCAGTGTTTTTCTCAAAGATTTCGATTGCGACAAAAGTGTAGTCTTTTTCCTTTATAAAAAAAATGCGGAGAGGATTGAGTACACAGGAGTGCCTTGTTCTCTTGGAGCAGTTAGATTCAGATATGAGTGGTGATGACAGTAATGATGAAGATTTTCGCATAGATAATGTGAATTTACAGAATGCGTCGTCTTCTGAAAGCAGTGACAGTAATGCTGTAGAATATATTACCAATGAGATTTCCTCTGTTTCTCGAGGATCAGGAACCTCACGTGGACGTGGACGTGCGCAAAAAGAGGTAATAAGATATCTAATCTTTCTGTTGTCAGAAGTAACGAAATGTACATGTCATCCAGCGGTATTCTTTGGACTCCGATGAACCTTAGCACCCCTACTTCTACTACAGGTCGCACACCAGCTCGAAATATTATAAAAATTGCTAGTGGACCAACACCTTATGCTCGTTGCAACATTGGGTCTAATACAGCTTCAGCCTGGCGTTTGATGGTGACTGAAACAATGGTGAAACTCATTCAAACATGCACAGTTGCTGAAGCACGACGTCACCTAGGAGATGACAGCAACTGGTATGTTACTCTGGTAGAACTGGATGCATTTTGTGCCCTCTTATACGCCCGTGGGGCACTAGGTCATTCAAAGCTTTGTGCAGATGACATATGGAATAAAAGTTGGGGACCACCTGTGTTCAAAGAGACAATGTCACGCAATCGTTTCCGTGAAATCATGCGATATCTCAGATTCGATCTGCAAAGTAGCAGATCGGAACGCCTGGCCACGGACAAATTTGCTCTCGCATCAGAAACTTGAAAGAAGCTGATTAAAAGTTGTTATTTATGTTATAATCCTAGTGAAGAAATAACCGTTCATGAACAGTTGTTGCCTTGTAAGTCAAGGTGCAGATTCATCCAATACATGGCAAATAAACAGGACAAATTCGGCATCAAGTTCTGGCTAGCAACAGATGTAAATTCGAAATATGTGTTAAATGGCTAAGAGCCATTGAAATAATGAAGCCATAAAAATGATGAAGAGCGGCCAGCTGATTTACAACTTGGAGAAAGTGTAGTGCTGAAATTACTACAACCATATCTAAACACCGGTCTCAATGTCACTACTGACAATTTTTTCACATCTGTAAAGTTTGCCGATGAACTTTCGGCAAAGAAAACCACAATCGTTGGCACGATGCATCTAAACAAGAAAGAATAACCTCCTATTGCCCGCGACATATCTTCCCCACGATACTCATTTTCTGCACTGAAAGATGGAAATAAAATACTCGCGATATACAGGTGCAAGAACAAAAAGAATGTCGTGATTCAGAGCACTATGCACACGAATGTGTTTGCAGAAAGTAGTGCAAAGAAGAAGCCGAACACTGTTGTTTACTACAATAAAACTAAATGGGGAGTAGATGTAGCAGATCAGATGCTACGAAAATATTCTACAAGATGTGGAACTCGCAGATGGCCTCTTCACGTCTTTTATAACGTCATTGATATTGCTGCACTTAATGCTTGGATAATTTTCAAGGAATGCTCAAAAACCTCAATTTCACGTCGGGAATTTATTCTTGCCCTTGTGGAAGAATTGAGAAGTAGCGCGTTGCGCAACAGATACCCCTCAATTGATCGACCACAGACCCTGAAGCGAAAGAGATGTGCTTTTCAACATTGCAAGGGACGAAGTAAAACTTCTGAAAGCTGTGAGAAATGTCAGAAACCAATTTGTGGTAAGTGTGTTGATGTCACCATCAAGCACGTATATTATATTACTTGTGCTAATGCCTTAATAACTTTGGAACACATTTATATGCTTATTCAGGAATTATGTTTTTTATTTTCTCTCTGTGAAACATGTTGCACGCTAATTTCTATTATTTGTATTTTTATTTTTTGTTTCTTTTCTTATCAATTTTATTGTGTAATATTATATATATATATATATTTATTACGAAATCTTGTATTTGTGTACTATTGTGTAGAAAAATATTTTGAAATATACATTGTCATTTATATACTGTCATTTCAAAATAATGTAAAAATTGGGATAAACGATCTCTAAAAACTAAATAAATAAAAATAAAAAGTTATAAAACCTTTAAAAGCTTTTCTATTTTTCAATTTAAACCTCATTTATCATTTTAAAAATATTTTTATTTTAATATGTCTTGAAATTCTCATGGGGGTCAAATTGACACCAAACGGCGGTTTTAGGTATGTCCAAAATCCGGCTGTTCTAGTGTTAAATTGATATACGTTGCACAGGATTACACCAAGTTATAGTCATCGTTCAGTCTGTCCGTCCGTCTATCTGTCCACATATAATAGAGCAAAAACTACCCAACAAAATTATTTGAATTTAAAATATATAATTGTTACTTAATTTTGCCAAATCAATTAAAATTTTATGAAAATCGGATGTATAGTTTAATAGAAGGGACAATCAAAAGTATTCCATCACATTACGGTCAATAGGAAAAAAAATAGTTTCAAGTACGTTTCAATGATGTACACTCTTTCGAATATAATAGAATTGATATTTGCTACAAGTTTTCTTTAGATAAACTGACCAGCGCAGCGGGCGAAGGACGTTAGTATTTATATTAACAACATGACATGATTAGTTAAGATTTTTTGTTTTAATTTTTAAAACAATTCGTTTCTTTGTTATCAAACAACATGAATAGGAAATATGCTTTTCAATGAAAAGTAAAAATAACAATACTAATGCATAACAATACATTTTTTTCCTTCTAATCTAGGAAACCAAGTGACACAGCGAGAACAGAACATCGTGTTTTTCATCAAAAGATAGTAATAATTAATGTATTTCAAGGGTAGTTCGAAATTCTGAAAGAGATAAGTCTTCACCGAATGATAACAATAGGTTTGATAACACAATACCCTTGAAGATAGGAAATAACCATCACTTTATTTAGTTAAATACTTTCAATGTAACGATTTTCTTTAGATATCATTTAAGGTGATATTTTCAGCCTAAACGAAACCGTCCATTCGGCATTAACATTCCAGAAGCTTGATCAACTAATTAAAGGTGAGAACTAAAAAATATTTCTTTTATATTTATTCTAGGTTGTTTATTCACATGGGACTTTTTTTCATACTTCTCTGAATGTTTTCAATATCTTATTATCTTTACTGGGTTTGTAAGGACATAATTGTCATGTAACACTATTTCCAAATAGTAATCTCCGATTTATTTAATCCAAGATTCTTTTATTATTATTATTTCTCTGATTAAATTAGACGAAGATTGTAACTAGGAAATAGTGGTGCCATACTCTTTGGAAAGAATAAGGCGTATAAGCACTCTGTTTTTAATTCTTTTCATGAAAATTCTCAACACAAAATATTTTTTTAAAATTTGAATAACTGAATTTTAAATAATGTTTCTTTATCATTCACTAGTATTCGATTCTGAATAAAGAACATGTGGATATTTAATTTCTCTAATTACTCGAAGCAAACAAATTCAGAAACATTAATTAGTATATAATAAATTTTTCGAATAATTAAATATGATTAATTACCAAATAATATGCAACAATTATTAATTTAATAGCTAGTAACAGACCCACCGGGTATTGCCATGACCCAAGGTAATAATATTCGATATGCCCTAAATGAAACCACATATAAAAGTATAATAATATAAAATTATGTGTAATAGTATAATAATGTATATCAATGCATAATTGTGGTTGCATTTTTTGTTTATAATTTTTGCAATGCTGATTTTATATTCTAACGTTTTGTCTACTTTATAGATTGGTGTCTATTTATTTCTAAATTATGCTAAAAATTTTCTTTTTTTTTTTTTTTTTATAAATTATTAAATTTGAACATTGGTTATGAATAAAGTTTACCTCGTGTTTCGAAACTTACAAGATTTTTCTTTTGTGGAACTGGGAGTTGAGTCTGTTTGTCTGGCCTCTGAAAAGAAAGAGACAATTTTTTGCCTGGGTAATTTATTGTTTAAATGTTTTAACAGGTCATAGTATTATCGTTATATTAATTATTTGTTATATTATTAAAAATCGTTATATACATCTTTTTACGCAATTTCTAATGGGTACAAATTTTAATATTCTGATGAAGTATCAATTTCCATTATACCTAATGAACTGCTTTAGAGCCTGTTATGCAATAAATTTCATGAATTATATTTCAAATAACTGTGTGCGTGTATACATGTAAATATTTGAAATAATGTGCCCATATATATGTAATTTATTCATTTGTGCAATATGTATTGAATGATAATTATTATTGTTATTATTATTTATTTATTTTTTAAACTTTTAAACAAATTTCATATGCACAAAAATTGTTTCTTTTCTTACCCCAAAACAACACATTCGCAAACTACAAAATTATTTCATTATTACTCATGTCGATAAATTTGCCAATAATTGAGCTATTATCTGGAAAAATTATTACCATACTCTATACTACTACATAAGAGCAACAGCAGTTACTTCAAATGAGATCTTAACCCTGCAGAATGCCTCTTTAGAAAAATGCATATTCAACTCAAAATATAACATCTTTAACTACCTTAATAATGTTAGTTTCACTTATGCTGTTAATTTATTTTACAAACAATAAGTCCTATTTAGATATTCCTATACAGCGAAATAATTTTTCGATCGTTTCGTTGTGACGTTTTAAAACATTTATTATATTTCTCTACTTTAGAAAAGATAATCCGCGGAATACAGACTGCATTCGTTTAAAAATTTATCCAGCCTTCCTGGAAAATCTTTACATGAACATAGTCGCAACTCAAAAATAATCTACTAACCAAAACTTCGCAAATATGTAACCTAACTCAATAGTTTTCTCATATTCGAAAAGGGTTGTATACAAAATTTAGTCAAAATCAAGGCTTTTTTTAATTTATAATTAGCTTAATCATGATCTATTATGACCCAAAATAACCCACAAACGGAATTTTCTTGAAGATGTGACCTAGCCAAATGCTCTTCTGCCGATTGAAAATGGTAGGATGCAAAATTTAATTAAATTAAGTGTTTGAAACGTAATATTCCGTTTACTAAGCACCAGATTTCACTGCAACATTTAAAATAATATAATTCTATAGATTTATTGATTTTTCAAGACATTTTAGAACAGTTAATATTCTCAAGGGTTACATTCATATTTGTAATTAAGTTTTTTATAAAGTTGAAAGAATCATACTTTCTGAGCATTTAAAACAAAATATAGAGAAAACAACACTGCAATTTTACCCATTTGCAAGGAGCTCCGTGGGCTAGACCCGTTTTTAAGATAAAATTTACATACACAGACACACACATTAAAAAATTGCTTATATTATACCATAAGCTTACAATATGAGGAGGAATTATAAATATAAAACTTTTGAGGTACGACTTTGTAAATCTAAAAAAAAAAAAAAAGGATGGATATTCTAATTTTATTAACTGAAACTTTTTTATTCCTTGCAGATTATATTTGGATGGAGAGTTTGACAAATGAAATAAGGATTTTTTTTTTTCAATAAAATCAGAAAGTACTGCTATATTAATTCGCAACATTTTTTATGTTACGTAAAAAGTTTAAAGATTAGGTTATTGAGAGTGGTTCTATCATAATTCCACTTCTTGTTCTATAGTTTGTGGGAAGATTATTAGTTCTAGAATAGTTACTATTTCTTTCTACGATAGTAAAAAAACATACATCAGTTATTGTATGTAGAACTTTGAAATGATCAATCGCTTATGAAAATTTTGAATTCGATCGTTTTTTATCACTTTTAAGCATAATTGAAAAGTATTAGCATTCTCTTTGTCTGGTAAAGGAATACTAATAAATTATTTATATATATTGTTTCTTTAAACTCTGTCATACTGAATAGTAACAAAATCAAACAACTTAAAATTCTAAATAACTAAATAACTAAATATAATAACTAAATAACTAAATATAATCATCAGGAGCCATTTTTGTGAATCAAACACTGGTGGATTCTTTACGTATTATTTGTACACAAATCCAGTTTATAGCTAAAATCCTAAAATATTGGGGCAAACAAAAGAACTTTCTTCTGTATGATTTAAATATGTTACTGTATAATAGCACCAAGAATCGTGAACATAAAGTATAATATAATATAAAGAACAACAACGCTCCTAGTTGAACAATAAATTTAAAATTAAATCAACAATTACGTTTTAGATAATTAATTTTAATTATAAAATTTAAGAATTTCTACGCAATAGAAAACAAAATAGAACTACAATGATCATCACAAAGAGACTAGAGGTACTATTGTGCATACGGATTCTCAACCAAAGTAGACGGATATAATTCTCTGATACAAGGCTTGTAAAGTGCTGGCGACCAATTCTCTATTTGGAGGCCAAGTAATTTAATCTAACTTTTTTTAAAATAATAAACATTGATT
This sequence comes from Maratus speculifer, assembly GCA_964019185.1. NCBI lineage: Eukaryota > Metazoa > Arthropoda > Arachnida > Araneae > Salticidae > Maratus > Maratus speculifer. The sequence goes on from OZ025289.1 coordinate 304,050,930, forward strand.
GCATTTATTAACATTGTTTGGGACACAGTACATTTGAAACCATCTCTTCAATTTCGAATAATACTGTAATATATGTGGGGGCACAATACTTAATACCAAAAATTAAATAAAATAAAATAAAACATTCCTAAAACAGAATATTTTACTAAAATTCCTTTTCTTTTAATGTAACTATTTCAAGATCTCTAGTACCTTTTAAATATGAATATTTTTGCTTCGATTTTTTCTCTACATTCATCAGAATATACTACATAAGACTGTGCATGGATTTTTAGATACATGTGATTTTACATTTAATCTGATTTTTTTCTCTCTCGTGTATACTAAAAAAGAAGAAAATTGAACAAACTCCCAATTTAAATGTTTTTTAAAATTAATAACTATAAACTTGAATGTTAGATCCATGCACAAATATGTTAAATATGGAGAACAAGAAAAAAAAATCAAAAATCTATTCAAATTAGCAAAAAAAAAAAAAAAAAAAAAAAAAAAAAAATTAGTATTTTTCGAACAAGCAAGCTATAAAAATATAAACAGGGAGAAAAATCAGCTTAGTCTTCATTTGCATTAGTTTGGCTTGGTTTGGTTTATTTTTGTCGTCCGATTATCTGCGCTAGGGATATAGGACCAGAGGGGGAGTGCCCTTCGTGGGGGTCTTTCTAAGGGAATCTAACCCGTATTTACGCAAGGTTCGAAGAAAACCACGAAAACTCCGAACGGTTAGGCCGACAGCCGCGATTGGGTTCGAACCCAGCACCTGCCGTCTACCAGTTGAGAGGTCTGTACCTCTCGGCCACTGGTGGGGCCCTCATTTGCATTAGTAATTGCGCTGGATCTATTAACAAATTGTATAATACATCTCGATATTATTGTTGTATAGGTAAAAATTGGGTCTCAAAATATTCACAATTAAAGAAGCTTTCGTTCAATATTTAAAAAAGAAAATTGATATTTTGACCAATTTCAAGGTAGTGTGACCCAAAAGAAATCAACACAAATGGCATTTTCAATTTTTTCGTTAATCCGAACCTATTTGAGTAGAAAGAAGTGCGTTTTGTCTATTTATCGTACGTTTAATCCATAGGACCAAGTTTAAAAAACATTTACCATCCCGTGCACAGAAAATGCCATTTTTTTCCCGCTCTAGCCATCTAATATATTATGTGATTAGAATGTAAGGGTGTGATGGGAGATCGATAAAATTGTAAGACTTCATCTTCTGTAACATAAAATTCTATAAAATGCTAAAAAATACACGTTTTTATTTATTTATTTATTTAGTTAGTTAGTTTAAAATTAGAACTTTGTGTTCAGAACAAAAACTGATTAATCTATGGACGTTCATTTTAAAGAATAATGACATATATGTGACTATATATCATTTTAAGTAAATCTATGAAACTAAATTAAATTTTCAAAATTAATTTATTTTCAAAAGAAGTTAAAGAATACTATGAATTTTTTAAATATGTTTTTCTTGTTTAAAATGATTGGAAAATGTTAAAACAATAAAATCAGAATTATTTCACAGAAATAGGAAAGAAATTGTTTTCCTCATTCACTATTTCATCAATGCTTCCAAATCAGTTGTAGATTTTGCAGCACTTAATTATCTGTAATTTGAAATAATCATTGAAAAACGTTTACTGAACATGTGGTTAATTCAACTTTTGAAACTTTTTTTCTTTTCAGAAACATATATGTATATTTTATAAGTTTCATTAGAAGATTCAGTTTATATTATCTTCCTAAATTATATAGTATCCTAATCACTGAAACTAATCATTCTAAAACATTAATGTTATTTTTTTTTTCTTCAATTTATTCGTAAATTCGTTTTTTTTTTTTTTTTTTTTTTTTTTTTTTTTTTTTTAATAATAATCAGTGATGGAGACGATAGTAAATATTTTATTAGGCAAGTAGATATAATATATTGCTTTCACTTTCGAAATCATAGAACATTTTAATTTCAATTTGAAAATGACTAATAAATAAAAAAATAAAAATAAAAATCCCTAGATTTTTCCTTTTCATCTTTTTTTTTTTTTTTTTTTTTTTTTTTTTTTTTTTTTCAAAAATGGTTTAATATGGTTGTCATCATTACAGAATTAATGTTAAAATTGAAAAAAAAATTAATGTATCGAAAACTGATTAAAGTTAAAACTTTCTAATACCATTTTTGATGTGCGCAGATGAATAAGAATGATTCGTACTAATTTCCCTACCAAAAGTTCTCTATTTTAGGAGAAATAGGCGTAAAATATAATCAGTCGTTTCATAAATTTATTTTATTACGATCTTCTTACATATAGAGTAGGCATATTTTCCCTTTCAAAAGTTCAGTAACCAAGTAAGTTTTTCTATTAGACATTTTAATATCTTTTTTGTTGTTGTTGTTGTTGTTAATAATGTTCTTTGATATTAATCTGCATGTATAAGGTATTATTTTCCTTGTTAACCGTTTCCAACATAGTTGAGAAGTACTTATTCCCTGTTTTCGTTTGTCTGTCTTTCAGTACTCTATGTTTCATAAATATAATCACATTACTTCGAAATAGATATAATGTTATTAAGATTCATTATATCACATTCATTATTAAAAATAGAGAGTGTAGAAAATTAAGCTCGTTTACAGGTACAATTAAAAGAATTTACATGCATCATAATCCATTGATAGTTTTTACTGCATTTAAATAGCGCTACATCTTTTGAAACATCTCGGAATTGATTATGCAGTGTTAATATAGATTACGTTTTCAAAAATATATATATGTATAGCATTTTTATTTAATTTAGAGGAGCTCATAACTGAATTTGGTACGGTTTTTTAAGGCAATAATTGATTGTTTTAACGATATCATACTATTTCATACAGTAAGAGATGTAACATTGACAATGATAACAAAACATTTCCTATAAAAGTCGCTGTTATCAAACGTGATCTGAATTTTCCAGCACAATTAAATCTTATTATATTATTTCGGACGTATAAATTCTGTAAATCATGTAACAGATTCAAAAACATTAAATACATTACCATTTATTGTGTGGAATTTTTTTTAAATCGCTTTTACAGTTTCAGGTGAAATAAAATTTAATATTACATGTGGAGTGCACAGAATATCAATAAACTTTCTTATACAAAATTGCACAAAAAAAAAAAAAAAAAAAAAAAAAAAAAAAAAAATCAGACGCATTTTTATTTATATCTAGAATGAATATCTGTTGAATTACATGCGTTTTCCAACTGAATTTCTTTTTAGAGGACTAACTGGTTTGTATGACGAATTAAAGACGATCACATACAAGATTAAAGAAGAATATTATGTATATTATTAACAATTTTGTTTAGTACTTAAAGTTCCTGTATCAGTTGATCTATATTTTAGTATGTTATGTGATATGTTTTTTATTTCGAAACCTGCATCCACTATATAAAAATAAAAATTCCGAGTGTTGTAACAACATTCTAGAAGTTATCGAAAGTCTATCATAATTGTGCATGGTGCAGGATTTTTTTAATAGTTTGATAGATAATACACTTTTTACATCAAAAAAGTTTCGTCAATAGAAAATTTTATATACTATAAAATGTTTTTTCTTATCATTCCCATTTTACTTTCGCTAACAATGAAATTGACGCATTTTATCTTATTTGTAAACATGTTGTTATCTTTGTCTCATCGACAGAAACTTATCGCTAGAAATTGCGAGACTTTGATAAAACGGCTTTATCCCTAGCATTTATATTGAATTATGATAGATAAAAATTTTTATTGTATATTACTGCATCAAAAATATATGACAGCATCAGATTGTTTTGAAATATTTTTTTCATTTCTTTAAAATAATACTAATTATTTATAAACGATAACGATAAATGATTCTATTATTTAACCCTTTCGGGTCTGGTGTTCTATTAATAGTACATGTCTTTCTATGGAGTATTATTTTGTTTTAAAAAATACTTTTGCTATTATTTACATGTAGCAATGTTAGTATATGTCTATGAATTTAATAACTATTGTTATTTGCTTAATTCTCTTTGCGCTTTTTTTATTTTAAACATATATGTCACCCTTTAAATTGAAAATAATAATTACTTTCCTTGAAAGAAACATGCGTAATAAAACACAAAAAGTATAACAAACTTGCATTATAAGTTAAATCTTTTTGTAAAACAATATTTTCTAAACCTCTCCAAAAACTCTTATTTAGCCTATTGTCATGTGAATATGGATTGAATTGAACGCAATACGACAACATTTGTTATCTTTAAGACAATCAAATATTCACTGACCCTTTCGGGTCTGGTGTACTATTAATAGTACATGTCTTTTAATGGAGTATTATTTTGTTTTAACAAATACTTTTGTTACTTTTTACATGTAATAATGTTAATATATGGCTATGCATTTACTATATGGCTTCATTTATGGTTAGACATTTAGAAATAATAATAATTATTATTATTTGCTTAATTCTCTTTGCGCCGTTTGCGATCCTTTTATTTTAAACATATATTTCACTCTTTACATTTAAAATAAAAGGTACTTTCCTGAAGGCATCATGCGTAATAAAGCGCAAAAAGTATTAGAAAGTTGTAATATCAGTTAAATCTTATTATAATAAGATATTTTCTAAACATTTCCAAAAACTCTTCCTTAACCTATTGCAGTGAATATGAATTGAATAAAATGAAAAACAACAACATTCGTTATCTTTCAGACAATGAAATATTCTTTAAACACTAATTAATCTATTTGAATAGCTAGTGTTAATGTTATTAACCTAAAAGTATTTCTTTCTAAAAACGGAAAAAATTCGGACAGGAAAACCTAAAAGGGGTAAACACTATTTAATGTATTTGGATAGCTAGTTCAAATAGTTTTAACACAAAAGTAATATTTTCTAAAAACTGAAAAAAAATTCGAAATCGAAAGATCAAGGTCAACCGTTTTTGACATTGACATTGGCCGGTAGACCGCGTACTGCGAGAGTCGAATTTCTTTTCGAAGAGCGGTGTTGTTCGTAGTGAATTCGTTCTTAAGGAAATGCAAATGATTTGCTTGTAAAACATCATATTATAAATTCAATTATGTGTATTTAATACTGCATTCTAATAATGCATTTTTCTATCCATGCAATCCCCATATTCATAGAAATTATATGAAACTGTTAGTTAGTAAAAAAAACTTAATAATAATTGGTTGCCATCTACTGGTTACGAACGCGTAAAAAATGGAAGTTCTTGCTTTAGACAAAATTGGAATTAGATATAGGATTAGAATACCAATAAATGAGCCTTAGTTAATTTATTATTATACCACAGTTCATAATATTTAAAAAAAATCTCGATTGCTGAATAATGATTTTGAAAAAATAAATTCGGATTTCTAGCTCGCTGAGTCTTGCACTTATGAAGAATCTCGATAATAGAATCGAAACGGCTATTTACTATATTTTCATGTATTATTTGTACATTTCTAATCGTTGGTTTTCTACCTTTAAACATGACCATCATTAATCGGAACTGAATGAAAATTAAATATTCAGTATAAAATAGAAAACAGATTTTATTTTTTATTTTTTATTTTATATTCTCGGTTGATGGCTATGTTTATAGTTGAAAGTACTAAGGATTAAAAGTAATTTAAACCGTTTTCAAAATCTTTTGCAGCATCAATGTCTTTTTCTATTTTAAAACAGCAATAATTTGTTTTTAAATAAATATTAAAATATTTCGCATTTTATTGGATCTAAGACAAGATTTGTAATTTTTTTTATTACCATGTACGCGCTTGAATTTTTAAACATCTATTTAACCGTGCCCCTTCACATAATATTTATCACTATCTGTCTATGTATGATTTATATTAATTAAACATATACAATCCAAAATATGTATATTTGGAATTCATATAGTTATGTATATTCATGAAAATTTAAAAACACTACGGTTTCTTTATTTATAGAGATAATATAAAGGTTCTTTAAAACTATCATTGATAAAACAAAAAAAGTAATGTCATAGAAGGCTTTTTTTTTCATCAGTACAATCTTTTAAAGTTTTCGTACACAGTAGACATTATTTAAAAGGGAAAATTTACTGATTGAGTTTTTTTTTTCTTTACATTTCTTACTTTTCCACCAATGCAATTTATATACACGAGATGGAACCCGTCGAAATTCAACGAAAGAAAATGTTTAAGAAGGAGCTCTTTTCATTCATTCATGATAAATCAAAATTAGTTTCAGTAAAAGAGCCTATTGGTCTGCCTAACTCTTAAACAAATATTATTTTAGCTAAAAATAACAAAACTATATAAAACTCAGATGTTCAAATTATTAAAATTAAACTTCTTTTTTCCAAAATTTGGAAAATATCATTACACATGGATAATAAAATTGCTGTCTTTTAGCTTTCTGATACGAATTAAGTAAATACGGAGGAAAATATTGCAAATATTCTTTTAAATGCATTTTTGTAAAGAGAAAGAATTGTATCGTTTGTAAAATAAGTTTGCAACAAACTAAAAAACATTTAACTGATGAATAAAAACGAAATACAACCGAAATTCACCGGATTTTATAACAGAAGATATTTTTGTCATAATATACGCAGTTTTTTTTTTTTTTTTTTTTTTTTTTTTCAATTTTTAGAGAAAGTGGAGTGATTCTTTTGCCGCAATTACGAAATTGGTACTAAAAACTATAAAAAATTAATATTTCAAAAATAAATTAAGGTACAGCTTTCAAACAAATTACATTTAAAAGTATATATTTTTCTCTATATGACGGTGTAAACTTTTAAAATGTGAGATGTTTAGAAATGCAAAATTTTGAATAGCGGAAATTGCAAAACGGAATTTGCATTAGAAATTATTGCCCTTCGCAAAATGAGGTATGCGTTATGCACAGATATTTTTGGCATTTATAATATAGATATATATGTAAGAGAGGACCTGAATTTCAAAACTCGCCTTATCCAGAAAATCAAATTTCGGAAAATTGCAAAAAAATTCGAATTGCATTGATTTTCATTGTAAACAACAACAATACAATAATAAAAGTATAACAATTACAATAATAAAAGTAACGGATAAAACTAGTTTTTTTCCGCAAATTTAATGTGTTTTTTTTTTTTTTTTTTTTTTTCCAAAGCAGGTTTACAAATAGAAGAAATAGATTGGTACAAAAAACACGTTTTTTTAAATTTTGGATAAGGCGAGTTTTGAAACTCACCCCCTTACATAATTGTGCATGTAAATTCATGGAGAGCAATAAATGAGGCCTGGGGACGTATAAATGCGCCCGCTGACGAGTGGTTGATGATCAATATAATCAAAAGTACTTAATACATCACATTCCACAAATGAATCTCCTAGAACAATTTTAATTCTATCAGTTATTTTTCGTTATTCAATCTTTTAATAAGACATGTATTATACATGCAATTCTGATTGAGGGAAGCCTCTTAATTTCATTTGGTTGTTATAGTACCTCTAACTGCAGTATGCACTGAGCAATGCAGAATTCTGTTTATTGACAAATGTAACACACATTGTTAACGTAATGTCGCAAATTAAAAGGGCACGACAAATTTGAATAGTTCTACAAATCATGTAGTTATCAAACAAGTTTTAAGGGTGTATTTTGACTCAAACTGCTTATTTTCCAATTTATTTTTAAATTCATTTTTGCTCTCATATGCATCAAACTGACAAATTCTCTTATTTAGAAATTGCACAAGGTTCAGCGATTGTCGATTCTTTGATAAATGCAGAAAATGTTACAAAAAAAGCAATCAAATACGGCATTTTGAACCTATTTTTCTGAAGCGGGAGATTTTTGAACTAAAAAAGGGTCCTACTGAGAAGATAATTGTTTATAAATCAAATTCTAATGAATTGAGCGTAAAATGTTATCACACAGCATTTTATACGTCTCTTCAAAAATCTCCTCAGCAAGTTTCATGTTTCTACTTTTAAAAATGCGTCTGAAATTGTATCAGAAAATTTCGAGCTGTTGAAGGTGGAAAAGCGTTTTTTCGAATACACCCTTAAATAGGTATAAACACCTTTTTTTCTCCTTAAAAAGAAACAAAAAGAAAGAAAGAAAAGAAAAGAAAAAGAGCCTGAATTTTTCTGTGAGAAATATTTTATAATTATGGTAAAAAAAAAAAAAAAAAAAAAAAATTTCTTTGGCAGTGCCTTAGGGGACTGGTGATTTGAAAATAAAATTGAATATAAATCTTAATATATGTGTAAAACATATATTCGTATTTTATTGTAACTGTATTTTCTTTATCAATTTTTTTAAGTTAATGGAACAATATATTTCTTAAGTCTTGAACGCCAACAAAAATGCAATGCTTAAATTATTTTATTCAAATCATATACCACTTGCTAAATGGTACATGCAGCAAAACGTTGATTTCACATTTAAAATCTTAAAATCTACGTTTTGAATTGCTTTTGCAGTCATCATCGGGGTAAAATGATGCTATACACAAGTCTAAAAGTTAAAAAAATGGACATAACCTCTAAGAGTTGTAGGAAAATTCTTGATCGGAGAACACGCAAACGTCATTAAATAAACATGGTTACCTAATGAAGCAAACCATAACAGTAAAAAAAAGGGGGAAGGCGACAGAATAAACAATCTGTATGATTTGATTATAACGAATTATGCCAAATTTATTAATATTGTATGATAAATTATCATTACAGAACAACTCTCTTTGTTGAATATTCATATGCAAAATTAGAAAAACACATATAATTTTATTTAAAAAATTCAAATATAAATGTTTGTGCAGTTTTATCTAACTTAAACTGAATTACAACTATAATGTTCATGACATAAAATAGGCTATTTTGAAAAAAAAAATGCACACAATTGAATTAAACTAATTTTAAAATTTGTATATGGGGACACCAGAAGTCAATGAATACAAAAGACAAAATTTAGATTTGGAGTAAATTGAGTTCAAAGTTGAGCATCAATAATAATTGACCAAATTAAACCATGAAAGAGTTGCTTATTTCATTGTGGTCTTTGAAATCTTATTTCAATAAATGTGAAACATAGATGGAATACAATATTTAAAGAAAATAGCAGAGGTTAAAGTGTTTAAGTTGTTAAGAAGTTTTAAAAGTTTAACAGTTTAAAAATCACATATTTTTTCACCTCCTAACAAATAGCTTTATTTCCAGATACCCTGCGCACAGAACTCGGTTTATTCAATCTTGTTGTCTTGACTTTTTTAGGGCCCTTATATTTGTTAAAACTATATTCTTTGTTTCTTATTCCAGAATACTGATGGAGAACATTGGTAGGAAACCCGTTGTTTACTGGGATAAGAAAGTTCCAGATACGAATCTCGAAAAGCTACAAAAAATTATAGAGAGAAAGCATAATGTGAAATTTGGTAAACATTCTTTTTAAATATTTTGTTCATATTTTCATGCATTATACGTCTAATGCATCTTAAATATTGGGGAATTTTTTTTTATCTCTTAATATATCGCACACTTTTACATATTTATGCATTTTTTTTATAAACTTATGCTGTTGATTCTGATAATATTTGTCATATCCTTTTAGAATTTAATGCAGTCCTTCCAATTACTGTTTAAATATTAATTTTACTAACATTGATTTATGTATGTACATTTAGAATCCTATTGGGACTTACATAAATGGAGCATAGAAAACTACGCAAAATTCATTGAAGAACTATGGCATTTCTTTGAAATCATATCATCTGAACCATATAAAGAGGTGAAAATTTTATATAGAATGATTAATTTTTTATTATCAATGTAAAGTAACATTAGTCCATTATGTTATTTCGTTATAATTATGAAAACTGCAATGAATATTTCTGTAAATTTCAATGTTTCAAATTTTTGCATTAAAATTATGATTATTAAAACTAGACAAGGACCTTTATCTTGACAGGATAATAAAATATGGTAACGTGTCTGTTCTTTTTTTGATGTGCTTATAATATAATGTATCATACTCAAAAATTCAATGCATATTAATTTCCTCGAAAGAAAAAAAAATCAATCATATATTTCGATCGTATACAGGGCATTCGATATACCGTAATTTCAAATTAAAATAACCATAAATAAAAATAAGTCATTTATTTTTGCACAATACGGATTTTTGTTGTTGTTGTTGTTTTAACATTATTTACAAAACTTCGATATGATCTCTCTTGTTGCTTGGCAAAGATCTAAGCAGTAATGGATCTTCTTTAGTGCGCGATAAATTAATTAAACCAATGATTAACGATTTCGTTTGTAGATGGATCTTTTTCATATATACGGAAAAAATTACATTGTACCGCAATTACGATTTAAACTTGTACACTGCAACACTACGCTTTCTACTGTGCACTCATCATGACTGCCGTAACACAACTATTGAACGAAATAGCGTCATATCACGAATTGGCATTGACGCATGCACATCAGTTCGTCAAGATCAATTTAATCACCCCTATCAAAATTCTTAGAGATGTTCCCCAATTTTACGTTGATTTTGTATCGGTTCATGAAATATTTCTGGTGCAATTTAAAATCAGGAACACCTTTTTCGATGATCTTGTAGTTTAAAATTGGAAATTTGCAAAATGCTTTAAAAGCTTTGTTGCTTTTTATAATTTTTTTGCCATTTTACAAGATTAATACTGGGCTATGTTATTATATTACAATTTTTTTTAAGTAACTTTGAAAAAACAACAAATTTTCAAAATATTAGAAATTATTGTATATTCCCTTAAATTTAGCCTGTAGCCTGAGATATAGCCAATTTTAGAAAATATTTTCGATTTTTCAATTGATGTTACATTTATATCTTGCATAACTACTAATGATTGCTATTTTGTAATCAACTGATTCTTATATGTTGTTCTATGAATTCAATTTCGCAAAACAAACTAAGAGCCCGTAAATGTTTTTTCTTCTAAAATTTGGTAAGTATTCTAAAATAACCTCAAAAAATGTTTACAACTAGTTGGATGTGCCAATTGCAAAACTTTCTTCTATCTCATACGTACATTTTAATATTTTTTAAAAATAGTTACTCATTTTAATGCTTTAATAATTTTAATTCAATATCATACCAACTTTGATTTTCCTCTTAAATTTCTGCTTCAATCAATTAACAGGAGTAAAAACGAATTTCCGTCTCTGCACGAGCCAATAGACAATAGAATGATAGGCAGAATTTTTTTTTTTTTTTTTCAAATTCAGGGAGATCCTACTTGCCTTACTAAAAAATAATCATATACAAAAAAAAATTTGTTCAGTTCTAGAACTAACTTCATATACTTTTAAGTGGTGCAATATTGAAAATGGCATAAAATTTGCTATTGCAGCGCCCCCTTCCGGCGGAATTTTTTCAAATTCAGAGAGTACCAACTAGCCATAACCATACACGTACACAAAAAATTTGGTTAAATTCGATGCATAATTTCATATACTTTTGGTCGGTATAATATTGAAAATGGCACAAAAATCACGATTGCAGTGCCCCCTTCTGGCGGATTTTTTTCAAATTCAGGGAGGATCAATTAGCCATAACCATACACTTACACAAAAAAATTTGGTTCAATTCGATGCATAACTTCATATACTTTTCGTCGGTACAATATTGAAAACGGCACAAAAATAGCGATTGCAGCGACCCCTTCCAGCAGATGTTTTTCAAATTTATGGAGGACCAACTAGCCATAGTCATACATTTACACAAAAAATTTGGTTTAATACGATGCATAATTTCATATACTTTTGGTCGATACAATATTGAAAATGGCACAAAAATCGCGATTGCAGCGCCCCCTTCCGGCGGATTTTTTTCAAATTCATGGAAGAGCAACTAGTCATAGACATACAGTTACACAAAAAAAATTTTCGATTCTATGCATAACTTCATATACTTTTGGTCGATACAATATTGAAAATGGCACAAAAATCGCTATTGCAGCGCCCCCTGCCGGCGGATATTTTTCAAATTCATGGAGGACCATGTAGCCATAGTCATACACTTAGATAAAAAAATTGATTCAATTCGATGCATAACTTCATATACTTTTGGTCGGTACAAAATTGAAAAAGGAACAAAAGTCGCGATTGCAGCGCCCGCATGTGTCCTAAATGTGTAACGATCCCTAAATGTGTAAATCCATCGAAAACCAGGAGTCGGACATTTTCACGAATCCAATACTTTTCCTGTAAAAATAGAAGAAAGTAAAAACCTCTTCTACAGAATATAATGCACTGCATTATTTTGTTAGCAAACAAATAATTTATCCTTCAGAACCCACAAGTAGAAGGCGACGTAGTTCAGTTAGATTAAGATTTTAATCCTAGCTAACTCAACAGAAAACAGTTCAATACCCAATTAATATTTGATATTAATTTGTTAAAGTATTGAAATTGGTAAAAGTCATTAGTATACAGCATTTTATTTTGTTTTTTCACATGCAGACATTTTTTATCATTCTTAAAATAGTTAACTGCATTGTAAATAAAGTTTCTTATTACTTTCAGGGAAGTAAGATCACATCCTTTAGCCAGGCTACCTTGTTTGGATAATTTTCAGTGTTGCAGTAATCGTTGTTTAACAATTTTCGACGAATTACAATTTAACAAGATTTTAAGAAGACGGTGGACATTTTTTTTTAAATTTTCGTCACATTAATATGAAATTTTATGCATATATGAATGTCACCAAAAACATCTTAAAAAAACCTTCCAATCTTATTAATTTTTTTAAATAAAAAAAATAAAATTTTAAACGAATTTTTAAAATGCTCCCCGTGTTTTAATTTTTGAGATATTTTCTTGCTTTTGCATTTTTATCACTTAAAATTCTATTATACATGCATTTTGTGTAAATTTTTTAAAATCTCTTGAATAGTTAATATTTTGCAGTATTTTTTTCTGAATTCCATATAGATTTTCATCAAAATTTCGCCTTTTAATAAGCAAAAAATTAAATTTGACTATCTCAATAAAGACAAATTTTAAAAAGCTTACACAATTTCTTTCTAAACAATATCAGGATACTTCCTTACCAATTTCATAAATATTGATCAAAAATTACATTACAAAAAGCATTTCAAAAATCTAAAAACGCTGAAAAATTAGTTTTGAGAAAAACAGATTTAAAGTATATAAATATACTTATCTTTATTATTTACTTCTTTAAACCTTCATAAATGATATTTTAATAAGAAAAAACTGTTTTGGTATTATTGTACCACAGAAAGATATCTTTTTGCGACGATTTTGCTCAAATAAAGGTCCACTGTCCCCTTAAACAAAAATACAATCTTAAATTTAAATTTTCATTTCAAAGCATTGAAAAATTGTTTCTTTTGACTTCTTTTTTATTTAATATTTAATTTATTTAATTTATTTTTTATTTAAACAACTTATACATGAAACACAAATTTTAAATCAAAATTTAAATGTAATTCGCTATTCTATATTTAACTTCATTTCAAAAAATTTAGCAAGCTTCCTCTGTAATTAAGGAAGTTTAAATCCAATATCCAAATTTTGCAAATTCCATGCTATTGAATAACTTTTAAATTGTTGCTTATGCTTAAACATTTTTTTTTTTTTAATAAACGTTTGGAAATTTTTACACAAAATAGCAAAAACCTATTTTAAGTTGGTATAATACGCCTTTATTTTTCATTACCTATCTGTGTTTTAAAGTGGTTACACTGAAATCCAACGTAACAATTGATCTATAAGAAATATATTTATCTCCTTTAAACTTAGTAAAAAAAAAAAAAAAAAAAAAAAAAAAAAAATACAATTTCATACTTTTCTTGAATCAGCTTTAAATTAATTAGCATTTTTCACTGATTTATTTAAAATATTTTAACAGTTACGTAGCAATTTACTAAAGATATAAATATGTATATAATACATTTTTTACTAAGTATTTGCTAAAAGCAGTCATCAAGGTTTTTTGTAACTGTAACTGTTAATTATTTATACTAGAGGTAAAATTAACCTTGTTTGAGAGTATGTATAATTTTTAACATATGCTAACGATAAAACATAACAAATATATATTTTCGTAGATTAAGCTGGGATAAATTATTATTTTTATTAATATTCCATATTATTACATTTCAAGTTTTGTTTTGCTTTTCTATTTTGTTTAGTTTTTCAACTAAATCAGTAGGATACACAATGGATCTAATATTTTAGCTTATAGCTTGATCCATATAGAAAGTGATTGGTTTATGCTTATTTTTGTAAATTATGTACTCCTGAAAAAGTGGTTTACAATAAAGGTTTTTTTTCATCAATTGCGTTTTATTAGTGTGTTAATACTCATTTCACAGAAATTCATAATTCTAATAAAGATATATATTTTTATTTTAACATAAATTTTAAAGATATGTATATGTATGCATTTTAAAACTTAAAAAATAATAATTGAAAATTTATAGGCATGGGTTAAAACCGGACCAGGATTTTTAGACAACGAATTTTTTAGTGGAGCTAGACTGAACTACGCTGAGAATATGCTTCGACTGAGGGATGACACAATTGCGCTGATCTGTCTGGGTAAGGGAAATTTGCATTAATTTTGTATTTTTTCTTTATTTTTAAACTGGTGTGATGATACAATCTAGTCTGTATTTTTCTACTCTTGTAGTCTCTTCATTAATTTTATATTATGTAAAATTTTATAATGTCATACATCAATTAATTGTTTTACCTATTTATCTAGGTGTTATACTGTTTCAAAAATACACCGAAATGTATATTTTGTACTGCGAAATATTCGAATTCGCGTTATTATTTCGAAAGGGAATCATGACGCCAATTAACGGATAGAACTTTCGAATTTTAAATTCCTTCATTATCTAGTATGGCGTAGAAAGCACAATACCTTAAATCACTCCTCCGACCTTTTGTAACCAAATGCAACAGTCCTAAATATTTTCTAGAAAAAGCTTATGTAGTAGCTGGTCTGACATACCAGAACAGCGAGAATTGAATATGTTATAAATTATAGAAAAATCTTATACACTAGACTATTGAAAAATAAAAGAAATGTGTGTGGCACTCGGGGACTGCCGCGGTAAAGCTATTGCATAGCATTTTTTATCAACTTATGCAAAAATACCGCGTCAATGTCTGCCGAAATCTATCGAAGAATACCGTGCCGAAGTCTACCGAACTGAAACTTTGTTAGCCGGAGTGTTAGGATTTTTTCTCTTTACAGAATACCTAGATTCGCTCGCTGCCCTCAAAGCCCGCAAAAAAAGCTATGCAATAGCTTAATAAATTACCAAACAAAATTTGGTCGCGCTACGAAAATTAGATCGCGAGTTGTAAGCACTTTAAATTTTTCGACCCTCACGGTGGGGGGAGGGGGTCTACTGTCACCAAAAATTAACACTGTCTCATAATAAATTACCAAGCAAAATTTGGCCGCGCTGCGAAAAGTAGATCGCGAGTTAAAAGCATTTTAAATTTTTCGACCCTCACCGTGGGGGGGTCTCCTGTTACCAAAAATTAACGCTGTCTCATAATAAATTACCAAACAAAATTAGGCCGCGCTACGAAAATTAGATCGCGAGTTATAAGCATTTTAAATTTTTTGACCCTCACCTTGGGGGGTCTCCTGTCACCAAAAATCAACAGTCTCATAATAAATTACCAAACAAAATTTGGCCGCGCTACGAAAATTAGATCGTGAGTTATAAGCATTTTAAATTTTTCGAACCTCACCGTGAGGGGTCTCCCGTAACCAAAAAGTAACTCTCCCTCATTATAAATTACTAAACAAAATTTGGCCGCGCTATGAAAATTAGATCGCGAGTTATAAGCATTTTAAATTTTTCGACCCTCACCTTGGGGGGGGGGGGGTCTCCCGTCAACAAAAATTAACACTGTCTCATAATAAATTGCCAAACAAAATCTGGCCGCGCAACAAAAATTAGATCGCGAGTTATAAGCATTTTAAATTTTTCGACCCTCACCTTGGAGGTGGGGGGTCACCTGTCACCAAAAATTAACACTGTCTCATAATAAATTACCAAGCAAAATCTGGCCGCGCAACAAAAATTAGATCGCGAGTTATAAGCATTTTAAATTTTTCGACCCTCACCGTGGGGGGGGGGGTTTCCTGTCACCAAAAATTTACATAGTCTCATAATAAATCACCAAACAAAATTTGGCCGCTCTACGAAAATTAGATCGCGAGTTATAAGCATTTTAAATTTTTCGACCCTCACCGTGGGGGGGGGGTCTCCTGTCACCAAAAATTAACACTTTCTCATAATAAATTACCAAACAATATTTTGCCAAGCTACCAAAATTAGATCGGGAGTTATAAGCATTTTTAATTTTTCGACCCTCACGGTGGGGGGTCTCCTGTCACCAAAATTTAACACTGTCTCATAATAAATTATCAAACAAAATTTGGCCGCGCTATAAAAATTAGATCATAAGAAACATAAGTTTGAGACTTGATATTCTAATATCTGAAAAATACCGCGTCAATGTCTGCCAAAGTCTACCGAAGGATACCGTGCCGAAGTTTGCCGAACTGAAACGATGTTAGCCGAAGTGTTAGGTTTTTTTCGTTACGGAAGGGTTAGGTTTTCTCTTTACGGAATTTCTAGATTCGGTCGCTTCGCTCAAAGCCCGCGATAAAAGCTATGCAATAGCTTAAAAGAAAATTAAATCACACTTTATCCAATCCCCGTCTTCTAAAATTTATAATAACTTTTTAATTTCAGATGAATTGGGCAACAAGGAAATAGTAACCTACTCTGACATGTATGAAGAAGTGAGGCGGTATGCTGCTGCTTTTAGGAAAAATGGCTTGAAGAAGGGCGATAGTGTGGCTTGTAAGTTTAGAATCACATTTTTATAAAGCTGCTTAAATGCATTAAGTAATAATTGTAAATAGTTAATAAAGCTACATTGGATAGGTTTATGTTTGTATATTTGGTTTCATGGTATTTGTAAATTGTTTCGTAGTGTTAATAAAAAGATACATCAAATCAATTTTAGATTTTATTAATGAAAAAAAAAACTTATTATAAGAGCTAAAAAGATTAAAAAGGCCAACAGTTTAAAATATACAGAATTTCATAAAATCCTTTCCACAAAAACTCGTAACTCCTAAATTTTTAATTTTGACAATGGAAACTTGCATCATAATGAAAGAAGAATATTAATTTTATTTTACCCATCTTTTGTAAACCTCAATATTGGTGCTGTTTGTTTCACGAAAGATATTATAGGAAGAATCAAGTACACTGTAAAAAAAAATTCAAGAGGTTACTAAAAATTTTTTAGTAAATTTGTATTTCACAGAATTTTTTAGTAACCATTACAAACTTTTTTTTGCAAGTAAAACAAGCATTTCATTTGTAAACTGAACAAAAGAATTTTTTGCATAACTAACTTAAAAATTTTTAGTATGAGCCACCAAGCAAATTTTAGTAATAGCTCCAAAATTATTTCTAATAACCACTACGTGCGCCCGAAGGGCAGGAGCTTCCTTCGAGCTACATCCAGATTTCTGAAGCCGAAGATTTCCAGCAAAACCGCAATAGATGGCAGCACCAAACATTGCTACCTGCTCCGACAGGATTTACATAATCCCTTTATTAAAGAGTACTTACATTACATACATTCGGGGTGTATTTGGCCGTGGCCAGTGTCGAACCCGGGGCCTTTTAGCCTGGAGACCGTTACTATAACCACTATGCTATCAAAGCCACGCCAAGTGAGTTTTAGTAATAGCTATTAAAAATATAAAACTATTAACTCTATTCGTTGCTAACTTTTTTCTAGTAATTCTTACAGATTTCTTGTAACCGACTAAGATTACTAAAAATTTTTTAGTAATTACAAGGATCACTAAAGTTTTTTTACTAGATCGACCCTTTTATTTTACAGTGTAGATATTTAGTAGCAGCAGATATTTCTCTGTTTAATAGATTAGCATTTGGCTCATGGATTTGTATACCACATCTTTAGCATAACTGTACAGAAAAAATCTACTTGAGTTATAACAGGAGAAGGTGGAGGGAAAAAAATTGATCTATTTTATTTATTTATTATTATTATTATTATTTTACTTTTTATTCTAAAATAAGTTTCACTCGCCTGATTAAATCTTTAGAAGTTATGAATTTTTGTAATGGAAAAAGATTTTATATAAATACGCTGATTTTTGTATAAATTTTCATTTTTATAGGTTTTATGTCAAATCGAAAAGAGGCCATTTTCGCCATGCTGGCTGCAGCAAGCATTGGTGCAATATGGGGAGGACCAGTACCCTTTTATGGAGCTCGAGTAAGCTACATGCTAATGTGTGATCTATTTTATGAATTATATAAAATCTTAAGTAAGAAAACAACATCGACCCAATATTGTTTTCATTACCTATGTCCTGGGCAATATGGATATGAAAAGTTGTCTCAGGATTCAGATGGTTACTATTGGCAAATACAGTGGCGTAAACATGGTGGGTGTCCAGTTTCTCTAAATACCGGTAATTTTTTTAAGTTCTTTTTGCCTTATCTAACCAGCAAATTTTCTTCTAAGAATCAAGGAGAAGAAAACCTTACGATGTTACTCGCTTTGGGCACCCACCCTGATTACGCCATTGCATTGCAATGTTGAAATAATATTGTCAAGAAATATTTCAAAATTTCATTTAAAGTATTTTTAAATAAAATAAATTATTTATGAAATAACCGCATTTCATTGAAAATATTTCTAGTGCTGTGGCATATTTAATCTGTAATCATATATTATTGAAAATATTTTTGATAAACGCAGTGTTGGTGTCCCACTTGTCTCGAATATCGCCAATATTATGTTACTATTAGGAATACTTTTTCAACAATACTTTACCATGGTAATGTTGATTTTACCTATTACTTCAATTTTCAGTAATTTCTTTTGCCGTTTCTTCATTAAAAAAGATAAATGTTGTTTAGAATGAAGATGTCATATTATATAGGAAGTTTGGGTTGGACTGAATGGTATAGATTTAGAATGGAACGATAAAAATATCAAAAAAGATGCAGCTGTTTTTGGCAATTCTTTCAAAACTACAGTACTTTTTGTTAAAACTCCACACACATCGAACGCATTTTGTGCGAGACTAAAGCCGCGGGGGAATATGGGTCAAAATCTGAAGGTAGTATTTACGACCTTTAAATCTTATAAGAGGAATCTTATATAATTATTATTCTTTTGTGAGTAGCGAATCGAAGAGTGGAGAGGTCTGTATGATATCAGTTTCTTAGAGAAGGCTAAAAAAATATTTTTAAACATACATATGCGTTGTTATCTAGAAACAGCCATCTACATATATGATTAAAATATTATTATTTGAATTGGAAGATTAACAATTTTTTATGACCATTGTTATTGTATTTAGCAGTAACGAAGTTATTATATATGTATGTATCCGTATAAACTAATAAATAGTAAAAAATATAGTAAAACCATGCAGTCGGGAAAGGTAATAGTGGATACGTCAGTTTTAGATCTGTTTTAGCAAAAGTCTAGCGGGTAATGATTTAGAGTGTATTCGAAAAAACACTTTCCCGCCTTCAACAGCTCGAAATTTTTTGATATAGTTTCAGACACATTTTTAAAATTAGAAACATGAAACTTGATGAAGGGATTTTTGAAGAGACGTTCTAGGTGCCGTGTGATGTCATTTTATGCTCATTTCATTAGAATTTGATTTGTAAACACTTATCGTCTACCCATTTTCTCGTTCCCAGATCTCCCGCTTCGAAAAAATCGGTTCAAACTGCCATTTTTCATTGCTTTTTTTTTGCAATATTTTCTTTATTTATCAAAGAATCGACAATCACGGCACCTTGTGTACTTTCTAAATAAAAAATTTTGCCAGTTTGGTGCATATGAGAGCAAAAATGAATTTGAAAATAAATCGGAAAATAAGCAGTTTGAATCGAAATACACCCTTAATTGCTTTACTTTATGTCACAATGTGAAGCGGTAATTACCATATCTCCATAATGACATTTATGTAATTTCTATGTTTGAAAGTTTATCTTATTATTTTTTAAAAATTTCAGAATTTTAAAATATGACATCATTTGAAATTCCTGAATTTTTTTTAAATTATTACATGTAACATGTTTGATAAAGATTATGTTTTTAAAGTGAAAACTCCTGTTAGAATTTAAAAAGGTTATTATTTATTACTTGCTTTACGCCCCATTTCGCTCGTGTGAAAACCGGATATCCTACGTGTGATAAAAAAAATATATTGAAAAACAATAATTGAAAAATCAGTAAACAATGCTTGAAGATCAAACAGTCAAAATTACATGGGCTAGAGTGACTAAGCAGATAAAGAAGTGAGCATATTTTTTATAATTTCTGAAATTGTAATAAAGATAATTATCCTATCGCAGAGATATGAAAATAAATAAATGTTAACTTGACCAACTTTTCGATGTCTGGATATAAGTTCCGAAAAAGAGGAAAAATCCTTTCGTATGATCGTGTTTCCCGGATCGTACACAAATTACAAAATAAAAAAATGATTGCTACTCTAGCTGTAAACATGTACAATTTATTTCATAATTAACCCTTCATCAAATTTTTTAAACATATCTCTGCGACATTTTATGACAAAATTCTTAGATTTTGTGCATGACATTATTAAATGTACAAGCCACATTTTACTCGCTGGAAAATTTTTTGTGTGTGCCTGTGAACCGTATAAAATTTGAATTTTGAGTATCCTTAAGTTTAATACCCTGATAATAGTGTTAATCATCTTCATAAAATTCGATACCTTTTTTAACGTAACTTTTTAATTTATAATATATGTCTATGATCAATATTTAAAGAATAAGATCCGAAATCAGTGCTTTTGCTACAACCTGTATATCAAAAAGCCATTGATCAATGATTTATACATTATACGAAAGCGACTGTTTATAGAATTTCAGCCTCGGAACTTTTTTTCATATTGTTCACCTAATTACCTAATCACCATGTGTGCTTTTCACTGATAATGGATAAATAGTAAATACTTTTAAAAAATCCATAATGTCTCTTAATTATTTACAGGCTGCATCTAATATTGTAAGCATGATGGATCCGAAATTTCTCATCACAATCGACAGTCATCAAGATAACGGAATAATATTCCCAACATTAAGTTATTTGCCAGAAATTGTGAATAGTGAGTATCTTTTTTAACCCATTGTCGATGAGCGGCCTGTACAGAATTTTTATTAATTTTATTTTTGAAATTATGATAAAAATTTAATTTCATAATTAATTTTATAAAATTGATCCACAAAAAAGGCAAAAATTGAAAATAAAACCTTTTTTTTGTTGCACCGATCGAACTGGACGTATCTAAACAAAACCTAGCACAATGCCTCTATTGGGATATTAGGGAGCACTGTGGGCAGATTTATGCATGGCTGCAACACTATATACGCCAGATAGTGAAATATTGCTTATTTTCCGACCATTCTATATAACCCAAATTTTCTCTATATAGAATTTTCAAAACCTATAGTAAATATTTGATTTAGATACAACTGAATTAAAAAAAATATGTATGGCAATTCCCCTATAAAATGTAATATGTAAGATGTATACATAAAAAACACATAAATTTTCTCAATGATACACGCAAACTAAAATTTTTATATGCATGCGTAAAGTGTGCAATAATATTCTGTGCCCGTTACATCAAGCCATATGCTCGCCATATAAGAGCAGTTAATAATTTTCTACAAATGCATGGTTAGAAATATGCTGACCCTGCTGCATTTACCGCATGTAGGTCTTTCATATTACTATTGGTTTTGCTTCATCCAAAGCACTATTTCTGGAGAATGGCTCAATTTTTGCGTAGATATAGAAATTTAGTTTGATGAATAAATTACTTCTAAACCACGACTATCGAATGAAAGAGTAATGTAACTTCTTGTTGAAAATACATTGAATCAATCTTTCTTTCAGTTTGACAAGAAACAAGTCTCAGCTCCTTCTTTTAATTCTTTACTGCATCACGTGCCATAGCTGGCACATAGCTAAAAATATTGTAATATTCATTTTGTGCCATGAATTCGGCTAATATAATCTTTGTCCTGATAAGGAAAAAGCTAAAGAATGGAATAAAACTTATTTTGTCCATGTCAGGTGGCTGCACTAGACAAAACATTTCAATTTGTTCTTCGGAAACATAAGAAATTTCGATTAAGCTATTAAGATGCCACACTACTGACAGAAAAAGACCCGGATGATAATGTAAAGTCTATGGGGGCGTTCTTTTCAAATATCTCGCTCAAACGCCAATATTTTGAAGGGTTTTTTTGTTGCTTTTGCATAGGATAGCTGGGGACGAAACACAACTGTCCTAGTTTTTACTTTTTCGATTTTGGTTTCAGATTTTTTTTTTAAATACTTTAACTTTCAGAACCGGTTTGAACCGGTTATGAAATTGAAGCTATCCTAATATAAAAAGAATATAACCAAAACCGAAAAAGTAAAAACTAGGCCCGTTGTCTTCAGCTATCCTATGCAAAAAAAAATCATGTCAAAATATTATAATTTGAGTGAGATATTTGAAAAGAACGCCGCAATATACTTCACATTATCATCTGGCCAGATCATTTTCATGCAATAGTGTGAGCACTTATTGTAAAATTTATTTTCATTATTTTTTCTGAATATTTAAAAATATTAATATAAAAATAGTTGCAGAGTATTGAGCAGATAAAATTAATTGATTTAAGTTTAATTTATTACACAAAATAATAATAGGATATTTTAAAACACCAATCGAGCATATTCCTAATTTTGTGACACTTACTGTAAAATATTAAATTTTACCTGAGATTTTGAAATTTAATATTTTTTATTACTTTTCCCATTATTAGACTGATATATAAATTTCAAATATTTTTTTCATAAACAATGTAAAATTCGTAACGTAAAAGGTTAAAAAAAGACGTTTCGATAATTATTCAATCAGGTAAATTTGAATATATGCATAGAAACTGATTAAATGTCTAATGATGTCAAAAATTGTTTTATAATGTATGCACCATGTAGATTAGTAAACAGATTCTTTTTATGATCCTATTTCTTGACACACATATTATTTCCTTTGTTGTTTATTTTCCACATGTAATATTTAAAATTTTCTGTTTCTATACAGATGCTCCTACTTTAGAAAAAGTTATATTAATCGCCACGCAAGAAGAAACACGAAAAAAGGATATGTCGGACATTCGAAACTGGTATGCATTGAGTTTAAATTCTTTGTCATAGAACCGATTTAAATCTTTTATATCTTTTTTCATACGTAACTGGTATGCACTGAATTTGAATTCTTTATCATAGAACCAATTTAAATCTTTTATATCTTTTTCATATGTAACTGGTATGCACTGACTTTAATTTTTTTATCATAGAACCGACTTAAATCTTTTATATCATAAAGCTCACTTATGTGCGTAATAGATTTTAGAAATAAAACACAAAATGTTTACACTAAATATTGCCTATTTTTAACAGGTAAGTTAAATAAATAAACACTAGTAAAATTTATATTAGATTCTGTAATATATTTTATAAACAGAAATTTTTTTATTATTAAAATGAGGTTTTAAATTTGGATTTTTTTATTTATTTGTTATATAATTACTGTTTTACTTTCATGGCTATTTGCAAGTGAAATGTTTATATCTATTCACGAAAAACGTTTTATATTTTGCTTACTAATCTACCAAATAAAAAATAAATTATCCCAGACGATTAATCAACCAAATACATCTAAAAAATATTATAAGAAACTTAATGATTTTTAGGTAGATTTCGTAAGAAATACTACCTATTGCAATCGCACCAGTTTATATATCTATCTATCTATCTATCTATATATCTCACTTTTTTATGGACACGATAACTTCTATAATTCTTCACCAATCTCCACCAAACTGGTACATAAAAACAAAGGGGATAAAACCTTGGCTAAGTTCGTTAACGGGCAAAATTGGACCAAGGGGTTCGGAATAGTGGGCGTTTTTGTGAAAACCGAAAAAATGCCATAACTTCTTAATTACAGTAGATATCGAATCGGTTTAAAGTTTATATTACTTCTTAAAAATGGGCCAAAAGTTTATGCATGACAGATTCATAACTTCGTTAATTTTCAAGATATCAAGTCCAACTAAATTTTTTGTAAATGTTCTTAAAATTATCTAAAACTTTTGTATTTACATGTTTTTAATAGGACCAACTTTTACCGACGAAAAAAATTAAAAACGAAAAGAAAAAGGGCGCTGAAAAAAGAAAAAAATCCATAACTCCGTCAATTTTCAAGATATCAAATCTAATTAATTTTATTTTACATCTTCTCAAAAATATCTACAACTTTTATATTGACAAGTTTTTCATAGGACCAATTCGGATAGCAAAAAGAAATTAAACAAAAATAGGAGTTGCAGAAAAAACCTCAAATCCAAACTGCTTATATTCTGACTCATTTTTAAATTCATTTTTGATTTTAAACGCATCCAAATGGTAGATCCTCTTATTTAGAAACTGTATAAAGTGACGCATTGGTCAATTTTCTGATACAGACAGAATATATTTCAAAAAAGGCTACCAAAAAGGGTATTTTGAACAGAATTTCCGAAAGTCATCAGGACTGAAAATTTAAAGAAATGTTCAAATAAGAAATTGCGTTTTTTTCTGACTCGTTTTTAAATCCATTTTTGCTCTCAAATGCATCCAATTTACAGATCCTCTTATTTAGGAACTATATAATGTGATGCATCGATCGGTTTTTTGATAAAGACAAAATATATTTTGAAAAAGGCTACCAAAAAGGGTATTTTGAACAGAATTTCCCGAAGTCTTCGTTATTTGAAAATTTAAGGAAGTTTTCACATAGCAAATTGCGTTTTTTATGTCTCGTATTAAAATCCATTTTCGCTCTCAAAAGCATCCAATTTACAGATACTCTTATTTAGGAACTATATACTGTGACGCATTGGCCAGTTTTTTGATAAAAATTGAATATATTTTTAAAAATGCTGTCAAAGTGAGTATTTCGCACAGAATGTTCCGAAGCAATCATGATTAAAGAATTAAGGATGTATTCAAACAACAAATCGGTTATTTTATGACTTATTTTTAAATTCAATTTTTTTTCTCAAATGCATTCAACTGACAGTTTTTTGTTATTTAGGAACTGTATAATGTACTGTTTTGGTCGATTTTTTAATAAATTCAGAATCTATTTCAAAATATGTTGTCAAAATAGGCATTTGAGCTGAATTTTTCTTAAGATGATTCTGATAAAACCAGTTTTTGCAGAAAAATGAAATTAAAAATTTTTCATAAACGGCCAAATGAAGTTATTAAACTGGGTTTATCTCTAATCATATATATATATATATATATATATATATATATATATATATATTTTTTAAATGAGCACTCTTCGAAATCTACCTCCGCCTATAGGCCCAGCCGACAGGGATTTTTTTACTATGCATACAGTATGACAGGATACGAAATTCACTTCAGCAAGTCACGCAAAAAACCGAACACATTTTTAAAATAATGAGAAAGAATAGAACGACAAGTAAATTTCCATATTCTAGTTTCATTGGATATTTGTTTGGGCATAAAAACTTTATGCAAAGGCAAAATATTTAGAGCATTTTTTCATAAGTAACTGGAAGAGAATATGTACACATACGTGGATTTTTCAAAAATTATTGTCTCTACTGTATAAAACATATTTGTATTGCAATGGTTGATGTGGAATATCGAATCCTAATGTCTTATAAGCTTAGCTATGTCCTAATGTCTTAGAACTTAGCTGCTATATTAATGTATTTATGGGCGGAGAGATGAAATTATTTTAAAGGCGTATATTTGAGGGATTTTTCAAAGCTGGGAAGGGATAAAAACTGATTTTTAGCTTATGGGGCTAGATTGGTGATAGTGGATGTGACATATGGCTACATCACTTTGACCCCGAGTTCAAACGACAGTAGCCACGTTTCATCCACTGACACAAATTTAGCCCTGTAAGCTCCAAACCAATATTTTACTCCTCCCTTTAAAATTATGTTAATATACGAATTGAATATTTCCAACTGAGTGAAAAATTAAACAGAGCCCAAATCTGGGCAATTTTTCGATCAGTTGGAAATATTCAATTCGCATGATAAATTTGCCAATCAGTTTGATTGTGTTAAAATAATAATATATCTAGGTATCTATTGTTATATGGAGTTCCATTACCTGCGGTTTATTCTGCCGAGCTGTCTAAATAACAGACCAGATGTTATGACCAATAAGGTTATCTGAGCGAAAATTCCCAGCCGGCTATCGCCCAGTTAGCTTAACAGGTAATGTATTGGCCTTGAAAGCCAAGTGTCTGGGTTCGATTGCTGGCTTAGGCAATTTTTTGCTCAGTTGGAACTATTCAATTCGTATGATAAATTTGCCAATCAGTTTGATTGTGTTAAAATAATAGTATATGTTAATATAGTATCTAGGGTTCTGAAATCGAATATATAGGCATCTAAGACATTAGGCTTCGATATTCCCCATCGCACATCAACCATAAAAAATGTTTTATATACTTTAGGGACAATAATTGTTAAAACACCCTCGTACATTACGCATTAGCAAAGTATGTATTATCTATGAAGATGACTAAGATGAATGCTACATTGAATGTGTCGAAATACACGTGCTGTAATAAGAAATGCATTTTAAATCTTGAGACTACAGGGTAACAATATGCTCAGCTCAATCATGAAAGTTTTTACACAGTCATGATGCATAAAGAAACAGACAGCTTTTTATTGCTATCTTGGATCATAATGTACGAAGTAGCAGAAAGTATTTAGCATAGGAATACCATAAATGCAAAACTCGTTAAGAATTTCAACTGTAACAATTGTCTTGCGTCACGATGTATGTCGATACATTCAATGGAATGTAATATATTCATTCTCATATTATTTGCAACTAAATTATTATGTCACTTAAATTTAAAGTACATAAACTATGTTTCTAAGTATAATGAATTTATATTGCACGATCATTTCTTGAAGTTAGCTTTTACATGTTGCAACATGTAAAATTTACTTTTAGTGTATACTGTTAAGCCATAATTGGTAGAATTTTTGCTGGGATAAATGTAGAATGAATGAACGGATTCATTTTTGCGAAATTTAGCTAATAATGAGTAATGAAACCACGGGGTTGCCCGGAGAAAAACACACCCTTTGAGATCAAAATGTCTTTTCAATCCGTCAACAATCAACATTCAACATAAACAACATTTTTTTTTAAACTTATAATTTTGGTTTTATATTTCTTGTACGAATATTAGATTTGTGTATCTTCCAATTAGCTGTCACAAGTAGTAATTGTAATTAGAGATTGAGCAAAAATTTGCTTTCGTTTTGGCTCAAAATCTAAGCTTCCTGAAAAATCGTTTTTGGTGAAAATGCTGAAGAAAATTCAGTGGATCGAAATCTCACCAATACTATATGTATTCTAAAATTGTCTTTTCATCCTTCGGAAATTTTCAGCGTTACTCATTGATTTCAGCTGTATCGGCTCAAACTAGGCAGTCTTTGTTTATTATTATGAACTTCACAGTTTATAATCAGCAGTTATGATTGACTCAAGGCATGAGGGAAAACTAAAAAGCAAGAAATGTATATATGACTAATCTTTGAAGTCTTCACTTTTAATGTCTTCATTAAAAGAAGCAGACTTAGTTGTAATGAAAAGATTTTAGTTTGAAACCGCAGAAGTGTTTCAAATTCATCTTGAGAAAGTTCTTGCTTAACAAATGATCATTTACAAAAATCATTGTATAAAAGATAAATTAATATATACGTATCTATTTTTTTTAATTAAATAGAGGAAATTCATATAATTAGGAAATAATTTTCTGATGTTAATAAATTCATTACATTTCATTTTATATGAAAAAAAAATGTTTTGGTCATAAGCACAGAGATCCAAATTGAATCACACATATAATTAAATCTACAACAAAATGAATAATTATGTATAGTTATGTACGTATTAATTTTACTCAAGCAAATGTTTTTAACATATTAGTTTTCAGCCGAAGATAGAAAAGTTACTGAAATTCGATTTCGGACTTTATATTGAGTCGATCCTTAATTACAATGCTGATGGCCGAGTAAATTTCCAGTTATCGTATTTGGAAAGTTCTCCTTTAACTAATGTAAATTAGACGGATTTGACTGAAATGCGATTTTCTATCGTTTTCTTGCGTATAAAGCATTTGAAACATTCTTCTGTTGTTGCATTCTAAATTTATTTTTTTATTAAGTCTGATTTACTTTTATTTATTATCCAAATTAATCTGAATATCGTCAATAGTATAGTGCAGCGGTTCCCAAACTTCTTGGTACGCGATCCACCTTTCAGTAAAAAAACATTTCACGAATCACGACCCATCTTTCAGAAAAAAGAATTTCGCGACCAACTCAAATATAGTTGCACATCAATATAGCAATTTTTGTACGATCTCTATTACGGTCGGCCATCCTATCCTACGAAAAACGCAAATTTTCGTACGAAAGTTGCATTATCAACAAAAACAAGAATCGGTAATCTCAATGTGTGTAAGTGAATAGTAATTTTAAAAAATGCACAAACTACAGAGATAGTTAAAATGTATTTAATTATTATGAAAAAAAAAAACTTTATAATCAACGAGATTTCTGGTAGTCATGTTTACGGATGTGGTAACATATTTTAACACACAGTTTATCTCAGTACTTGTCTTTCAAAAACAGCAAAGTAGAAAAAGCATGTTCCCATAAGCGTGAAATGTTGAATTTCTTCAAAGCTGATTTAAATATTTCTGGATATTCTGTTCGTATATTAATCTAGGAGGGAATTTTACGATTTTTCCTTGAAATAATATTTCCTGTTGAATATTATCTTTTTAAATAAATGAAATAGAAGATATGTTTTGATGACAAACCTCGATTGTTCCGCGACCCACCCAAACAAGAGCCGCGGCCCACTAGTGGGTTGCGACCCATAGGTTGGGAACCGCTGGTCTAGTGTATTTAAGACTAAGCATTATGAAAATATGTTTCATGAATATACACTGGTGGACAAAATTAAGAGATGGAAGGCATTTTCCCAAATATCTCGAGAAATACTGGATACAAATAAATGAAAATTGGTATGAATATAACTTATAGTATGACAATAATATGTGCAAAGTAAAAATTAAAGTATCATTCATTGACAAGAGTTATTGGCAACAGTCCAATGTGGACTGAAATTCATGATGAAAGATGGCAATGAAAGTGAGGCTTGTATGTTGTGTAGTCGCCTCTAGTATGGTGTGTGGTCGCCTCTAGTATGGAGTGTGGTCACCTCTGACAGATAGACAGCATGCACAACGAGTATGCATGCTGTTAGTAAGAGAGTTAAGGATTGCTTGTGGAAGAATCTCCCACTCTTCCACCAGAGCAGTTTTTAACTCCGGAATGGTTCTGAATGAGGGTTGACGTCTCGCAATAGCCCTTCCAAGAGCATCCCAAGCATGTTCAATGCGGTTAAGGCCAGGAGATTTGGCTGGTTAATCCATTCGATGAATATCCTCACTTTCCAGATACTCCTCAACGAACGTCTACAGCGACACAACTGTCTAGGGACCTTGCTGCTGCCACAGAAACATTAGTTTCAAGGAGGACTGTTACCAGATGGCTTGGTGAAAGAGGATTGTATGCCAGGAAGCGCGCCATTTGCATCCCACTCACTCCCTTCCACAAAAGAGAGCGTGCACAGTGGTGCAGACAGCACCAACACTGGACACAGCTCCAATGGGTTAATGTTCTGTTCACAGATGAGTCCAGATTCAGTCTTCAACGAGATTCTCGGCGAATATTCATATGTAGGGAACCTGGGACCCGATACTATCCCAGTAATATCATTGAAAGGAACCATTATGCTGGTGGAGGACTGATGGTTTGGGCAGGGATCGTGCAAAATATTCTCACACCGCTCCATGTGTTTCACACTGGTTCCGTGAATGTCCAGAGGTACAGGCAGAAGATCCTACAATCCAACGTGCGTCTTTTCAGGGGTGCTGTTGGCCCTGAACTCATTTTTATGGACGACAATGCCCGACCACATAGGGCTCGCCTGGTTGAGAAGTATCTGGAAAGCGAGGATATTCATCGAATGGATTGGCCAGCCAAATCTCCTGACTTTAACCCCATTGAACATGCTTGGGATGCTCTTGGAAGGGCTATTGCGAGACGCCAAACTCCACCCAGAACCATTCAAGAGTTAAAAACTGCTCTGGTGGAAGAGTGGGAGAGTCTTCCACAAGCAATCCCTAACTTTCTTTTTAACAGCATGCATACTCGTTGTGCATGTTATCTATCTCTCAGAGGTGATCACACACCATACTAGAGGCGATCACATACCATGCAAGCCTCACTTTCATTGCCATCTCTCATCATGAATTTCAGTCCAAATTGGACTGTTGCCAATAACTCTTGCCAATGAATGGCAGTTTAATTTTTACTTTGCACATATTATTGTCATACGATAAGTTATATCCATACCAATTTTCATTTATTTGTATCCAGTATTTCTCGAGATATTTAGGAAAACACCTTCCATCTCTTAATTTTGTCCACCAGTGTATATTATTTTGTAGTTAAATTATAGGAATCACTGCTGCTTTTATAAATATATACATATATATTCTTATTTAAAAAAATCATTTTCTTGCCCCCTTTTATTAAACAAAATTGATTAACTTATTTTTTTCTTAATTTATTGTTTTAGTGCAAAAATGTTGCATTACGTTTTTACATTTCCCCCTCCCCCCCTGTTTATTTTTAATTTTTCCCTTACAGCGTATATTTGGAGGATTTTCTGGAAGAAGGCCGTAATAACGATGGAACTATTCCAGAACTCATATTTGAACAACTGCCTTTCGACTATCCTGTCTGTGTTAATTTTACATCTGGTACAACGGGGCTACCTAAAGCCGCAGTACACTCTATCGGTGTAAGTATAAAAACGTTTCAGAATCTGAAATTGGCCACTCACTAAATACATGACATGGAGAGCCTGGTGAAAGCCCTTTTTTTTACGTCATGATCTTGTACACTAGTAGACATATTTTAATTTCATCATGTATACCAGGTAATTTATCATTTATAATTAGTGCATATATATTTCCCAAATTTTAGCTTTTAGGCAGATTTCATAAGAAATACTACCTATTGCAGTCATTACCATGGTGCGACTTTTAAATTCCTTCATAACTTTTCCTTAAATGACACCAGGAACACAAAACCACCCACAACAAAAAGTTATACATATGTACTAAATTTTGTCCGCTCTATGAAATTCGCAATTATGCATGGATCGTCTGCAAACTCGTCAAAAGTGTTGAGCTGGCAAATATCTCGGAGGGGATTGTCAATGGGCGAATAGGTGGAAATAGGAAGGGTTAAAATTCTGAATACCGTCGTAACATGATTTTGATAAAGCTAGCTCTTAAAGAAAAATGATGGAAAAAAATAAACACTGTTCTTTATAGCAGTTGCCAACAATTTAAGAAAAGAATAGTAAAATTTTTATCAAATTAATTCCGTTCTGAAAATTTTCCACGTGAAAAATGAAAATGAAATAAATGACGAATTAAAAAAATAAATAAATATTAAGTCATACCTTTTCTATAGCAAGATTTTTTGCATGAAAACTGAGAATAATAAAAATAGTTTGTTGAATATAAAAGAAAGTAGCTATTACATCATACTGGAAATATAAAGGACATCAGCAGATAAATATGTAACGTCAATTAAGTCTAAAAATGTATTGAAACAAGATAAAAATTCGACTATGAAAATAATATATTTTAACATCTTCAGATTCTCTGAATTTATTTTGGTCAAATTTAAATCTATTCCATATATATGCTTGTGTGTATGAGTGGATATTAGAATTTTCACAAAAGATTAAGGTCTCAAAAGGAAATTTTTAGTAAAGAAACTGGGTTTATCTCTAATCTTGATTTAGTTTTTTTTTCTTTTTTTTATGAAATTAACTTTAACTTCAAAATCTACCTCCGCTTGTAGGCCGAGCAGGCAGGGATTTATTATTTCAATGCTACACTTAAATGAAAAAATTGCAAATTGAATTCCTGAACAAACATGTAGTATACAGCTCATATTCAAAATATTAGAATAATTATCTTTTTTTTGAAATTGAAAATATCGTTTGGTAATTTAATGTCTTTTAATGAAAATATGAAAACGATATTTTTATTAAGAACTTATTGTTGATTAAACTTACTTGTTATCTTAAATTTAATATCATTTTTCAAAAGATTAATTGCAAAAAAAAATATTTTGAAAAGTCAAAATATTAGAATATTTATTCAAGTGGTTCAAAATATTAGAATATTTCACATTAATTCTCCTTTAATTATTACCAATTCTTAACTGGTGGCATCATTGATTAAATTCAGACTATTTTATTTAAAATCAATATTCTTTTTTGCAGTTTGTTTCTTTTTCGTCTTAAAATGGGCCGTGTGAGTGATATTCCTGAATCTACTAAACTTCGTATGGTTGATTTGTATCGGCACGGTAAAAATGAATGTTTTATAGCGAATTATTTACATTGTTCGCAATCGAGCGTTAGTAAAATACTAACACAATATTCAAAAATTAGAAAATTTCAAAATAATCGCCGAAATGGTGGCCGAAAACCAAAAACATCTGCTAGAGATGACAGGAAACTGAAGCGTATAGTTAAGAAAAACCGTTTTAAAAGTGTGCGATTCTTGCACCGAAAATGGAAAGAAGAAGGAGTTGAAGTTTCTACATCGACAACATTAAGACGTCTCCATAAATTTAAATTTGAATCTCGTGTACCGAAAACAAAACCTCTCATGACTGCAAGACAAAAGCGTATAAGATTGAATTGGTGTAAATCAAGACGTTTATGGAGCAATGAAGATTGGAAAAATATATTATTTAGTGATGAAAGTATGTTTTGTGTTTCATATGGTAATGAAGGTATTCGAGTTTGGAGAATGAAGCAAGAAGCATTTGATAAAGAATGCCTTAAACGTTCCGTAAAATTTGCTGCTAGTGTCATGGTTTGGGGTTATATGAGTACAGAAGGACCTGGAAAGTTATGCATCGTCTACGAAAAGGTTAACTCTCTGATATATCAAGAAATTTTAGAATATTACATGATTCCATCATCAGAAGATTTATTTGAAGATGATTTCATCTTTCAACAAGATTTAGCGTCCCCGCATACCTCGGTGTCAACTAAGAATTGGTTCCGCCAACGCAACATTAAGGTACTTCCTTGGCCACCAAATTCACCAGATCTTAATCCCATCGAAAACTTATGGTGTATAATGAAGAAAAAACATCAAGAAAATCCTCCTTCAAGTAAAACTGAGTTAGTGGCACGTATAAAGTCTATTTGGGCTAATATTGATAGAAATGTTTGTAAACACCTTGTATATAGTATGCAAGATCGATTGTACGCTGTTATGAAACCTAAAGGGGATGCTACAAAATATTAACTACCATTTACTTCATATTCATAAGGTAATATTGTTGCGTAAAATAAAATATTCTAATATTTTGAACCAATCTAAATTTTATTCTAATATTCTGGTGTGTTTAAGGAAGCTGTATACCTAATGTATTGTGCTGTATTTTATATTTTATAAATGTTAAAATCTTATCTAAACATTACAGATTTAATTTATAAGAAATTTAATTGCATTTACTTAGTATAAAAAATAAATAAATGACAAATAATTTTTTCTTATTACTTTTTCTCAATTATTCTAATATTTTGAATATGAGCTGTAGTATTTATTTTCAAAAAAACGATAATGTGTAAGACGCTTTCACCAATTTTTTTTATCATTCTCAGAAATTAGACACTACAAAAACAATTTTTGTATAAAAAAATAAGATGGAATCCATCTATATTGTCCAAAAATATAGGATATCTTTTCTTAACCTGAACTTGAATTTTTATTCATAACTTTAATAATAATATTAATAATAAAGTGTACAAAATTTGCAATACTCTTGGAAAAATGCAATGACATTAATGAAAGTACTAGAAGAATATGCTAAGTAGTTAAATTACATAGTATGGGATGTGAAACAGATAAAATGTACCGCGTCAACTTTTATCGCAGATTCATTGCGGAAGGAGGCTACTCCATCGCAACCAATGATATTTTTACATTTCATATAAATAAGGGAAGAACTACAGAGAATTCCATTAAATTATCTTTATTATTCTTATGATTTAAAAAAAATTGTGTTCGGATTGAAGTGATACAAGCCAATTATTGATTGCCTGAATGAACCTAGAGCCTAGTTTCTTATATAAAATTAGTTTGCTGTTGTGTGCTCGATCATTCTCCAAATAACTGAACATTTGTTCTACATCAAGTTATATAAATTTCTTTAATCATTTCCATTATTTTTCTAATAGAAAGAGTGTTTTGTTTATTGAGAACAAGAGATATGATTGCGTATAATCATTTTCCTATTGCAGTGAGAAAGCTAATAATTCGTTAGTAGCGATTAGTTTTTCCAGCTGTGTGGCGAATTCTAGGCTCCAAATGCTGTAGATGCCGCTAATTTTTTACAATTTATTTCACATCTTCAATCGCAAATAATTATATTATTATATAATACTTTAAAATACTTTAAAATACTGATGTCCAGAGCCTTTAGAGCCCCAATTTACGTGGGGTATCTGGCAATAATAGTAACGGTAGTTAACATGCTGATCATTTGGACGTGGACTGTTCACAGTTTTGAATAAGATTAGAATTTGCGGAGATGACTGTGTAAATTTTTTCTGAAGTATCTAATGGCAAAAATAGATATATTTTCCTTCAAAAAAAAATCTTCTTATATTATTAAAAATAATGTTCAGGACTTGACGGAAAAATATTAAGAATTTAACTGCAATAGACATATTCAAAAGATTATTGCTAAACTTCATAATTTTAATGTTGATTTTAAGGCAGGGATGTAGTGGAGGGTATACAAGGATAAACGTCGTATGCCCACTG
The DNA here is from genome assembly GCA_964019185.1 of Maratus speculifer. Classification (NCBI taxonomy): domain Eukaryota; kingdom Metazoa; phylum Arthropoda; class Arachnida; order Araneae; family Salticidae; genus Maratus; species Maratus speculifer. The sequence continues at coordinate 304,086,150 of OZ025289.1, forward strand.
GATTTTTTAAAAGAACACCGTATACCCTCTGTTTCTTAAGAAAGCTATATGTATATATATTCTAGGGTGTACTCTCTGCCTTGAGCGTATACCCTCTGCTTAGAGCACATATCTTCTGTTATTTTTACAACTACACCCCTGTTTCAAGGATATATTCACAGTTTGTATAAATAAAAATAATGTTGAAACTTCTATTCATCAACTTTCTGTCACTTTTTATTGGAACGTCGAAATATGTCGAAACTGATGTGAAACTGCCAACAGTTGTTTTCAATTATCAATTTTTTGGCAAACTATTGAACCTTTATTTTAGGCAGTAGTTATAATTTAACTTACGGCATTAACCTTGCCAGTCCAGATGTCGCTTGAAAGAGACACTAAAAAAATCCATTTTAAATTAATTTAAATACTTCCAGAATAGTTAATTTTTTTCTATACATTTTTAATAAATGCGTGCATATCATAAGCATCGATATATAGACTTCTACATCTTTGTAGATGCCTCATAATAATTATAAACTAGTTTTGGTGGTTTCTTGTAACATTTGTCTCAAGACTGAGAAGGTTAAAGCCAAAAGTTTAACCACTGTCTAAGTACATTATTCTGTATTTTTTTTTTCATTTTGAATAAGTAATTTAATTTTTATTGTTATTATAAAATAGTCTGTTATTTCTTATTATTATAAGAAGCTCTTTTTCATGAACTTCTTATAATTATAATAAGATATATAGGTGTCCATGTCCACTTTCAACGGTAGCCAGTAGCTAATTTCTAAACCGTTAGTCATAGACATATAGTTCCAATTGCAAAAATTCTTTTAAAAAGGCAAAGAAGTATTCAAATAATTTAAAAATAATATTGTAAAAATTATTTGATTTCAAAGTTTAATGTTAAATTTTATATCTGACGTTTATTTTTATTTCCTGAAAATTTGTGACTGACCCTTATTTTAAAGCAAAAAAGATGCCTCAACTTTAAACAGCAATTACTATGTCAGTTTTAATAGCAATGGAATGGGACTTTTTTTGTCTTACTTTTTAGAGTAATGATAAAAATTTGCTAAACGTCACTTATAGGACCAGGGGCCCTATAAAAATTGAATTTGCGTATTTTTCTTTTACCTAAATTGTTTAAAAAATACTTCTTTACCTTTTTTAAAGCATTTTTGCAATTTGAACTATATGTCTATGTTTAACAATTTAGAAATTAGCGATTGGCCACCTTTAAGAGTGGACACCCTGTATAATTATAATATAATTATATTACTTGTTATAAATTCTTTTAATTTCTTTTTCAGTCTATGATCGCACTCATGCAAAATCACTCGATTGCATATAACATGAAGAAGGGAGATGTGTCTTGTATGAATTACCCGGTAAATGCTTCATTTATTTCAATACAATAGGCTTTACTAATATAGTACAGGGTGTGCAGCAAATAACACCCTAATTTCAAAATTAAATTTCTCAGAAAAAAAAGGTCGATAGTAATATGCGGTAAACGGTTTTTTCATTAGGTAAGCTGTAAAAATCTTATACAGAAATTTCAAACAGTGAATATTTTGAAAAAAAATTCGCTCTGATTGCATAGAATGCTTTGATTTGACGTTTTTCTTGTTTTAGATTGCCTGCAGAGAAAAAAATTTTCAGCTTACAGTGCAATATTTTAAAGATTTTTCGAAGTAAATTTTTAGAATTTCGAAATTTCAAAAATTTAATTTAAAAAAATTACGAAATATGGCATTTTAAGCCGAAAAACACATTCTCTGGCAGCAATCTAAAGCAAGAAAAATGTCAAATCAAAGCATTCATTGCAATCAGAACACAATTTTTTCAAAATATTTACCGTTCGAAACTTTTGTATAAGATTTTTACAGCTTACCTGATAAACAAACCGTCTACTGCATAATTCTATTGATCTTTGTTTTTGAGAAATTTAATTTTGAAATCAGGGTGTTATTTGCTGGACACCCTGTATCTACTGTCTAACATTCAACAGTTTAAATTTAATTAAAGTTATAAATTGTATTTTTTTGAAGAATGTGTTTTTAAAATCTATTCATTTTTCATTTCAGGTAGGATGGACTTTATGGGACAGTTTTATCCCATGCCTTGGATTAGGTATGACTCTTTTTTTGTATTGTGGTAGCAATTACTGCACTGTTAACGGAAAAAATTTCTGGGATCTTGTAGCAGAATACCGGTGTAATGAGGTTACACTGATCACTAGCCAAGCAGATAAAATGGAGAAATTAGATATCGTTCCCAGTGAGTAGAAGCTTTATAATTAACTGTAGTTTTTTGTTTGTTTATTTGTTCATTACTACGCTGTTAAAATTTTGCAGCATTCAGTGCAAAGTCAATCCGCTGCTTTTAAAGAATATGTCTATTTTGACCAATGACTATGCTTCATAAAATAGCCAAGTAATCATTTTCAATAAAAGCTACAGATTTGTATCAGTCTACACGTAAATAAAGAGAAAATATAAATAAATACAATTGTGATAAGAATCTGAGGGAAAAAAACACTATTTTCTAAATATTTATTATAAAAATATGGGGTCACACAAGAAATTGAATTTATTTTATTGTTATTCACTCTCAGTTAGTCTACATTAAACTTTCACAATTATCTATACTAATAAAAGAACAAAACGCTCTGTCTGTCTGTGTGTGTGTCTGTGTGTCTGTGTGTCTGCGATGGCTAGCAAAATCTACAGCACGTACGAAGCTCAAAATTTTTTTTGAGAGTAGCCCAATGTCTCTCCTTATGCACCTGAAGCTCAGATTTTCAAAATTCTATTTATTAACTGAGTAATTAATTAAATTCCAAAGCTCACTCTCATAAAAAATCGCCTTTTTTCGATTTTTTTCCATTTCATTTTCTTATGGTTGATTGGTTGCATAAAATTTTCGCAGAAATAATTAAAAAAGCTGGAACAGACCTTTAAAATTCATAGACTGGCAAACTGGCAGTTTAAATGAGGATTTTTTTTTTTAATCACAGCTGCTGTATACCATGGAGAAAAAGATAGGTGGAGGCGAAGTAAACCGAAAAAAGGTTTGCAACACGGAGTAAGAAGTGTCTTACTCTGTGGTTTGCAATATTAAACCATTTATCGCTGAAATTTTAATGTCTCAAACAAAAGCACGAGGAAGGAATTTTGTATTAATAAAACGAATTGAAAGAAACGAATTACAGCTGAAGCATATTTTACGAATAAATAGTAATTTTTTAAAATGTTTTTTTTTCTATTATATTATTTAGGTTAAAGTTAGGTTAAAGTTAAATTGCATTTATGTTATGGTTAGAATAAGGATATGTTACAATAAAGTGAATACATTTAGGCTAGGTTACATTTCTGTTTTATTTAATTTACTGTAGGGTACTGTTAAGTCGCTGTTAGGTTACAGACAGGTTCTGGTTACGGTATAAAAGTTTAAGGTTAGGAATTTATACACAGAGTGAACCTATACGCAAGATTTGATTAAAAATAACACTTACTTTTGTTAAATAGCTCTGAAATTATAGTACTTTATACCAACCTTTTAGCTACCATCGTGTATCGATTTCATTCATGGTATAGTCGGATTTAAGAGTGATATAATTAGTTTGAAATTCAAAATATTTCACTTGGGATTTGTATCTGAAAATAATAATTAGTTACGTGACTTAACAGTGATTTTTACGGGTAAATATCAACTTTTTTACACAAAAATCATGCAATCGTTGGATACATATTCCCTCCCGAGTTTTTCATTGCTCATTTTGAGTATTTTTAGAGCTTAATATTAGTTGTTTTTAAAACCGATTTTTCACACAGTCAGTGGCTACGTATTTCAGACAATGCATTTCTGCATGTAACGAGTTAATGATAAAATCATACAAATTTCAAGTTCGTTTAATGCTGTTAATACGGACCCGGGCAACGCCGGGCGGGTCAGCTAGTAATAAATATAAAAACGAAAGATAAAAAATCTTACAGTCGATAATTTATTGTACATTCATAAAAAATTACATGATTAATTAAAATTATATTTTCCTTTTTTTTAAATGGTCATATGTTTTTTTTCTTTTTTCGAAAAAAATGATTTTGTGTTATAAAACCACATGCTTTCCTTGAATTATTATACATATCACTCGTCTACATATTATATAATTTATAAAATGTAATAATGAAATAAAAACATAAATATAAAATCCCTTGAAATAAAATTTTATTCATTTCTAAACATTAGTAGCCAAATTATGATCAAATTCATAAAATTTATGGGACTTTAGATAGAAGTTTAAATATACTTTGGATAAATATTGAAAATTCATTTCGTGTTCTTTCATTTGTGTAAATACTGGCAAGTCAACAAGATAATTGTTGGACTTCCAAATGAACAATATTATTCTCGTAAATAATTCTTATATCAATTGTTTAGAACCTTTAGACGAACATCATTCAATCGTCAAATCACACAATCCTCAACATAATTTCAAATTTTAATTGCTTAAAAAGCATAGAGCCAACAGTGTGAAAAAGTGTCCAAGACTGGATCATTGACTGTACGCATCAATCCTTTACACGTGTAGTTGACAAATGTACAATTTTGATGCGTATAGTCAATAACCTTGGTTTGATTCCAGACTTGGACATTTTTTCACCCTGTTGGTTCTGCTCCTTTTAAGCAATTAAAATTTGAAATTAGTAAATTCAAGGCGAATGAGGTTTTCTACGAAAAATTCCTAAAAAATGTTACACATTAATACATAATGGACAATTGCACCATAAAATATAACACATAAGAATGTAACTATGAATTAGACAATTGCACCATAAATTATATTAAAAATATGTACTAAAATAAATACAGATTACTAAATGGTACACTCATAAAATGAATATACTTAAAAATTTATCATCATTTCATTCGCTTCTGCAAACGTCGTCAGGATACAATAGAAAGAGGTTTGTTTGTTTGTTTATTGAACAACATACATCTGACTTGTGTGCTCGACATGAAGCCTGCTTATAAGCCATCGTCAGTATACAGGGACGAGATAGCACACAAGGAAATATTACAACACAAGAGAAGTACAACCAGGAGCTCCACACAAAGAGTGTGTGCAATGGAGCCAGTGAGATTCGAACCCACAATCTCACGATCAGCGGCGTGATGTCTTAACCACTCGGCCACGGAGGCCCTAGAAAGAGGTTAACTGAAATTTAAATTTTCAAAATATAAACACATACGTCCACGGGCATAGTTGAGTTGAGAGTACGTAAACCTGCTTTTTAATCAATTATAGCATATTATGCCAGATTTTATGAATGGGATATGATAAATGATCATTACAAGCTCGTGGCCCGAGCTTAATGATCGTAATGGACTGTAAAATTTTATTGAGATATGGATTTTTGCATGGAATTATAATTTTAGCTTCCTCAAAATTAATTTTGCTTCCTTCATTTCAAAAACATAGTCTTGCGAGGGCTATACTCAGTTTTGACTGTGCAATATCTCTTTTGTGCTCTTTAAATAAAAACTATCGCTTTTAATAAAATAATTTCTTAAAATTTTTAAGTGTATTTTAAATGTATTCTTTTTATAAGTGTATCATTTAGTAATCTGTATTTATTTTAGTACAGATTTTTAACATAAGAATGTCCTGGTTACAAACACTACTCAACCTTGCTCATTAGTACATAAAAATAAGAAGTTTAACAAGAAACTTGTACAGTTAAAAATAAAATATAAAATCTATGTTTTGAGCAGCTTTTGAAATCGCCCTCGGAATAAAATACGAAGGTGAAATGATTAAGGGTGTTCTTAAATCAAAAAGGGCAACTTTGTGACACATGCTTTAATTTATCTTAGTTCGGAAATGCATGAAAATAGCAGGGATTGTTATTCAGAAACTGCCTGATTGCACTCAATTTTTTGTTTTTTTAAAAGCCTAATAGATCTTTCATAACAAGCCTTCAGAGATGACGTTTTTGAGCACATTTCCCGACGAAAACAGAAAAACCGGTCAAAAAGCAGAAGAAAAACGGGTGATCGTGTAATCGAAATAGCTTAGAACTATATAGGTAATTTAACTATCATAAAATGGAAAATTCAGCTCGATTCGAAATCGCTTCTATAGTCAGGCATTCCATTTTCACAAGTTTCTGTTAAAAAAGGAATTTGTAAATGTGTCAAAACGTTTTCGGCTTGTTGAGCCAAGGCCATCGTGATAATATCATATATATCAATAATCATATATCATGTATATCAAGAAAGCCTTGGTTGAGCGGAGCAGTTGAGAACACCCTTAAAAGTACAGACATGAAAGCTTCCTTTACGAGAAACAATTTGTCAAGCCTTTTCCAAGGACATGAAGGCAAAAATACAATTGCGTCATCTAGTGAGTAGTCCGGAATAATGAAATAACTTCGAAATGAATTACATATCCCGAGTATATTCTGTCTTAGTTACGCAAAGATGCAATACCGTATTTACTCGCGTATAACGCGCACCCGCACTTTACAAGAAAAAATGGCGATTTTTTAAAATATCGTATTTAACCCGCACCGTAAATTTGATATGCAAGTGAATAAATATCTAAATGAATTTCAGTAAAGAAAGTCAAAACAAACATTACATCAGGCAGAAAACAATGTGAAAATACATTTTTAGACTTCGGGTAGGGACTGAATGACGGCAGAGAAAATTGATAATTTACGATTTAATAATGATACTAGCTCTCTCTCTAGTATAAATAAAAAAAGAATGATGCCCAGTTAAACTGATGGCATAGAGCTCACAGGCTATGCAGACTAATTGTATATTACATCCTTATATAATAATGCCCTTCGAAAAAAAAGAAAGTACCCCCCCCCCCCGCATTTCCTTTCTTTATTCTTAATCATTGAAGCCCCAAAACTAATCAGAAATACGCCTTATCATATTATATACTTGTATCCAAAATTCGAAGCAAGTCGAAAAATTCTGCATAAAAACCCATTTATATAATTTAAGAAACGTTGCCCCCCGTTCCCTGCTTTATAATTAACCATTAAACCTCCAAAACTGTTCAGAAATTCAAAAAAAATTATTCCGTGTATAACGCGCACCTACGAGTTTTGCCATTTTTTTTTTTTTTAAGTGCGCGTTATACACGAGTAAATTCAATGTCATCGGTTCATTTTTGCGATTTAAATTTTAAAAGAAAACTTTAGTTTCAATGTTTTTCATGTAGGCATCATATCTTGGCGTTAAATCCTCTTGTTACTAAGCAGAATATTCTTAGTTCAAACGCCAAGATGAGAGTTGGAATTTACATATTAAGATGGATTTAATTAAAAGAAATTTCATATTTTTTGCCTATTTAAGGGGTTATATTATTTTTAATATTATTTAAATAAATTGCTTGTATAATAAATTTTTTTTATTTTGTTTTTAAAATTATTTTTACTTCTATATTTATTTTTTAATATGTTTCTCAAATAGTTGTAATGATTGAAAGCAGAATTCAAAATACATTTTATTATTAACAAAAAAAAATGTTTAAAATATGATTTTGGAACATATTTAGGCAATATTTCAAAATAAAATATATTTAACACTGTTTTGGTGCTGCCATCTATTGGGAAAACTTCTAAAATCTAGCAACGTTGCAAGTAAAGAGACGTTGTTTAATTAATGGTACTGTTATTTATGTAAGATTTTTATATATTATAAATTAGTAATATTCATTTATTAAGGATAAAGTGTTTTAAAAGGCATACTAAACAAAATCCTCAGTGCGAACTGCATCACACTTACCCACTTGTTTTAATTATGTTCATCTACAAAATATACACTGCTTTAAAATGCTATAAATATATGTGTTTTTAATTAAATAGCATTATCACTAGTTTTAAATATCAATAATATCATTTATATTTTATAGGTAAAGGGACAGATATGAGCTGCTTAAAAGTAGTGGTCATTGGAGGAAGCCCGGTAAAAAATCACAATTTTGCATACGTTAGAAATAAAGTGAGTAAAGACACCTTCATTGGAATTGTTTACGGTAAGTTTTAAACATAATTGACATATTACAAAATAATTTGCATACTTTTAATGTTTACTTTGATATTCTTTGATCTTACTTTTCATAACAAAAGTAATAGTCCCATCTGTATCATATTCCCTTTCAAGTCCTAGAAAGCAGGGGTGTATTTCCAGTGATGATCTTAAATCAGGCTGTTAAATTTTCAATAAACATTTCACATTCTATTTTATCATTTGCTAAATTTTAAACAACATTTACATTCAATGTTATAAGTATTTTTTTTCTGTTTTCCTTCTCGAATGTACAAACATGGTTTGGCTTCATTTAATCTAGAATCAAGTTTTATCACAATGGGGCTTTGCAAATATAACGTTATAAAATTTTTGGAAGTTTTAGATAATCTTCCCCTTTTTTGATATCATACGTCATCATCTCTCGAACCTCCCCTCCCACCGACTGCTACACGCATCTGGTAATAATATCGTTATCAAAATGTAAAATGTTTTTGATTTTTAGAATTCATGTCTTTTGTTTGAAATGATGTACAAACAGGTTACATTTGTTTTTCGCATTATTGATTAAAAAGAAGAAAAGTCAATAAAATATAGGTTTATATCAAATAACACTCAAAAGAAATAGTTACCATTTAAAAGTATTTTATTATAGATTTTTGTTAGAAAACGCGTTCACTTGTAATAAAGTCTTATTGCACTTAAGAGGGATGGAGAGTAGATAGAAATTCTTATCAATAAACCAAATGGATAACATTCTTTCTCCTATTCTTCATTTTATTACTAAGCACAAGCTTCATTTCAAAAATACTTCACATATGGTTTTTCGAATCCTGATTACATTTGCATATATATGTGAAGAGGAACAGGAATGTCAAACGTTGGGGTATTCCATATGTTGGAATTAAATAATTTTATATTAATTTAATGATTTTAATAATAGTTTTGTGTTTTCATAAAAACAGATAACCGACTAAATAATGATAAGATACTTTTTGGAACATAAGACCATGTTACAAATAAAGAGAGAAAATATTAATTCAATCAAAAATGATATCGATATCAAAAGACAAACCCTTTCTCTCCCTTGAGATATTTTACGATATCATGTGCTAGACCCCCCCCCCCTAAAATTATTACGTTATATATGCACAACCCCTTTTGTCCATGTCAGATGACTGCTTCTAGACAAAAACACTAGACTTTGCTTTTTTGAAAAAAAAATAAATTTTTATCAAACTATTAAGGTAAGATTAGCTTTCATTGTTATTTTCTGAATATTTCAAAATATTATTTTTAAAAAAAGTTGAAGAATGTTAAGCAGATAAGGTAAATTATTTAAGCTCATTTAGCAAAGCAACATTTAAAAATCTTAATTATGTACATATGGCACATACCATAAAACATAAAATTTTAGCTGAAAATTTGAAAATTATTTTTTTAATACTATTTTTTCAATTCTTAGACCGTTAGATATATTTGAAAAAAATTTATAAAAAAAAATCGTGCTATAAAGATTTAACTAATTACCAAGTCTATTTTTTTTTCTTTCAAAGCAGTTATTTTACTTTTTGTCGCTTTCTCCTAATTTGAATGTCCTATCTTCTTAATTTCTTCTATATATATTTCAAGATTTTCATTTTAATAAATTAATCTCTTTATTTTCTTTAATGCATGTCATATAATGTCTTAAATTCTTTATCACTGTCGACTTCACAATCGCTTATATCATTTTGCTCTAAAATTTCTTCCTCTTCGTATTTTCTCAGTTAAAAACGATCATTTGCATTTTTCTGCTTAGTATTTCTTAAAAGTAATTGAATGCAATTACTGCAATATTTAAAATTTTTCATGAAGACTTACATCCTAGGAAAAACAAATTCTGTTTTCTCCTTTCAACAAAATTCTGTAACGCTCATCAAACTTACAAGATAACTTTGAAAAAAATCAATATAAAAGTTGAACCTGATGTTAAAAAACTTCTTTAAAACACCATAAAATAAATTAATTGTGCAAGGCCTTTCGAAAGAACTTGGTCTTTCTTCGTCAGGCGCAAAAAGACAGAACACTTAAGTTGAATGAAATTGGGGATAAAATTATTAGTAAACCGGTTGAATTGGCAGTATACATAAAGATAATTTTGTATATACGATAACTTTGCGATAACGGAACTTTACAGTAACAAGATAACTTTGTTTTTCATTTTTCTTTGCATTTGTACAGGAATATAAGCATAACACATAGAACGTATCACACAAAAATGAGTTAATCTAATTTTCTTTTTGATCTAAAATTTATAAAAGCAACTGAAGATTTAATCACCCCGTTTAATATTATATTGCATTGTTATTGGAGTTTATGACCACAGAATTCAAGGAAACATCAAATTTAGATCCTGTCAGGTTCTGAAGCGAATGGGCGGTTAGTTATTTAGGATTATTGTCATTTTGTATTATCTTTTAACTTATATATTGTATTTATATCACCTTTCGTGTACTTGGAGTTCTAAAGTAACATTTTTTTCTTATCTTGAAGTTAATCTTTGGTAATGTAATTAGATAGCGTTATATGAACAATACATTGTATTAATGAATGACTGCCTCTTGCTATTCAAATACGCATACCTTATATAAGGCAAACAATAAAGCCTAGGCTATCTAGGTGAGGAAGGAAACTGGGATAATAGCCCCTTCGGTCAGAGATGTAGCCCTGTTTTGGGGTGTTCTCTCGGGGTGATAGCTGGTAGAGAGTCAGTTCGAAGCTGGGCGGGAAATGGTATTCCACTGATAGAGCTTTAGAGAAAGAGCATAGGCTCTTGGTGTATATGATCAGTGTATCGGAAAAATCTAAAGCGATCTCCGATAAATCTACTTTTTAAAGGACAAAGTGTGATAGAGATATAGATATTTTAATAGGTGAACCCAATACGCAGAAGGTAGTTGCTGTATTTAACTTAATGTCGGACCGGATCATCTGTATCCGAGTTCTTAACTGTAAGTATTCTTTTATATGTTAATTATGTATAAATAAATTGTTAGTTAATTTTAATTGGATAAATTAGTATTCTTTTTGATAAGCCTTCTCACAGCGTGCTTGGTATCTTGTGGTTATATCGGTGGTAGCAGCACTCTAAAAGCTCTTGGTGGTCCGCTCCGAGTGTCACCGTTTAAGGGGTGACACTCAATCTTTATTTGCAAATATAAATGTGCATAATCTTATTAAATTTTGGAAGAGAGCTCTGAAATGAAATTTCAAGCGCATCACGCAACAGAGTTAATTTTCTTTTCTTGAGGAACCTGAAATTGTATGCAGAATGGGGTGTCTTAATAAGATATGTATCAGAAACAAAAAACTACCTTTCCAATAACTGCATAGCAAAAGCAAAATTTAACAAAAGAAAGAAAATTTTAAAAGATTTTATTTTACATGTAGGTATCGCATTGACTTATGCGAACTATGAGATGAATTATGAATCGCCCCTGTGGTTTCTATATGGGATGTCTGAAGGTAAATAAAGAAAGGTTTGGCATAGCTGCCAAATTTACGCATTTTTGCTACCACTAAAATTTTACAGAGATTTTCCATTTATTTAATCATAAGATTTTGATGATTAAATAAGACAATATTTACTATAAATTTTTTGTGGTAGGAAAAATGCGTAAAAGTTAGCAGCTATGGGTTTGGTAATTTCATGTATTATAGATGCCATGCTTTCCTTTGTCTTTTTTTTAAATATTTAAGCGATTGAACCCGCATACAATGTAATCTATGTTAAAACATAATATATTCTATATAGTACTTTAATCTGTATCTGCACCCTTGAATTCCAAGAAACCATAAATTTTAGGTTATAAACTATACTGCGTCTCAAAAGTACATGGGAAGGTGATTTTTTTGAAATAACATTTAAAAAACGTAGCAATAATCACGGGAAAAAAGAATAAGCATATATAATCAGAATATAAGTGTATATAATATATATGTATATGTAGTGTAATATAAGAAACACAGGATAATTTTACTGAAGTTTTGTTAAACGATCAAAATCGGGTTTTCCATAAATGTATAGACTTTTTCAATACTTTGTATTTAAATTACAATTTTGTATTTATTTCTTCGAAATATCTATAAAATCACATCAAGCATGCAAAAACTGTTGAAATTTAATTTGTGAAATTATGACTGAAAATATATGATGGATTTGGGTTGGGGGGTGACACCATCGTGGGGTGGCATGACATCAATGGGTGAGGTGACATCATTTACATCCGCCCTGGGTGTCACCCATCCTAGCTACGCCGCTGTATGGGACATCGCGTAGATGTTTGTCGTGCAGCAAACGGTGGACACATTGAACACTGATAATGTCTTAAAAAAACTTTGAAACTTTTCATTGATATAAATATTGTTCATTTTGAATTTGTAGTTTAATAAATATTTTTTAATGGGTCCATCATTTAAAATAACCTTTATTTAATCAGTTTTAACGAAGAAACATGTCTAAATTTCGCCATATTATAATTTAATAATTCCAGTATATCTTCAGATAATAAAGAAGATAATTAATGAGTGAAGCATTCTCTTGATAAATAATTCCGTAGATAAAGGGTTAATTACAGAGAAAAAGACTTTGCGATAGCCTCAACGTACTAGTTTTATATTTATCTCATCATTAATTTAGTGATCTGTAAAAACATGTCCTTCTTATTCACGGCACTACTTGCATTACATTATAGGAATCAGCAAAAATGAAGATTCCAGCTTCAATAAAATATATATTTCCTGATTTGTATTTATTTTAATAATTTCATTCTTTTTCATAATTATTGTAGTTTTGCTTTGTTTTTCAAGGTGCCACTGAAGTGTTTGGTTGTTTAACCGCATTCGATATGAATATGCCAGTTTACGGAGGAGAGATGCAGGTACCAACATTAGGAATCGATCTTCAGTGTTTTGATTCTGAAGGTAAGTTTATAAGGATAAATCTACGATTGTCTATACTATTGAAAACTTATGCCGTTAGAACACACTTTTGTATAAAAATAAAATAACATTTCTATTGAAATAAAATCATATACCGTATTTACTAGAGTATAACGCGCCCTTTTTTTGAAAAAAAATGAGGCAAAACTCGTAGGTACGCGTTATGCACGGAATATATTTTTACTTGAAGTAATCACACGATATACATATGAATTAAGAAACGTATTCAAAGAAGACATTAATAATAGGAAAATCTTACTTAATAGAAGCATTGCTTTATTTCACTCCTTGCACTTATTCATAAAAAAAACGCTAGTAACGTTATTTAAACACTAATTAGCAATTGTCACTGCCATCACTCACTCCTATCCCCCGTCATTTACTCCCTACCCGAAATCAAAAAGTGTAATTTTGCCTTGTTTCCTGGACTAACGTAATGTTTGTTCTGACATTTTTACTTAAATTCCTTTGGCCATTCATTTATTTGCATATCAAATTTATGATGCGTGTTATATACGAGATTTTAAAAAATCGTCATTTTTCCTTCTAAAGTAAGGAGTGCGCGTTATACACGCGTGCGCAGTATACACGAGTAAATACGGTAACTAAGATGGGAATGCTTAAATGTGATGACTCATAAATGCGACAAAAATTTTATATCTAAAACCCTAATGCATAAATCTTTAAAAATAAGTATGACAATCATCTACACTTGAAAGGATTAATCACGAAATATGTCATCGTATTGAAAGTGTTTTTCAAAGCTGAATTTACCAGAGTATATTCGCAGAGTATACATCATTAATTATAAAACTCCCCCAACTTTTTCTAAATGCGAGGACAAAGTTTGGGAGGTGTAATTATGTGATTTAAAATAGTGTAGTTCTCACATAAATTTCTGCAAAATCAAAAATCTTTCAGGTAAGTAGGTTCGAAGGCCGTGAGTATGTTTTTGCTATCATATGTTTATACACTTTAATGAATTATTCTAACATATTAAATTGCATGTTAATACAAAAATATCAATTTTAATCAATTTTTAAAATTTAATATTAACTGTGTGATGTATAATGTCCAATAGCTAATAGGGGAGATTTTTGAAAATGATATAAAACTCTACAGAGTAGTCTACTCCAAGATTGATATAATTGGAAAACACCTTTTCCTTTAAATATTTCGCCTTGTCTTTATTTTTATTCAATCAAATTTTAAAAACAATCCGTATGTCTTTGGAATATTCATTTTGCAGTATATATGCAATTGTATAGATGTAAAAGTTTTTATTTTTTTGTATATACGAATATACTAAGAAGAAACTACTCACGAAAACTTTAGACTTCCGTTATTTGATAAATTTATATGCTTTGGAATATTCTAAATACGATTTGCCTATTTTTGTCTGCCTGTCTATTAGTGACAAACATTTTGTGGCCGGTCTATCTCAAAATCTATAATGTAGAATTCAATCAAACTTCTGATTCAGTTGGGTTTTAACATGAATTATATTGGATAAGGATATGATTCGAAAGGTGGCACTTCCAAGCTACATTTTTTGTAGTTTCGTCATAGCTGTGTCACAAGAAATAATGCCGAGAAGTCCATCAAGCTTCAAATTCTGGCCTTGATATAAATAGATGCTGATTTAACTTTGATTTTGGTCTCTGATAAAGGAGGCGCTATGCTATCCTATAGTGTTTCTTCTACAATGTCTTATCTCATCTTTAGAAACCACTTCTGTAAGATAATAATTTTTTTTTACAACGCAGATCATGCTGAATTATTATAGAGCGGGCGGCGGCGACACAAATGACTACGTCATCGAGTTACGGGATGAAATCATGATGTAGGACAAGATTATTGGGTGTAGATTAAGGAATGACTGGTCTGCCTCGTCATTTCTTGGTACGATATGAGTAACAGCGGGCGCCAACTGGCCATTTTGGCATCACTTTCACGTCATCGAGTTACGGGATGAAATTGGTGCCAAATTAAAGCTAAAATAGAGTATTTTAAGAATATTTCGCTCCGCCTGCGCATATCCTGGTACAAACCCTCGGCAGACTGAAATTTATAACAAAAAATGACGTTATAATATAAAATTCAACATGACTAGTTCATCGAGTTACGGGATGAAATCATGATGTAGGACAAGATTATTGGGCGTAGAATAAGGAATGACTGGTCTGCCTCGTCATTTCTTGGTACGATATGAGTAACAGCAGGCGCCAACTCGCCAGTTTGGCGTCACTTTCACGTCATCGAGTTACGGGATGAAATTGGTGCCAAATTAAAGCTAAAATAAAGTATTTTAAGAATATTTCGGTCTGCCTGCGCATATCCTGGTACAAACCCTCGGTAGACTGAAATTTATAACAAAAAATGACGTTATAATGTAAAATTCAACATGACTAGTTCATCGAGTTACGGGATGAAATCATGATGTAGGACAAGATTATTGGGCGTAGATTAAGGAATGACTGGTCTGCCTTGTCATTTCTTGGTACGATATGAAAAACAGCGGGCGCCAACTCGCCATTTTGGCGTCACTTTCACGTCATCGAGTTACGGGATGAAATTGGTGCCAAATTAAAGCTAAAATAGAGTATTTTAAAAATATTTCGGTCTGCCTGCGCATATCCTGGTACAAATCCTCGGCAGACTGAAATTTATAACAAAAAATGACGTTATAATGTAAAATTCAACATGACTAGTTCATCGAATTACGGGATGAAATCATGATGTAGGACAAGATTATTGGGCGTAGATTAAGGAATGACTGGTCTGCCTTGTCATTTCTTGGTACGATATGAGTAACAGCGGCGCCAACTCGCCATTTTGGCGTCACTTTCACGACATCGAGTTACGGGATGAAATTGGTGCCAAATTAAAGCTAAAATAGAGTTTTTTAAGAATATTTCGGTCTGCCTGCGCATATCCTGGTACAAACCCACGGCAGACTGAAATTTATAACAAAAAATGACGTTATAATGTAAAATTCAACATGACTAGTTCATCGAGTTACGGGATGAAATCATGATGTAGGACAAGATTACTGGGCGTAGATTAAGGAATGACTGGTCTGCCTTGTCATTTCTTTGTACGATATGAGTAACAGCGGGCGCCATCTCGCCATTTTGGCGTCACTTTCACGTCATCGAGTTACGGGATGAAATTGGTGCCAAATTAAAGCTAAAATAGAGTATTTTAAGAATATTTCGGTTTGCCTGCGCATATCCTGGTACAAACCCTCGGCAGACTGAAATTTATAACAAAAAATGCCGTTATAATGTAAAATTCAACATGACTAGTTCATCGAGTTACGGGATGAAATCATGATGTAGGACAAGATTATTAGGTGTAGATTAAGGAATGACTGGTCTGCTTCGTCATTCCAGAAAAATTAGACAAATGAAAGGTATTGAAACTCGGTTAGTGGGTGGGTCTCTTGCCTTCATCCCAAATATATATGTCTCGGACGGCGGTTGGGGGTGGGTGTCAACCGTCGTGTTGAGCGACCAATTTTCGTCGACGACCGCTACCTACGGTCCAAACAGAACTAGTCTCTTGCGCGACATCGCTCTCGCCGGTAGGCGACCACGGAAAGCGCCAAAACCCTTTACTTACAACCCGAATAGCCTTGCACTCTTAATAAAAAAGAAAAAAAAATAAGTGGAATTGAAACTGGACAAATTTAACAGAAAAATTAGACAAATTAAAGTTATTGAAACTCGGTTAGTGAGTGGGCGGGGCTCTGAAGCTAGCGATTTCTCTTGCCTTCATCCCATATATATATGTACCAGGATATGTTCAGGCAGACCGAAATATTCTTAAAATACTTTATTTTAGCTTTAATTTGGCACCAATTTCATCCCATAACTCGATGAAGTGAAAATGACGCCAAAATGGCGAGTTGGCGCCCGCTGTTACTCATATCGTACCAAGAAATGACGTGGCAGACCAGTCATTCCTTAATCTACACCCAATAATCTTGTCCTACATCATGATTTCATTTCGTAACTCGATGACGTAGTCATATTGAATTTTACATTATAACGTCATTTTTTGTTATAAATTTCCGTCTGCCGAGGGTTTGTACCAGGATATGCGCAGGCAGACCGAAATATTCTTAAAATACTTTATTTTAGCTTTAATTTGGCACCAATTTCATCCCGTAACTCGATGACGTGAAAGTGACGCCAAAATGGCGAGTTGGCGCCCGCTGTTACTCATATCGTACCAAGAAATGACGAGTCAGACCAGTCATTCCTTAATCTACACCCAATAATCTTGTCGTACATCATGATTTCATCCCGTAACTCGATGATGTATTCATATTGAATTTTACATTATAACATCATTTTTTGTTATAAATTTCCGTCTGCCGAGGGTTTGTACCAGGATATGCGCAGGCAGACCGAAATATTCTTAAAATACTTTGTTTTAGCTTTAATTTGGCACCAATTTCATCCCGTAACTCGATGACGTGAAAGTGACGCCAAAATGGAGAGTTGGCGCCCGCTGTTACTCATATCGTACCAAGAAATGACGAGGCAGACCAGTCATTCCTTAATCTACACCCAATAATCTTGTCCTACATCATGATTTCATCCCGTAATTCGATGACGTAGTCATATTGAATTTTACATTATAACGTCATTTTTTGTTATAAATTTCAGTCTGCCGAGGGTTTGTACCAGGATATGCGCAGGCAGACCGAAATATTCTTAAAATACTTTATTTTAGCTTTAATTTGGCACCAATTTCATCCCGTAACTCGATGACGTGAAAGTGACGCCAAAATGGCGAGTTGGCGCCCGCTGTTACTCATATCGTACCAAGAAATGACGAGGCAGACCAGTCATTCCTTAATCTACACCCAATAATCTTATCCTACATCATGATTTCATCCCGTAACTCGATGACGTAGTCATATTGAATTTTACATTATAACGTCATTTTTTGTTATAAATTTCCGTCTGCCGAGGGTTTGTACCAGGATATGCGCAGGCAGACCGAAATATTCTTAAAATACTCTATTTTAGCTTTAATTTGGCACCAATTTCATCCCGTAACTCGATGACGTGAAAGTGGCGCCAAAATGGCGAGTTGGCGCCCGCTGTTACTCATATCGTACCAAGAAATGACGAGGCAGACCAGTCATTCGTTAATCTACACCTAATAATCTTGTCCTACATCATGATTTCATCCCGTAACTCGATGATGTAGTCATGTTGAATTTTATATTATAACGTCATTTTTTGTTATAAATTTCAGTCTGCCGAGGGTTTGTACCAGGATATGCGCAGGCAGACCGAAATATTCTTAAAATACTTTTTTTTAGCTTTAATTTGGCACCAATTTCATCCCATAACTCGAATACGTGAAAGTGACGCCAAAATGGCGAGTTGGCGCCCGCTGTTACTCATATCGTACCAAGAAATGACGAGGCAGACCAGTCATTCCTTAATCTACACCTAATAATCTTGTCCTACATCATGATTTCATCCCGTAACTCGATGACGTAGTCATTCGTGTCGCCGCCGCCCGGTCTATTAACGCTGGTTAAAATTAGTAGTAACGTATTACTAATAAATACATAATAATAGTTTGTACCGACACATAATTGTAAAATGCAAATGCGGGCATTGAGCTGACTCGTTTACAGAATTTTATCTTTCACAGACATTTCAGTGAATACCAATGATATAGAAAGTGTAAACATCTGAAGTAAAATACTTTATTTTGTCAGAATAGCGACAAATAAGCAATAAAATTTTATTGGTTTAGAGTTTAAAAGATTTTAGGTAAGAATTTACATTATCATAAGAGTGACATTATCACCAAATTAATCTTCTTATACTTATATAACTCTTATAATTCAAGCAGGGATCACTACCGTACAATAATGTAGACTGCGACTCTTTCGGAGAAAAAAATTTAATCACAACATGGACTTTATATCATTACTCTTACAGAAAAATAAAAGCACTCTACTTGCAACTAAAAGCACTCTCTTTAAAAACTTCCTTATTTCTCTGTACATATACATCGTCAAAGTAAAAAAAAAAAAAAAAAAAAAAAAACACGAAATTTAGAAGATAAAAATATTTGAGCTAGTAACTAATACAGTTAATCAATTTATTTGATAAATGCATGCATGCGAAAATATTTTGCAGTAACTATGATTTCATTTGCACAAGTCACGATTCTTTTTACATATTTATACGATTTTTTTTTGTTGTTGTTTAATTTATATTTTTAAATTTTACAAGAAATTTAAAGAGTAAAACATTGTTATAGTCCGGGAGACGACCGTCGATTTTCCTATGTATCGAGTACAAGGAGAGATCGGGAGATCGCCCGCCTTGGGGACCTGCTTTTGGCGGATGGTCAGGACAAGCCCCAAGCCCAAGGCAGCGAGTACAAGGACAGGACATACATCAAAATGTAGGTCTCAATAGGCACATTAAGAATATCATTGGCTGCCAGCCACTATCCTGCCGGAATCCAAGGCAGCCGCACTTTTATGACGTCAATTTTGAGTGTTTGCCAATGTATCGAGTACAAGGACCAAACATACATCAAAATGTAAGTATCAATGTGCACATTAAGAATATGACTGGCTGCCACATACATCAAAATGTAGATTTCAATGTGCACATTAAGAATATCACTGGATGAAAGGTCCTATCCTGCCGGAACGCGGTGGCAGCCGCACTTTTATGACGTCAATTTTGAGTATTTGCCTATGTATCGAGTACAAGGATCGGATATACATCAAAATGTAGGTTTCAATGTGCACATTAACAACACCACTGGCTGCCACATACATCAAAATGTAGGTCTCAATGTGTACATTAAGAGTATCACTGGCTGCCAGGTCCTATCCTGCCGGAACCCAGTGGCAGCCGCACTTTTATGAAGTCAATTTTGAGTGTTTGCCTATGTATCGAGTACGAGGACCGGACATACATCAAAATGTAGGTCTCAATGTGCACATTAAGAATATAACTGGCTGCCAGGTCCTATCCTGCCGGAACCCGGTGGCAGCGCACATTTATGACGTCAATCTTGAGTGTTTACTTATGCAACGAGTACAAGAACCGGACATACATCAAAATGCAGGGCTCAATGTGCACATTAAGAATATCACTGGCTGCCAGGTCCTATCCTGCCGGAACCCGGTGGCAGCCGCACATTTATGACGTGAATTTTGAGTGTTTACCTATGTATCGGGTACAAGGACTAGACATACATAAAAATGTAGGCCTCAATGTGCACATTAAGAATATAACAGGCTGCCACAAACATCAAAATGTAGGTCTCAATGTGCACATTAAGAATATCACTGGCTGTCAGGTCCATCCTGCCGGAACCCGGTGGCAGCCGCACTTTTATGACGCCAAATTTGAGTATTTGCCTATGTATCGAGTACAAGGACCGGACATACATCAAAATGTAGGTCTCAATGTGCACATTAAGAATATAACTGGCTGCCACAAACATCAAAATGTAGGTTTCAATGTGCACATTAAGAATATCACTGACTGCCAGGTCCTATCCTGCCGGAACTCGGTGGCAGCCGCACTTTTATGACGTCAATTTTGAGTATTTGCCTATATATCGAGTACAAGGACCAGACATACATCAAAATGTAGGTTTCAATGTGCACATTACGAATATCACTGGCTACCACAAATATCAAAATGTAGGTCTCAATGTGCACATTAAGAATATCACTGGCTGCCAGGTCCTATCCTGCCGGAACCCGGTGGCAGCTGCACATTTATGACGTCAATTTTGAGTGTTCACCTATGTATAGAGTACAAGGACCGGACATACATCAAAATGTAGGTCTCAATGTGCACATTAAGAATGTCACTGGATGCCAGGTCCAATCCTGCCGGAACCCAAGGCAGCCGCACTTTTATGACGTCAATTTTCAGTGTTTGCCTATGTATCGAGTACAAGGACAGGACATACATCAAAATGTAGGTCTCAATGCGCACATTAAGAATATCACTGGCTGCCACATACATCAAAATGTAAGTCTCAATGTGCACATTAAGAATATCACTGGATGCCATTGAAACCTACATTTTGATGCATGTCCGGTCCTTGTACTCGATACATAGGCAAACACTCAAAATGGACGTCATAAATGTGCGGCTGCCACCGGGTTCCGGCAGGATAGGACCGGGCAAATAGTGTTATTCTTAATGTGCACATTGAGACCTACATTTTGATGTATGTCCGGTCCTTGTCCTCGATACATAGGCTAACACGCAAAATTGAAGTCATAAAAGTGCAGCTGTCATCGGGTTCCGGCAGGATAGGACCTGGCAGCCAGTTATATTCTTAATGTGGCCATTGAGACCTACATTTTGATGTATGTCCGGTCCTTGTACTCGATACATAGGAAAATCGACGGTAGGCTCCCGGACTATTACATTAAAATGGAAGAAGGCTATGTATCAATAAATAAAATATATCACGATTTTTCGACATCAATTCATGTCATATTATGCATTGAAAAACATTTCTTATATAACTTACGCTGCATTGTTTGATATAATATAATTAATTTCGTTAACTAGTTTTAATGCTAAATCATAAATATTATGCCTATCAGTTTTTTACTGAAATTAATTTTTTTTTTTCTCAAACAGGTAATTCTGTTGTTGGCAAATTTGGAGAATCCGTCATCTGCCAGCCTGCTTTCAGTTTTCCCACACATTTATGGAAAGATGTGAATAAAGCTAAGTTGACAGACATTTATCTGAAAAAATTTCCAGGTAAATTAAAATATGCACTGTTTTCCAAGTTATAAGAAATGGGCCTTCCTATCATACAAGCTTTGGGATCAAAGCAACTGAGATATCCGTGATATTTTATGTAAAAAGATTAAATATTTTTTATCACTCCTTCTCCTAGAAGAAATAGCTCTGGCAGAAATAGAACTCGCACAAAAGAAAATATTTTAAATTCGAAAGCCTGATGCGCTATCAACCCTACAACGAAACCCGCAAGGAAAGTGTCTTATTTATCTGACTATATGCATAAAAGAAATCAATGTGGAAACTGTGGGACTTTTTGTTAAAAATGATTTGTCTGCAATAATTTAAAATATTGATATCAGAAGTGGTCTTTTTTTTAAATCTGCAAAAAAAAAAAAAAAAAAAAAAAAAAAAAAAAAAAAAAACTAAAATTAGGTTTTTAAATTAGAAGTTATACACCAAAAGCGTAAAAAAATTATAAAATTTTTGCATTATTTTAGTTACATAATATATGCAATGAATTTACATCTACGAAATAGTAATTATAGATTAACATGCAAAAACAATAGATTAGCAAACCACTTACCTGAGTCATGGCCAACTAGATCTATAAGCCCATTTATTTGAGATTAATGTATGAAGTTTCCCGCCAGAGGACTCTGATACTTTGCCAAAGTTATTCTGACCAATCGTGCAAAACCTGAACCAAAACAATGACCATGTGCCGAGCCATATGCACCGAACAGAAAACAGCTTACTCAATGCTAATTTGGGCATGGTTTGCGTCACGCGGTCCAATGAAATAGTTCAGGGTTTGAAGCCGAATCCAGCTTCACTTTTTCGGCGGTTTTTAACGAAATGCGCTGGCCTTCTATCTAGTTGGCTGCGCCTGAGTTATGAAGAAAAATATTTGCAATGATTCTTCACTAACAAATATTATTTTTTTGTATACAAAGCATGTTTTTTTAATGCGTGTATTTTTTTTTAAAGGCGTTTAAATTAATATATACAAATTTATAAACTATATTTTGCTGCACAACATACCAATAGATCAGCAGGACCTTGTTACGAAATTTTATTTTACTATCTTAAAAACGTTTTAAGAAATGATGTATCTCGTACACTGTAAAAAAAAAAAAAAAAAAAAAAAAAAAAAAAAAAAAAAAAAAAAACACTGTAACATTACAAAAATTGTTCTAAGAAACTGAGATTCCTAGAGCTTGTCATGTAAGGTCTACAAAAAAAATTCATGTAACAGCTATTCTTTTGCACCGAAAATCAAAAAAATCTGTAGGGTTACTAAGCATATTTAACACTGAAAAAATGGGTTCTCAAAAATGACTAAAAAGTGCTCAATTTTAAGTACTTTACATGTTCAATATAGCTCCGATCCAAAAGTTCTAAAAACTGATTAACACATGTGCTCATTTTTGATTCCATGATTTTGTACAAATATAAATCGCTATTATATGCCCACTGAATTTACAAATTAAAGTGAAAATATCCTGGTATTTATTTCTTGCTCAAAATTATGAACAATAAACATTTAATTGATTACTTATTAAGCGAAATAGCAAAAATATAAGCAAAATACCCAAATCGAACATTTTTATGACAATAGCAATATTTGGAAGTATACTTTAAAATTATTTTAAAATACTGTGCATAATTTGATTATTTACATTAATAAGCATCTTTTATGCCTCTATGAATGAGATAAACCACACTGTAAAAAAAATCTGTAAAGGTACTACACTTTATCTAGGAAACTGGGATTCCAAGAACTTTTCCTGTAACGGTAACAACAAAAACTCAAGTTTTAGAATCGGTTACATGAATTTTCCCTGTTATCGTTACATGTAAAGCTCTTGGAATCCCAGTTTCCTAGAAAATGTTTAGTACCTTTACAGATTTCTTTTTACAGTGCAATCCTGGGTACAAAATTATCGTTTGTTTGGGTTTGATAACGTATGCTGTTTCAAAATTGAGAAAGAAATGTGTTCATTTTTTATCCAAAGATTCTTAATTCGGTATGAGTACATCGACTTATTCATTTTTGAGTACTTCCTTTTTTTCATTATAGGAAACTTGGATGCCTAGAATTTTTATGTAACTAGAACCTTGATTACAGATAACATTTTAATAAGATTATTGTGATTTTGGTATATTATTTTGTAAATCTTCAGATTTCTGTAGCTTTACAAAACTGATTTTGTAGACTTACAACTGTTTCTGTATAGGGTACAGATGAAACTTTTTTGTAAATTAACAAAATTCTGTAACTTTACATCTGCAAAATAGCAGTTTTTTTTTCTTTTTGCAGTGTAAACGAACATAATGAAAAACGATTACACAATTTTCACTGTTACCTTTGCATAAAAGTTTCTAAAGAATCCCAGTTTCTTAAAAAAAGTTAAGTAAATCTAGAGATTTTTTTTTACAGTGTATGGCTCTGTAATCGGCGACTTCCGGTCTCAAAAAATTCATTTTTTATCTATATTTTGAACTATAACTTTGTTTCTTATTAACTCTGAACCAAAAGAAAAGCGTTTTTGGAATCCGAAATGTTTGAATTTTAATGCAAAATAATTAAAAAGAAATTGAAAATTTTCGCAAGAACAACGATTTGAGGGTAGACGAATACCTTAATCAATTATGTTCATTTAGAGACATTCTTTTTTTTTAAATGAACTAATTTAAATTGGTAGCTTATTGGTTAACTAAAAATAAAATTATGATGCGTGCTAATCATTAATCTATGAATATTTGTTTAACTTACTATTATTTTAAATTGAACTCAAGTAATAATGTTACGAAAGTAGGATTAACTAAAGGTAGTTAAGGGAAGGTTAAGGAAAGCTGACCTAATGATGTTATTAAATTATAAATTATGATTAATGAGGTATATCTTAACAAAAACTTAACAAAGAATCAATACTTATAATATTTAATACGTGAATTTTCACATTGCTAACTAAGCGTAGAACCAACTTAGTGAAAAATGTCCAAGCCAGTAGATTTTCAAGCGTATAATTTCACTGCTGAAAATTAATTGAGAAATTGATTAATATTAAAAATATATAATTAATACTTAATTAACTTAAACTTAGCAAAAACTTTGGGCTGTGAAGTTAAACTTAAAAAAGGACTAGAACTTCACAAAGAATTTTCGACAACTGGAAACACGGCACAAACTGACATACATCAAGGTAAAATCTACACCAACGCGAATTATTTAAACCAAAACCCGAATTGAAAGAAAATTAACACATATTTTAGTACAGTTATTAAAAGTAAGTCTATCATTTTTATATGCAAATTAACAGATATAAACTCATTAATATTTAAATATTTAGTTTTATTTGTTTAAAAAATATTAAGGACTATCTTTTGAAAAATCGATTCAATCCAATATGATTGAAAACTCAACCCATAAACGATTCAAGCCGAATCATGGGATAGTTGTGGTTCGGATAAAACCTGATTATCTGACCCCTTCCCCTCTTTTTTAATATAAAAATAATATATCAGGAACACATTGTTTTAAGAATTATACTGATTTAATCTCATTTCCTAACATTATAAAAATAAAATAAAAAAAGAATATTTGAAAATTCGATTTTCAAATTAACTTCTTCACGAATCTTTTTTTTTTTTTTTTTTTTTATTTTTTTTTTTAGTGAGGGAAAGAAATGACTTCTTTTACGATTTATTCATTTTTTCTAATTATATAAATTCAAAAAGCAAAAAATTGGGAAAAAAGAATAAAAACTCACAAAACCATTAACGTCCACATTTGTAGCGGCTGAGCATTAATGTTAATTTATGAGTGAAATGATTTCTTATAAAATAAAAAAACAACAATAAATTTCTTTCTTGAATTTCTACAAATTATTAAAACTTAATACATTTAAAAGATCTGATGTTATTTTTATCAAACGATTTGTACGAATAATCAAACAACGCTGAATGCCAAAAAAATATTTCTTGTTTTTTTATATATACTAGCCGCTCTTGGCGACCAGTTTGGTCTCTCTTTGAATGTATACTAAGCATTAAATCATACTGCTTTTATCGATAATTTATTTTAATTGCTCATTTTTTGCCAAATTAGAAGATTCTGATAGAGAAATAGACACAGATGTCATATACGCACCATATTGGCGCGATTGCAACAAAAAGGCAATTATATGTGCCGCACATGGTAACCCGGGTATTGTTATTTATTTATTAATAAACTGTTTGTTTGCTTTTATTTTATTTTTTAAAATGACATAATTTTTTATTCTATAATTATTAACTAAACTTTCTAAAATAATTAATTCCTTTTTAAAATAATATAAATTAGTTAAAAATATGTATGTAACTGGTATTTGGAAACGAAGTTTTCGCCAAATTGGAGTCGGAAAGATAACGCTCCAAAGTGGTGCATATATGACATGTGTGCTGATAAATGAAGAACTCAGTATTTTTATGCTAGCGTGGTGCAGGTAATAAATCGACAAATATTGTACCTGTGGCATTTTTTCGTATTTCATTAATTATTTAAAATATAATAATATAATGCTTTCACTCATTTCATTTATAATACATAACTTTAATTTGAAACTGAAAAGTTGAAAATTCATGACTTTTATTTCTTTTTTAAGTAAAAAGAGAAGAAAAAAATAAAAATAATGATATTTTGAAGGTCCGTAATTGCAGCAAAAGAACTAAATATAAATAAATCCAATTTACACAGTCTAAATCTTACCAAAGGACTTTTAAACAGTAACCCATAAGATGTGTTTCATTTGGACGTTGCCATTAAACAATTAACAAATAATCGTGATTTTGTGCCACATACGTTAGCGTAATGTATATATAGATATCTTAATCATACATCGGTGTAGCGAAAACTTAACATTTTTACTTCTTTTGTTGAAAGATTCTGTAGTAAATATAAGTTATTATCAAAAATCTATTCTTATTATTATTACCAATAATTACAATTATACAAAACTATATATCCACATATCAGGCCAAGGCCATAGAGAGGTTAATAAACTGATTATGCATATAAGTTCAACACAATTACCTAAAAATTAAAAATTAAAGATGTTATCAAATGATATTCACAAATTTGGAATTCTGGACAACATTAAATAAAGTTTATAACATTTTGAAATGTTTAGCTAATTGTTAAATAATGATAAATCTCACACTGTTCTGCATATATTTACAGGTTTCTGGGCTCAACATGATGAATGTTACATTAATCCAAAAACTAAAGGCATGGTTGTCATTGGCAGAAGGTGTGTGTGCAATTATAAATCTATTTTTTTTAACATAAATTGCAAGCTGGTAAAGAATAAGGTTTTTAGGCCTATCTCAAAATTTTATACAAGATTATTTTGTAATTTCTGGTCTGATATTTCCAGTAATTAATTTTATTGTTATTTATTTATAGTGACGATACACTGAAACAAAAAGGCGATCGATTTGGAGCGGCTGATATCTACTTTGCTAGTAAGTACGGAAAAAAAAAAAAAAAAAAAAAAAAAAACAGAGTAATGTTGTGGCTGCCACAAAAATTTTATTTTATTTTATTTTAATATAATAACCTTTTTTGATGCAACAACTGTGATTTAAGCTACACAAATGTCACAATCTCAAAACTTTATTCTATCTCGTACTTGTTAATACTTCCTGAAAGACGAAACATGTCAGCGCCACCAGTTAAGGAATTATACCAATATTTAACTAGCAACAACTTATATAACTTCTAACTGAATCTGAAGTTTGAGGAAAATTCATTCATTTGTTCTTGAGATACAGTAATTATGGAAATAGTGATAAACATATCGTGGCAGAGCGATGTTTTAGCCGATTTGCATAAAAGATCAAACAACACTAATTTATATCAAGGACTAGCTGAATCTGAAGTTTGATGACAATTCGTGCTTTAGTTCTTGAGATAGAGCTATTGCGATAATCAAGAAAAAAGCCACATAATAGTGTCATCTGTTGGGCGATTTATACCAAATCGTAATCAACACGAAACTAAATAGAAACTGAATTTTTTTTTAAAATATGCGTTAGTTCTTGAGATAGAGCCAGTGAAGAAATCTTGAATAATGCAGCATGGCAGTGTCACCTGTTGGGATATTTACACCAAAAAGCAATAAGTTCCGGATTATATCAGAGACTAACTGAATCGAAAGTTTTATTAAATTACGTTCATCAATTCTTGACATAGAACGTCTTCAAAACTTGTGTCACGTCCATACATACAGATAGAAATTTTATGTAGATTGAAAACACTTAAGTTATGTTTATTTCAATGCAGTTGTGTAAGTCAATTTTACCTATATTATGTCATTCGGTAGCTTAAATATTGCCTCTGATTAAAGAAGAATGCCACTAAGTTATGCCCTGTTTTAAGTCTATAAGTTTTGCTATCAATTTTTCAAATTCTGATATTTTTGTTTTGTTTTCAATTTTTACTTATAATAATTTGTATTTTCTATTTTTAAATTAGAAAAAAATAAATAAAATAACTATGTTTATCTAAGTATTTGTTCCCATAAACTTTTTTTTAATGCAAGAAAAGTGAAAGAGTGGGGGGGGGGGGGCAGAATACCGGACAAGGGATCCTCTATAGTTTTATTAAAATTATTAGAAAATTGTACAAATTTATCTATTTATAAGGCTGATATATTTATCATGAGGCATTTTATAACAAATAAAGTTATATGTAATAACTAATTTTGTTAACAATATTCTTAACGGCTTGTATATATTCTTTTAACCCATGAATTCTCAGCGATCGGAATATCACCGTTGTTTAAAATATGTTTTACTTAAACCGTATTTTTCAATAACAAAATAAGAATTTTGATAAAATCTAATATATCATTTTAATTCCTTCTTAAATTTCTTACAGTAATCATGTTGTTATGTTCCAATATCACTAGACTATTGTTAACCAAATTATTCTACGGAAACCTAAATTGTACTGTAGAAATTATGGGCTAATATATTTATCTGCGAATTCCGCGAATTTTGAGCGATGATTTCTACTATAATATTTAACTTTAGTTATGATCATAGTTCTGTGGAAAAGAGGGATGAGAGTTATACATATTAGGAACAGGAGCATTACACACAACATTTAATAACAACAACAGGGAGTTTTTGCATATTAGCAATGTGAAAACGACAAACAGAATGGTGCTGAGATATGATAACCAATTAAAGCTTGCTGAATCTATTGTAAAGTATGAAAAATGAAATGTGTGATGTTTAATTATAATTTATTTAAGATTATGCATCTCAGTTAATGTTTTATTATTTAAATAGCTATTAAATAAAGTTTATTTAGTAGTTCAATTATAAGCTATTTATTTTTCAATTTATTAGATTCCAATTATTTACTAACCCTTAACTGCTGTTAGCTGGCTGTCTCACAGACTAATAAAATTTTCAATTTTCCCAGTTAAATTTGTAATTTCCAGTTTAGCTATTAATACCTATGAAATATGTTTCATTTGAAGCTCTAGAACTATTGCTAAATATTCTAAATATCTGAAGTGTAATTATAAAAGTCTTGTACTTAATGTTTAATAAAAACAGTACTCTGTGAGTTAACAGAGCTTTTAATCTTTTAATCATTATCATCATCATCCATATTTTAAATAAGCGGCGTGGGACACCGCTCACGGCACTTATGCCACAAGTCTTGTCACAGCAGTTAAGGGTTCAGTAATTCGAAAAATAACTGCAATTAACACATAACTGTTGTTGGAGATGTTTTAATTTTCACAGTTTAACTCTTAATGTCCTGTTTAACTATTCATACAGTGAAATTATGCTTCATTTTGAGTTTTAATACTATTATTTGAAATGTTCGAAAAGGCGAAATTTCATTAAAAATAATGCACTGTAGAAACATGAATCATGAAATAGTGCAAAAATAGTATTTTATGAGTTAATCACGCCTTTTATTCCTCTTTCAATCGAGTAGATTTGCAGACCGCTCACAGTTCTTTTGTAGCAAATTTATGCAACAACAATTAAAATTTAATGAACCTTTTCAAATGAATTATCATGTGTAAAATGCTTTGTCATATTTATGACTATGAAAGTCTCATTTAGGTTTTAACTGCCATAAATGTGACAAGAGTTGCCTATATACGGCAATAGTTTATTGGGGTTTTATACTACAGATAATTCTAAAGTTTATACAAAATAAGTTAATTTTAAATTAAAAGTACAATATTCAGTAATTTGTTGCTTTATAAAATATATATTTATACGAGCTGTATGATAAGTACCTGGCCTTAATAAGAAAAACACATTTTTATGTCAAAAATGTACTTTATTCTACAACATAATCTTCTTTAAGTTCAATTCACTTAATTCAATTTTTCTTATCCCATCTAAAAAATACGATTTCTCCAACCTTTCAAAATAGGCGTTTGTTTCAGCAATAGCCTCACCAATAGAGCCAATTTTATTTCCGCCGAGCTATTTTTTTTTTTTTTTTTCAAATTTGGAAACATAAAATAGACGGCAAAGAATAAAACTTGCTAATATAGTGGATGCCGAAGAAGTTCATATCCTAATTCATAGAATTTTGCCATGGTGATGACACAGATTTGTACGCATACATTGTCTTGATGACAGACAATTTTTTCTTCAACAAATGCGTTAAAACGATCCATTAAATTTGCATATTATTCTCCGTTGATAGTTTTGTCTTTTTCAAGGTAATCAATGAGGATTATGCTAAATGCATCCCAAAACATTGTAGCTATGACTTTATTCGCAGATAAATCCGTCTTAGCTTTTTTTGGCATAGGTTGGCTATGAAAAATCCACTGTTTGAGCTGTTCTTTTGTTTCTGGTACTCTGTAAAGGGAATCCATGATGGATTGACATAAAAAATCATTTAGATTTCTCTTTAACTTCTACAAACATTCTTTTGAAATTGGCACATGAATGTGTCGGACTTGTAGGATGTGACAATCCCAAAACTTTATTCAATCTCATAGAGATTAATACTTCAAAATTCGATATCATCGTGTTCGAATTAAATGGCAATCTATGATCATCATGAGGATTCAAATGTATGGAATTCTGTGCATTAATTCTTGAGATATGATTATCGCTAAAATCGTTTAAATCCTACAAAATGAAGCTTAGCACTGCAACATATTGCGCGATTAATACCAAAACCTAATCAGCAACAACTTCTGTCAACATTTAACAGCATCCTAAGTTAGATGAAAATTCGTGAATTGGTTTTCAACATAGAGGTAGTGCAGAAATCGTTAAAAATACATCACCGAAGCATAATCTGTTGAGAAACTTACATCAAAACGTAAAAACTGTCAATTCATAAGAAGGACTAACTGAATCTAAAATTTGATGAAATTCTCTACATTAATTCTAGAGATAGAGCTATTACGGAAATTGCAAAAAATGCAGCAAAGCAGTGCCACCTGCACATTAGGGTGCAGCGAAAAAAATTATTTATTAAAAATCAAAAACGGGTAGGTGCCAAAAGTCGCCTCTATACTAGTGCATTAACTGCGTGAAATTTTACCGCTGAAAAAAAATGGCTTGAGTGTGCGCTTTTGCTCCAAAAATCGAAATTTTGGGCAAAATTTATCATTTTTTGAGATTTTTTTTTAAATTCCTACAGAGCTGGTTATTATTTAAAAATTCTATATAAACCTTTGTTATTAATTACCTAATAAGATTAAACTATAAAATAATATCTTTATTTCGTATAGCTGGAACAAAACAGACAATTTTTGGTAAGAAAATGGCATTAACACTCTATTGGGACATACAGCGAATTGTTGTTTTTAATACAGCTCTTGTTTTCAAAACTACCTTGGACATACGTCGTGGAGGTGGCTATATTTCATAACCCATCCGTCCCAACTATTACATTATCTTAGTACAATGTTTTATTTATTTATTTATTTGTGATTTTTTTTTTATCAAAATTTGGCATCTTTTCGATGCATCCACGTAGTTTATCTGTTCTTTGTATCCACATGCTGCTTTGACTATCTTCATATATATTTTTACAGCTTATACAAAAAATGACAAGCAGAGTAAAGCACGGGAATATTATTAAAGGGATCTATTCGGCCATCTATTATCTTTATCAAACTTACATCCAGTTGATGAATAATGATTTGAAGTTCTGTTACCACAACATTTTTTCAGTCAATTATATTTTTTTTTACGTAATGATTTGCTTCAAAGATGATTTCAGGTATTTCAACTATAAGTATGCCATCATTTATTCTACTTTTGCATTTTTTATATGTTGAGAAGCGAGCTGTTTAATGCGAACGTGATCATTAGAGAGAATTGCAGTGATAATTTGTTCTGCATGTACAGAGCAACAGTTGTTGTTTACTTTCTTTTTGCATTAGTTTTATCCCGTTTTCTAAATGTTTTCGTAGCCAGGTAATTTCCATTAACTATGACAGGTAATTTCCATTAGGTAAGTTCATTAACTTTTAGATCCCCTTTTTATATGTGGACAACATTTGATGGTGAACTGTCTTGGGCATAAACTTATAATGACTAGTACTTTTTGAGAGAATGTACGCACTCTAATCGGCAATAAGTGCTCATTTAAAATTATGAGAATTCTATTTGTCACTGTGAACCTTTTTGCATGGAGTAAGCTTAGAATTCTGTATAATAATGCATCATATGCTACTTCAATTCCAGTGAATTTTATCTGTGTCAATTATTAGAGAAGTCAATATAAAACGCTCTGATCTACATGGATATTCACTGGATCAATAGAAAAATCTTTGTCTACGTACTATTCACTTCCTATCGCAACTTTTTTATATCATAGAAAATTATTTTGTAAAACTATTTTGACATATTGAAAAAAATATACGCAGGACAGACTAGAAATTTCTTCCGAAGATTGCAAAGCTAATTTATAAGGAAAGCTAGTTCTCAGAAGTACTGAGGAATGAGAATTTAGAAAACATCTCACACAAAAGACAGCTCAGAAAGAGAATAAAATTTCCCGCTTTATTTAAGCATAGATTGACAATCAGAGTCTATAGGTTCACTCACAAAATATATAATCCAAGTTTATACCACAGGATGTTTTATACCAAATGTAATACCGCACCTAAAGAATGGGTCTAAAAACTTATTGGAAATTATTCGATTACGAAACAACAGATGGAACGACATAAAACAATTACTAAAACTTCTTTAGAAATATTGTTTCTTTACATGCAAATTTTGTTTGCAATCCTCTGTGACGATCGTTATAATATTAAACAGGCTTTTCAGAATATATTGAATGTAATAGGTACAGTAAATGATGGCATACTAGAAACTGAATTCATACAATCAATTTTTAGGCAAATCACTATATATAAAATGTAATTGATTGAAAAAAAATGCTATGGTAACAAAACTTTCAATCATAATGTATTAATTTCATGAAATTTTAATGATGGTAATAGACTGTTGAATAGGTTCATTGAACAACTTACCCAATACATTACTCAGCTTCTCTTCTGTTATTCAAGGCATAAAAATATGCGTGCAGTAGCTCACTGCAGCAGGATCCAAAGTCAGTGAATACAAAGAATAGGTAAACTACGTTGATACATAGAAAACTTATGCCGTCTCCGGGGGAAAAAATAACAATTCAATACATAAATAAAACACTGGGCCTATATGGTCGGGTGGTTGAGATGGGTGGTATACGAAATGCAGCCACTTCCACAAGTTATATTCAGAGTAGCTTTGAAAGCAGCTAGGTAAGAAATGCATCGAAAAGAACAATTTGTTGTATGCTTCAATAGAGAGATTACTCTGATTTTTTACTAAAAGTTGTCAGATTTGTTCCAATTATACAGACTAAAGATATTGTTTTATAGTTTAAATATGTTAAGCATATAAATGTTTAAATAACACTTTTGAATAATAACCAGTTCTGTAGGAATTTTTAAATTTTTTTAAAAAAAAATGTCAAATTTTACCCAAAACTTCGATTTTTGGAGCAAAAGCGCACACTCAAGCCATTTTCTTTCAGTGGTAAAATTTCACGCAGTTGATGTACTAGTATAGAGGCAACTTTTGGCACACCTACTCGTTTTTGATTTTTAAAAAATAATTTTTTTCGCTCGGCCCTACTGTACATCAATTTCACTATAATGCAAAAATTGTCAATTCATGCCAAGTACTAACCGAATGTGAAGTTTGATAACAATCAGTGAATTAATTCAGGCGATTAAGCAATTAAGGAAAACACGAAAACGCTTCATAGCCTTTCCACTTTTTGAGCGATTTACATTGAAAACTAATCAACACCAATTCATATCAAGCACTCACGGAATATAAATTTTTATTTCATTCAGCGTATAAGTTTTTGAAATAGAGTGCCAACAAGATTTGTGCACATAAACATTCACAGACATACATTTTGTAAAAACATGTTTTTTGAATGTCTCAGCCCTAAAACGTGTAAATCTGTTGAAAACTGGATTTTGAAAACTGTAACGAATTCAATACTTTCTTCTTAGAAAGATAGAACAAAGTAAAAAAATAAATAAATAACCAACATGTAGCAACATCATTCAACGCGCACTGTGGTATTTTTTGCACCCATACTTTGTTGCTGCTGGAGTGCATTTGTAATGAACTGTAAAAATAAATAAATAGAAAATTTAATGAATAAAAGTGGAAAGTATCGCTGGAATACAACTTTCACGTGCTTTCTTGTGAAATATCAGGAATTTTTCAGTTGACAGCCGAAACGTTGCATTGGAATTGCAAGTAGCTATAGGCAGCCTCGAAACTGAGCAGGTAACATTCCAGGCATTTCAAAGGGAGATATACTAATACTTCAGTGCAACTCATTCAGAAAAGTTTTTTTTTTATAAAAAAAAAAATGTATATAGGTATTTTTAACAAAGTATGTATGTTTTTTTGTGTGTGTGTGTGTGTGTTCCATGTACCCAGATATACCGCGCAACCTATAATTAAAATCTCTGTATCCAGAAACTGAAGCTAAATGAAATGTTTTTTTCCGTTTTTATTCTAAAGTTGTATTTGAGATGTGTGCAGAAGATTATGCGGCAGTGAGCTGCTAGGGAGTTATTATTTTTAATAAAGTGATTTTAATGTAACCAACGCCTATGGAATAATTGTGTAATGAGTGAATTTAATACAACATTGATTCTTAGGCACAATACTTCTTTTAAGCAGGATATTATTCGATGAATCTCACATTGAAAGTTTCAGAAATCATCTTTCATAGAACACTTAATATCACATAACCATATAATTCAAATTCGACGCTAGTTATTAAATCACTCAGACTCACATAAATTAAATCTCTCACCTCACGGCTCTATGGTCCAATGTTGCATTAAATTCACACATTACACAATTACTCCATAGGCGTTGGTTATATTAAAATCACTTTATTAAAAAGAATAACTCACTAGCAGTAGTGGCAGCGCAGCGGTGGGATCAATGTTGTATTAAATTCACACATTACACAAATATTCCATAGGCATTGGTTACATTAAAATCACTTTATTAAAAAGAATAACTCACTAGCATCTCACTGCCGCATAATCGTCTGTACACATCTCAAACACAACTTTAGAATAAAAACACAAAAAGCATTTCACTTCTCTTCAGTTTCTAGACACAGAGATTTTAATTATAGGTGGCGCGGTATATCTGGGTACATGGAACAATGTGGATTAATGGGTAAATGAAATCAGCATGGGTGAATAAATAATGAAAACAGTACCTTATCATATTTAGTTCATTCACTGGAAGAGCTACAAGATTATCTATCCGTGCCTCAACAAAAATACAACGGAGATTCTCGGGCAGTCCTTTTCGTGAAGATGCGTCCAGGATTGAAGCTCACGCCAGAAATCAGAGACAAGATTGAGAAAAAAGTAGACGAAGAATTGTGGGAAGATTGTGTACCTGAACTGATAGTGGAAGTACCGGAAATACCAGTAAGTAACCTGCTGATTGATATATTTTAAAAATATTTCAAATATACTCTTAACTTTAATGCACCAAGTTGAAATAAAACGCATTTTAAAACAGAAAAAAGTCATTTAATATGGAATTTAAAGACTATGAAATTATGATTTATGCATATAAAAAAGATTAAAAAAAAGCAGGCATAAGCAAAGTTTGTTGCTATATCAATGGATATGTATCATGATATGTATCCATTATTTATTTTCAAAATATGAAGATGTTTTATTTTTTGTACATTTGATATTTGATATCTATTTTCGAGTTATCAATGTGCAATATATTTTTGATATTTTCAGTCAAATCAAATGTGAATAAAATCTTCAACTATTATTGACTGTGTGTACAGTATGAGTTATATAAGCAACTCTGGCTTCCGGCATTAATTGTTTTGGCTAATGAATAAAACAGGGATGACATTTCCGACTTTTGTATACCAGTTTAATATTAGAGAAAGTGGTGGATTATTTAATCACAATATTGTTGCGACTTAACATATCAACATTTTCTATAAGTTTATACGGTATCCAAAAAGTCGGAAATCTCATACCTGAAAAAATATATATACAGTGCGTGTATAAACTTTAAGGACAGCAAAAAATATAAGAAATTTTGATAGATTTCAAATCACATGAAAAAAGTATAATATAATGTGTATCATTGATTTGAAAAACAAATAAAAAAATGATCTTTAAGTATTTTATGACGAAAATAAAGTAATCGTTTAGAAAAACACTACTTTCGTATTTCTGCTTCATTTATTGATTTTGGGCCTAGTTCGGGACTAGCTTTGTACTGCTCAAACTCAATCATAGATCTGAGTTTTGAAACTAAGGAAATATGTGTTCCAGTTTTAAATAGTCATTCTAGTTAGAACATCTCATGTTTATAAGGTTTATATCAGGAGGTTTATATCAGGACTTCTGTTGTGGTCATTGCAAAATTTCAATATTTTTCTTCCGGAACTAGACTTTTGTTCTAAGGCTTGTGTGGCTTATTAGTTTACTTTTAAACATTCAGCAATTAATATGACAATAAATATTTAACTAATCCTAAAATTTCTTCCATAAACTCGATGAGATGATTGCCTGTGCTGTCGTCTCTCGGTCTATATGGAAAATTGTCATTTTCTTGGCTATATTGTTTTGACAGCATTTTGTAAACTTTAGATCAAAATAACGTTTATTAATGTAGAAATTAGGATAGATATTGTCATTTATTAGTTTACTTTTAAACATTCAGCAATTAAAATGAGAAGTCAAAATGAAAATAAATAAATAAATAGGTAAGATTTTTGTGACAAGACGATCAGAAATCCACATTAGTCTCCCCAGACAACGAAGAAGTTAAGGGGACACTTCACTCACTTGAAAACACCCACTCTTTACTGTTAAACCTATGGACAGATTGTTTTCGAATTTCTCGTTTAAATTTGAGTGTTTTTAAACGATTTTTTTGTTTGTTTGTTTGCATAAAATAGCAGAGCTTGATCTGTATTAGGGCTATTTTGTACTTTTTCGATTTTCGTTGCAGATTATCTTAATAAAAGTATACTTTCACTTTCGAAAGCGGTTTTGAAAATTAATGTGCCTTTTTTAAAAAAAAATCTGCTACCAAAAACGAAAAAGTAAAAAATAATCATATTAGAGATCGACCTCAACTATCTTACGCAAAAAAAAAAAAATCGTTTCAAAATATTCAAACTTAAACAAGAAATCCGAAAGTAACCTGCCCATAGTATTAACATTAAAGAGCGAGTGTTTTCAAGTGAGTGAAGAGTACCCTTAAGCTTTGTTATATTTAAATTTATATGCATAATTTCTATGTACGGTAAATCAAGACTTTTCTACTATGCTTTTTAGTCATATATTCTTTAAATTTCCTTTGTTTTTACTTTTAACAAATAATTTGAACACATGACTCTTGTAGCAAGTTATAGTCATGACAAAGACTAAGAATCTTTTCTTCGTTTAAAAGTTAATAAGGTTTAAATCGAATATTTTTGTAAATATCGAAGGCAAATTTAAACCTATTCTATTTACCACTTTTGAAAACAGAGCAGATTTTTTAATATAAAAATTTTATAAATAAAATTTAATAAAATTTTTAAAAAATCACACTGTTGAAATCTCAAAACAATATCTAATTAGAATGAGTTAAAATTTTTGTCATAGATGTACTTATTATTTTCTCTCCTTCTTTAACAGTACAATCTGAACAACAAAAGAATGGAAAGCCTTGTGCGTAAGATTATAGCGAAAAATGAAATTCCCGAAGTGATGAACATACGAAACCCAGAAAGCTTGCAGCATTACGTGAACATTCCTGAAATATTGGATTACAACAAGCAACGAAAACTGTTTCAGTAGGATGGCCATTTTAAACGTATTCAATTTGTATTAAAGAAAGAAAGTGCGGGAGATTTTATCTTTATTAATGCATAAATTATTTTATCTTTATATATATATTTATATAAGTATACATATATTAAGTATGTATATTTTATGTGTATTTTATATTATTTAAGAACCGTGTACATAATGTATATGAAATAAAATATGGAAATTAAACTGTTTATGAATTATTATTATTATTTTGACCTATTATTACATTTTAAAAGCGAAATATTAATTCAATCAAGAACTTTTACATACTTATTCAACCGTAACTTTTTAAACATATAATTTTGCATTTATTTATTAGATGTGTTCGTAATTATGTAAATACGTAGCACTTGTAGTCATCGTTCAATCCGTCATATAATAAAGCAAAAATTACCCCAATCGAATCCTTTGAAATTTGAAATATATAATTGTTGCATAATTTTGTCGAGTCACGTCAGATTTTATGAAAATCGGATGTATAGTTTAATTACAGGGATAATAAAATATACTTTGTTTATTTAAACCTCTAGCAGCCCTCTTGCTTCTCGTGCACACGTCAACAACAACATAAGAAATATATGTTACATTACGGCCAATGGGAAAAAATATTTTCAAGTGCATTTTATTCTGTTACATTCTTTTGAACATAATATAATTGATATGCATCTATGAAGTATGTGCTAAATTTACATTCTGAACAATATGTGATACAAAGAATATTTGTTATTAATTTACAGCGCCATACAAAAGTATTACATTAAGTAATGATATAGGGGGAAATATTGTTTGGGGCGCGTTTTAATTGCAATAAACTGTTTCACGTTTCATGAAATTGATATGCGTTGCTGAGATTTACTATGAGTTGCCTGCTATGAAAGCAGATAGTATTTACAGGGGCACACAAAAGTTTTCGGATATTTATACTGTATCCGAAGTACTGTATATTATTACACAAAGTTCTGAATATTTTTAAAACTTCGTTAAAGTAAGAAACGCACCATCGTTTGCTACATTTGAAGAGTAATTTCTGACTTGTTTTAATTTGAGATAAAATAAATTGTAATGCTAAGACTAATGCCTTTAGAAAAAAAATCTCATAAAAATAATCTACCAATCATTATTGTTTAGAAGTTCTTTGGTTGAAATTTCGTGAAAAGATGGCAGCAGTAACAAAAGAGTATAAATTAGAGTTTGTGGAGTTTCGATGACATAAATCCTTCCATTAATTTTAAACTAAATAATGAACCTATACCCTGATAATTCAGTTATAAATACCTGGGTCTTTACCTGGATTCGAAATTAACATGATGCAAGTATATCACAGATGTTCTGGATAAAGCTGACCGCGAAGTGAAAGCCCTGTCCTTACTTTATTTTGGAATACTCCTGTCTGTTAAAAATATGCTGCTATGAAAGAAATCTGTGATCAGGCCGATTATCACTTATGGATCGGTTGATTTTATTGTGCTGTCAAATCTCAGTTAGAATGATTCATTATTTCAAAAAAAGTAATTACGTAGTTATACTAAAACGACATTCTACATCGGTGACAATGAATGTCATATGGGGAGGGGGGAGCGCTCTGAAAAACTCTGGCAAGGATCTTTTAAAAATTTGTATCTCTTATGAAAATTAAATACACTGAAACCTTTGAAAATGAGCCTATTTATAAAGTAACCTGCCTGTAACATGACCTGCCTATAAACGTAAATTCTCTATAACGAAATTCTTAAAGGGATAAGTGTAAGATCCCAGGGAAAGAGCACTAAAGTATTATAAAGAGGAAAATTTCCAAAAATATAATTTTCTCCTGTTTTGTCTTGGTAGATCTTACTGTATTTAATGCAAAATATAGATTGCTTCAACAACACTCAAAAAAGAAAAAGACTTCATTTAAATTTAATAACGAAAATTATTGCATTGTAGATTGGTTAGTGTATGCTAATTCTCATAACCAACAATTATTTTCACTGTCTTGTGCCTAATTTCGAAAATGTAACAATTTTAATAAAATTCACAATTGCTATTATTAGAAAAAAATATTAATTTGTGTTAAATTTTTTTTTTTTAAATCTAATTACTTAACAAAAGTAAAGGGAAGAAAAATCAAGCATTGGACAATGATTTAGGTTGTACTTTAGAATTTATTATATTAGAAGAGAACCTGCTACAAATGTCAAAATAATTCAGTCCATCCACAAATACTGCAGAAAATTGTAAACGTAATTTTCTTTGCATAATGTTTTCATAAAATATAAATAGCAATTTTCTAAATGTATTCTGATTCATGTTGTGAAATGCAGAGGTTGTTTATACATTTTGTAACGATTTTGACTTTCTCTTGGATTTAAATTAAAGATACGTAAATAAAATTTTTATGGCATCAATCTGAAAAACGATAATAGTCTGATTCATTAAACATATGTATACATATATACATATATATATATAACATATATATAGGTGCTAGGGGGGCTCCTTTGAACATTTTTTCAGAAAATCAATATATTTCTTACTTGAATTATATTTATTGAGTTTTAAATATTACATAATAAAAACAACGCATTTCTTCATCATATGAATCATAAATTAAACATTTTCCAAAGAAATTAAATAAATTGTGAGGATTTAAAAAGATCAAAGATTTTTGTTCAAACCTGCCCCATGTAGGATTATCTTTGAACAAGCAAGGAGCATCTTTTAACAAATGAATAAAATATGAAAATATTGAGGGTTTTTAGAAAAAGTTGCATATGTTACAGAAATTTAAAGTAATATGAATAAAATTAAATAACTACATATTGTTGAAGATG
The DNA here is from genome assembly GCA_964019185.1 of Maratus speculifer. Taxonomy (NCBI): domain Eukaryota; kingdom Metazoa; phylum Arthropoda; class Arachnida; order Araneae; family Salticidae; genus Maratus; species Maratus speculifer. The sequence continues at coordinate 304,127,202 of OZ025289.1, forward strand.
CTAATTTTTTTGTTATTTAACCAAACTTAAATCCATCAAAGTTGATGTCAAAACTCATTGTTGATAAAACACAAAGTATCCCTCCAGTTGTGTTTGATTGTGAATTTTTTTTTACAATATCCTTGAAATACACCAATGTGATATCTGATGCTTCTGAAATATTAAAATTTTTTTATTCGCTACTTTTTTTTAAGAGACCTGATATAAAATTCCGTTTTCTCCGTTATGGAAACTAGAAATAATTATTGAAAACCTGTTAAATCATAAATCATTGTTTTGTATTTAGGATTTACAATCCAATAAATGAATTTAGATTTGATTCAATTTAGATTTGAAACTTACCATCACTGATACATACAGAACTTAGAACCTATGTGTGCAGTAAAGGGAATTGTTAGCAGTATAAGTCTATGTTCTTTGACATTCTTAACCTCTTTTCACATAAAAAACAATTAGAAATAATAATATTTAGATACATTAACAACTCTTTACTTCATAGTGTTAGTGTTCTCTTTAATTATTTCAATTACTATTTATAAGCAGTTTATTCGGTGTTTTTTCGCTGTTCAATGGTACCCTAACTTTTTAGTTCAATGGTGCCCATCACATGGAGTTCAACATTACACCGGTTTACTCAATTCGGCTGAAGAATTTGTATAAAACAAAGCGTATAAACTAAAGCTAACATCTTTGTTTAAGCATTGAACAATAAATTAAAATTTTAGGGATAGAAGTTTGTAAACAAAAATCTTACACCTTTATTTTCTTAAGTTTAGACTCAAGAGGGAAAAAAATAGATATCTTGTTTAGACAGTACAGTTCATACAAAATGGTACAGCTTTATATACAAATATTCCCTTGAAGTAGCAATAATGTACTGCCATATGCATTTTTTAAAATAATTTATTTAAAGGAAAATATTTAGAGTGTTCAGAGGTGCCCCCAGTTCAAACCTGCCTCCCCTCTTCCCTATATATTATATATATATATATATATGTATATATATTCTTTAAAATGTCCCTGGAAAATAAGCAATAAATTGCAGTCTTTCTATTTGCGCTTTAGAAAAATAAATATTCTTAATAAAAAAAAAAAAAAAAAAAAAAAAAAAAAAAAAAAAAAAAAAAGCAAGGTTTTGAGATTTTATAAAATAATTGACATAATTAATGATAAAAAATAAACATAAAAGTTTATATTGACCATGTAAAAGGTTAAAAATATGCACACCCAGCAAAGAAACTTTCACTGCTTATTACATTTAATATCCCCTTTCATTGTCTTAAAAAGAAGTCTAACCCCCGAAAAAACTATCACAAAATCTTTACATTTCTATAAGAAATTCACATTGACAAGTATTTCTTGATTAGATTCGAAGATTACCTCTTTAAACAGGAAAAAACTACAAACATTGAATAAGTTTGATTTTGAGCGTAAAAAGTTTCAAATGCATTTTAATGGTGTTACACTCATTCAAACATAATAAAATGTATATAAATCTATGAAGCATATAATATAATATACATTCTGCACAATCTGTGATGTAAAGAACATTTGTTATTCATTTACAAGGCCACACAAAAATGCTCTATTAAATAATAGTATAGGGAGAACATTTTTTTGCGCGTTCTAATTGTAATTAACTATTTAACATTTTATGAGATTGATATAGATTGCTGAGGAATACTACAAAGTTATTTCCTATATAAAAGAAAGCAAATAGTATTTACAGGGACACACAAAAGATTCTGGCTATATACTGTATCGAAATACTGTGTACTATTACATGAAGATTTGAATAATTTCAGGTGCGTCCGTAATTATATAGTAAATAACTAGCACCTATATTCGTCATGCAATCTGTCAGTCCGTCTGTACTTCTGTCTACTCGCATACAGCAAAGTAAAAACTCGAGATTTAAAATGTATAAGTTTAGCGTAATTTTGTCGAGTCATTTTAAATTTTATGAAAATTGGATGTGCAGTTTAATTAAAGGGACAATGAAAAGTATTCCATTACATTACGATCAATAGGAAAAAATAGCTTCAAGTACATTTTAATTATGTTAAACTCTTTCGAATACAATAGAATTGACATGAACCTATGAAATATATATATACTAAAATATACATTCTGTACAATCTGTAATGCAAGGAATATTTATTACTAAATTACAGGGCCATACAAAAGTATTCCACTATATAATATTGTACAGGGAAACATTGTTTGGGGCGTGTTTTAATTATGTTAAAGTATTTCACATATTATGAATATGATATAGGTTGCTGAGGTGTAAAAAAAGTTACTTCCTGTATATTTACAGGAACACAAAAAGATTTCGACACAAAAAAGATCACTATACTGTATCCGAAGCACTGTCTATTATTGCAGCAAGATGTGAATTTTTTTTTTAACTTCATTATTGTACGAACATACCTCATTTGCTAGGCTTCACGTGTAATTTCCAACTTGTTTTTTTTTATTTTATTTTATTTTATTTTATTTATTTATTTATTTATTTATTATTTTTTTTATTTTATTTTATTTTTATTTTTATTTATTTATTTTTTTTTTTTTTGCATTTTTTTTAGATCAGTGCAGCATCAAGCGTAAATTCAAATGAGCACATTAGCTAAGTCACATTGAAAAGTGCGAAATTTCGTCTTTTTTAATCAGAAATTTTCTATAAAAAAATAGTGATACCGAAAATTTTCATGAAATTCCAGGAACCGTATGAGACCTCTTATTCTTTTGTTATGCAGTGATTTTACCTCTAAGGCAAAAGAAGTTTTAAAACCCACAGTGACGTGTGCTACACAAATCCGTCTCAACATTATCCTTTGTGAGTTCTACAAGATTATTCTCTGTAAAATTATATCAAGATACAGTCGAATCTCTTTAAAATGAAACTCTATCGAACAAATTTATCTATATAACAAATTTTTTGTAGGAACAGTCAATTTTTCATTATTTCATTAAAAATAATCTCCATATAGCGAAATCTATATCTTCATTTTTTTCTGAAATCTTCCTTCATTTGTTTAGACAATGCTTCAAATTGCTTGTGGCATTCATTTATATTTACTGATTTTTGGTTTATATTTCTACTTTAATATTTCTACGTTTATATTTCTATTTTAATTTTTACTGCATATTTCTACTTTATTGCTTATGCCAAAAAAGAAGACATTCACCCTTCCCTCCCAAATAATAAAAAAAAACCTTTTTGTTAACTTTTGAAAGGAGAATGAGGAATTTTATAAAGCTAGCGACTGAATTTACTGAAAAAAAGAAAAAAAAAAAAAGATTTACAATTGTTTTAAAAACGCTTTTCTGTTCATGCTTTTCTGTGAATTCTGAAGCTGACAATAGTAGACTCAAAAGAGAAATGGAGAAAAATTAACTTGCATGGAAATATCGAAAAATATTTAGCTCTTTTTGACTATTTGGAGACGGATACCAATCTTTATAGCTACGTAGCGTTCCACTGATAGTAATATTTTAAGCAACATTGTGAACAATGTTGATGAAAGAGACAATTAACGTAAAAGTAAAAACTAAAGCCAAAAACAGGAAGAGAAATGATTATTGTCTTCGACGTTACAAAGGGAGGTCGTCAAAAGGAAAAAAATGTTTTCCACCACATTTGCAAGCCTTGTTAAAGTTTGAAAATTTTTACACGTGCAAAAGTTTTGAAATCAAAACAATAGAAAATTACATAATTCTTCAACAGATTTTTGAGTTGTTTTATTAATCTTTCAAATAAAAATTTATTTTCTTTCTTTGAAATTGTTTAAGTAAATAAAAACCAAAATATCAAATTAATGTTTAGCATAAAACATTTCAAAACCCTTATTAAACAGTCCAAAACACATTTTTTATTAAAAATTACACAATAAATAGAAATATTTGCGATTTTCTCTGTACAATGAATTTTTTCACACAACGAATTTTTTGAGTGAACAATGGATTTCCTTATATAGAGACTCGACTGTATTAATTTTCTTTAGAAAATTCATATGTTAAATCAATTTTCGATTCCTTGTGAAAATTCTTCATTCATATTGGGATTTAAAATGTGTTCTGGATTAAGTGGAATTACCTGTCAAGTATGCTAAGAATTTTAACCCATAGATTGGGGCACTTGCTTTTATCTTAAAGATAGACTTGAAAATAAAAATAACATGATCAGTTAATGGTGTACAAAATGTTGCAAATTTTAAAAATTATACAAATATTAAAGTAAATTTAATCTTTAACTTTTATCTTGTAAAGACAGAGGAATGTTAAAAGATGCATTTTTTTTTTAGAAAAAGAGTAAATTTTGAATTATTTTATTTTTAAAAATGGATAAATTAAAGTGTATATGCACGTTGTAATGCATGTACGTTACACTTATATATGCATTCAATGGTTACCAAAATAAAAATAAAAATCTAAGTAAAAAAGAAAATAGTAATAATAATGTGCATAATATAAAAGTGTATATGAAAATTTGAATAATGACATTTAATAGACTATAAAATTTTAAAATATTTTTATTTATTTTGTAAATGACACGGGTAAGGTCGAATCATATAATCAGTGGATAAACCTTATTTTTAGAGTTTTTTTTAATTTTTAATTTACACCTGTAGGCATTTAAAATTTGCAAATTATTAAAAGAGGTTAATATATTATACATTTAATTCTCTTTTTTTTTTCTTTATAAAACTTATAACGTCATAAGAGAAGTTTCGAGTTTTAATTGTTAAAACAATACGATTCTTTGTTATCTGAGTGAATTAATAAAAAATGTGTTTTTCAATGAAAAATAAAAATGATTAATGCGTTAGAGTTAGTTTTTATTTTCTGTTTAATCTAGAAAACTAAGTGACACAGCGTAAATGGGAACATCGTGTTTTTCATCAAATGATAATAATAATTAATGTATATCAAGGGTTTCTGAAAAGATAAGCTCTAACAGAGTGATAACAATAAGTACGATAACACAATGGCCTTGAAGAGTGCAATTAACCATTATATATTTTTTGTTAAAGACTTCCAATTTAACAGTTTACTTTAGTTTTCATTACAGGCGACATTTTCCTCCAAAACAAAACATCTATTTGGAATTAGCTTTCCAGAAAGTTTGATCTACTAATTAAAGGTGAGAATTAAAATGTATTTTTTTTCTTTTAAATGAATAAAGTTTATTTACATACATTATAAATATTACTATAAAATTACATGCACTATAAATATTGCTATAAATTTATATGCAATATTAATAATACTATACATTTACATCAACTATAAACATTACTTTAAATTTATATGCACTATAAATATTACTATAAATTTACATTAATTTATTATAAAGTTTATTTACATGTAGCTTCTTTTCTAATGCTTCTTCTTTATAGATTGCTTTCACTATTTTACTATGTGCACAAGGTACATTAGAAGGTTAAATATTATTTAAAGTATTTACAAATAGTAATCCGCTTTATTTAATTGCAAATTTTTTTATTGTTTTTCTGAAAATTATTACTTGGAAATACTGGTGCTATATTTTTGAAAACAATAGCATGTCAACTCTCTGTTTTTAATCCTTTCGATTAAAAATCACAAAGAATATTTTTTTAATTCAATCATTTAATTTGGACATTTTTTTCTATAACATTAATTAGTATTAGATTCTCAGTAAAGAATACGTGGATATTTTATATCTTCTCTGTTTACTCCAAGCAAAAAGTTAAAAAACTTTAATTAATTAAATATTTAATATGTGACTATCACGTTGCTTACAAGTGGTAGAACCATCATCATGAAAAAATGTTCAAGCCGGTGATCGAACCCGGAACTATTGGAACAGCGCTCGAAGTGCTCTACCATTTAAACTACGAGGACTGTGTGATGTGGCGATGCGTATTAACTTAATTAATAAACTGACATGCTTTAGTAGACTGTCATCCTTTATTTTAAGACATAGCGAAAGCGTTGCTTACTCTTAGCAAATCAAAACAACAACTAACAAAAACACAGACGATTTGCGTTTCCATAGTTACACTTATGTGATGCCACATTTCAAAGATAAATTACAAATAACTCTAACATACCCCCCGACATTGAAGGGTCAACTTCAATAAATTATACAGTACAAAATATTAACATTACAAATGCTTAAGTAATATGATACAATACAACAATTTTCTTTTAACGATGAAAAATACAATTATGAACATACAATAATAGGAAAACTAAAAATAAAAATACATAACAAAACTTTTTTTTTTTTTTTTTTTTTACATTTCGTAATTAATTTTCCGAGACTTGTTGTGGCAATAACGCAATTTTTGAAATACTTCTTTTAAGTATTCCCCTAGCGGTTTTAACTTCGACGACCCTAATCTTACCATCTGCACCAGGGAAAATATTTATAATGCGTCCTAGTAAGTATTTATTTGTAGGGAGGTCATCTTCCTTTATCAACACTAGGGTTCCTATGCTAACATTATTTTTTTCAAATTGCCACTTGGAGCGTTGTTGGAGCGTATTTAAATACTCTTTATTCCACCGATTCCATATCAATTGAATGTATTTTGAAATTCTATGCCATCTAGATAGTCTATTTTCGTTAACATTAATTAATTCTGGTTCGACATTGGCTGTCATAGGCCTTCCGATTAAGAAATGGCCTGGTGTTAAGGCCTCCAAGTCATTCACGTCTGCAGACAATGGAGTGATTGGTCGTGAATTTAATATCGACTCTATTTGAGCAATTACAGTTAATAACTCTTCGAACGTTAGCCTTGCATTACCTACCGTTCGCTTTAGATGATATTTTACCGATTTTATTCCTGCCTCCCACAACCCGCCAAAATTAGGTGCTCTGGGTGGAATAAATTTCCAAATGATATTCTCTTCTGACAAATAATTCGCTAACTTCTCCTCAGGATGTCTTAGTAAATTATGGAGTCTCTGTAACTCGGCGTTAGCACCAACAAATTTTTTTGCATTATCTGAAAAGATTACTGCGCACCTTCCGCGCCTAGCAATGAAACTTTTTAAGGTGGCAATGAATGCATCCGTAGTCAATTCTGACACTAGTTCGAGATGCACTGCTTTAATTACAAAGCAAACAAAGATTGCCAAATATACCTTACTAAGAATTCCCTTTCTCTGTCCCTTATATTTTATGAAAAAGGGGCCACCAAAATCTGTTCCCACGTAATTAAATGGTGCGGTAGGACGTACTCTCTCTCTGGGTAGGGAACCCATGATTTGTTGTATAATTATGGGGTTGCTTTTACTACAAGTTACACACTCATGCGTTATTTTTCTCGCTAAATTTCTTCCCCGTAGCGGCCAGAATTTTTGCCTCAAGTAGCATAACAATGCTTGTGCACCTATATGAAGATATTTTTTATGATAGTAAATTGCAATTAGGCTACACAATTTACCCTTAGCTGGCAGAATATATTGATGTTTTTGAGCAAACCTTAGTTCTGCATTATCTAAACGCCCTCCTACTCTTAGCACCTTATCGGCATCTAAAAAGGGGTTTAACAATCGCAATTTACTTTTCTTAGAAATTTGCTTACCTTCTAACAATGCAGTATATTCTGCCTTAAATTCAAGTTTTTGGATTTCCCGAATTAAAAATATTTCTGCTCGTGATAATTCTTCCATACTTACGTGTCCCTTTCTTTTTTCATCTAATTTTCTTGTGTTATCTAAGAACCTGAAAATATAACTTAAAACACGTAATATTTTAGTGTAATTATTGCTGATACTTAAAATTTCATTTACAAATTCACTAGAATTTAAACTTAATAATGCTGTACTGTTTTTCAATTTTAATTCTGATGAAAAGTCTATATTGTTTTTCACTTGTTCTAAATCAATACTGTGTTTGGATTCACTGTCTCTTTCTCTCAAGAAGAGAGGGCCATGCCGCCAAAGTTCACAATCAATTAATTTGTCAAAGGATAGTCCTCGAGATACAAGGTCTGCTGGATTGTCCTCTGAGCGTACATGTCTCCATTGAAAATTCTGGGTCAATTCTTGAATTTTGTAAACTCTGTTGGCCACAAAAGTTTTAAGTAGATGAGGAGGAGTCTGAATCCACGCTAAGACGATGGTTGAATCACACCATAGTATTATTTTACTGATGTTCAACTTTAGTACAGTCACTATCTTAGATACGAGTTGAGACAATAAGGCAGCTGCGGACAATTCCAATCGTGGGATTGTCAAAGGTTTCAATGGTGCAATTCTAGACTTGCTGCACAGTAAATTTAAAGATGTATTAAATTTTGTGAAACAGCGTAGATAAATGGCTGCTCCATATGCGAGCTTGGAGGCGTCGGAGAAGCCGTGCAGTTCAACTTCCGAATGCCCTTCGTTTAAAACAAATCGATTGATTTTTAAATTGTTTATATTCTGAAGCGTTCTGATAAAGCGTCGCCATTCATCTTTAATGTCATCTGGAAGTGGATCGTTCCAATCCAGCTTTAACAGCCACAGTCTTTGTATGAAAATCTTAGCCTTAGCTATTCCAGGACCGAGTAATTTCAATGGATCGTAGATACGCGCTATGTCGGATAAAACAGTTCTTTTTGAGTATACAACTGGTTCCTTAACTGATGAATTAAACGAAAAGCAGTCACGAACGGGATTCCATAACAATCCTAGAGTTTTAGTGCTGTGGTCCGCATTACGATCATTGAATGTATACTCTTGATTGCTAGTTGCGATTTTCAAGAGTTCGGAGTGATTAGCACACCATCGGTGCAACTTCATGCCACCACGTTCAAGCAATGCAATTAATTGTGCTTGCACTTGTTGAGCCTTATTTAAAGTGTCAGCTCCTGTTAATACGTCGTCCACGTAAAAATCTTGAAGAACAACACGTGATGCTAGCGAAAAATTGTCCTTTTCATCAATTGCAAGCTGATTCAAAGTCCGCGTGGCAAGATAAGGCGCATTCGATGTACCGTATGTAATCGTCTTTAACTTAAATATTTTGACTGGTTCTTCTTCATCAGTTTTCCACAAAATTCGTAGCAAATCTCTCTGATTTTCCGAAATTAATATTTGACGATACATCTTTATGATGTCAGCAGTAAAGACGTATTTATGAGTTCGAAATCGACAAATGATATCGAAGAGCTCATCTTGGACTAATCCTCCGTTTAATAAAACATCATTTAAACAAACACCACTGGTAGTAGCTGCACTAGCATCGAAGACAACCCTTAATTTCGTGCTTGGTTTCTCGGGTTTGTATACCCCATGATGCGGCAAATAAAATGAAAATTCGGGCTTATTTTCCAGCAAGATTTCTTCTAAGTGTCCCAAATCGTTATATTCGTTAATAAATTCTTCGTATAACAGTTTCATGGATGGATTGTGCGCAAATCGCTTAAGTAAGTGATTCAATCGTTTAAGTGCGTTTTCCTTTGATTCTCCTAAACATGCAAGCCCACCAGATTTAATTGGCATTTCCACAATATACCTACCATCTTCTCTTGTAGTATGTGTTCGCAAGAAATGTTCCTCACAATACTGCTCTTCTTTACTTTTTATTGGGTTTTTATCATGGACTGCTTCAATTCCCCAAAATTTTTGCATAGCGTTGGATAAATCATCCACAGATCGAACGAGACCACAATAATTATTAAAATTCTGTTGGGGCACAGACGTAGAACCACTGGCAACATAGCCAAAAACAGTTTCTTGAAAAACCAAATTTTGCATATTTATTTTATTTTGTCCAAGTAATTTAAAAAATACTTCGTTTGATAATAAAACATGTATTGGACCTGGTTTATCAAATTGTGGATCAGCTAACTGAAAAGTTTGTAAATGCTTAATAGGCATGATGTTTAGATATGTAGCTGGTGTTATGCGCGTAATTTTAGGAACAACAAAAAATTGCAATGTTTCATTAAAACTCCTGTTTTTATTTGCTATGGTTGTTATAATACTTTCCTTTATATTCATAACTGAACCATTTAGCCCTGAAACTGATGCGTTTATTTCCCTTCCTTTCAAGAACAATAACTCAGAACATTCCTTCGTTATAAAGTTATTTTGCGATCCTGAATCTAACAATGCTCTAAGAGGAACTAATTCTCGTCTAGCATTTTGTACATATATTATCGCAGTTGAAAGCAGTACTTGTTTACTAGAAGAAGATGTCATACTCATTACAGTATTGTTATTAGTTGAATGCGTGTTATCAAATGAATGTGTATTTTCACCCAAAGCGGTAACAGACATCTGATTATTTGTGTAACTGTGAGGAGTAAATGCGTTTGCGGTTGGCGATAGATTACTACTAATAGTATTTTTATCTTGAATTGCTATTGTCTGATTAGTTCAATATTTTCCTCACCGCGTTCCAGGTGGATCAGTGTGTGGTGACGTTTGTTGCATTTTCTGCACGTGCTTGAACTTTTGCACTGGCTAATGTTATGAACTGATGATAAACCGTTGAAGCATAATTTTTTCATTTTAACAATATTAAACCTTTTTTTTGCAGGTAAATTTAAGAATTGGGAACATCTCATTAAAATGTGATTGCCTTTACACATTGAACAAATGTGTGGACTTTCTGCTAACAAAGTCAATGACTTAGAATTAAATGAACGTTTCTGATCCTTACTGAAAGGTTTAACAGACGTGACTGTATGAATATTTTCCAAATATTGAGATCGTTTTTCTAAAAATAAAAGTAATTCATCTAACTTCGGAACTTCTTTTGAACTTATCGTCATTTCATAATTTTTTCGAGTATCTCTATCTAACTTTTGGAGAATGATGTTCAATATTAAAACATCTGAAAGATTATTTCTATTATAATTCAAAATCTTCAAGGCGCGAATGCTTTTTTTTACATTATCGACTAGATTTCGAAGATCTTTAGCGGAAGGCTGTGTAAGTTTATCTGCGTTTAAGAGTGAATTGATGTGTATTTCTGTTACTATTCTATCATTTTCATATCTGTCTTTTAATGCTTGAAATAAAGATGAAAAAGTGTCTTCTGTGCTAATCAAAGCTCTTGCATCACTTATTAATGCCGCTGATAAATAATGCAACTTTTGCGCATCTGATAGTTGCTCATTTGAAGTTATTAAGTTGTTAATTTGTAATTTAAATAGACCCCATTCATCTGGTTTTCCGGAGAATTTCGGAAGAGATATATCGGGTAATTTAATATTTATCGCGTTGTTTATTTGAGTAGAATTTGATTGAATTTCATTGGAAACTTTACTTTGTTCTAAATGTTTAAGTTGCTTTTTAATTTGAAATTTGGCCTTTATAATTTTTTCCTGGTATTCTTCGCTAGCACTAATGTCAATTTCATATTCTTTTTCTAAATTAATACCAGATTCTATTTCTTTATTTAGGTTTTTTAGAGTTTGTTCTCTGTCATTTAATTGTTCCGAAATTTCTAAATAACTATCAATATCATTATTTTTATCGTTTATCAAGGCTTCTGATTTATTAATTAATTTCGTAATTGAAGTGCGTAATGTTGCACGCTTCTTTTTTAATTTATCAATATTTTCCATGCTCAAAAACTTATAGTAACAGCAAAAGGAATAATAAATTATTCATTACCTTGATTGCTGCGGCAGACGATTTTCTTTCTTTCTTTTTATCACCAGTCCAGCTTGTGGAATAATGTTCTAATAAAATTCAATGATGAAAACAGTTCATTATTTTCGAACTTTTCGAAGTGAAGAAAAGAAATATATAGACTTTGGCTCGACGTAACCAGATGTGTGATGCGGCGATGCGTATTAACTTAATTAATAAACTGACATGCTTTAGTAGACTGTCATCCTTTATTTTAAGACATAGCGAAAGCGTTGCTTACTCTTAGCAAATCAAAACAACAACTAACAAAAACACAGACGATTTGCGTTTCCATAGTTACACTTATGTGATGCCACATTTCAAAGATAAATTACAAATAACTCTAACAAGGACAATCCCCTGTTTATCATTTCTCACTTATAAGCTCTCTTGACAAGCTGGGCATCATCCTCGTAGATTAAGTGGTAGAGCACTTGGAGCTCTATCCTAAGGGTTCCGGGTTCGATTCCCGGCTTGGACATTTCTTCACGATGATGGTTCTACAACTTGTAATCAATGTGATAGTCGCATATTAAATATTCAATAATTTCAAGCGTACTTTCACTGCTGAATATAAGTTGAAAAATTAATTATAATTAAATAACATTAATTAATATCTAATCAAACTTTCGAATTATCAATTATATATAATTTATCTTAAAATATACAATAATATATTTTGCTAATTTATAACGGGCTAACTGATCCACCGTTCTTTCAACGGTCCCAGGAACGGTTAAATATCCAGAAATTATTAATACTTTTTTCCGGGATTACTTTAAAGATATCTCGCAATAGCAGTCGGTTTTCCCAAACGAAACATTTCAGAAGCGCCGAATAACAAAAGTTCACAAAAAACAGGTCATGTGTATCGTCATGTAGCGTTAATGCAAAAAATTAGTGGCAACCTTGCTCCTTTAATTTTATTGGGTAACCAATATAAGTAGCGGTATGTTGCAATAATGTGTAATATTACACCACTATATCAGTTTAAATTGCCCCATTATGTAAGTTAAAATCAGGGCTGCGGCTCGGGATCAGGGCTCATTTTTGAGTAAAAGAGTCGGAATCGGTATCGGCTTGTTTTTTAGACTCCGACTTGATTCCGACTCTTTTTTTAGACAGTTTGGAGTGAAATTAAATCAATTAAACGTCATTTTAAATTCATAAAAGGAATTATTATTGCTATTTTTGGTTTATGTCTGGCTACCCAAGTTAAAAATTCCCAATATACTGCCCGACGTACACAGCAGATTAAAACCATTTTTTAATTAAAACTTTTGTAGATTCCAAGTTTTTTTCCGAAATAGTAAAGTCTCATGTTTATATATTTTTTTTCCTTTCCATCGAAATTTTTCTGCTCTGGAGGACACGAATCGACATAAAAATTGAAAAGGTTTTCTAATTTCAAGACCATGGATCCGAAATAGTAAGATTTCTGTTTTGCTTTAGTTCATTAGATTTTAATAATTGGTTTTTACGGATTTGTGCGACGTGAAATTGAAAAATTAGTAAAACGAAAACTATTTTCCCCCTTTTTTTGTTTCAAAGCTCTAAGAACTAAGTAAATACCAAAATACGGAATTTTTTGCCTTATTTTTCTTGCGTTCCCGCAAAATTTTAATCCGCAGCAACATTAGTATATTATTCATCCTGGAGTCGGAGTAGGAGTCGAAGACGTTAAGATTTCCGGAGTCGGAATCGACCACTTTTGCCACCGACTCCGCACCCTTGGTTAAAATACTCCATAAAATGGTACTTAAAATGTTACATAAAATATAAGTTATTCAATAAAATTGGAGTCACCATTTCGACGCCAGTTATATGAAGTAATGTTATATAAACTTTTACAGTGTAATATGAAGGATTGCAACAAAATATTTGCTATAAAAGTCGCCATTATCAAATATGTTTTATATTTTCTTGTATAGTTAAATTTTAGTATATTATTTCGTATACATGTACTATATAAATTATGTACAGGGTTAAAAAAAAAATTAAATACATTAACATTTGTAACATGTAATCAGTGAAAAAAATTTCTTTAATTGCTTTTTATAATTTTCAGGGGAAATAAATTTTACTATATTGATTAGTATTTACATAATATAAATAAATTCTTATATAGCGTTGCATAAAAGAGTTCGGACGCATTGCCATACATACGCCAGAATAATGTTATATGCGATTTCCAACTTTATTTTCAATAAATTAACTGCGTGATCAATAGAAAATCTCAGGATCAAATTCAGAGTTGAAGAAAGATTTTTTGCACATTTCTGTTTATTGGGGGTTAATTCTTGAAGAGCATGTTTCAGATTATCTATGTTTTAGTATGTTATGTGACATATTTCTTTATTTAGAAAACCTGACTCCATTATACAAAACAAGTCGGAAATTGCACGTCAAACGTAGCAAATGAGGTGCGTTCATACTATAAAGATTTTTTTAAATACACAGTCCTTCGGATACCGTACCGTATCCGTAAATCTTTTGTGTGTTCCTGTAAATACCATATCATTTCTATTATACAGAAGTTAACATATAGTAAATCAGCAACGCATATATATTCCATAAAATGTGAAGCGCATATCAAACAATGTCCCCCCCTATACCATCATGTACGAGAACATTTTGTGTGCCCTATAAATTAAAAAATATATATGTTATTTGCACCACAGATTACGAAGAATGTATATTTCAGTATATACATTTCATAGATGCATATGAATTTTGTTATGTTCAAAAGAGTGTAATATGATTAAAATGCACTTGAAATTTTTTTTTCCATTGACCTTAATGTAACGGAATACTTTTGATTGTCTCTGTAATTGAACTATGCATTCGATTTTCATAAAATTTGAAATTACTCAATAAAATTATTTAATAATTAGATATTTTACATTTTAAATGATTTGGTTGGATAGTTTTGAGTTGTTGTATGCGGACAGATGGACGGGCTGAACGATGACTAAGTTGCTACGTATTTACATGATTACGAAAGAATCTAAAAATGAAATTTTGATTTTTCTAACAACATTCTAGAAGTTATCGAAAGTCTGTCATAATCTGTGTGATGCATGATTTTTTTTATTATTGTTTGATATAACACACTTTTTGTTTAAAAAAAGTATCTCAATAAAAAATTTTATGTACTGCAAAAAAAAAATTTTTTTCATTCCCTACTTTCTCTCTAACAATAAAATTGACGCACATTAATTTATTTGTAAACAAATTTTTATCTGTGTCTAATCTCCAAAAACTTATCTCTGGAAATTTCAAGATACTGTGATAAAATTTCTGTGTCGCTAGCATGTTAGCCGAAAATGACAAATATTTTAATTTATTATTGAAACGACTAACGGTATATTACTGCATTGGAACAATTTGACTGTATCATATTGTTTTTAATTTTTTTTATTTACTTAATATTATACTAATACGATATAACGACACTAATTCTTACAATTATGCTACATTATATTAATTATTGTTAATTTTAACGATATAACTAATTATTACTAGTGTGTATTATTAAATTATTATTGGTATGTTTGAGCTTGATACAAAGAATTCGGAGCATCTTTAGTTTTGTCTTTATCTTAAAAAATGGCTTTAATATGACAGTAAGAATTTCTAAAATGGGTGATATTTAAAAATATCTATTTTCCTGGGATTGCACTCTTATATATCAATCAATTTCTATGTGAGTGAACATGTGCACAAGACTTATTAAGATCTCGATTAAGCTCATTGGTTAATTTCAATCATCATGTTGTTTTAAAGTGGCAGGCACTTCATTATATCACGGAATTTGGCGATCAAATATGAAATGCCTTAAAAGGAACCAGCTTGTATAAAATTGATTAATTTATTGAAAGTCCTATTCATATTCAGCATTGACGAAAACAAGTACTGAATCTTCTATTATCGGGTTCCGTCATTAGAGCTTTGTTTGGTTGAATAATATAACTTGATTTTTTTAAGTAAAAAATATGAAAACTACCTCTTCCTCCCGGTACTGCCGGAAGGACTTTTAATATATATCACGCAGGCAAGTCCCGTGCAGCTAGAAGCACTTATCTTTTTGATCAGCTATATTGTTTGCAATAAATTAAGAAATCTAAAACATCTACTTGCAAAAATATCATCTTACAAATTTAATTATATGTATTTAGAAATATACATTCAAACAAAACACACTATAATTCATGTAATCTCCATATTCAAATCTCATAAAAAAAAAATTCCATGGAACTGATAATTGGAAACACTCAACAAATAATTGGTATTCATTTGCTGGTTATGAACACAGTGGTGTGCAAAGAGAAAACTGCGCCCGGGGCAAAGTTTTAATTTGGCACCCCACCTCCCTCCCTGCCTTAATTTTTTCTTGTGACATGCGAAAAATGACGTTGGTAGTATGAATTTGGCGCACCCTAAACTTTCGCGCCCGGGGAGACTGTCCTCTCCGCCCCCCCCCCCCCCCCCTTTCGCACGGCGCTGCTTGAGCATGTAAAAATTGAGAAATCTTACTTTGGATAAATTTTACAATTGTATAACATAAGTGAATTTATTCATATACCAGAGTTGTTAATTATAAGAACAACAAACCTCGATTTTTTAATAATTATTTTAAAAAGATGAGTTCGTATGTGAATGGAATTATTATCATGTATTGGGGATGAGCCAAATTTAAATATTCGGTATGAATACTTTTGACATTTTAAAACGGCTTAGCAATTTTTTTTAATAAATAGCCAAATATTTTGCACTTTATTGGATTTAAGTGAAAGTTCGTAAACCTTTTTATTACCATTCATGCGTTCGAATTTGTTAACCATCTTTTTAAGCGCCCTTTTACTTAATATTTATCAATATCATCCTGCGTATGATACACATCGAATGAATATACAGGGTGAGTCATAAATATCGAAACAATAGGCTATCTCCTTAATTATTGCCCTAGACCCATACTTCCAATTGCAAAAATTCATTAAAAAAGGTGAAATTTTTGATAAGATAAGTTGCAACTCCATGGGGGGTCTATTTGAAAAATTACGAAAATTAACTTTTTATACGGTCCCCGAAGGATAAAAATTCCAATTAGGGAAACTTTCCTTATCCAGTCCTGAATAATACACAAAAAGTTGCATCTTCATATCTTAAAAATTCGCGGAGTTATAACCGTTTGAATAATTCATGAGGTTTTCAGGGATTAGACACAAATTGAAATGCGCGCAATTCAAAAGATAATGTTACTTTAACAGTTGTAGGAAACGCGTAAAAAATCTATCTTTTGAGTTAGAATTTTGATTTTTTTTTCTTTTTTTTTTGTATATGTTAGCCATATAATTTGCTAAGAAAATCTCATGCTAAAATTTATCATAAAATTTATAAAAATTTCATATGGTTAGTACTGGTTTCAATGCGATAGTTAAAAATCGTTATAACTCCAAACATTATTTATCGGATTTCAGTTTCTTTCTATTTAACTAAAAATGAAAATCTGATTTTAGTTTTGTTTCGAGGTTTTTGTTTTTCAATATTTATTTTAGAAATATTAAAAATATTTATTTAAAAAATAATAACTTTTAAAAAATCATATTTTCAAAAGTAAATAACTTTTCATTTTTTTTTTTTTTTTTTTTTTTTTTTAACAAAAGTAAGGTAAAATAATTAAAAATGACATGTTTCAAGTTTGTACTTTTTTCTTTAATAATTCTTAACTTTTAATAATTTAAAGACAAGAAATAGCCGGGAAAAAATTCATTATACAGATAAACGAAATGTACTGTTTTACTGCCCATTAGTTATTAAAAGAATACTTTTCTAAGATGCAGATTAAGTCCTTTTTAAAAATTTAGCTCTCACAACTTCAAGCTTTTTATCGTCCTGTAGAGGCTGTTAAAAAATCTACATTCTGGGCTCAGGTCCGATCAGGACCGAGACGTTACTTTTTTCTGAAGAATCGCCTATTCGGGTCTAATGTATTTTTCATACCGGAGGGGACTGCTTCCTTTCTCCCAGACTTGCACTGGACGAAATTTTTAATCCCGGTTTCGAACAATCCGTATTAAAATCACAGGCCTAATATGTACAAAAAATAAGCAAATTTGGTTTAATCAATATTTTTACGAAAACCACATAAATTTTAAAACCGCTTTTATTTTACAAAACAATTAAAATTTATTTTTTTTTTTAAGAATAGTATATTTAAATGCTAAAAAATTAAACAAAATAAAACCAGAGAAAAAAAATCTGCCTATGACGGAATTCTGTCTTAAACAGAAAATGTGTTGATCCATGCAAAATAAATACAATAATAACTGAGAAAAAAATAAACTTCATTTAACCTTTATAGGAAGGGCATTTGTCAATTACGTATTTTTTCTTTCCTATGTGATTCCGTCTTAAAAGGTTTTACTGTATAACATTTTTCAAAGTCTTCAACGCACGGGATATGGATTAGCTATAATAAAATATAAGTGAAACATTTACCTATAAACATCGATTCATTGATAAAATAAATATATCACAGCCTTTGGCGCCTCTTTAATAATAAAAAGTATAAATATAAAAAACAAAATTCTATATTAATTATTTTTTATCAAAACGCCTCCACGCAAAACAATTTTTAACTATACTGAAGTAAAAAACTGTAGAAATTCACGGCTGAGCCGGCTACGATTTAAGCATTTTTCCAGGCTGGTCCGGATTATGATTTTAACATTATTTTATGCCGGGCTGAACTTCTTTCCCTATGGGTCGGTTTAGGAGCGGATCTAAATATTACGATTTATTCAGACCTCTAGTGTAACGATTAACATGATTTAGAAACAAGTTTCAATTTTAAATCAATGCGCTGCTTTATTATGGCCAAATAAGAGGCACGGTCTTAAACCGACATATAATAACGTTACAATTTGTGGACGATCCCGTATTTTCTTTGAAAATGGATGAAAAACACTTCGTTTACAGGCATGGTAAAGTGGTGTAAGTCACGAATTTTTGAGAATTTTAGATTTTGATATCTCTGTCAAGTTTTAAGATAGGGAGATGATTTTTTTTTTTTTTTTTTTTTTTTTTTTTGTTTAATCTAAGAATGGATAAGGAATAATTTCTAATTGGGAATTTTGCTCTACGGAGGCCGTATAAAAATTTAATTTTCGTATTTTTTCAACTAGACCCCCCATGGAGTTGCAACTTATGTTATCAGAAATTCCACCTTTTTTTATGAATTTTTGCAATTGTAAGTATGGGTCTAGAGGCAATATTTAAAGAGATAGCCTATTGTTTCGATATTTATGATTCACCCTGTATGAAGTCCAATGTATGGATATTTTGGATTGATATAGCCATATATATTTATGAAAATTTAAAAATACTACCATCATAAAGTTTCTTTAAAACTACCAAGGCTACAAAAAAAAAAAAAAAAAGAAATATTAAGAGGATTTTCTTTTTTGTCAGAACAGTATTTCGATGTTTGATATACACTGCTAAAAAAATTCTGAAATTCACGAACATTTTTTCCCTGAATTTCACAGAAAAGTTCCCTTTTAACAACAAAAGGGTATTTTCCGTTACAAATCGCCCCACCAGTGGCCGCGAGGTTCTGACCTCCAAACTGGTAGACGGTAGGTGCTGGGTTCGAACCCAATCGCGACCGTTGGCCTAACCGTTCGAAGTTTTCCGTGGTTTTCTTCGAACCTTGCGTAAATACGGGTTAGGTTCCCTTAGAAAGACCCCCACGGAGGGCAACCCACCCC
This sequence comes from Maratus speculifer, assembly GCA_964019185.1. Classification (NCBI taxonomy): domain Eukaryota; kingdom Metazoa; phylum Arthropoda; class Arachnida; order Araneae; family Salticidae; genus Maratus; species Maratus speculifer. The sequence goes on from OZ025289.1 coordinate 304,146,602, forward strand.
ATAGGGCCTATATCCCATAGCGTAGATAATCGGCCGACATAAATACACCACACCACCGTTACAAATCACAAAATTCCATCATATTTCCTGAAAATAACGTAACGGATGGAAATAAAATAAAAAACGGCGACACTCCGTTGTGTGGGGAGCTACATGGCCGAGTGGTCAAGGCACCTACCAGTGGTCTAACCGCCTGCCAGCGCAGATTGTGGGTTCGAATCCCATTGGCGCCGTGGAATAATGAAACATAAAAAATTCCTTTTAAATTACATTTTTTCTGTTTATTTTTCTCCTTTTTTTTTCTTATTAAAAATCTTTTAATTTATTAACCGAAAAATAAATAAATAAAGAAATAAATAGTGTACGACAATTTCAAAAAAATGTTTACATATATATATATATATATATAGATAGATTGAAATTATCCAAAATAACAATTAAGTAAAATAACATAGCAGCTTAAAATCCCTCGGTGATTTCGAATTCTTTGAAGATTAATCGGTAAATCATTTTTAAAAATTATATTAAATTATTACTATTATAAATAAAACTTTGTAACGGAAAATCACTGTTTAAAACCACTGTTTTTTTTAATAAAACTAGCATACCCAGCCCGCTTCGCCGGGCTTAATTTGAAGGTTTATTTAATAATTTATGTGTATGGTACGCTTCTCTCTCAGCTCGCGACGGATCCCCCGGTGACTCTCCCCGGACCATCGGCACTCCACGTGCGTCGGGTGAGCGTCAGAACAAACTTTCAGCATATACATATGGGTGGTTGTACTTGAATGCACAGACCTGCGCGTTTTTTTCTATCTTGCTTTTATACCTCTGGACCGAGTTGGCGCATTGCCAAGATTTGCTTCCTCTGGACCGAGTTGGCGCATTGCCAAGATTTGCTTTCGCCTGTGCCTCAATTATCCTCAGAATTCCTTTTATATATATAGATTTTTTTTATTAACAATTTTTTTACAATATATATATATGTATGTATGTATATATATATATATTGTAGAAAAATTGTTAATAAAAAAATTTTTATTAAAAAAACAGTGGTTTCAAACAGTGATTTTTTTTAATTTAAACTATTTAAAAAATTAAAAATGATTTTAAAAAATAATAAGTATTATGCATCAGTCTAAAATAATCCGTTTACAAACATTCTAAGAAATATATTTGAAAGGAAATCTTTAAAAAGCACAACAGATTTTCCCACTAACTCATAAAAGACATTCTTTGTACTGTTTAGTATCTGCAACTTTGGCTCAGTTCGTAAGAACTTTTTCCGCAATCTGAAGGTCCCGAGTTCGATCCTGAGGACGGCGGGAAATAAATTATCCAAAATAACAATTAAGTAAAATAACATAGCAGCTTAAAATCCCTCGGTGATTTCGAATTCTTTGAAGATTAATTGGTAAATCATTTTTAAAAATTATATTAAATTATTACTATTATAAATCAAACTTTGTAACGGAAAGTTACTGATTCTTACACCGGAGTTTTCCCTTCTTGTATTTCCCACAACGGAAAATCTACTAACGGAACGGTAAAAGTTCGGCTACTATTGCTGCCGGTAGTTTCACTTGGAATTCACAGATTTATTTTTAACAGTGTATAATAGACGTTATTTTAGGGAAAATTGTATTTTGTGTATATATCAATTGCTTAGTGTCAATACAGAATACACAATGTAGTACTTACTACTACATTTGAATACAATCTCTCTCTCTCTCTCTCCCTCTCTCTCTCTCTCTCTCTCTTTTTTTTTTTTTTTTTTTTGGCTTTATTTTGGAACAACGAATTTTGAACTTATTCTATCGATGATCACTTTCAGAATTTTCAAGCTATGTTTTTGAGACTTTTAAAAAAGTTGCTCTATACATTTACTTAACACAATGTGCAAATTAAATTTTGACAGTGTTCACACAAGCGCAGTAAAAAATTATTTAGTAAACCTGGTCATTTTTCATACAATTTTTATTATTTTTTTAAATTCTGATTACAGGGTATTATGTACAATGGAGTTTATCATATTTTCTGAAAATAACTTTTTTTATATTAAGAACCTTGCAATTTATTAGCAAACAAATCGGCAAATTTTGGTATTCTTTTTATAACAACCTATTTCTCTAAGAATATGCATGCTATCCACATATAAATGAACACAGTTTATTACAATAAGCCGCTTAATCATAATCTACAGTTGAACGCTTTTGCTTCATTAGTTTTGACAGGGTTATTCAAAAGATATTCGTTCTTTTTCAATTTATTGACGGTTACCTAGAGTTTCGAGAAATATCTTCACGGTAATATATGACCTGCACTATTATGCTTACACACCTGGAGTTTCAAGAAAATTCCTCAAGTATTTTTCTAGATGTCTAGAAAATGTCTAAAATCGCAAGCGGACAGTCACCTTTCGCCATATAGTGCAATAAAAACAATTTTCTTTGTTATTCCAGGAAACTCATGGAGAATATTGGCAGGGAACCTGTAATTTACTGGGATAAGAAAGTTCCGGATACGAATCTTGAAAAGCTACAAAAAATTATAGAGAGAAAGCATAATGTGAAATTTGGTAAACATTTTTTCATTATTTTTATTAGTAGTAAATATTTCCGTATTTTAATTTAAAACTGAACTTTGAAAAAATATTTTTAACATTTATCTGATTTTCTAGATCATTTTTATGTGATAACTAGAATATATTTTAATCATCTTTTTAAAATTTTTGAGTTTGAATTTTCATAATTCATTCTTCTTGATTTAATTCTAACTAAATCTCCTTCATTAATTCTATTTAATTAATTTTATTAATTTCCAATACAAAAATTTAACCTCTTATTTTTTGATTTATAAAGCATTCAAATTTTCCGTTGAATGAACTTGTGAAAACGCTTGAAACATCCCTTTTACATGGTATGAATTTTAATTTAATAAACTTTTCTACCAAAAATTGAACCGACTTCAAAAGCTACTGCAAAGTGAAAAATATTTTTTTTACAGAATAGTATTAAGAAATTAAATTAAGAGCGTAGTATTTATCATGCGTATTATTATATTTATGTAGATTAATTTGATTTTTTGAAGTCGGTGCCAGCCAAGCCAAGTTACATGTAATTTTCCAATACCATACGCATCCAAGTATCTAAGAGTTTTTTTTTTACGATTTAATATTTAGTTAAAAATTTAACTTTATTCTTTTACGATTTCGATTGGATAATTAATTTTAATTTTGAACTTGGCTTGGCTGGCACCGACTTCAAAAAATCAAATTAATCTACATAAATATAATAATACGCATGATAAATACTACGCTCTTAATTTAATTTCTTAATACTATTCTGTAAAAAAATTATTTTTCACTTTGCAGTAGCTTTCGAAGTCGGTTCAATTTTTGGTAGAAAAGTTTATTTTTCTCTTTTTAGTTAAAAGTTAACGATTTTTTTAAGTTAGTTAATAAAAATTATAATACGGGAAAAATCACTGTAAACCATACACGTATGTCAGGAGTGGGGTTCGAACCCACGATCTCTTTCAAGAACCAGAAATCAAATCTGCTGTCTTACACCGTTCAGCCACCTGGCTGCACTCCATTCGGCGAGCTTAGTCATCGTCCATGTTACTTTTAGTTTGCGAGAAACCACTAATTTTATTAGTTTTTACTTAATTACTAAAAAAGTACTGAACCAATTTCAATGAAATTGGAGAAGTACCAATGGAAGGGTAGCCTCTTTCATTTAACACAAAAAAAAAAAAAAAAAAAAAAAAAAAAAAAAAAAAAAAAAAATTAATCGGTTGGATAGTTTTGGAGTAATCGGTGAACATACATAGAAAAAAAAATTACATTCGTGCCGAATTGATAACATCCTCTCCTTTTTTGAAGTCACTTAAAAAAATATATAACACGGAAATTTTTTGTTTGTATACTATACACATATGTCAGGAGTAAGGTTCGAACCGACACTCTCTTTCAAAACCAGAGATTAAATCTGGTGCCTTAGCACCGCTCGGCTGCCCGGACTTCATTCTCTTCAGAGAATTTATTCAATGCCATGTTACTTTTTGCAAGTCTATTCTCCTTTTTGAGTACTCTTTCACTGATAAAGTATTGAGTTAATAAAAAATCTCTGATACTCTGTAGTAACGGTTAAATACAAATATTCCTAATAGTATAATTAGTATTTAACTTTTTAAATATATATTTAAAAATTATAATACGGAAAAGATTATTGTGTACACGTACGTCAGGAGTGGGGTTCGAACCCACGCTGCCTTTCGAAAACCAGATCTTAAATCAAGCGCCTTAGACCGCTCGGCCATCCTGGCATCGGTAAAGTTATTCGACATCCATATTACTTACTGATTTGCGAGAAATCACTAATTTCATTAGTTTTTGCCTAATTACTAAAAAAGTACTGAACCAATTTCTATGAAACGGAAATGGTACCAATTCGAGAGCAAGCTCTCTCGTTTAACACCAAAATTAAGTTAATTGGTTGGATAGTTTGGGAGTAATCGGTGAACATACATAAAAAAAAAATACATACGCGTCGAATTGATAACCTCCTCTCCTTTTTGGAAGTCGGTTAAAAAGGTCAAACTAATATCAAAATTACCTTCTTAATTCTGCAACAACAATATTGAATACTAAATAATGAGTAATAAATCTTTGCGGAACGAAAGGATGACGTCTTTAATAAATTGGAATTGCACAGTTAAAACTACAGGTGACACATTGCACCTTTAAGAAGTGAAAGGCTTGTCTCACAGGTGACACTTCTAGGGGAGCTAGAATGGCACCCTTAATTAGGGTGAAAAAATAGCACTCTGATCCAGAATGCCCAATAATAAAAAAAACGTTATAAATGGACATTTGGCCCGCGAAGGATTCGAGCCCACAACGTCTTATTGAAAGCTCAACACTCTAACCGTTCGGCCATCGAGCTCACCTTCAAAGTCTCCCTGAAATGTTCAAATATCTCGAAATTCAATTGTAGCTTTATATAAAAAGGTCGCCAAAAGTTATCCATCCGAAGTTCTAAACGAAATTGAGATAGCGCATACGCGGTGATAGTCTTTGTAGGGAGAAATTGCTGTTTTTATCCACCAGTGACGGGGAGTTGAAGGTGAAAATCTTCCAGTGGTATGCATTGCAGGACACTCTAAATAGCGTGAATCACCCAGTGAGAGATCATACGGCACCTTAAACACATTTTCCAGCCCATGAGTGTCAAATGGCAACACCGTTTCACCCCTGGGCGCCAAGTGCAACTGGCTTGTCACCATTATTTTTAAAAGTGTGGTTTAAGGAGATAGAAACAAAAAGGAGGGTTTTAATACTTTACAATCTCTTAAATGGAATTTTATATGACATGAAGATGCTACATTCTTTCTTTTTTCAAGAGATGTATACCTCTCTGTGATAGAAATGCAAATTGTTATAACATGAAATTAATGTGATTTGACAAAATCTGAGGTCTTTAAAAGCAAAAAAAAAAAAAAAAAAAAAAAAAAAAAAAAAAAAACTTTGCATGGAATTGTGAAAGCCATCTATAAAAAGACATGACTGATCAAAGCTGCTTAGGCAAGCAGTGAAACATTACAGTGACCAGAGTATGATGATATGTATCAAATGATATACATTTTGTTCCATATCATTATAAATATATGTATATCAGTGAGTAATACCTTGATATACATCATGATATATATTGAATATTTATTTTTAAAATGCAATGAAATTTGAAATTTTCGATATTTATTATATTTGATATTTGATATTTATTTTCAAAATATCGCTATGCATCATATTTTGATATTTTCAGTTAAAACAAATGTAAATGAGTTTCAAATGATGTTAAAATGAATTTTAAATGATGTGTAAATGAATCAAAATGCATTTCTTATTGTTAAAATTGTGAAAAAATTCCGAATTCGGTTAGATATAAACACACCGTGTTTTTGATAAAAATTAAACGCATGTATTATGATTGAATTATGATCCCAGTTTCCTATGCAAAAAGTTACTTTTTTATAGTGCGAATCAATGCTTATAATTTGTAAAATCTTTTTTTTACCACTTTGTATATCGCATACTTATACATGGTTATGCAATTTTATAAAAAACTTATGCTGTTGTTTCTAAGTAATATTCCTCACATATAATCTATATACAATTTTAGCAGCCCTTTCCAAGATTGTCTAAATACTAATACTAATAATTTATGATGGCTAACATTAGTTTATTTATTTCTTCAGAATCCTATTGGGAGTTACACAAATGGAGCATAGACAACTACGCAAAATTCATTGAAGAGCTATGGCATTTCTTTGAAATCATATCATCGGAACCATATAAAGAGGTGAAAATTTCATACAGAATGATTATTTTTTATTTTATATGTAATGTAACAATAGTACATTATGTTATTACTTTACAATTATTAACTGTATAACTATTATATCTATATTTCTTAGTTCTTCAAATTTTTGCATTAAAATTATAATTATTAAAACTAGACAAGCATCTTTATCTTGACGAGATAATAAAATATTTCTACGTGACTGTCCTTTTTTGATATGCTTAGCACAATTAATCATACTGAAAAGTTCAATGCACAATAATTTCCTTGAAAAAAATAATAACCAACTGTAATTTTCAATCGTTATAATTAAAAATAGACTTTACAATGCTCCTTAAACTTTTGTTAATGTATTTTTTTTTCTCATTTTACTAAATTGTGATTGGGTTATGTTACTATATTTCAAAGTTTTTTTCTTTTAACAATAACTTTAAAAAAAAGTAGTTTTGTAAAGTAATATAAATTATTGTACATTTGCTCAAATTTAGTTTATGGCCAGTTATTTAGCATACTTTATGTAACCTTTTGAGTTTTTTCAATTGATATTATATTTATAAATTGTATGCGCTATAATAGTAATTGCTATGCTATATGTTGTTTTATGAATTTGTAGAAAACAAACAATTCAACTTTCAGAACTCAAAAGTAGTAGATTGCATTATAAAAGATTTTGTATTTAAGATAGAATCAGATTTAAATTCTAACGATTTAATATAAAACAATTGAATATCCAATTTATATTTAGTATTAGTCTGTAAGTAAACAACAGTTTTCCTTTTTTTCACACATATAAATATTACTGATGTTACGTTAGCATATTATTTTCTTGAATTCAATCAATTTTTATCGGTATGGTATTATTTTTCCATAGTGCAAATTTTGAAAAAAAAAATCCTCATAAAAATCGTTAGTGTAAGACATTTCTTTTTTATTGTCTTACATACAAATATTTTTCATTCTTGTTAATTTAATAGATTTCATTGCAACTAAAGTTTGCCAAACTTCTAGGGAAGTAAAATTGCACACTTCAGGCAGACATTTAGGTGACCCGTTCGGGTCACTTTGAAAGTTGTATTAAGGGTGTGTTCGAAAAAACGCTTTTCCACTTTCAACAGCTCGAAATTTTCCGATACAATTTCAGACACATTTTTAAAAGTAGAAACATGAAACTTGCTGAAGGGATTTTTGAAGAGACGTATAAGAATGATATTTTGAAGAGACCGTGTGATGTCATTTTATGCTCAATTCATTAGAATTTAATATATAAACAATTATCTTTTCCGTATGATCCATTTTTTCGTTCACGGATCTTCTGCTTCGGAAAAATTGGTTCAAAATGCCGTTTTTGATTGCTTTTTTGCAATATATTTAGCATTTATCAAAGAATCGACAATCACGGCACCTTGTGCACTTTCTAAATAAGACAATTTGCCAGTTTGGTGCATATGAGAACAAAAATGAATTTAAAAATAAATCGGAAAATAAGCAGTTTGAATCGAAATACACCCTTAATCAACGAACTTACATTTTTTAACCATTTTCACAGAATAATATTTTGTCAATGTTTTCAACAAAAATGTAATCTTAAATTCAAATTTTTCTGTTAAAGCATTAAAAGATTATTTTTTTGGCTTGTTTATCTATCTAATTTCAATCATCTTACACTTTAAATATAAATTTTAAGTCAAAACGTAAAATTATTCCGCGATTCGACAACTAATTTCTTTTTTACAAATTTAGCAAACTTACCCTTTAACTATCGTAATTTAAATCTAATATCTAAATTTTGAAAATTCCACGTTATTGAATAACTTTAAAATTGTTGAACATACACAGACAATTTTCACTGTTCCCTGAACATTCCAAATTTTTTTTCTAGAAACAGGATGTGAGGGAGTGACCTTTGTGATAAAGGCACTCTAGCATTTTTGTGAGATCGTGACGTCAATGATTTAACATGTGCAGCGTGGAAGCGACATCTATCCTCTCTTTAACTTTAACTTTCTAGAGCGTGTGTGTCTTCCTCGGTTCTACAGTTATGTCGCGGTTAGATGATGTAAATTTATAGTATCTCAATTTGCAGCATATAAAAGCTTTGAGTTTGAGCGTGATGGTGAGTAGCGGCGCAAGCCAGATAGTGTGTGTGTAGCGGCGCAAGCCAGCTAAGTGGTTGTGAGAAGCGGCGAATTGAATTGGATTGAGTTATAGCGAGTTATTATTAGTCTCCAGTGAATTAACGAGGAGTTTCGAAGTGAGACAGCTAGCAGCGTTTGCCGATTGAGTTAATTTAGAGCGGAGCTATTCAAGAAGTTTGCCGGTGGTAAGAAACACTTTAATTACGTTGAGTATTTCAAAGATAATAAAGGGTGTTTTACAGCCACGGGCTGTCTAATAAAGCTTTTATCTAGCAGTTTAGCTGAAGTCTAAGTGAGGAGTTTATTTGAAGTGCCACGACTGAGTCTAGTGCCGGAGTTGTGAGTATAATTATGAGTTTAATCTTTTAGTATTGTGACTAGTTATTGAAATTGACGAACTGACGCTCCACTTCACCTGAGCCCTAACAGTTTAAATAAACTGTGGTTTTAACTTATATCTCGAGTTATATCTGCATTCAACCCTGACACCCACAACGGGCAGCCTTCCGTTACAAAGAAAAGCACTACTTTAAGATGATACAGAATGTCTTTATTTTTTATTAGCTCTCTGTGTTTTAGAGCGAGTACAGATAAATTAAAAAACAATCTACCTATCTATTTTTTTAATTATCTTTTAATCTTAATAAACAATTATCATAATAACTATTTTTCTTGAAAAACTTTTAAGTTAATTACTTATTTAGATTAAGAATTATAGTATTAATCATTTAACTGATATTCCCATTAAATAGTAATCTTTAATGAACAAACTTTTTCTGATTAACACTACTTTTTTCAAAATAATTTAAAATATTTCAAAACTTTTGTAGCATTGACCAAAGAAATACAATTTAAAAAAAACTTCTTTTTTAAAACAACTAAAAAAAATTATAGGTATGGGTGAAAACCGGACCAGGATTTTTAGACAACGAATGGTTTCGTGGAGCTAAACTGAACTATGCTGAAAATGTGCTTCGGCTGAGAGATGATACCATTGCTCTGATTTGTCTTGGTAAGGAAAATGTACATTATTTTTGTATTAGTTCTTCAACTAACGGGTATGGTAGTACCTTTTTGTTTCTCCCATACTTTTCTATTCTTGTAACTTTTTGATCATTTTTGTATCAAGTTAACTTCCATAATGTCAGATATCAATTACTAGATTTATTTATTTATCTAGACGTTATACTGCTTTAAAAATACACTAAAAGATAGTGTACATGTCTAAAAGTTTTAAAAAAATATGTATTTTCAAACACATATAAATATCGTACAGAAAAAATTCAAAACATTTTTATTGCTTTTCTGAACCATCTTCAGTTAATGTGGATTTTCGTCTGTTAATTGTTAGGTACTGTCTTTTAAGTTTTCCTTACCGTTTGTCCTATTACGCTATTCCTAACAGGCTTAAGCCATCTATTAAAAGTTTGGGCGTGCAATATATCTTAATAAATTTCAGAATTAGTTGTGATAATTTCTATGGCTTCTCTTAGTAATGCGTAATTGAAATTGTTATAATATACTCATTTCTCGACAATGTTAAAACGTATTGCGGATGGTGATCTATTATTTAATCTGGATTTTTTTTTCCTTTTCACAAATGTTAGGTGGGACTCGTTGAGTTTAAGTTAATTGGTACGCCTCTCTACCTAGTGAAACCTGAACTTGTTTAATCTGGATACTGCAGAAGTGGTTTTATTTAGCTGTATATTGCACGTACCGGGTGTTCCAAAAATAACCGGTAGATTTTAAAATTCAATAACATAAAAACGGTGACAGCTATTAAAAAAATTTTTGCAGGAGGGTTATGTATAATGCCATAAGTTTTATCTCCGTGATTTTTGATTTTAGTTCGGAAACCAAACAATAGATGGCGCTGACGGCGATTGGCGCTCAGTCGAAGCCGAAACTGAGCTCACTCAGCATTGATACAAAGGAAGGAGATTCAGGATATGGAGTGCGTCTCATTCGATTTGATTTCAATGAAATGCATTTTTGCCATGGATGTAACAGATTCTTCGATAGTGGAATGCAGCGTTCAGAAATGGGTATAAATTTCGCAAACAGTATTTGAGTTTGCAGGATATTTTACATTTATAAAGTTTTATTTGCCCGGATAAAATTACTTTCTTATGGCATGATTTAAAGAATATTTTATGCATCGTATTTTAAAACTACACTGTTAAAAATTTGAAACCTTTGCTGCATCATCACACCTCCGCTTTTATAGAAAAAGATTACTTCACTGTATTATGAAGCATCCTCATTGGTCAAAATTGGGATATTCTATAATAGCAATGCAGTGACGATGCAGCAAATGTTTCAAATTTTAACAATGTTGGTGAAGATATTTTGCTACAATCTTGCTCTTACACCGTAAAAAATTGACTTATTTGCTGCAGCGTCACTCCACCACCTTTATAGAAAACGGTTACAATATTGTATTATGGAGCATTATCATTGGTCATAAAAGACATATTCTATAAAAGCTGTGGAGTGACATTCTAGCAAATGGGTCAACGTTTTTGCAGTGTTTCTACACTGGTCAAAATCTGCTGCATTTTGTTGCAACGCACTCCACCGCTTGTATATAATATCTCTATTCCAACCAATGAGAAAGCTCAATTTCACGGCTAAGTAACCGTTTGTTTTCTATACAAGCAGGGGAGTGCGTTGCAACAAAATGCGGCAGATTTTTAACAGAGTATGGGGAGGCATTTTTGTAATAACTCTATCGCATTTTGACATTTTTTAATAATTTTTTTTTTTTTTTGCATTGCATAGCTGAGGTCCCTCTCAAGATCTCTCCTTTATTATATTTCTTGATTATTTTCAATTATTTTGGCAATTTTCAACAACAGATGACGCTGCAGGTGTGATGAAAGCTATTGAAGAAAACTCAGTCTCTGAGTTCGCTGTTCTGTAAGTTGTCTTTCTGCTGCAAGCGTATGCTGTTCACAGACTGCAAGTTTGCAGGTAAAAATGGTTTATTCTTTAGAACAGAGGATTTTTTTGGTGTTGGGATTCCACCGCCTAGAACACAGTGTTGCTGCTACAAGACGAAGTTTTCAACGGAAGTTTAATGTAACCAAAGGACCGAAAAGCGACACAATAAAGAATTTGTTTGAAAAATTTCAACGGACTGGAGACGTGAAGGATGAACGTGCTGGAAATGTAGGGCGACCGCGTACGACAACAACAGAGAGTAATGCTCAGCTTGTGCAGAAGGTGATCGAACAGCGGCCTCAGGTTTCCATTCGCCGTGTTGCAGCTGCGGTCCAAATAAAGCCAACGTCCACGTACCGTCTCATGCGCCAGAGTTTACACCTCTATCCATACAAAATTCAAACTCGGAAACCCCTCAGCGCTTCTTCTATTGATGCACGAGTAACATTTGCTAATGATATGGTGCAAAGGATTGATGTCAGCGATATCCAAGTGGACAGCGTTTGGTTTAGTGACGAAGCTTATTTTTACCTGGACGGTTTCGTAAATAAACAGAACTGGCGCATATGGGAACTGAAAACCCCCATGTTGCAGTCCCATCATCCCTACATCCTCCAAATGTGTTGGTTTGGGCCGCCATTTCTTCCAAGGGGCTCATTGGTCCATTTTCCAGATCCGAAACGATTACTGCACCACGCTATCTGGACATTCTTCGAGAATTTGTGGCGGTACAAAATGCCTTAGACGACACTGCGAAGACCTCGTGGTTTATGCAAGATGGTGCCCGGCCACATCGCACAGCCGAGGTCTTTAATTTCCTGAATGAACATTTCAATGATCGTGTGATTGCTTTGGGCTATCCCACACATACAGGGAGCGGCGTGGATTGGCCTCCCTTATCGCCAGACATGAACCCCAGTGACTACTATCTGTGGGGACACGTGAAAGACCAGGTGTACCGCCACAATCCAGGAACAGTCGAACAACTGAAGCAGTACATCTCTTCTGTATGTGAAGCCATCCCTCCTGAAACGTTTATAAACGTTACTGGTAATTTCGTTCAGAGACTACGCCATCTTATTGCTGCGCATGGTGGATATGTGGAAAATATCGTTCTTTAGATTTTTCAGACTGCAGTGCCATCTGATGTTGAAAATTGTAAGTAATTTCGTAAGTTTGTCTGTCTAAAAATTTACTATTGTCCCAAGCACATTACAACAAACGGTGTATTATAGATTTTTCAAATATACCGTCATTTTTTAAACAGCCGGAATAAAGTTACTTTTACTTCCAAAACCGATTTTTAATTGAAATTAACTTTATAAAAAAAATCTGCAACCAAAATCGAAAATGTAATCAAGGAGTGATTTTGAGAGGGACCTTACTTATGCAGTGCAAAAAAAATTTAAATTAAAATGTCAAAATGCGACAGAGTTATTACAAAAATGCCTCTCCAAAAGAACACTATAAAAAATTGACCCATTTGATGCAGCGTCACTCCACAAATTTTATAGAATATGTCTTTTATGACCAATGATAATGCCCCATAACGCAATAAAGTAGCCATTTTCTATAAAAGCGGCGGAGTGAATGACGCTGCAACAAATGGGTCAATTTTTTTTACAGTGAATAGCTTTAGCTTGCGAGTTTCTTCGCGGGCAGGGACAGAGGGTTTACAGAATGGCAAATTCACAGATTGCGTTTTCTATTATAGCTTTCAAATTGCCTGCAGTGCCATCTGTTGTTGAAAATTTTAAGTGATTCCGAAAGTTGTATACCTGAAAATTTACTATTGTCCCAATCATATTGCAACAAACGGTATATTTCTAACGCTGCCCATTTAAATTTTATTGATTTTTCAAATATACCGGTCATTTTGTGACTCTCTGCATCGTCACCAACACTGTTAAAATTTGAAACTTTTGCTGCATCGTCACTCGATGTTATTATAGAATATCTCTGTTTTGACCGATGAGAATGCTCCATAATACAGTGAAGTAATCATTTTCTATAAAAGTGGAGGAGTGACGATGCAGCAAAGGTTTCAAATTTTTAACAGTGTAGTTTTAAAATACGATGCATAAAATATTCTTTAAATCATGCCATAAGAAAGTAATTTTATCCGGGCAAATAAAACTTTATAAATGTAAAATATCCTGCAAACTCAAATACTGTTTGCGAAATTTATACCCATTTCTGAACGCTGCATTCCACTATCGAAGAATCTGTTACATCCATGGCAAAAATGCATTTCATTGAAATCAAATCGAATGAGACGCACTCCATATCCTTAATCTCCTTCCTTTGTATCAATGCTGAGTGAGCTCAGTTTTGGCTTCGACTGAGCGCCAATCGCCGTCAGCGCCATCTATTGTTTGGTTTCCGAACTAAAATCAAAAATCACGGAGATAAAACTTATGGCATTATACATAACCCTCCTGGAAAATTTTTTTTAATAGCTGTCACCGTTTTTATGTTATTGAATTTTAAAATCTACCGGTTATTTTTGGAACACCCGGTATGTTCTTATATTCTGTTCTGTGTATTTCGTTTTGTCATGTCTCTATCGGAAATGACTTTTCATGAACCAATTTTTCAATGTCTGTTAACATAATTTGATTAAACTGAAGATCGATACGAGAATACAAGAATAGTTATAGCCTGTTCTAAACAGTATAGAGTTTTTGTAGTCTAGGAATATTGTAAAATAAAAACAAATTAAATATTACCTAAACCAATCGTTTCCCTCAAATGATTACAATAACTTTTTTGACTTTCAGATGAACTAGGCAACAAAGAAACTGTAACCTTCTCTGACATGTTCGAAGAAGTGAGACGTTATGCTGCTACTTTTAGAAAAAACGGCTTAAAGAAGGGCGACAGCGTAGCTTGTAAGTTTAAAACTTTATATTTATAAATTTTCTTAAGTAGATTAAATAATAATTGTAGTTATTTATAAAGCTAACACTGCTTAAACTTACATTTATACAGCTGCTTTTATTAGATTGTAGATTGTAGATTTCAAGTAGATTGCTCATGTCATTTAAAAGATATCTCAACAAGCTTATATTTATAATGCTTATTAAATGATTTTGCTAATAAATATATGTATATTAGAAATATGAGGTCTGACCCAGTCTACCTAGGTTAAAGGGACTTGGTATTCAGAACTTAACCTGTAATACGAAATCAATCGATCGACGAAATTATATTTAATTGAAAATCATAATAGACTTCTACATTTAGTATATTTTCTTTTGCTGCCCAAAAATTCCTCAAAGAATGTTTTCAATACTGTATGAGCCACTTACCAGCGATCAATCGGCAAAAATTTTTCGCGAATACGCCAGTTGAGGATCCTCGTGGAGATACGAAAATGTTTGGTTTCTGTCTGTCTATTTTTTCCGCTTTAGCTACCATTGCATCCGATTAGCTTCATAATTCATATGAATGTTGGTGAGATTCTTGGATTTAATTATATAGTTTTTGACTAATTTTGTTTGACATATACGAAAAAAGTAAGGTATTTTCTATTACGTCATTATGATATTGGATGGGAACTCAAACGATTATCAAATTCCACTATTCATTGACAAGAAAATGATGCATTTTAAATCTTAAATTATGAATCCTAACACTTACCAAAAACGATCTTAAATTATTCCTATTAATTTGAAATTTTGTTGATAAATTTGATAGGTTTTTTAAATTACGTGAATAATTTTTAATAGAAATATACATGAAAAATATAAAAAAAATATTTTATCACTCGCATTTTTCATTTTGTCTCTTATTTTTAATCATTCTCAAACTGTAGTTATATTTCATAGCTTAAAAAAATATTAAAATAAGTTCATTTACTAAAGATTATATATAAAATCGGAATAAGGGAAAATAGTTATTAAAAATTAATATTACCAAAAATTTATTAACACTTTAATAATTGTTTCTGCCACACAGGTTCGCATTAAATATGCATCATATTAGTAACATTAAAGTCCATATTGAAAATGGATGCTATCACAAAAGCCACTAAATAATTTGCATTCAAATCATGTTTGCTAAAATAGCCAATTGGCAGTGGACGCGATTATGGATGATAATACAATAGGATTAAAAGTCTCCAAATACACCTGTGTTTGGGTGATTTTAGTATTTTATTACAAATATAGATTATTATTGTTTATTTAAATAAGATGTTATATCTAAATACATCAAAATCACCCAATAAAACTATTTTTCCAAAAGAAAAATTGCAGAAGCATTTTGAATTAGATATAATTATAGCAACTTTAGTTTACATGATATTTTATTCAATTTCTCAATGAGTTTCAGATGCTTCAGGATTTGCAGCTAAATATTGCTATCTGGATATCAGAGTAATATAAAATTTCTGTCCAAACTTATTTTTATTTTAAGAAAATCACAATACAAAATTAAATTCAAAGTATACTACAATCATCATATAGCACAACAGCTGGGAAATTACAAATGTGACATTATTGAACTTACGGTTTTCTTCCTGAATCTACCCATTATTACCTCTATGTACTTTTCTTTTTTTAAAAAAAAACCAGAAGAATAAGTAGTTTGTCAGAATATCATTATATAAAACTGTGTATAGCTTGACGCTTCTAAATTCCCGAAGCTTCCAGAAATCTTTTATGCTTATAAAAGTACATACAAATTTAAATTTTTAAATCACTGATTGTAAGATATTAAATTTTATGCTGTGAGATTAAAAAAAACTATGACTTGCAACGCTGACATTGAGACCCTTACTTTATTTGCAGATTCACTAATAACTATTTATAGCAATTTAAGTGGTTCTAATTATTTCAGCGCTTAAGCGCATATTATGATTACACAAATGTTAAATTCCGGTTTTATTTATTTACTTATTTATTCCTCAAGTATAAATTTTGTTTGGCTATTTAAATATGGAATATTATACAGAAATAAACAAATGTTGATTTATTTGCATTGTTTTGAATGCAAACGAATAAATCTCATGAATTTAAAAATACTCATGTCTGAAGATTGTTTTTATACCCATAAAAAGTTAGTAAATTTAAATTCAGTTTTGAAACAAATTGCATTTAAACACAAATTTTAAATTGTCCGATATTGAGAGGTAAAAGCAATTGCAGGTAAACAAAATTCATGAGACGGGTCATTGATACAATAAATATCACTTCAGAATTACTATCGAATAGGTTGCTTTATAATTTTGCTTTATAATATGGAGAGATTCAACTTTATTGCTATAACATTATATAATAGTTAAAATATCTTTTGAAATAGAGTGATTGAAGAAGCAAATATATATAAAGCAATGAGCAATAGAGTTTTAAAAGAAACTAACGAGGTAATTTTTATACCATTTAAAAACTATTTTATTTTATTACATAGTTACGCCCTTGAAAATTCAGCTGCTACATTCGCCTTATTAACAAGTTTAATTTGATTAAAATTTGAAGAAAAGTTATAGGAAAAATGAAAAAATAATAAGATTTAAAGAAAATATTTCCAAAACATATATTTTTCCAAGTTTTAAATTCAAATCATATCTTAGCAGAAACAATATCAGATATATTATTTATTTTTAAAATTCCTTTTTTCTACTTAAAGCAAATTAAATTTTCTTAAATTATTAATCATATACACAAATACAGGGTTACTGAATCTTGAATAACCCTGAATTTCTTTAACTAAACTACCAGTATTTTTATGCAGAAAAAATCGACTTACATAATCGCGCTACAGCAAAAGCGTATTCTTTTTTTCTAAAAAAATACTGCTGATTTCCTGATCATATATTAGATAATTCTATGATCTGTAGGAACCTTGAAATAGTTCCTGCAAATGGAGAAATTGGGTTCAGAAAATTCGATTTTTTTCGGAATATTTTCGAAATATAACTAAAAGATTTGCATATTCTTTTGTCAATTTGAAATGTCAAACAAACAAAATTTTTAATGCTTGACTAAGAGGTATGCCTTTGAAAATGTATCAATTAAATAAAAAAAAATAATAATAAATAAATAAAGTTATAATGTGCCGCTCACAGTACATTATAATAATACCTAATTTTCTTTTCTTTTTTACATTTTATGAATCAAAATAAGCTTATTATAAATTTAAAATAAGCATAATTCAAGAGGCTAACAATTTTAAATATACAGGAAGTTCATAAACTCTTTTTCACAAAAATTCTTTTCCTCTATTATTTTAAATTAAACAAATAAAATTTGTTTCATAATAAAGTAAGAATGTTAGTATTTTTTTATCAACTGAACATCTCCTTTTGTTTCTATGACCATATGCAACCGTTTGTTTCACAACGAATATTAGAGTAAGAATGAGCACATTAGACGAAGATTTTTTCTGTTTTTCTTAATATTAGTATTAAAGGTGTAGTTAAATTTTCATATCCTTCCTCTAAAAAAATATTTTGATAGGCTTCTTTTTTTAATATCTAGTGCTATATTTACTATAATGTATACTTTTTTCAGCAATTATTTTTTACATCGAGCTCTGCATAGTATTTATAGATCATTATTCGGTGACTGTCCATCTTATACGATACCAGCATATCGTTACTCACTACCATAGTGAGTAACACGTCTATAGCCTCATTCGTAATGAGAAAAATCTGAATTAATACCAGAAACTGCGAGTAGCATTTTGAACATTATTTAATAGATGAAGAAGTGCCGGCACAAATCTTCACTTCTCTGTGTTGACGACTGAAATTAAAGGATTAGTTAAAATCCGATTCGCATATAGTGAAATGCAACTAGTCTACCTCATTATATATTGGTGGGAAATATTTATAAAATCGATTTTAGTGTCTGTCTGATAAGTTTATCTTTGCATTTTCCTGCTCTCAGTCTTCAATAATTTTATGCCTTTAGGTGCAGGAAAACACAGTGATAAACCTGCTGATTAACCTCTAAAATCGGGTCTGCAGGTGATTTACACCAAGGTATGATCTGGCATACCAGTAGTATTTTAATGTGCTAATATAGTTCAAGTTAATCCTGAATATTTGGCCGTCAGCTTCAACTGAATCAGGCGATGTAGCCAGTTCCATGTCTACACTGACAAATATTTTAGAATTATTTCAAGTAAAACAAAAACCTGAATTTCCGCCATGAATTCAGAATTTATGAATAAGAAAAGGTGTCCAAACTAACAACTCTGTCTTATAGTGAGGTAATATTGTTGTATATTTACAGACAAAGGAATAATAACGCCCTTAACTGAGATAAGGTGCGTCCAGGATTACAGAAAGGTTAGACAGCCCTGATATACAGTATATAACACTATTTAACCCCTTGCGGCTCGTGGTTTTATAGATATACCACTTAATTTTAATTCTCAAATGCCACATTGACACCGGAATTTTGTTTAAACAAAATACAGTTTATTGAATGCGTGAAATATAGCGTTTTCTTATTTGCAAATAAAGTTGTTTTCAAATTCCAGTGCTGGGCATTAATTTCAACACTTAAGCAATGAATCTGACCTGCGCCGCAAAGGGTTAACATAACTCTACGAAATAATGTATTTATCAATACCCTCATTTTAGAATAAATTTTCTTTTCCCTAGGTTTTATGTCAAATCGAAAGGAAGCCATTTTCGCTATGCTAGCGACTGCAAGTATTGGTGCAATATGGGGAGGACCAGTACCATTTTATGGAGCTCGAGTAAGCTACATGCTAAAACCTGATCTATTCTATCAACCATAAAACCTTTAATAGCAAAACAACATCGGCAAAATATTGTTTTCATTACCTATGTCTTGGGTAATATTGATAAGAAATATTATCTCAAAATTAGGATGGTAACATTTGACCTATACTTACATAATATTGTCGAGAAATTTCTCACCATTCCACTTCCAATATTTCTAAATTAATCCATTATTCTGACAATAACTGCATTTCATTGGAAATATTTCCAATACCATGGCAATATTTAATCTATAATTGAAAATATCTCTCTATTATTGAAAATATCTCTGATGAACACAATGTTTGTGTCTCATTGGCCTCCAGTATCACAAATACTGTGTTGCTATTAGGAATGTTTTTTCAACTATTCTTTACCATGCTTTTTTGGGGTAGTATTGATATGAAATACTGTCTCAAAATTGGGGTGGTAACACTTGACCAATACTAATGTAATATTGCCAAGGGGGAGTCCATGAATGGGAGTCTAGTGAGTAGAAATATCTCACTGTTTCACTCCCATTATTTCCAAATTAATCCATTATGTTTGCAATAACTGCATTTCATTGGAAACATTTCCAATACCATGGAACTATTTGATCTATAATCATGTATATTATTGAAAATATTTCTGATAAACACAACATTAGCGTCCCATTGGTCTGCAGTGTCACCACTATTGTGTTTCTATTAGAGAGGCTTTTTCAACAATGCTAATTTTGATTTCATCCATTAATCCCACTCAAAATAGTTAATGATGCTTGATTGCACAATTAATACAATATAAAACTCATTATGCTACATTTATTTCTCTTAAATTATGAAAATGAGAAAATTTCGAGGAAGCATTTATAATTTATTTTATCGTTTCTTTATGAAATAGAAAAAAATATTTTGAAAGATCTTTTTCAAATAAGGAATCTGAGGTGGGCTATACGGTACAGACTTAGAATAGAACAATTAAAATGCTCAAAATGATACAGTTGTTTTGAGCAATTCGTATAAAACTTCGAGTACTTTTTGTGAAAACTCCCCAAATACTAAAAACATTATGGATGTGAATAAAGCTGCAAAGTTGGAATTTGGATCTAAATTTGCAGCAAATGTGATATTTACGACATTCAAATGCTTTAGAGTAGCCATACTCAAATTACTTCCCGCGGACCGCATAAGGCCCGGCGCCCTTTTATATGCGACCCAAGGCACCTAATAATTAATCCATACTTATACAATTAACAGAATTGTGAATAAAAATGTATCTAAGATCTTACGCACTACTTACTATATTTGCATGACAAGATAAAAGATATCCTGTTTCATGTAATTAATTTAAAATTATGTTAAAAGCTGATTTCCTTAGTCAAAAGTTCTTTTTGTTTCTTTCTTATAGCCCATTTTGCCCTATAGTAATATACATGTCTTTATCTTTAACATTAATAAAAAATTACGTAATTAAGAATCAATTATTAAAAGCTAAAAAACACGCAACCTAAGTTTTATAGGCTTATATAATAAATACTTTTAAACGATCAATATTGTTTCTTCTATTTACAGGCTGCATCTAATATTGTGAGCATGATGGATCCGAAATTTCTCATCACCATCGACAGTCATCAAGATAATGGGATAATCTTTCCAACATTAAGTTATTTGCCTGAAATTGTGAACAGTGAGTATCTTTTTCAAAACCTTCGCGATAAAATTCCTTTTCAGAATTTTTATTTTTTTATTAAATTATGATAAAATTTTGACATGATAATTAGTACGAATTTTAAATAATTTACCTGCAAAATAATACAAAAATTGAGAATAAGATTTCATTTAACCGCGTAGCTCCAAAAACAGGTATCCAAACAGAATTGAGCTTGATTCCCCATTACAGAACTAGGAAATCGTTTGGACCACCCACACTCAACCTGCTGCCCGCGGGCCTTATGTGGTCCCGCGGCCTTTCATGTGCGACCCGAGGCATATACTCGTTAGCCCATATTTATAAAATTAATTGAGATTTTCTAAATGTTTTTAAGATTTTCGATATTCTTTAATCTATTTTCATGGGAATATAATAGATGTCCTGTTATTTATAAATGCTAATTTAAAATTAGAGAGAAGAAAGCTTATATTCAAAATTAAAACAATCGAGATTTCAAATGAAACAGTGTTTTTTTTCTCTCTCTCTCGCTGTCTCTCTCTCTCTCTCTCTCTCTCTCTCTCTCTCTCTCTCTCTATATATATATATATATATATATATATATATATATATATATATATATGTAGATTAAGGAGTCCAGGGGTATTGTTACATAAGTTTAATCATCTTGATTAATGTGTAATATTTACAAGGGAAAAGTGCAATATTTACAAGGGAAAAAATACTTAAAGGATTAGAATTATGGGGCATCTTCTGTCTTTTAGCCCTGAGCTCGGCTAAGTACGTCTTCATCAGGCGGGCTCTGGCATCCTTCTGTACTTGTTCTGTGCTTGTTGCTGGGGCCCTTTCGTGTGAAGGTGCTAACTCAGCAACATTTAGTTAACACGTGGCTAAAAAGGTCAAACACGTGTCGTACCTTGCCATGGGGCGGATGCCGAATCGGCCAAATGCATCTGAGCGAGCCTGTTACCATGGGCTCGCTATATCGACACTCGGCCAATCCGACATGCAGCTGACCACAGCTGAACGTGGACACCGATCAGGATACTGAAAATAAACTATTTCTTCAAGGGAGAGAGAAAAAAAAACAGACGATCACTGTAAAACATGAATTTTAAAAAAAAATTAATATTAATAAGAGAGAAGAACGAAAAAGGAATTTTGAAGACGTCATTAACAGCACACACAATGAAAAGAAAAAAAAAAATTATATCATAATAGTTAACGTCGTTAATGTGCTCTTTGCACATCTGTCTTTTGCTTTATCATCGTTCCCCAAAGGGGGTTTCCAACACAACGTCTTCGAAACCGATATTCGTCTTCGTCTAAGAAAAAAGGTCTCAAATTTATTATAGTGTTTCTTAATACGTCTTCAAAAAAAAATAAAGGAAAACTTTTATTTTTATGTAAAAGAAAATTGCTCAAATTGGACTAATCGTAAAAACTTTTATGACAAAGACAAAACAAACAAACGAAAATAATTATCTTTTGTCTGTCAAAAGGAAAGAAAGAGTGGAGGAAAGGAGAAAAAAAAAAAAAAATCGAAACTTATAGTTTTTCTGCTACATCATATTTTGTCATTTTTTTTTTTGGGGGGGGGGTGTAGAAGAAATAGTTTATACAGATAAACATATTTATAAAAACAATCATATTTCAAACAAAACATACAATATTTCGAAGCACATAAAATGGTACTAAGTATGTAAAAAAATATGTCCTATATATTGTAAAAGTTAAATGTTTGTGCCAAAAAAAAAATCACTTGGCACCTGTTAACATAATCCTGGTTAATGAAATAATAATAATGATAAAAATGCTTTAGCCAGCCAACAAAAAAAAAAGCACTTGACTTAGCTTTATTTATTGCTGTGGCATATTTCACATTCGAGGGAATAATTAAAAAAAAAACACCATTATTCCCTCTTCGTTGCGTGGAGGAGTAAACACAAAACTAAAACCACATCTGTGTTTGTGATTTTGCAAGAGAAAGAAGAAAAGAGAGAAAAAAAAAAAAACACTCGTAAACGTAGAGATTATCTTGCAGTAAATTCTTCCAGTCACTATGAGTCAGTTTATATAAAATGAGAAAAAAAAAATCACAGCTTTCCATAAGCTGGGTATGACTTAGTTCAAAAACCAATATGTAAATAAAATAGTGAAATCCATAATAGAAAAATAATGCACTGATGGTTTTTCGTAAAAAAAATATTAAAGTACGAACATCTTGAACAGGTTTCAGGTTGGGAGAGAAAAAAAAATAAATAAAAAGTAAACATCTGTGTAACAAAATATCTTGCTTGAGAAAGAGAGAAAAAAAAAAAAAAAAAGTCTCACTTAGGATCCAACGCTGATAACACACTTTTTCTCCCCTTTTGCATACTTTTTTTTCCTTTTCTTTCTTGTCTTTTTCCATTTAAGCGTCGCGGTGAATCGAATGGCAACGATTAGGAGGAACACAGAGCGTATCAAAACGTTGAAGGTATCTAGTACCATAGACGAACATCTTGCCATCGGTGACTCATAATTGCAATCTGTTTGCATTAGGTGACATAAGACACCGATGAAAAGTATGGGGATCATATATTTAAGAATATTCCGCATAGCATCGTTGTCACCAACTGTTCCATGACCAAGGGTAGTGGAAACGTCTCTTCCGGAGAAATGTTTAGCTTGTTGATTTTGAGGGGAAAATAGGACATTAGGCTCTTCTATATTGGTGCATATTTCATGTGGCACGGGGTCGTCTGCGAAGCATGGAAGTGTTCCGTTGAATGAGTTGTGGTGTGCCATGTCAGTACCAACAGAAGGCGTGTTATGTGACGTAAGGGGGGCTGGTAAGAGAGTGTTGCTCGCGGGCTTACGGATGCGTATGCAGTTAATGAAAACATCCGCTTGGGGAGTTTTATGGAGCGATATCCCGTCCTGACCACACGTTAGTGTACCCTGTGTAAGCACGTCCCGCCCTACAATAAAGGGGGTGGACATTTGTGATGAGTTTACGACATAAACTCTAGTAGAGAACAGAGTTCCATCTATTTGAATATCCGTTTTAAATGATCCTAATGGCGTTAAACTGCCACCACCAAAACCGTCCAGTTGTATGGTTTCACATTGTAGGGGAGGGGAGCCAACTAATTTATAAAAATCCTCTCTTATTGCTGTAATCGCACTTCCCGTATCAATTAATGCGTCTATTATGACATCCGCAATTTTGACTAATTTATTCATGTTGGTATACGATTGCTGTGAGTCTACGACGTGGACTTTCTTATCGCGGTTTAACCCCGAATGTTGTTGGGGAGGGGTGCCTCGGGTTGTAGGCTGTTTTTCCCCAGTGCGCTCGCCACATTCAAAAGACCGATGGCCCCATAAAGAGCAATTAAAGCATTTCGGGCCCTTATTTTTATTATGACAATCTGCGGAAACGTGGTTTCCTAAACCGCAGTTAAAACAGATAATTTTACGTTCATTTTTAAGGTGTGGTGTAGGAGTAGGGCCTTTCGCATGATACGACATGCGTTTCACCTGACCACTGGCTGATCGGCAAATTTCATCATAAATTAGCAATTTTTTCTTAAACTCTACTAAATCGGAACAGCCATATAAAATGGATTTATTTTGGGGTGTATCTCTAATACCTTGTATCGTGTAATGAATTAAAGAGATGTCATCCACATTCCCTCGCTGCGCGATTTCTTTCATCTTCAAAAAATATTCCAATAATTGTTCGTTTGGTTGACATCCGCGGTTTGCTAATATTTGATGTATTTGTGCGGGCGAAGCCGTTTGATGAAATTCGCGGAATAAAGCTTCCTTTAGTGCGGAATAGGAATTAATATTAATTTCAGCTCTAATTACTAGCAATGCTAAACCTTTTAAACTCCGTTCTGCGAAGACAAATTTTTGAATATCTGAGAGGTTCAATGATTCCGAGAGTGTTTCGAATCGTGTAAACCATGTTTGGATGTTTTCAGATTTTTCCCCGCTAAACGGCGGAATTAATTGTTCTATGTCGGTGAAAGAAATATTTTGTTTACTTGCAGTGTACTGCGAATGTACAACCATTTGCTGTGGTTGTATTTTTAAGGGGGAAATTAATTCTGTGCTGGCACTGCTGTCGTTCTGATTATGCTCAATGTCTGTCTCCGAAGCCGAAATATTCCCAAATGTTTCCTTAAAAGCAGCAATGTCTGATAATGCGACCAAAATGCGAGTCGCTATCTCATCTTTATTTCCATTTATATCTATGGATAGCAGATTAGCGACTGTTATCAATTGCAACTGGTCAAAAGTATCAGTAATTTCTTTCAATTTGTTGGCGAATTCAGGGCTACCTTCTTTAAACGGTAATCCGGTATAAACCCTTAAATTAGAACGATTTCGCCTCGCTTCGTCTTTTCCAAAAATAAACAAATGTAGAAGCTGTATTTTATCGGCTTTGGCAGTTTTTAACTGCTGTCTGATCACTGGGATCGCTTGGAGCTCCATCACTTACAGCAAAGAAATAAGGTATAGTAAAAAAAAATATCACTTACTGCTATTTAAGTGTAATCCAATTTGATCTATGCTACTTTTTCAATGAAAGAAAAAAAAAATAAATCCACGGTATGCACAAGAACATCACAAATTACAGGCGGCGACCGACACTGCTGACACACTTTCTTCATTTTCTTTTTCTTTTTCTCCCTTCTGGTGAGCTGTGGGACCGCGCTGATAAGCAGAAAGCATAAACATCATCTCGCTGCCGGATGGGGACTAGGGGAAATATAATCTTTCCTCTTGCACACTGCACATCAATCCATATGCAAAAATAAGAACTCTTGCAGTGCAGGTTGTTTGGGGGTCCAAGTAGGCCGCAGCCCCCATGTAGATTAAGGAGTCCAGGGGTATTGTTACATAAGTTTAATCATCTTGATTAATGTGTAATATTTACAAGGGAAAAGTGCAATATTTACAAGGGAAAAAATACTT
This sequence comes from Maratus speculifer, assembly GCA_964019185.1. Classification (NCBI taxonomy): domain Eukaryota; kingdom Metazoa; phylum Arthropoda; class Arachnida; order Araneae; family Salticidae; genus Maratus; species Maratus speculifer. The sequence continues at coordinate 304,172,407 of OZ025289.1, forward strand.
AAAGGATTAGAATTATGGGGCATCTTCTGTCTTTTAGCCCTGAGCTCGGCTAAGTACGTCTTCATCAGGCGGGCTCTGGCATCCTTCTGTACTTGTTCTGTGCTTGTTGCTGGGGCCCTTTCGTGTGAAGGTGCTAACTCAGCAACATTTAGTTAACACGTGGCTAAAAAGGTCAAACACGTGTCGTACCTTGCCATGGGGCGGATGCCGAATCGGCCAAATGCATCTGAGCGAGCCTGTTACCATGGGCTCGCTATATCGACATATATATATATATATATATATTACATCTCGAGTTTTAATCTATCATTCTCTAATGAAAACATTTCCTTGTCAATTGAATCTGCAATTTGGACACCATTTTCTAAAAAATTACTAATTTTTATAGGAAATATAAAAAGGATGTATATTTTTTAGTATCTCAATAACTGGACATTTTATGTAAGTAACAATTAAAATGACTTTATAAATGTGCGACCCACCAGTGGGTCGCGCAACCACTGTATTAATCTATTAATGAATAAACGAGTCATGTAGTTTCTTGTTGAAAATATTTTGAATAAATTTTTCTTTCAACATGGCAAGAAACAAGTGTCATTTCCTTTCTCGAAAAAGGACGTAGTTCTTATAATTCAATCAAATATGTGAGAATGTATATATGAAGTAATTAATTACCTAGTGATGTCGAAAAATGTTTCATAACGTATGCAACATGCATAGATTATGAAACAATTTATTTTTATGATCTTGCATTTCTTACTATAATTTTCTTTGTTGCTTAATTTTCATTTCTTTTTTATAAAATGTTCTGTTTTTATATAGATGCTACTACTTTGGAGAAAGTTATATTAATCGTCACGCAAGAAGAAACACGTAAGAAAGATCTTTCGAATATTCGCAACTGGTATGCCCATTGAGTTTAATTTCTTTATCATTGAACTGAATTGAATCTTTTAAATCATAAAACTTACTTATGTGCTTAACACAATTCTTTAAATAAAACACAAAAGTTTAAGCAAAATAATACCTATTATGAGGGATAAGTTAGACAAATAAATAAAACCCTTGTAAAATTTACTTCAGATTTTGCAAAACAAAAAATTGATTTTGAAAGATTTTGAAGATTTTGAAAACAAAAAATAAAATAGTTTGTAATATTAAAATGGAATTTTAAGATTGATATCCTTTAATATAGATTTATCTATTTTTTACTGTATAATTGTTGCTTTTTTTCATATTTGTAAATGAACTTCTTATATCTTTTCGCAAAACGCGTTTTATATATTTTGTTAAATTATCCTTTGAATACTATTCTATGAGAAACATAAAAAAATTGCCAGGGATCTAATTATTTTTTACTATGTATACAGTATACCAAAATATGGAATCAATTTCAACTAGGTCACACAACAAAAAATGTCAGATGTATTGCTATACTGTTAAAACATTTTTAGTAGTTTGAATCAATAGTTGGTGCTGGAATAACTGCAACCATCTTATGGTAAAACCCCACTTCAAGATTTAAATCTCCAACTGAACCTTAGCTCCAAATGTTGGATCGAGATTTCACTGTCTTATGGTTGCATCTACTGGAGCTCCAAAAATGAGTTTAACATTTCGCAAAATTTTTAACAATGTAGCACATTTTTAAAGTAGTGAAAAATAATAAATAGCAGATAAATTTCCACTTTCTAATTTCATTGGCTATTTTGAGGGGAAAGAAAAATGTTGTGTTCAAAAGTCGTTCCTTAAAAACTGAGAGTAAAATCATAAAAAAAAAAATAAGAAATATATTTACCTCGAAAAATACACCATTTTTCTTTTAACATACTGTAACAAGCTGTAAATTCTTGAGTAGAGTGCCAAATATAAATGTTTTCGAAACGTTAGTTGATGCCACTATTTCCTTATATGTCAATTGACGATTTTCTTGGTGGATTGTCCACAAAGTATTAATATTTTAATCATACACAACACTTTCTGGTTGGCCAAGCACTGAGAAACATTTGTGGAAACGTTACTCCGTAAAATTGGTATCAGCATTGCTGCCTTCAGTTTTATGGAGTATTTTAACCGTTAAAACCGGTGTAACATTGTCATGTTACACCAATAATATGAGTTTAAATTACACCATTGCATATGTGAAAACAATTACTCCATGAAACTGGAGGCAGCATTTGCCACCATTTTTTCAGCAATTGTATGGAGTAACGTTTCCACAAATTTTTTACAGTGAGCTTAGAAGCCAGTTCTGCAGACAAATGTCCTTGTTTTAAATCACGTTTTTGAATGCATTTCGTGTCACAAAAGAGAAACTCATTGAATGAATACTAAATTATAAAAATTTTGATAAATTTACCTTTAAGAACATATATATAACATTAACCTAATTTTATGATTGAATTAAAAAATTTTACTTTAAATTTTGCTCAAGATTTCTTTCACAAACGCCCAGTATGTTTTATTTCCGGAAGATAGCTCTTACTTGTTGCACCATGTAAAATCTGCATTTAGTGTGAACTGTTGGGTCAGGTTTGATAGAATCCTTGGTGAACTAAAGGTAAAATAAAAGACCGACACATTTCAGCAAAATTTGACCATTAAGCAATAATGACTGGAGGAGCGGCCTGGAGAGAAACATACTCTTGAAGCATCAAAATGTCTCATTCATTTCAACAACAATCAGCATTTAGCTTAAACACTTGATTATCTAAGCTTTTATTTAGGTATTATATTTATAATGTTAAGCAATATTAATAATGTTGGTGGGTCTCTAAATTCCCAGTGATAGTACTTGGAGAGTTTCCTTTCACAAGTATGAAATTAAATGGACATGACAGAAAATCAGTTTCCTGTGTGTTCTTTAAGTACAAATAATGCGACAATTGAAAAGTTTATTTTTGTATTCTTTATTCCAAATATTTCTTTATATTAATTAAGTCTGATTTCTCTTTATTTATCATCCAAAATAATCTGACTTTCTTCAATAATCTGGTGCCTTTAGAGGTAGGCGTACGCTTCACAAATTATCAAAGCTTATATTGGACTGTGTAGTTTAATTCTAGAAATCGTTCATACTTTTGTTTTCTTTTTATTTTAGAAAAGGTTATTTTCTTATACTTTTTTATGTTAAAAAAATATGTAACTAATTTTTTCCTTAATCCATCCTTCTACTTGCGCAAAAATATAATTTTGCATTACTTTTTTTATGTTTTCCTCTTGTTTATTTATCCTTTTCTCTCACAGTGTATATTTGGAAGATTTTCTGGAAGAAGGCTGTGATCCCGATGGAAATATTGCAGAACTCGTATTTGAACAACTGCCTTTTGATTACCCAGTCTGTGTTAATTTTACATCTGGTACAACGGGGTTACCCAAAGCTGCAGTTCACTCTATTGGTGTAAGTATAAAAAGTTTCAGAATCAGAAAACAGCCACTCACTAAATTATATGGTGTAGAGGTCTTGATGCCAGTTTTTACCTTGAAAACTGGTGGACAATTTTTTTTCACCTAATTCCCATTAGTGTATAATTTTTTATATGTAGATTTTTTCCTAATTTTATCTTTATATTTCAATGCTACAAATTAATTTTTAAAATGTAAATTAATTTCTTAAGCAAACATTCAGTATGATTACTTATTTTCAAAAGATGATACAGTGCAGGTCGTTTTTACCAATTTATTGTTATCATTAGCAGGAGTTAGACACCGCGAGAAAAAAAAATTGTCTAAGAAAATAGAGTCGCAATTCATTTAAATTGTCGAAAATGTTGAGTATTTTCATCCAATAAAACCACGATTTTTATCCACAGCTTCAACAATAATGAAAGAGTTTACATAAATGAAACTTGTAGTACTTCGCGAAAAAATGCAATAACATTACAGAAAACGCTGGAATATTATGATAATTTGTTAAGTTACGTCTTATGTAATGTGAGCTAAATAATACTGCGGCATCGTTCAACACAGATTCTTTGCGGGTGGAAGCTACTTCCATCCCATTCCGTGATATCATTATATTTTAAATAAAAAAAGAAATACTACTGCGAATTCCATTAAATTACCTTTATTATTCTTAAAGTTATGATGAAAAATTTTATTCAGATTGGAGTGACATATACTAGTTTTTCATGAAATAAATGTTACGCTATTTAAAATGGCTGATATTTTATGTAAAATTGTTTTACTGTTGTGTGCTGTATAATTCTCCAAATGACTAAACACATGTTCCATGTAAAATTGTATAGGTATTTTTAAAATTTTTCATTATTTTCTTTGTTTATTTCTATTTGTTTGTTGAAAACAAAAGATTTGATTGTGTACGATGGTTTTTCTTGTGCAGTAAGAAAACTAATTTAGTCAGAAGCAATTCTAGTTCAGCAGTTTGCATGCTGCTATAAGTATAAAGACTGTTCACGATTTTGAATAAGAATATGGAACGTCAGCGATTACTCTATAAACTTTTCTGAAGCATCTAATCACAAAAGTTCCGAATTAGATTTCTTTCAAAAAAAATTCTTGCGTTGTTAAAAATAGTGTTCACGACTTGGCGAAAAAAATAGTGTTAATTTTGCTGGAATCAATATATTCAAAAGAATATTGATAAGCTTATCATTTTAATGTTAATTCACGACTATTTCCAAAATTTGTTTAAATATAAATGTTAAAACTTCTTTGCTTTAATTTCCGTCATTTTCATTCGAACCAAAAATATAATGAAATTTATCTGAAATTCCCTACAGTTGTTCCAGTTAACCAATTTTCGTCAAAATGTTGGATCTTTTTTTTAAACAGTATATTATAATTCAACGTACGGCATTGAAGGTGTATTCGAAAAAACGCTTTTCCACCTTCAACAGCTCGAAATTTTCTAATACAATTTCAGGCACATTTTTAAAAGTAGAAACATGAAACTTGCTGAGGGGATTTTTGAAAAGACGTATAAGGTACCGTGTGATGTTATTTTGCTCCCAATTTATTAGATTTTGATTTATAAATAATTATCCTTTTAGTGTGACCCTTTTTTTTTTTTTTCGTTTACAGATCTCTCGCTTCGGAAAAATCGGTTCAAAATGCTGAGTTTGATTGCTTTTTTTCGCAATATTTTCTGCATTTATCAAAAAATCGACAATCACGGCACGTTGTGTATTTTCTAAATAAGACAATTTGCCTGTTTGATGCATATGAGAGCAAAAATGAATTTAAAAAGAAATCGGAAAATAAGCATTTTGAATCGAAATACACCCTTAAAGCCAAATTTAACCATTGCCTAAACACATTATTTTCAAAAATTTATTTTTCCTTTCGACTAAGGAATTTAATTTTTACTGTTACCATAAAATAATCTGTTATTTCTTGTTATCATAAGAAGTTCTTTTCCATTAACTTAATTTTTCAAATTTCTTTTTTTAGTCTATGATCGCAGTCATGCAAAACCGCTCAATTGCAAATAACATGAAGAAAGGAGATGTGATTTGTCTGAATTATCCGGTAAATGCTTCATTTATTCCCATCCAATACATCTTACTAATCGTCTTTACAGCCTAAAATTCAATATTTTAAAAGCATATTAATTTACAAACTATCGTTTTTCTGAATTTGTATTTCTTACTTTACGGCTTATTTTTCATTTCAGGTAGGATGGACTTTATGGGATAGCTTTATTCCATGTCTCGGCTTAGGTTTGACCATTTTCTTGTACTGTGGTAGCAATTATTGCACCGTTAACGGTAAAAATTTCTGGGATCTTGTAGCAGAATTCCAGTGCAATGAGGTTACGTTGATTACTAGCCAAGCAGACAAAATGGAAAAATTAGATATCGTTCCCAGTGAGTAAAACCTTTGTAGAAAAAAAAGAAAAGAAATTGTGCATACATCGACATAAAAAAAATTAATTTCAACAGAAACATTGAGTAGCAAAAAAAAAAAAAAAAAAAATTATAGTAATTTTGATGCAAACTGCTTAATTCTGAAACTTTTATATAAAAAAAAGTTTTTTGTTTTTATTTGTATAGTATTTAGTTAGCAATAATCCTAAATTCTTAGGACTGCTATTATACCATTTCGCCTTTTCCATTAAACCTTTATTCTGAGTTCAAGGGAATTATTTTGATACAAAGCTATTCACTTAGTCTGCATAAGATATCCAGTTGCAAGCAATATCTGCTTTTGGACCGACATTTCAAATTAAAAACGTAAAAATAATGCATTCAATAAAGATTAGGTAACACTTATCAACACATTTAAAATATTGCAACAAAACTTTATAGTTTTTTAAAGTAAAAGATGATGTCTAAATCAACAATTTGAAAGAAGTATAACGCATTTGAAAATCCAAGTTCTGCTATTACCTGAAACAGTTAGAAAAAAATCCGAGAATTTCTTTGTACGTGTGCAGTTCTGTATATGTTCTATAGATTTGTATTTGTACTATATATTATGATAAAAATTACCTGTTAAACAAATAGCATAGTTATAATTTTCCATTCAACATTTTCCGTGAGTAAACAAAAGTGTACTTGAAAACATTTATGCAGCTCTATATATAATCCATAGAAAATATAATCCATTTATACACGAAGCATTATTTAAAAAAATAGTTTAAAGTTAGAAGCACATACCAAAATTGAAAATGGACTTCCAGCAATTATTGTTCATAATCTTCATTAGTTCGATTATTGTTCAATTTCTTACAAACAAATTCTTTTGTGTGCCTTTGTAAATGAACGATAAATTAAGTATACACAGAACTGTGTCTACAGTAATCATCTAGCATAGAACTTCAGTTGAATACATATAAAATTTTCAATATGTTGAAAACAATGCAATATCATTCAAATACACTACAGACGATTTTTACCAGGAGGCCGTAATGTAAAGAAATTATTTCGAATATACTTATAAATAAACCATAAATGATAAACACCTTATTCTTAATATCGAACGTACTGTAGTAAACCAAATGACATACATCAATTTCATGACAATCCAACTATTTTTACGGGAGTCAGAGCATGGACAGATTGCAGATGGAAGACTATAAACAGCAGATGCCAGACAAAAAAAAATGAAGTCATAAACACTTTTAAACTATGTTGGAAAGAGTTAATTAAAAATATATATTTTGATATCGCAGTCAAATGACCCAATGCCACTTAGAGTCACAAAATATGCGCTCGGATCTGGTCAAGTGCATAAGTTGTTCTTCCACTACGAAAATCCCTGCGCCAGCCATCGGAACACCTATTTCGAACATACTACACTCCGTGTCATACATATTTTGCACTAGGCGATAGATATCACTAGCACTCACATTTTCTGCAGTTAAAAATTGGACAACTGTGCGTTGACACCGTTTGGAAGCATCCATGATGCAAATGAGCTCCTATGCTATCACACATACATCTGGCAGGATCTAATGATATCGCAAGCATTCCCAGCGCTCTGCACCCTCTATAGGATCATAAATTGTCATCTTTCTCTTCTGCTGACAAATTTATTTTACAACAATGCCATTTTCATTCGGGGGGGGGGGGGCGATGAAATTGATGGATAGAAAATATTAAAATTGTTTTTTGCAAGCTCTGACTTTGTGCTCATTCGAAATCAAAGAGACCATTTATGGTTTATTTCTTGTATTTTTTTAATGAGTTCTAATTTAAAATACACTTTTAGTGTCGTAAAATACTTTAAATATATTTGTTTAATTAAATTGCATCATCACTAGTTTCAGATAGAATTAATATGGTTTATATTTTATAGGTAAAGGGACAGATATGAGTTGTTTAAAAGTAGTGGTCATTGGAGGAAGCCCGGTAAAAAATCATAATTTTGAATACGTTAGAAATAAAGTGAGTAAAGACACCTTCGTTGGAATCGTTTACGGTAAGTTTTATAAATAAGTGAAATATTTACACCCAACTAATGCTTATTTAGATTAAAAAGTTACTATTGTAATTTACAACTTTATTTCGCTCTTTGGAAGATTTGCACAAATACCTTTGCAAGGTAACATGGTAGTAAGATGCGAATTATTCTGTGAATGTTTGAAATAGTGTTTTCTCGTTTTACCTTCTTCAAACTTCAGGGTTTATTTTAAATATTTTTAACTTTAATTATGAAATGATACTAGCAAACTGATAAGTAAGAAAGATTAAAAAGAGAAAAAATAAATAAATTATTTTTTGTTCATACAACTTGATGATATATGGAGGCTCAATAAGTACATTTTTTTGAAAAATTGTTAGGATTTTTTTACTTTATTCTTTTACGTTGCAAACACATTAAAAAATATGAAATATTTAATAATTTTTTTTATTACTAATGGATTCTATAAATAATATTAGTAAATTATTATAAATAATATAGGTAAAATTACTTACGATTTCATTTTTGTACATTCCAGAGCTATCAACTTCTATGCCTTTTTAATCATATATGTATGCTTTGAACTGCAATTTTTTAATTAGTAAAGTGTCCGCAAAATTAATTTAATATTATGTATTGTACTACATATTGTCAATTGTTAAGTAAAATTTCAGGTTCGAATATGTTTGTTTGATTTTAAATAAGCGTAGAAGTTAGCAGCCATGACATTTCGTACATTTTTGCTGCAAGCTATTTTTATAACGCACGTAGCTCGCCAAAAAAGCTCTATAACAATCTAATCGCTATTTTGTTTAGCTCTTCTATCGGTTAGGCTTCATTTCCATCATTTATATATATATATATATATGAAAAAAATTTAAATATGTGTATCCTTTACGATGCGTCGGGTCTGAAGAAGTTAAAGTTTAGAATTTATGTTACTGTGTATACTCATTTAAATTTAAGCATTTGTGAGCCGTCAAAAAAACAAAATTATTTTTTAACTCTTGCTACGCCGGTGTTCTTGTTAATCTTTTTACATTATGAAACGAAAATATTTATTTTTAATTTAAAACTAAGTAATCAATTAATATTTCAGTGTATAGTTAGTTTAATAATATTAACAAATTCATAATATATAAAAAAAAATACAAAATAATTTTGAAGAATTTTATTTACAAAAGACTAATAAGACAACTAATAGCCATCGAAACACCTAAAATCCTTAGATGTTTGCTAATTATAGAATACATGACATATGACAAGTTTTGTCTAATGAAGCAACATGAATTAACAGTTATAAAATATGACTTTTAACGCTTTCTGTTTATGATTGTATATTCTGTCTCCATCTGACTGTCTCATTTGATCATATCATTTCAACAATCGAGTTTTAACTTACGATTTATTCATAATTTCTACAAACTGATGTTTATCAGTTGACATTTTCTGTAGAGATAATGTGCCTTTCAAAACTTTGTAATGAATCAAAAAAGGTTCTATTTCTGTACTTTTTGTTCTTCGGTGACACTGGATTAAGTACAACTTTTACAACTGCATTATTATCCTCTTACAGAATAGGTACATTCTTTAGCTTCACTATTCCTTCATATAATCTCTTGAGTTAGATTTTTTTAAAACTCTTTCAGATTTTGCTATAATTTAAGCATCTGTAATTGCAATAGCTCCATCAGTTTTTTTTTCTTTTTTTGGCTGTAGTATGAAGTTGTTTTGCCCCCATATATTACCTACCTCTAAATCAGACCTTGAAGTTACAGTTTTTGTACAACCTCCAAAAATTACATAACTGCAAAACTATAATACACCTTTTGAATTTGTTGAGTAAGTAATACTAAACTTATAATTTCTTGCTATGCAGCAAACAAAATTCTGACTTATTGTTGCATCATCAACAGGTGGAATTTCCTAGATATAATTCCTACGTCGTAAGAGAGATTTTCGTCTTATTTCTAACCTTAGCTATGTTAGAACTCTAGCAGTTTGACTAATATCTATTGCCAAAATTTACTCTTAGTTTATTCAGCAATATTTTTATCTACATTCCTTCAAACTGTGTGCTGTTTTTGCTTTTTATAATATGGTTTGATTAAATAATTTATTCGAGAAATTTTCTTTCCACAATGAATGATACGAATATTATCCGATTAACCCGGGAGAACACACGCTTACCCAGGGTAGAAATGGTTTTAACTTTGTCACCAATAAAATCAAATTATAACCGTCATTTTATTTAGGCGGAGACAATCCTTACAAATTTTGCGATAAAGTAAGTTGAAGATTACTTTTAAAAGATAAGTGGTTACAATTGCAAAAATCATAGGCACTCCGGGTCAAAAGGACCCAGCGCATGTATTCCCGGGTTAATTTGTTGCTCAAAATGTAATTAATATCAGTACAGTTGCATTTGAGTAGTATGATACAAATCTTAGAAAAGAGCCAATATTCTTTTATTGAGTTTTTCATTTCTGCGCAGCAACATGTCAGTTTTGTAAACATTGAAAATAAATTTGTGATAGATAACGGTGTATCTTTGTTATTTCCTTCCATCTTCGTCCGTTTCATTATTGTTGGTAAATATGATGAAAATTTCGGACTCTTAACGGAAAATGCCCTTTTGTCGTGAGAAGGATATTTTCTGTGAAATTCAAGAAAAATGTACCTGTGAATTTTAGATTTTGTTTAAAAGTGTAGTAATTAGCAATAGTAAGAATTCCAGTTTTAATAAAAAAGATATTCGCCAGTTGGATATTTATTTTTAAGAACATCTTTACCTTTCTTATTTATTGTAGTTTGTTTTCTTTATTGAAGGGGCTACTGAAATGTTTGGTTGTGTATCTGCATTCGACATGAATATGCCAGTTTACGGAGGAGAGATACAGGTATTATCATTAGGAGTCGATTATCAATGTTTTGATTCTGAAGGTAAGCTTATTAGGCTCTAATGTATGATTGCCTTCATTAATGAAAAATTCCACTGTTGGAATCTTATTTAATATAAAAATAAAGTAAAATTTTGTAATCGAAATAAAATCTAATTGCCGAAACGTCAGTGAAGGCTTACTGTGGAGACACGAAATTTTTTTGTTTCTGTCTGTCTGTCTGTCTGTCTGTCAGTTTGTCAGTCTGTCTGTTCCGCGATAACTACCGCAAAAAACATCCGAAAGACTTGAAATTAAGTGTGTATATTGGTAAGGCACTCGGATTTAGCTGTATAGTTTTTTGTTATATTTTATTAATTCGTTCGTAAAATATAGAATATTTTATTTTGCGCAATAATGTTTTTCTATGGCAAATCCAACGATTTTCAAATTTTTATTTGTTGAGAGAAAATGACTCATTTGATTAATGGAATTCAACGATAAATGGATACTGAAATTTGCCAGTACGGGGCTTAAATTATTCATATTGTTTTGAAATTTTATCTATGCATATGTCAGATTTTTTAAATTATTGCTGTAAATCTTGGCCATTTTTTATAAATGTGTTCCAATAATATAAGCTAATTTGTTTTAGAGATTTACTTATTTCAAATGTATTTATTTCGTTTTCTTCATTTCTTTTAATAGTCGCTAAGCAACCATTTATCCTAATTCTTATTCTTATAATATTATAAATTTTAAAATGTGTACGGAAGTTTGAATAACATAACTTCAATGCTTCAATAGCATAACTTCAACTTTGTATCTTTGCGTATAGATAATTATAGCCAGAAAAGAACAAAGGCTATGTATTATTTATTTTATTCGAATATTTTCGTTAATAATTCTGAATTTCATTATTTTTCATGCATAACCAATCGGCATTTTTTAGATAAAATTTAATCAATTTTCTTTCCGTTGCCAAGAAAATCAAAATTTCGAATATTAATTTTTCAGCGACGATAAATTTTCAATTGAGCAATTTCCATGCGAAAACTCAAACTAAGGAAAATTTAAAAGAAAAAAATAAATATGACGTCGTATTTGCAATAAAAATAAATATACTATTTTTTGTTAAATATTAAACACTGATATTTGTTTCGTTAACATGAATTTTTTTGTCAATATGGCGACATAATTAAAAATAAAAGGAATAAAAATATTTTAAATAAAATATTTATTTGGTAAACTATGACGTCATAATTGAAATAAAAGAGGTATTTTATAGTAGTCGTTAAAAATAATCGGGACATGGATAGCAGTAATTCATGGAGTTAGAAAAATAATGACGTCATATTTAAAATGGATAAGAAATATTTTTTACGAATACTAAATTATAAGTTACATACAGATAAAAAATTTCATTAAAAACTAAAAATTAGCAGTGGAAGGCTTTTTTTTGTCGGAAAAAAGGGGAAAATAAAACTGATTAATGTATTTTTGAAGCTATTTTTTTCTTTAAAGTTAAAAAGAATTAAGTTTCAATTTGTGCAGATGGTATAAAAATTAAAATAAATTTTCTAAAACTAAAAATATATTTTCAAACATTGACGTTTCATTAATGAACTTTTTCAACAGAAGCGAAAATCATCTGTCAGCAAATTAAAATTTACAACCAAGAATCTACACTATTAAAATCCGACCGTATGTATGTATGTATGTAACGCTATCTCCTCCGATCCCGGATACTTAGAAAAGTCGCTTTTGTTTTGAATTGAAGGGAAAAGAATCCCGGGTTCCCGAGTTGCGCATTCGTCTCTCTGTCCGTCCGTCCCTCTGTTCGCATGTAGCAACTCAAAAACTACCCAACCGAATAGTTTGAAACATAAAATATATATAATTATTAGATGTCGAGTCATTTCAAATTTTATGAAAATCATATGCACCTATGAATGGTAATTTATAACAATGTGATTTCAGTTGTTTTAAGAATGTTTTATTTTAAAATTAATTTTAGCTTCTTACTAACGTGTAATAAAGGTACAAGGTAAACTACAGGGCTGAAAAAAGTTTTCAAGTATGTTTTCCATTTATTAGTGCAAATTGCTCAAAAAGAATTTTAAGCTTTTTTCTAGCTAAACTAAATTTTCCCATTATATAATATGTATATCAACTGACAGATCAAATACAGGGTTGTTCAAAAACATTGGAATACATATTTGGCTATATACCCCTTATTTCCCTAATTAAAGAAGTATTGTTAAAGATTTCATGAAGTGTTGGAAAGTGCTTCATAATCTATGATTAACGCATGATTTTTCTTACTTGTTTAATATAAAGGGAAATTTCTTTCGAAATAGAAAGTACGTAATTTTTATATTTTTGATAGCACAACTCTTTTTTTAAACAATTTGTATTGCACTAGCAGATGCATTTAATGTATTATGATTACAATTCTCTGCTAAAAAATTTAAACAAGTAAGTCACAAAGTCTCTAAACGAGCACACATTTTGTCAAAGCGGGCAAAAAACATAATACATAAGTGGGCAGAATTCACAACAAGTAAGAAAAATCATGCGTTAAGCATAGATTACGAAGCACTTTAAACACTTCATGAAATCTTTTACAAAAGTTTGTTATTTTGGGAAATAATAGTGTATAGCCAAATATACCCAAATATGTATTCTAGTACACATTACTTATATAAACAAAATAGTTGTGTTTGCTTAATTATTTTATCTTAACAGATGACTTATTGCCGAAACGTCAGTGAAGGCTTATTTTGGAGACACGAAATTTTTTGGTTTCTGTCTGTCAGTCTGTCTGTTCCGCGATAACTAATGCAAAAAACATCCGGTTGGCTTGAAATTAAGTGGGTATGTTAGTGAGGCACTGGAATTAAGCTGTATAGTTTTTTGTTAGATTTGATTCATTCGATCGGAAAATATAGAATATTTTATTTTGCGCAATAATGCTTTTCTATGGCAAATCCAATGATTTTTAAATTTTTTTCCTTGAGAGAAAATGACACATTTCATTAATGGAATTCAATGTGATAAATGGATACTGAAATTTACCAGTTAAATTATTCGTATTGTTTTGAAATTTTGTCTGCGTATTTGTCAGATTATTAAAGTTATTACTGTAAATTTTGGAGATTTTTTTATGAATGTTTTCCAATAATATAAACTGATTTGTTTCAGAGATTTACTTATTTCAAATGTATTTATTTCATTTTCTTTATTTTCTCTTAATGATTGCTAAGCAACCATTCATCCTAATCCTTATTTTTATAATGTTATAAATTTGAATGCATGTACGAAAATTTAAATGAAGTCAGCGTCAAAACTAATGAATTAATTAATGTCTTTGTATCTTTGCGTATAAATATAACATAACCCAGAACAGAACATAGGCTATGTTTTATAAATTTTATTCAAATATTTTCTTTAATAATTCAAAATTTCTTTCTTTTTCATACAGAATCAATCGCAATTTTTTAGATAAAATTTAACCAATTTCTTTTATCGTTGCCAAAAAAATTCGAAATCTGGAATAATTTTTCAACGGCAATACGTTTCAATTGAGCAATTTCCATTCGAAAAATTAAACAAAAAAACAAAAAAAATAAAAAATAAATAAATAAATAAATAAAAAAATCTGATGTCAGAATTAAAATAAAAATAAATATAGTACTTTGTTAAATATTAAACACGGAAATTTGTTTCGTTAATAAGAATTTTTCTGACAAAAATGGGGACATAATTAGAAGTAAAAGAAATAAAAAATAATTATATTTTAAACCAATATTTCACTTGGTAAAATTTGACGTCATAGTTGAAATAAAACAGGTATTTTATAGTAGTCGTTAAAAATACAAGAAACATGGATAGCAATAACTCATGAATAATGACGTCATTGCCGAAACTTTAGTGAATGCTTTTTTTATCGACACAAAATTTATTGTTTTCCGCCTGTTAGTCTGTTCTTCTGTCTGTCTGTCCGCGAAAACTGCCACAAAAATGCAATCAAAACTTCTTTTTTTCGGAAACACAATTGTAAAACCCTAGATTACTGAGTTTACACTTTCAAAAGTTCCTGATACATCAGATATAATGTTTGTGGTGGGCAGGTGTGTAAAAGTATGAGGATAATGAAAATTGCTTATTAAAACTGTTACTTATCCTTATAATTCAAAATGTATAAAGAAATACAAGATATACGATAACCATTAGCAAATTGATAGAAAGTTACAAATTTAAATTTAATGAGACTACGGGGGGTTCAGGGGGGCGGAGCCCCCACTGAAGAAATCTACTATGTTATAATAAAAAAACAAAAATAATAGATCATGAAAATTTCAGAATATCCTAGCATAACTAACTCTTTAATTTACGCTTTTGATGGTTGAAAACTTCTTATTCTTATTTTATTCTTATAAATAATTACGTAATTTGAAAATTTTAAATTACAGTTTCCAGGAAGTTGAATATTACCCAAAGTGTGCTTAAAAAAAGATGCGCAAAGCTGGCGTTGAGGCTCCTGATCTGTAGATTTACTAGTAACTAAGATCAATGTGTCTATTGAGCCTATAATGCGAGATTCATAAATGCGATAAAAATCTTGTATCTAAAATCCTAATGCATAAATCGTTTAGAAATGTAATGTAAAGCTATAAAGCATCAACCGCACTTGAAGAATAAAACGCTAAGCATTTTATTACTATTATGTAGCTTATTATATCTAAACTTGCCATCACAGTACGCTTCGTTAATATCAACTCACCCAACTTTGTCTAACTGCGTGGAATAAAACCGAAATCGAGATTAATATTTCATTTTTAATTTTTGAATATCAATATAACTCAAGTCGCTTCAATGCAATGAAGTCCTGTTTCTTGTACTAAAAATGAAAGTGGGAAAAGGTAACATATGTTGATTTAGAGTTGGCCTAAAATGTTTATCATATTTAGATGTCTAATTTTTTGTATGGACGAATTTGATCCTTCAAATGTGGTGTGGATACACTTTTCCGGTACGTTACTAAAGTCATTCTCCGTCCAACTCTAAGTTTTTTTTTAATAGATTTTCATTTAAAAAGTATAAAATCATAGAAAGTTAAAAGTTCATGCTGCCGAAGGCACTGGGTCGCCTACATTTTACTCGTTTGGAAAGATTTTAGTTTAACAATAGAAAATCATTCAACAGTGATTTCAAGTATATTTAAGACAATTGGCACGAGATTGGACTACGCCGCACCGCGTGACCTATAGTGTTTCATTTTATCTTCAAAAATCTCCCCTATTAGCTAATGGATCCTTTCCACTAAGCAGTTAATGTTAAATTGTTAACTTTTCTTAAAATTAATGGTTACGTATTACCAATTAGCAAATTTTAATAGTTTATGCAGACTTACAAAAATGTAAGTATAGCCTTCAAGCTCACTTCTCTACCATATTTTGGCTCTAGCAGAAATTTTCGTAATGTAATAATTGAAAATATGGAAAGTCTAAACGTCCTATAACTTACTTTAGCAGGATAGCGACAAATATAGATAGTAAAATGTAGTTGGTTTAGACTCTAGATTTTAAGTGAAAATTAATTTGGCGAGCTTGAAAATATCATCAAATTAATCTTACATAACTCGTCTAATCCAAACTAGCATTCTTTTGAAGAAGTAAAATCCAATCTGATCTTGCAGGCTCACCATGTGTCATTATATTTGCAAAAAAATGAAAGCACTCTATTACAAACACTTAACTCTTTCACGTTACAATTCTATGGGAAAAAAAAAAAATGTGCATATGCACATCATAGTAACGAGAAGAATTGAAAGGTTAAGGGATGAAAACGCCGGAGCTGGCAGTTAATACAGTTAATTAATTGAATTTATAAATGCTGTGTATTAAAACTTTTTACATTATCTTTTACTCAAATCATACTTTTCACTGATTATTTTTATAAATTAATTATTTCTTAAATATATAGATATGAATTATTGAATGAACTATTGAATTATTTCTTATATGTATATATATATTTTAATTTTACAAAAAAAATTTTAAAAGTACTATTGATTTAAACATTCTTACGTTTAAGTAACAGAAATGACATATGCACATCATTAAATAAAATGCATCACGATATTTAGACATCAAATTCATACACTATGATACACTTTTTAAAAATATTTTTATATGTAACTTTTTATATATTTATAATGTATTTCTTTAATCAATGTCTGTGTTACATCACAAATATTTATACCGTTCAATTCTTCACTGTTAGTATTTTTTGTATTTTCCAACAGGTAACTCGGTTGTTGGCAAATTTGGGGAAGCCGTTATCTGCAATCCTGTTTTCAGTTTTCCTACACATTTATGGAAAGATGTAAACAAAACTAAGTTGACAGAACTTTATCTAACAAAGTTTCCAGGTAAGTTGAATTATGCACCTTTTTCCAAATCATAATAAGAAAATCAAGCATTTTTACTCAAAATGTGGGACCAAAAAGGTTAAAAGATTAAATCAGCGATACTTCATAGAAAAAGATCAATACTTTTTATCATTATTTCTCCTAGAAACAACAACTCAAATGCGAATCGGACTCGTATTAAGGTTGTATTCGAAAAAACGCTTTTCCACTTTCAACAGCTCGAAATTTTCTGATACAATTTCAGACACATTTTTAAAAGTAGAAACATGAAACTTGCTGAGAGGATTTTTGAAGAGATGTATAAGGTGCCGTGCGGTATCATTTTACGCTTAATTCATTAGAATTTCCTTTAAAAACAATTAACTTCTCAGTATGACCCATTTTTCTGTTCCCAGATCTCCCGCTTCGGAAAAATCGGTTCAAAATGCAGTTTTTGATTGCTTTTTTTTTTGCAATATTTTCTACATTTATCAAAGAATTGATAATCAAGACACTCTGTGTACTTTCTAAATAAGACAGTTTGACAGTTTGATGTATATGCGAGCTAAATGAGTTTAGAAATAAATCGAAAAATAAGCAGTTTGAATCGAAATACACCCTTAAAGAAAACAGCTTAAATTGTGAAGTCTGATGCGCTATCAACCGAGTAACGCAGTTTATCAGGAAAGCGACCGATTTATTAGAGTATGTATAAAAGTATAAATGATGTTGAAGCTTTGGAGACTATTTTTTCGAGACCTCCTACTTTAGAATTTAATAAATTTATACACTGTATGTATACTATCGATAATCAAAGGGTCGCCACATTCTCTATTTCTCTGAACTCGGAGTCTCCCCTTGTAAACTATCCTGATAAATCTTATTTGTACAGTAACACAAGAATAATTTTATAAATTTAAAAACATGCTAGTTATAATAATACTTATTTTTCCTTGAGGATAGGGGCTGACTATGTTATATCTTTTTATCTCGTCTTTAATGAATTTACAGTCTGAGCAAAAAAAAATCTTGACATTTACAATTTTAGACCCAGCTAAAAATGAACTCCAGTGAAACTGCAAAGAAAATGCAGTTGCGGAACTGTGGTGATTTGGCACAAATCACTGCAGTTTTTTCGAAGTCGACAACTACAAAATCACTACAGTGAATGTGTAGTTCATAACTACACATGTTCTGCAGTGAATTTGAAGTTAAATGCCCCTCCCACCCAAAAAAAAATTGGCTCTGCTGGCGCCATCTATTGACCATACTGGTAAGCTTGCTTTTTAACATTTTAAAGGCAGATTTTGACTGTGGAAACAGTTGTACTCGAACTGACGATCCCAGGTACAGGAGAGACATGCGTTGACCACTTGCCCGTTGAGACTTGCGTGGTTAGTGTTGTGCGAGGTATAAAGGGGAGGCGTTGCAATTATAGGTTATTTGTTGCAAAAGCTGAATGGCAGGCAGAAAATTGGATGTTTTAAAGTGCTTTTATTTTATTATTTATTTATTTATTGTAATTCGTTTATATGGGCGTGTATTTTAAAAACAATTTAATATTAAATGAATTAAACAAATACTTTAACGAATTAGCTAAAGCAAATGAATTGGTATTTCTTCTGAATTTAAAAATCAGTAAATATTTAATAAAATAATTTTATTTTTAGGTTAATTGCGAAAATAATAAATTTTTTATTATGAATTATAATGTAATTACATGCGTTGTGTTAATTTTATAAATTACACTTTTGACATGGAAGTACTTACTTTAATAAATTATGCGTCGGTAATTAATATTTTTTACTTAGAATAAAAATTCATTTTATGTCGTTTAATGATAAGGTAAAATATATTTTTTATTATTGTGTTAGAATAATAATTTGTTATTTATAAACATTTTTTAATTTTTTTTTTTTTTTTTTTTTTTTTTTTTTTTTTTTTTTTTTTTTTGTAGTGAGTTTTTTAAATAGGGAATATTTCTGAATCTTTCTAGCAAATTAAAAAAAATAAACGAATTTTAGAGGTTTTTCTGATAATATAATTTTTTTAGGAATTATAATGTAATTAAATGTGTTAATTTAAGAAATATATATTTGTAAAAAGGAAAAATTAATTTTATAAAATAAGAATATAATATTGTGTTAGAATAATAATTTGTTATTTATAAACATTTTTTAATTTAAAAATTAAATAAAAATAATATATATATATATATATATTGGTAGTGAGTTTTTTAAATGGGGAACATTTCTGAATCTTTCTTGCAAATTAAAAAAATAAACGAATTTTAGAGGTTTTTCTGATAATATAATTTTTTTAGGAATTATAATGTAATTAAATGTGTTAATTTAAGAAATATATATTTGTAAAAAGGATAAATTAATTTTATAAAATAAGAATGAAATATTGTGTTAGAATAATAATTTGTTATTTATAAACATTTTTTAAATTTAAAAATTAAATAAAAATAATATGTTTTTTTTTTTTTTTTTTTTTTTTTTGGTTGTGAGTTTTTTAAATGGGGAATATTTCTAAATCTTTCTTGCAAAAAAAAAAAAAAAAAAAAAAAAAAAAGAATTTTAGAGGTTTTTCTGATAATATAATTTTTTTAGGAATTATAATGTATTTAAATGTGTTAATTTAAGAAATATATATTTGTAAAAAGGAAAAATTAATTTTATAAAATAAGAAGTTCATAATTAATAACTTTGAATTAGAATAAGGACTCATTTTATGTCGTTTTTATTTTTTAATGTAGCATATGTTTTTAATGATTATAATAAAATAGAAACATTAATTTAATTTTCTTCTTTTTTTTCTTTGGTAAATAATTTTTTACAAAGGGAAATTTCTGATTTTTTTTTTTTAATTTTAATATAAAAAATGACTAGATTTTTCAATATATTTATGACTTGTAAAATAATTTTAAACACTTTTAATAATTTAATATTTGCATGAAATAAGAAACTTTGATGTGCTTTTAAAATGAATACATAATTAGAAAATACACTTCAATCAATTAACTGATGAAGTATTTTTTTTTTCTTTCTACGATTCATTAAGTTTAGATCGAATAAAAATTTTAAAGAGCGATTAAAAAAATTATTTGATGATTCAAATATTTGTATGTCGATTTTAAAATGAAGTAATAGTAAATTAATTGCAAGTAATTTTCAAGTATGAAGATGGAGATGTATGGGGGCAAGAAGCAGGGGAGCTCGTTGGATTTTAAAATTTAATTAAATAAAATTTCCACTTCTTTTTTTTTCAAAAACCTAATGTAAATTTTTCGAGTAACTTAGAAAGAAAGAAAAAGAAATTTTCAATTAAGGAGGGGGCTGTAGACTCATTGCCCCTCCCTGGATTTTGAAATTTAATTAGCAATTTTTCCTCCAATTTACAAAAGCATAAAAAAATTTATTCTTTTAGTGTGATTTAAATAAAGAAAAGAATTTTCCATGAGGGGTGGGAGAATAGATGAGCCATTTTCCCTCACTCGATTTTGAAATTTAACTATTTTTTTTTCTCCCATTTTTGAAAAAATACTAAAATTCAATCTTTTTCTTTAGCTTAAAATATAAGAACTAAGAATTTTCTGTTAGGGGGAGGAAGGTAGAAGAAAGTATTTGCCCCATCCTAAATTAATATATATATATATATATACATTAACAAAATTTTTCTTTTCTGATATTTTCAAAAGCATAGTAAAATGTATAATTTTCAAGAAATTTACAATAAAAAGTAAGAAGAAATTTCGCATTAAGGGGCTGGTGAATGAAAGGCCCATTGTCCCTCATAACTTTTGAAACTTAATATATTTTCTCTCTGATTTTGATAAACCTCGAAATTTATTCATTTAGGGTAACTTAAAATAAAGGAACTCAGAAATTTCCGTTGTATGCAGGGGGCACAGGTAGTCACTACCCCTCACTGGATTTCGAAATGTAATTTAGTGAAATTTATTTTTTTCTTTCTCTTAGCTTAAAATAATAAAGGAACTAAGAATTTTAAGTTAGGGGGAAGGTAGCATAGATAGGGACGCCCATGTCTGAATTTAAAAAAAAGAAATGGATTTTAATGTATTAAAAAATTATTAATTGTATTAAGTGTAATTTCAAAGTAACAAAACAAAGTAGGAACTAATAATTTTTTTACTACGGAAGTGGTTCGATGGGATGAGAAATCCAAAGTTCGATTTTGAAGCATATTTGAAATTATTTTTCTCCGATTAAATTCTGTGAATTTATCGGACAATAACTACAGTTATAAGAGAGATGCATCGGAAATGTACTTCTAAATTAATGGTTGGATAATAACTTCAAATTCACTGCAGTGATTCTACGGTTATAAAGTCTTATATATTTTTTAATTTTTGATTATAAAATGACTTTATAAAAACTACAGTGTTTTCAAAGTTAATAGCGCACAGAATGTTTAAAATAAATTACTGCAAAATCACCTTTAATTAACTACAAAATAACTGAAGTGATTTTATAGTTGAGATTTCACTACAGAAAGACTAGAGAAATTTTAGAAAAACCTCAAAAACACTTCACTTCTACAAAAAAACTGCAGTTCATTTTTAGCTGGGGACGTTTTGTTAAATATCTGGAAATATACATAAGGAATTATTCTGAAACTCCAGGTGTGTAAACAAATTACTACACATCATATATTTTCGTGAAGCCTGAAATCCAACAGGAGACCGTCAACAAACAGCGATTACATTTCATTCAATATCCCTAAACTTTAGTTGCATGTGTTAAAATGATCTTTTACAACTACTTTTATTCATCTTATATTTTTCAAAGTGAGATTGCTGCACGTGATTCTCCCTCATTAAACCATTTGAATGTTTATTCTAATTTTAGTTAGATAAATGTAGGTAATGCACGTTTTCCTGTTTATGATTGGTTAAAGCAATAATTGACTGCACTGTTAAAAAAATTCTGAAATTCACGAATATTTTTTTCCTGAATTTCACAGAAAAAGTCCCTTTTCACAACAAAAGGGCATTGTCCGTTACAAATCAGCAAATCCCACCATATTTCCTGAAAATAATGAAACGGGTGGAAATAAAAACAAAAAACGGAGACACGCCGTTGTATAAGGGGCTCCGTGGCCGAGTGGTCAAGGCACCATACCGCCAATCTCCTGCGAGCGCAGATTGTGAGTTCGTATCCCACTGGCGACAAGAAATAATGAACATAAAAAGTCTTTTTTAAATTACATTTCGTCTGTTTATTTTTCTCTTATTTCTTATAAAATATCTTTTAATTAATTAGCCAATAAATAAATAAATAAATAGTATACGACAATTTCAAAAAATTGTTTATAACATCATTTTTCTAAAAAAAAGTTAATAAAAAGTTTTTTTCATTCATTCAAAAAAAAAAAAAAAAAAAAAAAAAAAAGTGGTTTTAAACAGTGATTTTTTTTTTATTATTTAAACTGTTTAAAAAATAAAAATTGATTTTAAAAAATAATAAGCATTATGCATCAGTCTAAAATAAAATAAAATAAACCGTTTACAAATATTATAAAGAATGTATTTGAAAGGAAATCTTTAAAAAGCACAACAGATTTTCCCACTAACTCATAACAGACATATTTTGTACAACCCGGCATCAGCAGCTTTGGCTCGGTTAGTAAGTATTTATTCCGCTATCAAAAGGTCCCGAGTTCGATCCTGAGGACAGCGTGAACTAAATTCTGCAATAATAATAATAAGTAAAATAGCATAGCAGCTTAAAATCACTCGGTAGTTTCGAATTCTTTCACGATTAATCGATTTATTAATTTTAAAAATTATATTAAATTATTATCATTAAAAATCAGACTTTGTAACAGAAAGTTACCGCTTCTTCAAACGGAGTTTTCCTTTCTTGTATGTCCCACAACGGAAAATCTACTTACGGAACGGTAACAGTTCGGCTACATTGCTGCCGGTAGTTTCACCTGGAATTCACAGATTTACTTTTAACAGTGTGGTAATATATTGAACTTTTAAATTTCAAGACAGTTTTACTCTTTTTGAAAGCAAGTTTAAGAACGTTTTTCTGATGAAGATCTCAAATGAAAATCGAAACGTTGATTATCTTAATTTTGCATTAATGTTTGTACAGTTCTTAATCTTTGCAACAATTTGTAAAACATTTAGTAAATTTGTTACTTTTATTTTCCCATTTATCTGTAACATATAAAGTAATTAAGCAAGTTTACAAGCGCTTCATATCGATAAAAGAATCAAATTGATCTCAATGAAATGTATATTAAAATTCGCTAAAAAAACCCACATTTCTAATTTTACCTAACATATTTCAACAATCTCCATAAAAAAATCAATCAAATAAGAAATTATACATGGACACATTACATTAAACCATCTAAGATATCAAATGAAAAAAAAAAAAAAAAAAAAAAGAAAAATATTTTTTTTTCTTTTATCAGGGGAGCAAAATCAACTCTGATGTATCAATATTTTTACTAAGAATTTTTAAATAACTTTACCAAAACATTGTACATTCATACATTTTCAAAATAAATTAGAAATTGTCAGATTTGCTTATAAAATATTTCTTACATTCATCTTCTTACAGACGATTAACGCAAAAATACGAAATACAATTCGATAAAGATAAAGAATATATAAAGATATCTCTGTTGCATTTTAATATTTTTAAATGTTTTTTTGAATTGGATAGCTGAGATCGATATGTATGCAGGCCGTTTTTTACTTCTTTGATTTTGTTTACAGATATGTTTTAACGAGGACCTTTTCATTTTCAAGACCGGTTTGGAAAACGAGATCATCCTCATAAAAAATATCTGCAACCAAAGTCAAAAAAGTAAAAAGACGACCTGCATTCAGATCAATCTCAACTATGCAATGCAATGCAATGCCAAAAAAAAAAAAAAAAAAGCATTTAAAAATATTGAAATGCAACCGAGATATCTTTATAAATTTCTACCTTTGAATTAGTATTAACGAACGGGTCTTTTTATTTGACTGATACTGAATTCATCATGTTACCCTACCTTCTTCCCCTGTAAGTTCACAGAATTGCATAATCTTAAACATCTTATTCTGGCGCATTCGCAAATTCTTAACCCTTGACAACATTAAATAACGTATAACATTATAGAATATTCATCTTTTTGTGAAATAAAGAACAAATATTTCACTGTCCTGTATACATTTACAGGTGTCTGGGCTCAACATGATGAATGTTGGATTAATCCTAAAACTAAAGGCCTGGTCGTCATCGGCAGAAGGTAGAGTAAGCAATTACAAATCTATGTTTTTTTTAAACATACATTGCAAGCTGGTAAATAATTGAGATTTTAAACTGATTTCAAAATTTTATGTGTAATTACTTTTCAATTTCTGCTCAATGTATTTCCAATAACTCCTTTTATTATGATTTATTTTTAGTGATGATACACTGAAACAAAAAGGTGATCGGTTTGGAGCGGCTGACATTTACTTTGCTAGTAAGTACTTAAAACAAAACAAGTATACTGTGATTATCACAAAATTTTATTCAATTAAATTTTAATCTATTAATCCTTTCTGACTCAACGACTTCTATTTTAAAAATAGTTACTAAAATTTAAAATACATTATTTTAAACATCTAAATAGTAATAAAAAATTAGAACATAAAAAGACCCTGCCGGGAAGCTCTTTTTCCTGGAAGAGTTGGCTCTATTAAAAACTTGTTAGTATAAAAATTGTAAATGATAGTAAGAAATTGTAAATAATATTAAGGCAATAAATTTAAGCGGTTTTTATATCTTGTAAATGAATTGACAAATTTATAATTTCTCATCTTCAGTACCCCTTTTTCTTTGTTTCTTTTACTGTAAGAATTGGTCCTATCAAAAACTTTTCAGTTTAAAAATAGTAAATAAGATTAAGAAGATTTATAATAAATTTAAGTGGATTTTATATCTGGAAAATTTATGAAGTTCAGATTTTTTTTTCTTAATGCACTATTTCTTGTGGTCTTCGGTGCCATTTTTACTGATATAAAAAAAAAAATATGTCATACATAAATTGTTGGGCTTTTTCCTAGAAGTAATAATAACTTTAAACTGATTCCGTATGTATTATAACTAAGAAGTTTTCATAAAAATCCTCTCTCATTTCTATCCTCTTCATCCTATTTTGACCATTAAACGAACTTGATCGAGATTGTCTATATATATTCTATATATATATATATATAGAGAGAGAGAGAGATAGATAGATAGATAGATAGATAGATAGATAGATTAGATAGATAAATAGGATAGATAAATAGATAGATAGATACCCTTTTCAGTTTTAGGGATCATGATCGACGTAAGATCTACAAAAAAATTTCAGATATTCTAACATTTGAGAGAATGTAATATCTAGAGTTTCTTTCGAAATCTACTTAAAAAGTAAAATTACTGATTAAAAAAGTGTACTTTCCACATCCACAATAAACCGAAAATTACATTATTTCTCTAAATTATATTATTTTTGTCAATTTTTAATACAAAATTGCAAAGCATAAAAACTTACATTGTAAAATTATCGTATGTTTAATCGTCTCCAGGTTTACAATTTTACAAAATTTAAAAAGTTCATTTTGTGTTACATTAAAACATGATTGTACGTTTTTATCTAAACCTATTAGTCAGATATTAGAATGAATTACGTATTGAAGAGAGCATCAATTAATCTTAATAATCCATGAATGTCGTTATAAATTTCAAAAATTTGAAAACTAAATTAGTTTCAAATGTATTAATTTATTTCATTACTTTTTTATTTTCACTTAATTTCTTATTTTGTTAGTTTTAATCAACTTTCTGGAATGAGGGGAATTAAATTACTGCAAAGCTAAAAATACAAAGGAATAAAGAGGTAGAGGTGGGCATTATCATGTTTTTATTTAAATCATATAATGTTATTAAAATTTAAAAAAATAATAATAAATGATTTTCCGTTTGAATGCACAGTAAAAAAAATATATCTTTATTAAATTGGATTTTTTAAGCAAATTAAAAGAATTAAACTACATTTTCGCAAACTGAAGCTTTCTGGATCAATTTATTCAAGGGAACAAAAAATCAGGTACGACGAATTGACAACAATAAATCATTACAACGCAACCATTTTTAGTTTTACATTCAACAAAAAAAGGTTAATTAAGAGTTGTTTAAATTTTCTTGCTTTCACTTATCGTTGAAGCACAAAAATTGAATTAAAGGTGGAAAAATGGAGATTTTTCAATTTACTATACCGAATTATGGCTTTTTCTCTTTCCACAAGGTCAATAACAATGAAATAGTTTAGAGCAGCGGCTCCATATCTTTATTAATACGTGATCAACCCTTAGATTAGAAAGGGACACATTGGGACATGGAGCCGATTGGGACACAGCCCTTATCTCAGAATATTCATGAGTAAAAATTCTGAAAAAATGTTAGAAGATGACTCCAATCTTGCCTACAACAAAAACAAACATGAAAGACAAATTTCTCCTCTAGTCACTCCAGAAGACCTTATCCAATGACATTCCATAGGAAATAAAATATTTGGATGAAAAAAAACAAAAAAAACCTGGAAATTCTTTCATTCAAACTTCTACCCCAGAGGAAAACAAAAAAGAAGGAAAAAATATTGAAAAAGCTAAAGAAGAAAAGAAAATTAACTATACGTAAATTATCAGCTAAAAGAGTTATAATATCTAAATAAAAATCCAATTTTCTAATGCTTCCTATCCTGTTTTTTTTTTTTTTTTTTTTTTTTTTTTTTAAGCAGCAACTTTGATCTTGAAATAGTAGTAAAGTGAATTTTGATTGATAAGTAGTTATATTTGTTTGACCCTGTCTTTGAATTACAGGAAAAGATTTTTTCTTGCTATTTTTGTAAAAAAAGGTCACTGCTTGAACTATGTTTTTGTATTATGTGAGTTGTGAAGAATTAGTTGAAAATAAAGAAATAATGTCTTTTTTTTAAGATAAAAAGGAGAATTTTTGGAACTTTACTTACCCAAATAATGAATTATAGGGTAATAAAGATGATATTGTTTCGAAACTTCTTCAACGCATGACTGTATTTGGAACATAATCAAGGGCATTAACAATCATGAAATTTTCAATTAAAGTGGAAAATTTCCATGTCACAAAATATTGCAAAAGTTGTTGTAACATCTTTTTTATATTGCTAAAAATTACTATGCATAAATAAACATTCATTTCCTTTGTGAGAGTTAAAAACAATGTGATGTCCCAATCTGCCCCCATACCAATTTAATAATGTCCCAGTGTATTCCATTCGGGGGAATATTGGACAATATTTTTCATTATGTTCTTAATGTAAATAAAAATTAAATGTTTAGCTTTTCAATTCTGTTGGAGGTTTTAAAGATTACTTTGACTCTAGGCTACAAAATAGAGATATTAGTTATTTAACTTAAATCATAAGAACTTAAGTATATGAGAGAAATTAAAAAGTGACCCAATGTGCCACTTTTTCCCATAAGTAAAAAAAGAAGAAAAATCGCAACGCACGTAATCGTAAAGTGTATCTAATATAAGGGGTCGTCCATAAATTATGTCACGCTTGAAGGGGGAAAAGGGGTGTTCATGAAGTTGTGAGAGTTTGTGACAAGTGGGTGGGAAGTGGTAGGAAGAAATGTGACATCACACATTTTGGTTTAATAAACTTTTTAAGCGTCCTAACCGGGTTTTACCATTACGATATCTTTGAAATCAAGGGATAATTTATTAAAAAACTGATACAAATGTTATTTTTTTTGCTGTAAATAAGATAAATAAATAGTATAGCAAACGTAAACAAATCCCCAAACAAATGATTTTCATTGGTATTGTTTTATGAATCATTAAACATAAAGTATACAATAAGCCGGACGCTTAATGGGTAAAAGCATTAAAAATCAGGTAAAAAAATTTGAAGTTATTTTGAAATTTAAGTATTTTGTATTCATAAAGTAAAATGAATTAATAAATATAATGAAATTAAATATAATAAATTCCATTTCAAATTCTAAACTATTACCGTTTTCAGTTGCTCTTTTAGTTTACATTTTATTACTATTGTATACTAATTATGTCATTTGTTGTAAATCTTAATCTTATTTCATACAAATAAGTGTATGAATCATTTTTATTGTTATGCTCACAAATATCATTGAAACACATAGTTAAAAGTTTAAAAATAAAGTTTGAAATATGATGTGCTTTGTTTCTGAATTGCAAGTATATGCTTATGTAATTTACCGGACTTGTGAGGCGGTAAAGTGAAGTGTGACACTTTGTGACAAAGGGGAGGGAAGGGTCTAAAATATTGAAAAAAATGTGTGACATCATTTATGAATAGCCCTTAAGTCAGAAATTTTGCATGATTTCTGTATACTATCGGATAACATATAAAATGAAAAAGGCAAATTTTCGTACGCAGCCTCTATCAACAAAAGCAAGCATTCTTAATCCCAGTGCATGTAAATTGACTAATAATTAAAGTAAAAAATATAATGAAAAATACCCTTAATTATTATTAAAAAATAAATTTAGAATTAGTGAGATTTGTGGCATTGGTGTTTAACTATGAGGGCATCTATATTAGAGTTAAAAGTGGATAACGCTGTTTTTAATTGCTCTGTTCAACAAGTGCAAAACGTTTTGATACGTTTTCAAAAGCCTTTGTTAACGGAAAGATATAAAATTGGAAGTCTAAGAAAGCGATTTGAAATCGAACTGTGTTTTCGATTTTTTGATCAATTACCCATCGAGTTATAAGCGGTTTTGATCATGTGACAATGTATTTTTCTCCCTTCGTTGATTATTTTTTCTGCTTCCATAGAGAAATTCCGTTCAAAACCCCCACTGCACTATTTTTGTGTTTCAAAGATCTTTTGTGTTTCAAATAAAACATGAAAATGAGTGCGATTAGATGATTTCTGAACAATAACACCTGTTAATTTCATTCATTTCTGAGCAAAAGTAAATTAAAACTTGCATCATAAAGTTGCTCTTTTTGATTTAAGGCTACTCTTAAATTACTTTCTAAACGCAGTTTGTTTGTGTACTTATTTAAATCGCCCCATGCAAAAAAATCTTCAATTACCAAAGTGGCAAAATTGAGCTTTGTCCTTGTAAATGTTTTGCATCCATTTTCTGTTGGGATAGAATTTCCTGCAATACTTCATTCCTTTTATCATTTAAAAGAGTTCAACTTGAGATTATTTTTAGATATCTCTCCTAAAAGTTCTACAATATAAAGACGTATTATATTATAGAAATTATAGTGTATATATGTTTCTTTCATTCTTTTTTTTCTTTTTTACAAATATTGCCTAATTTGCGACATATGGATTGATTAAAATGTAAATGAAACTGATATGGGTGAATAAGTAATGAAAACAATTCCTTATCGTATTTAGTTCATTCACTGGAGGAGATACAAGATTACATTTGTGTGCCTCAGCAAAAGTACAACGGAGATTCTCGGGCAGTCCTCTTCGTGAAGATGCGTCCAGGATTGAAGCTCACGCCAGAAATTCGGACTAAAATTGAAAAAAAAGTAGACGAAGAATTGTGGGAAGATTGTGTACCTGAGCTTATCGTGGAGGTGCCGGAAATACCTGTAAGTAACATGCTGGTTCAAACTTTTAATTGTACACTAAGTTTTAATAAACCAAGTTGAAATAAAGTGCATTTTAAAACAGAAAAACGCCATTTAGTATCGAGTTTAAAGAGTATAAAATTATGATTTACGCATATAAAAAAGAACATATACCAAGCATAGATTATGAAACATTTTTAACACCAACAGAACACTATTAAAAAACTATTACTATTAAAAAGGAAAAAACAGAAATTCTCTTAGATTTAGAATTATAGTTTCCTACGAGAGAGTACTATCGATGTATTTTGTAAAGAAAGAACCCCCCTCCCTCCCCCACTTCTAACAAAAAATCATGTAAAAGATTAATAACTTTTAAAAAGAAAATTTTAAAATTTTAAAATAGATTTTTATATAAAAAAAGAAATGAATAATGGAAATTTTTTGAAAGAGCGCCTTGAAAACCTCCAAAAAAGCAAACCACCGAAAGAGTGCCTCATTGGACAGTCATGATTTATCCTACAACCAAATTCTTCTGCACGTATCTATACATAGATTGTTCTGCTCAAACCATAATCTATGGAAAATATGTTGTAGTGCTGCTCCATGATCCTTTTATATATTCCATGCCTGCAATTTAACATGCAGGAAATCTGTTTTTGAGAAAATCTTAATTATACATCTGCTAAAGAAATTTTCAGTTCTTCTGTAAGCCTGATTAATGCCCTAATTATTTTCAAAATAAAATTATTTTGACAATTTCAATAAAACCAAATTTTATTTCCGAGATTAAGTAAACAAATAAATAACGAAATAAAGCAACAGAAATTGTGTAGGCGCAGAGATTGGGTGGGCTCGCGCCTCGTGGAAAAATATAATTAAGCGCAATTGCTATAGATCATATACAGGCCTGCACAAAATATTCGGGAATTTTTCTGCTACAAATTGTCATTGATACAATTGAGTTTAAATATGTAGCGTATGAAGCGTTTTCCAAGTAGTTTACATAGACATCATTGGTACTACTTGGTTATCCCGTCGACCAAAATACTATCGCCAAATTATAAGATTAAATGCCAATAATAGATGATTGTGAATATCAATTCAATGACATTAAATACGATACACGTGTTTAAAACGTCAGTAAGTGATTTTTATTTCGACTTTTAATTTGTATTTTTATTAATATTCTACTTATTATTATTGTTATTATTATT
Organism: Maratus speculifer; assembly: GCA_964019185.1. NCBI lineage: Eukaryota > Metazoa > Arthropoda > Arachnida > Araneae > Salticidae > Maratus > Maratus speculifer. Next base: position 304,203,411 of record OZ025289.1, read on the forward strand.
ATTATTATTATTATTTTGTTATTTAAAATAAAAATTACGCCAATATGAATAATTTGGCTATTAGTTTGGCGATTTGTATAATTTGACGAAATCGGTCAACGGGATAACAGAGTAGTACCACATCATTTTTCACATTATTAAACGATGGAGTTTTGTTTTAGCACTGTTCTGTATGTGCTGGAAAGTATTTCATTACCTAAACTTATCGCATGATTTTCCTTTCTTGCTTTAAGATTTCTAATATTTAAATTTATATATATATATATATATATATATACATATATATACAATATTTATTAAGATTAAAGTTACGGCACTTGTTATAATAATTTTCAGTTACATATATTTTAAATTTAATTCGAATTAACTTTTGAGAAAAAAAAAATTATTTTAGTAATTCTCTTCTGGAAAAGGTAATCATGACAAATGACTCTTTTTTCTTATTTCATTTTTTAAGTTATTAACTTTTGAAAACAATTATTATTTTTTTTTAAATTCCTAAAACAAATTGATGTTAGTTATTTGTAGTACTTAAAAATTAAAAATAAAATTACAAAAGAAGGTTTTAAAAAAAAAAAGAAATACCAAAAAACAAATTATAAACATAGATAAAATTTCATTTTATTTTAAATTACATGTTAAATTCTTCTAAAGAATTTAAATTGTAAAATAAATATAAATTAAAAAATTAGTGTACATTTTCAGAGAAAAACAGAGCATAAATAATTTGTAAATAAAAATGCAATAAAATTTTGTATCCCTGACCTCTGAAACCTCTGAAATCTAACAAACAACATCTTGTCAGAATCAGGAATGTGGTGGAGGATATACGGGGGTATAAGCCGTATATTTTCTGGATTTTATTAAGTAACACCGTATATCCTCTGTTTCTCAACAAAGCTACAATCTATACACTCTAGGGCAGCGGTTCCCAAACTTTCTTGATACGCGACCCACCTTTCAGCATAAAAAAAATTTCGCGACCCACCTTATAGTAGAAAAAAAAATTGCAACATTGTATGATCTCGATACGCTCGGCTATGCTATCCAACGAAAAACGCAAATTTTTGCACGGAAAATACATTATCAAAAAAAAAAAAAAGAGTCGATAATTTCAAGGGTTGTACGTGAATAGTAGTTAAAACAATGCATAAACTACAAAGATAGTTAAAAGTACGTTTAATTATTACAAAAACATAACTTTATAACAGTGAGATTTCTCGTACTGATGTTTACCAATGCGAGAACATACATTAAAACGTAGTTTATTTCAATACTTGTCTTTCAAAAACAGCAAAGTAGAAAAAGCATCGCCTCATAAGCACGAATTGTTGATTTCATCAACGATATCAAAGCTGATTTGAATATTTCATGATATTCTGTTCGTATAATTAATCTAGAAAGAAATTAAGTATTTTCCCTTGAAATATTATTTCCTGTTGAAATTGTCATATTTTTTTAAACTGATGAAATAAAAAATATATTTTGATGACAAAACTCGACTGTTACGCGACCCACCAAAATAACTTCCGCGACCCATATCAGTGGGTCGCGATCCATAGATTGGGAACCGCTGCTCTAGGGTAAACTGTCTTCCTTAAGCATATACCCTCTGCTTCGCGGATATACGCTCAGTTTTTTTTTTTTTTTTTTTTTTTTTTCGTACAACTATACCACTGCTCAGAATAAGTTAACATTTTAGATGAACTTGTTACTATCTTTCTCTCTATCTTTAACAGTACAATCTGAACAACAAGAGGATGGAAAGCCTGGTGCGTAAGATTATAGCGAAAAATGAAATTCCCGAAGTGATGAACATACGAAACCCAGAAAGCTTGCAACATTACGTGAACATTCCTGAAATTTTGGATTACAATAAGCAATGAAGACTGTTTTCAATAGGATAGCTAACATAAAACGCATTCAATTTTGCATTAAAGAAAGAAACTGCGGAAGATTTTATCCTCATTAATGCACAAATTATTTTCACTTAATGCATGTAACTTTTTGTGTATTTTCTACATGTTTTGGATTATTTAAGAACCATGTACATAATGTATTTGCAATAAAATACTAAAATTAAAACTCTTTATAAATTATTATTATTTGTTTGTCGTATTATTAATTATTAAAAGCGAAATATTCATTCACGCAACAACTGCCTCTGATATATAGTCACTATGATATATGCCACTGATATCAGTGATTTTTTTTAAACATATATGATTTTTCGAATATTTATTTCAAATTATTATAAAATAAGTTACAATATTAGGAATAATACCTTTTGAAGAAAATTGCTCGTCTAAAAATAATCTAAAAAAAAATACTAATACTCACTGATTATGCTAAAAACTCAGAGATGCTTTTGTTTTGAAATCTCATTAATAAATGGCAGCACTAAATTTAGAGTTTGTGGAGTTCCGGTAACGGTGTTCTCTGAGCTCCACATATGCCATATGTTGAGCAGTGTTGAATTCAGGGGATGGCCCGGAGGGGAAATTCCCCCTCCCCGGATCAATAAAATATCCCACACCGAAAAATTTGAAATTTTGCGTTTTCAATGGTCAAAAAATGCACCCCAACCCCCCCCCCCCACGGAATTCTAAAATGTCTCCCCCGGAGCCACTGAAGTCCCTCCCGGAGAAAAGTGTCTGAATTCAACACTGATGACGAGCTCAGTGGTAGTAAATGTAGAGAATTCCTAGAAAATAGAATTTTAAGCAAGAAAAAACTTTTGATTATATAATACTATACTATATAAGCAGAGGCGCCGCGCAAAGGGTTATTGGGGGCAGGGCCGTGACTAAGGGGGTGGTAGGGAGGGGCTGCCTCCCCCATGACATTTTGAGCCTCCCCAGGAAAATATTCTGGGGTCAGTAAATGAAAATATGTTCCGAAAATCCAAATGAAATTTTGGTTTCTAATTTAGTTTTGAGGTTCTTTCATAGTTTTGCAGAAACACTAAATTGTAAATAAAATAAGTGTTTCAACACTCGCTCATCCTATTTGCACGTATGAAGCTATCATGATGTTTAATATTGCACTAGTTATACACTCGAATTTTTCATCATCATATTATTTTCTTAGCATAAAATGAAGTTAGTACAACAGTTTAATAAGAAACATGGTATTTACAGTGTGAATATGCACAAATTTACCTTTCTGCCTCAAAGAGAGAGAATTAGAAAGCAATATGAGCGCCTCCCCCCCCCGCCCCATTATTCACTTCTAGCTACGGTCCGGATTGGATTAAATCTCCCCCCTCCAATTTATGTGAACTTGAGGAATTTGAGCTTAGAGTTGAGAAATTCTAGATTTTTAGAACACGTTTTCTTTTTTTATAATAGTAATATATACACATAAATATATAGGGTTTTGCTGACTACCTTTCCAATTAAATTATCAAAAAAAAAAAAAAAAAAAAAAAAAAAAAAAAAAAAAAAAAAGCAGCCAGACTTAGTTTGTCATTGTGTCTCTGTGTTAGAAAAATATCACACATCTTCCAGACTTTTTCTACTCTTGTCCATCAAAAATTCTCTAATCTAATTCCTCTAAAACTTAGTTCATTTCTCAAAAATCTCATTTTAATATGAAGTACTCGATTATGATTCGTACACAATAGAAGGAAAAAACATTTATTAAATAAACCAATAATATAATTTTTTATGGTTTTAATTTCAAAAAAAATTTTTTTTCTTTTTTTTACGTTTAAGTATCATTATTATTAAAACACACATTACACATATCATTTCAGTTGGAAAATAGGCCAATTTTTTTTCAAGTTGGGACATTTTTTCGTTATAAGTTGGGAATTTTTTTATTCCCCCTCCCCCCCGAGAAAATGTCAGTAGCTACGTCCCTGACTATAAGACACACTTATTTAATCGATAACCCGCACACATTTTATCAATCAAATTATGCGAGTATATCTAAACATCTAAAGAAGTAAAATAGTTCTTTTCTATATATTTTAACTGAAATGAGTAAACGTATGTATTTTTAATGTATATGTGATACATGCATTTTAAATGAAAGTTGTGTATTTAAAATAACATGGATGGCTTATCTTTAGAATAAAATGAATTTTGTACGAATTAACACGACAGGGACAATATCTGACGATTTATTAGTTAAACCCCTTTAACATAAATGTGTGGAAATTTTTCTGTGTTGTTTTATCATATAGTCACCTATACAAATCTTCAAATATAGAAAGCCAGAAAATTACTTTATCCAGAAAGAATTGAAACCGAAGAACATGGTACTGAAGAGCCTTATGGAATGTGAGTAGTGCAGATAGAGGAAATATCCTATCCAAATGCATTGCGGTTTGAAAAACGGAAACAGATATAACTAGTGTTGTTAGTCTAGTGTCACAAGAAATGGGACAGGGAAGCTAAAACACGGGACAACAGCTTCTAAATCCGGACATAAAAATATAATAAGCCCTATTAAAACGGAATCTGTCTCTATCTGAATCCTGTTATAAACATAAAATTTCCAAAATAAGAAAACTTTGTAATTATACTTGGTGTTTAAACCTGTCTAAAACGGAATTTTTAGTCCCTTGAAATTTTTTTAGAAGATTTTACTATACTAAATAAATACAACAATATGTATTATGCATTAAATCAGAACTGAAATCCCTGAGATAATGAAATTTTTACTTTTAAAATAGAATTCTGTCATAAACAGGTTTGTTTAACTGCTCTAGAGACAAAATAGAGTAAAATCATTAAAAATCAAATCGTTATGAACTGCAATAAATATGGTTTTAGAGAAAATGTATGTAGTATTTATTGTTAATTTACAGGGCCGCACAAAAGAATGCGAATATATGTTAAATACGCGGTTTGTTGAACTGTGACGCTATTATACTTTTAGTATGTGGTACAGACATCAAAAATATAGATTGCAAATAGCAAATAGACATAAAAGCAAACATGCACCAAACATGCAATCAGGAAAGAAACAGGGCAGGCAGTTGACAGAATATAAATAAACAGCATAGAGTAGATAGTTGATCGTTGATAGGCAGACACCAGAGAGACATACAGCAGGCAGGTATGTAACAGAAACAGATAAACTTACAACGTATAGCAGACACAGATACATATGATGCATACAAGCAACAGACAGACATTCAGCAAATAGTAGGAGGACATACATCAGACGTGAAGAAAGAAACATGATTTTTAGAATACTGATAGTTTCGGTCGAGTTTCGCTCCTGCTAAATTTTCGGCGAAAGTACATTTTGGGTCGAAAAAGAAAACGAATCCGAATTTTTTGTTGATCTCTAGAAAAAACACAATTGCATTAAAAAAATTCCCTCCTCCCAATAAAATGATAAAATGGAAGAAATAAAAAAGTTAGTTTAAAAAGATGTTCTACAGTGTGTCCCACATAAATAAAGCCACCGTGATTTTGTATCGTAATTGGACACTAAACAAATCCATGATAACGAAAGAAATATGTTAAGAAAGACGATACAGAAATCATATTTGCAAGCAATAACTAACTCCCTGCCCCCTTGGTCAGAAACAAACGGATGTATAAAAAATAAGGGAGGGGAGGGGGTCTCAATGAAATAAAGCCACAACTGTTAATAACCAATATATCCGCCATGCTTTATAACTTAGAATATATAATGTGGCATATCATGGGCCAATCCCTGGAAGATAGTAGGAACAATAAAATCTCTATATTCAATGATGGAGGCTTTCAGTTCTGTTACAGACTTGAACTGTCTGACATTGGCATTTAAAGCTCTACTGAGAATACACCAAATACTTTCTTGGAGATTGAAATGGATATACATGGCAGGCTCTTCCATTACATACCCTTAATTGATCGAAAAACATTTCTAGGAGAATTTTGCAAAGGTTATGGGGGCGTTTTCCTGCTTAAAATCCATCTTAGGCCACCAATTTTCTCTGTAGCTGGCCATAAATGGATTTCTAGCAATTCTTGGTAATCAGTAGCCTACATGCGGTCTGAGAGGAAAGCCAGGTTAAGTTCAACACCGTAGCCGAAGTCTCCCAACACTATTAATAAGCCTCCACCATGCTGTCTTTTGGAGAAATTTTCCTCTTCTTTCCTGATGCTAAGCCAATGGAAAGCGAAGCTGCCTAAGCCGAAGATCAGAAAGATGAGAAAACTAATTTTTTTCTCATCTGAGAACATAACAAGATGCCACTGGTCCTTCAAGGTTTATTTATATTTGGCCCCATGGACTCTGCTTTGATTCTGGATAGCTTTCAACATAGGCTGGTAGGCGGAGGCTTATTAATGGTGTTTGGACTCTTCGACTATGGAGGTAAATTTAACCTGACTTTTCACTCAGAAAGCATGCAGGCTAACAATTACAAAGAAATGCTAGATACCCATTTTATGTCGTTTGCAGAGATAATTGGTGGCCTAAGTTGGATATTTCAGCAGCACAACGCCCCCCCCCCCATTATCTTTGCAAAATTCTCCTAGAAATGATTTTTGGATAATTGGATACATGTCATGGAATGGCCTGTCCTGTACTCTCCTCTCAACCCCCAAGAAAATCCGGGTATCCTCAGTAGACCTGTATATGCAGGGGCATGCGAAGAGAAAACTGCGCCCGGGACAAAGCTTCAATTCCTCCCCCAACTTTTTCTTGTGACAAGCCAAAAAATGACGTTAGTTATATAAATTTGGCGCCCCTTCCGCGCCCGGGGCGACCGCCCCCTTCGCCTCCCCCCCCCCTTTCGCACGGCTCTGTGTATATGCCAGTGGCAGACAGTTCAAATCTATGGCAGAACTGGAGGCCACCATTATTGAAGACTGGGATAATATTGATTCTACTGTCTTCCATTGGTAAATGGTATGCCACATCATGTGATCTAAGTTATATGTAAACATCGAGGGTATATTGGCTATTAACAGAAGTAACTTTATTTCGTCGAGACACTTTTCTCCTCTCTTTTTTTATACATTCATTTTTCCCCCTCTCATATGGGACAAGTAGTGAGTTATTTCTGGTAAATATGTATTTGTATATAAACTTTCTTATCATATTTGTTTCGTTCTGATTGGTTTGTTTCCTGTCCAATTACGATACAAATTCATGGTGACTTTGTTTCGGTGGGACACATTGTACTTCTATGGAACAATTGCTGGACAGTATCAAGGACAATTTTGTGCATATTCAAAAGGAATGTGGAAAAAAATGAAACGGAAATATCCACACCTAAAAAAATTGTAAATATTTTTCATGTTAATTCTTTTAATGAAATTTTTATTAATTACGCTGTACAAGATGTATTTTAAATTATATTTGTTTTTTATTATTAAATATAATGTCATCGCAAATATTACAGTATTATTCAAAATCGAAAAAGTAGTTTAAAAGGTATGTGACCTAAAGCTAAAATGAAAATTATAAAAAAGAAAATTCCTAAACATTCATTAAAAATTAAAATATATTATCAATGTCATTGAAATTCCAATTTTTTTTCGAATATTCTTATCAACGTCTCATACCTTCATGTTTTTTATTTTTTTACTTGTTGAGTTTTGTAAAAAATTTCTTTTTTATATGTGTATTTATTTATTTTTTTTTCTTTTATCTGCAAATCTAAGTAACATAGCATGAGCGACAAGAGTTTCAATAATTGCTGGAATTTTCTTTAAATGATAGACAACAGTTCATTGATAACAATGAATATGATAAAGTAATGTCCTTGTAGAAGTCCATGAAATAACGCATTGTCGTGTTAAATATTTTGAGCTTATCTTTGTAACTGTGATAGATTAAAAAAAATCGTTCAGGCTGAATTAAAAAATATATATTTCTTCAACAAATAAATGGTGAGAATAAAATAAAATTATTATTTTATTATGGAAATGTTACATATATATTTTTTTCTATCTTCTTTTAATGCTTATTAATGCAACTTTTCAAATATTTACGATTTTTAATCGAATTATTGTAAAGTCGCAACACATAATATTTTTTAACTCACTTATCTAACTTGAATCAATATTTTTCGGATATTATTCGATCCATTTTTAGACCATAAATTAAAAAAAATTATTATTATTATTATTATTATTATTATTATTATTATTATTATTTATTATCATTATTATTATTATTTGTTCTTATTATTAATATTTATTATTATTATTATTATTATAATTCTTTATTATCATTATTATTATTATTTGTTCTTATTATTAATATTTATTATTATTATTATTATTATTATTTCTTGCTTAGAAATTTTAAGAGTTATTCACGAAGTGTATGCTGTGAATGATTTATTATAAAATTCAATTTTCCGATATAATTATGTTTGAAAAATGAGGTCGTAAATTATTTTTTTGTCTTAGTAACGTAAAAGTTTAAATTTCAGAAAAATATATTTTTTAGGAACTCCACAAGAGTATGTATGTATGTATATAAAGCATGTATATACATTAGAAAGACTATTTTCTTTACTAGGCTTATATCACACGATGATGATATTATTCAAACAGTTCATCTTTTGTGGTCTTTTATTTATTAATTTTGAATTTTACATGAGTTCTGATTGATCCTGAATCTATAATAAAAACAAATTAGAGGCAATCTATAAATTACTTCAATGCCATGCTTGAAAAGGAGTGGGGGAGAAGGTTCCTGAAATTGTCACAGTTCGTGACAAGGGGGTAAGAAGGAGTATGAAGAAATGTGTCATCACACATTTTGATTTAAAGAAAACCATTAAAAAAACAGAAGAATAAATTTTGAAGTTATTTTGGAATTGAAGTATTTTGTGTTCATAAAATAAAGGTTAAGATTTAAAGCCTAATATATATAATTCCATTTCAAATTCCAAAATACTACTGTTTTGCCAACAGCTCTTTCATATTAATATTTTTTATTTTTGTATATTAATTACATTTTTTCTTGTAAATCTTAATCTTATTTCACACAAAATATGTAATTGGATCATTTTTGTTGTTATGTTTACAATTGTCATTTAAGCACATTGTACGGCCTCGTGTTATGAAGTGATAGCGAGAGCGTTGGTGCTACTTCGGAGGAAGATCGTGAAATTCTATTCCGAAATTTTGGTGTGATTATAAAATGATAATTTTATTTAAATATCAAATAAATCCAATATAATAATAATTACGAAATAAGAATGGTGATTCTAAATACAACATAAAGATTAAATGGTCATTTGGGTAAAAGTTCAGGCAGCGGGGTGGCAGCTAAGTTTATCTAAAGTCCAGAGTTCAGCTTCCATGGATCACTCAACGTGTCGCGAACAGTCACACTTACTCTCAACCTTCGAGAGATTTCTTTTCTCGACGAACTGTCCAGGAGAGGCACCTTTTCCCTGCTTTCTGGAGCCCTCTCTTCTCAGAATCCTCTCCCTCTCCTCTCTCCATCGCCTATATCTCTTAATGAGAGCCATGCTTGGTACTCATTTTTTCTCCCGCCACTTAGAAATGATCTTTTTATGTCTCTTCAAAACTTCAATGTTGTTGGATTTTGTGTGTTCGTCCTAAATTTTTGCACACGCTGTTGCTCGCAGATATTCTGTGGGAAAGCTGGCTGGAGGTGTCCACTTTTTGAGACCATCAAAAATGTCTACCTAGGGGTCGCCATCATTATATGATCGATCACAGGCTGTCATCCTTAAGTGCCCCGGCATGATCAAGTACCTTTTGCACTCATCACGCCATTATTTCAAAGGGTCGCACCATTAGCGAAAGATTTAAACTGCCACTTTCTACTGATAGTGATACGTCCTTTGAAGAGGCCGACCTTGGTCTCGTGGGGGAGGGGGGGGGGTCTGAGGCATTACAACATAATTAAAGTTCAAAATTTAAAATATGATCTATAACGTAGTGCTTTGTTTCTGAACTGCAAGTATATGCTTATGTAATATAGCGTGACATGTGACAATGGAAGGAGAGGAGGGTATGATGAAGTGTGACACTATGTGACAAAAGAGGGGAGACGGGTAAAAAAGATTGAAAAAGTATGACATCATTTATGGTCAAGCCCGATTTAGATACATAAGTTAATCTAAAAGTAAATGAAAGTGCTAGCAAACCACAATTTCTACCATTTTTTATTCTGATCGAAATGCATTTACACGACTGAAATAATAAAGTTATAACAATCTCGCGAATTTTCATACTGTACACAAAAATCTTCTATCACCATTACTGCATGATACAAATAAGAGTAAAACAACATAAAATATCTGTCTATGCCTCTATGGTATCATTACAGCGCATTTGCATTGTAATAGAAAAAAAAGTATTAACCATCCTTCACTTTAATTTTGATAGTATGAATATCAATAAGTAATAGGTTGTTGCCTGGTGCAATATGATAAAATTAAAATTATTTTCAACGTTAGAACACCAGAATATTCGTATTCCAAGCATACCGGTTTCGGTAGCATATAGGATACCTTCCTCAGTGCCTTAACGTTGAAAATAATTTTAATTTTATAGTACGAATATCAATTTCGTTAATATGAGAATTTTACAGCTACCAAAAGATTTTTTTTTTAATTTTTTGTTATTTAAATTATTTTTTTTTTTAAATCTAAATAATTTTCTGCAACAATGGTTCTTAAAGGAGAGAAAGAAATATATTGGGTTGGCGAAAAAGTAATTTCGTTTTTTTCCCCAAGATAGCTTTAAAGTCACATATCTCAAGTAATACTTACTGAATTACGCCATACTATACAGCGTTTGAAAGGTAACAGTCTCTAAAAAGTTCTAGATATAAAGGTAGCGTCATCTGTTTAATCAGTCAAAAGTTATTTCGGTTTAAAAATAGAGATTCCAGAAGATCATTTTCGTCACATTTTAGTTTTTTACTTCTAAAGAGGGAAAAATGCGGCGCAGGCTCATCGAAAATTGTGTGGCGTTTAAGGTGATCAGTGTTTAAGTTAACGCGAAAGTCAGAATTGGTTTGCTCGTTTTCGATTCGAAAATTTCGATCATAAAGGTGAACCTTTCCCTGGCCGGAAAAATCGTTGAAAAAGTCGATATAATTCTTAAAAAATCGAGGTAGACTAACATATTTCTTCCAACGACATTGCTAAAGAACTAAATATCGACCATAAAATACTTTTCAACCATTTACATAAAATTGGATACCAAAAGAAACTCTATTCTCGGGTTCCCCATGAACTTACAGTAAAAAATTTAATGGACACAGTTTCCATTTCTGAATTGCTATTGAAACGGAATGAAATCGAGCCATTTTTTAAACAAATGATCACCGGTGATGAAAAGTGAATCACGTAAGAAAACAATGTGCGAAAAAGATCGTGGTCGAAGTTTCACAAATTGTGGCAAAGCCCGGATTGATGCCAAGGAAGGTGATGGTGAGTGTTTGGAGGGATTGGAAAGGAATTGTCCATCATGAACTGCTCGAACCTGGCCAAATCATTAATTCAATAATCTACTGCGAACAACTAATTCAGCTGAAGCAGGTGATTAAAAAAACCCGGCCAAAATTGATCAATAGGAAAGAAGTTGCCTTCCATCACGACAACGCTAAACTGCACACATCTTTAGTCACTCGGCAAAAACTGAGAGAGCTTGGGTAGGAAGCTTGGGTAGGAGGTTTTGATGCCCTCATCGTACAGTCCGGACCTGGATCCGAGAAATTACCATTTGTTCCGCCTTCTGCGGAACTCTCTTAATTGTGTTAAGCTGGCTTCAAAAGTGACATGTGAAAATCGCCTTGTTCAGTTTTTTGCCCAGAACTTTCAGAAGTTCTACAGTGATGCAATTATGGTTTTACCAGAAAATAGCTAAAGGCCATCGAACAAAACAACACATAAATTATTGATTAGTTTTTTTTAATTTATATAAAAAAAATTCAGTTTGAAAAATATGAAAAAAAGCGAAATTACTTTTTCCCCAACCCAATATGTATTATAATTAAATATTTGGATGCATTTACAGTGCGTCTCACCTAAATAAAACCACCATGATTTTGTACCGTAATTCGACAGGAAATAAAACCATGTGAACATAACAAATATATTAAAAAAGACTATATAGAAATGCATAGTTACAAGGAATAACTCACTCCCTATTCCACTTGATCAGGGAAAAAATGAATGAATAAAAAAACAGGGAGAAAGAAAGTGTCCCGCCGGAATAAAGCCACTACTGTCACTAGCCAATATTCCCGCCATGCGTATATATGACTTGATATATACGATGTGACATACTATTTACTAATCTCTGGAAGACATTAGCATCGATATTACCCCAGGCCTCAATGATGGCGGCCTTTAATCCTGCCAAGGCTTTAACTACCTGTCATTGGTACTTAAAGCTCTACTGACGGTATCTCACACAATTTCTTGGGTATTTAGATGAAGGTACAGGTCAGGCCATTTTATGACATGTTCTTAAGGGTGTATTTCGATTCAAACTGCTTATTTTCCGATTTATTTTTAAATTCATTTTTGCTCTCATAGGCATCAAACTGGCAAATTGTCTTATTTAGAAAGTACACAAGGTGCCGTGATTGACGATTCTTTGATAAATGCAGAAAATATTGCAAAAAAGGCAATCAAAAATGACATTTTGAACTGATTTTTCTGAAGCGGGAGATCTGTGAACGAAAAAATGGGCCATACTGAGAAGGTAATTCTTTATAAATCACGTTATAATGAATTGAGCGTAAAAAGACATCACACGGCACCTTATACGTCTCTTCAAAAATAACCTCAGCAAGTTTCATGTTTCTACTTTTAAAATTATGTCTGAAATTGTATCAAGAAATTTTGAGCTGTTGAAGGTAGAAAAGCGTTTTTTCGAATACACCCTTAATTATCCAAAAACCATTCCTCAGAAAATTTTGCAAGGCTATGGGGCCGTTTTCCGGCTAAAAACTCTAATTTAGGCGACCAATTCTCTCTTCAGTTGGCATTAAATGGGTTTTTGGCAGTTCTTCATAATTAGTAGTCAAGATGCAGTCTGAGGGAAGAGCCATACTAAATTTACCACCATAGTGGAAGCTTTCAAACATCATTAATAAGCCTCCAAATCCTCACGCTGATCCTGCCCATGTTGAAAACTATCTACAAGCAACGCAGAGTCGATGAGGCCAAATATCATTAAATCTAGAAGGACAAGGACATTTTGTTTTATTCCCGGATGTGAAAAAAAGTAGTTTGGGTGACTCAGACTGCCTTGCTTTCTATTGGCATGGCATGATGAAACGAGAGGGAATTTTTTTCAAAAGGCAGAATGATAGAGGCTTAGTAGTGTTAGGAAACTTCGCTATGGTGATAAACTTAACTTGGCTCATCCCTCAGACTGTATCTTGGCTAATAATTATCAAGACTGCCAGAAACCCATTTCTTGCCAACTGAAGAGAGAATTGGTGGACTAAATTGTATTTTCCATCCGGAAAACGACCCCATAATCTTTGCAAAATCCTCCTAGGAATGGTTTCTGGATAATTAAGGACATGTCATGGAATGACCTGCCCTATACCTTCATCTAAATCTCCAAGAAAATGTCTGGGGTATCCTCAAGTAGAGCTTTAAACGCCAGTGGCAGGTAATTCAAGTCTGTGGCCGAACTAAAGGCTGCCATCATTGAGGCCTGGGGTAATATTGATGCTAATGTATTCCAGGAATTAGTAAATAGCATGCCACATCATATATACAAAGTCATACATCGCATGGTGGATATATTGGCTATAACAGTAGAGGTTATATTTCTGCGGGACACAATTTTTTCTCCCTCTTTTTTTATACATTCATACACTTTTATACATTCCTATACTTTTTTCATAATAATAAAACATCAAATTAAAAATCCCTTGATGACATGCAAAAAATAGAAACGTGTTTAATGTCAAGTGAATTAAACATTTACGATAAGCCATTATTGGCATTTAATCCTACAGTTTGGCAATAGTTTTTTGGTCGACGGGGTAACCAAGTAGTAAGTCCTCAGCAAGGGTTACTTTGTTTCAAAACTTTAAAAATAGCTAAAAAATATAAAAAGTAAAAAATTTTCGTTTTTAAATCTTATAGTCTGCTTCATTGTTTCATGTTAATTGTTTACAATTAAATTTCTTGGTTGAAAAGTCACATATAATGTTTTTTAATGATGGAAATGGGAGTGGAACCAGAAAAAAGTGGCCCAGACTAGCCACAGTTGACGGTAGCTAAATAATCAGCTAGCAACACGTCTAGTCCAAGAGCCGACAGCACAAAAACCTGTGTTATCGAGCACAAGGAAAAAAAACTTTATTTTATAGAAGAGAAGTAATAGGGAAATCTAATGTCCCATACCTGTCGGGAGTGAAGTGGTGCGTAAGTCAAAAATTAATACCACTAGTAGTTTTTTCGTAAGTTTAACATTGGGTTTGCCGTACAATCAAAGGTAAAACATGGAAAACTGGGAGCAGGAAAACACAATGATAAACCTACGAGTGAGTCACGAGTGGTTTTAATTTTTGGCTTATGCACCACTTCACTTCCAGTTGACATGGATCATTAGATTCTACTATAACTACTCTTTTACAAAATAAAGGTTTCTTTTATTGTGCTCGATAACATAGGTTTTTATGCTATCGGCTTTTGGACTAGTCGTTGGTCGTTCTTTAGAAACGACGCTAGTCGCATTCATGCGTTTCTTTCACATAATCTTCTCCTGTAGAATACAGTACGCGTAAGGTAAGTACTTATAAATCTTCTTTTTATGTGCAATACGATATATTTTATAATCAAAGAAAATAAGGGGAATCGGAGGATATTTCTAAAATTAATTATACGCTTTCAAAGATTAGAGCGAAGAAAATTCTCACAATGCGACCAATGATGAGTTAAACGTGCAAAAAAAATTGCTTACAATTGATTTTAATCTCTGTGCAGATGAATATTTAATCACTTTGTTTATATATTTCTTAAAAAACAGTGATTAAAGATCAAATTTAATAAGATATTTATCAATGAAAGAATATATAATAGTGTCCAAGTAAAACATGAATAAATACCTTTTCATATATATTTAGATACTCAGATCTCAGATAATAAATTTAACTGAATAAACTATTTACATAACATTTAAACTGATTTCTAATTTCAGACATCAGATGGAGCATATTGGCAGAGATCCCGTTCTTTACTGGAATAAGAAAGTCCCAGATACGAATCTTGAGAAGCTACAGAAAATTATAGAGAAAAAACACAATGTAAAATTTGGTAAACATTTCTTGAATTTTCAGTTGGTATTTTCATTTTAATGCAAGAATAAATTTTGTTATTGTTAATCATTTTCTTTATGTTCTAGTCTTTGAAAATTTGTTGTTTTACATGTATATACTATTTTTAGAATCATATTGGGATCTTCACAAATGGAGTATACAAAACTACACAAAATTTATTGAAGAAATATGGCATTTCTTTGAAATCATAGCATCTGAGCCATACAAAGAGGTGAATATTGATTTATAAAGTTTCTTTGTGTACGAGCAATGCAACAAACTGCTCTCTTTTTTTATTTGTGGCTGTTATTACTGTTATTGTTGCACTTTAATTTGGACCTTTCTGCTTTAGAACTATAATTAATACCATCATAAGAACATGTTTCATATTATTACTTTTAAAATATTTTTTTAACTCCTTCAGGTCTGAAATACTTTTAATATATTACGTGACTTTTCATCGAGTATTATTTTGTATGAACAACTGCTTAGTTACTTTCTATATATGGAAATGATAGAATATGGCTATGCCTTTTTTATGATAGCTTGATTTATGTTTTGACATTAAGTAATAATAAAAATAATAAAATTTTACTTAACTATTTATGCACCGTTGGCCATTCCTTTATTTTATACATATATTTCACTCTTTAAATTTAAAATATAAGTTACTTTTCTGAACCAATTATGCGTGATAAAACGCAAAAAAAAAAAAAAAAAAAAAAAAAAAAAAAAAAAAAAAAATAGAAAGTAGTAATATCTGTTAAATCTTGTTGTAATACGTTATTTTCCAATCGTCTTCAGAAACTTTTCCTTAGCCTATTTTCATATAAATATTAATTGAATAAAAGACAAAAACTAGTCGTTGGAGGCCACCCTAATACTTACCCATCATGGATATGCATAACATAATATATGAAAACATAACATATGTAAACAATTTATAAAATGTATAACAATTCCAAAATAAAATATAAACCTACATTTAAGTATTTTTAACACATAATCATGCTCTATTAATGAATTTCTGATGAACCAATTTCGATAAGTTGCATGAAACGCCAAACTATTCAAGTAGCACTGAATTGCATAAAAGAAACATCCTTATAACTCTAAAAATAATTATCATATTCACTAACGGTTTCTTGCATCGAATTAAGTGTCTCATTTGCAATTAAAAGATATCTTTGAGTTGAAATTTGAATGAAATACAGGGTCATGAAAAATTAAAGAATGTGAAAAACAGGATTAGAAATATCTCGACAACTAATTATTCGATTGACTTCGTTTTTTATGCAGAATTTGTGTTAATTTAGTGCCTTTTACGTCCACTCCTTAAAATAAAAAAAAATCGGAAATTTTTATATACCTTTCATCAGAGCGAATTTTTCGACAGTCCGAAAAAAATAGTTCCGGATAATCGAGGTTGCTGATATTAAATAGGCTTCGTCCCATTCTTACATACTAAGCACATACAAAATTTCAAGTCTCTATCTCAATTAGTTCGAGAGATAGAGCGGTTACAGACAGACAGACAGACAGACAGACACACAGACACACAGACGGACGGACGGCAAAAATTTTTTTCTAAAAATATGTTTTTCGAAATCTCCAGTGTCTGAAACGTGTAAATCCGTCAAAAAAATTTTTTTGATTTTCAAAACGATTGCAAGACTTACCCTATACTACGTATGATGGGTAAGTAATAAGTACAAGCATTAGATAGTGTACTCTCACCTTCATGCACACGTTACACGCACGGAGTTAGTCCGGCAGCGGACTCGACAAGGAAAAATTACTCTTCAGAAATCTAGAAAAATAAGCAATTCTAAGCAACCCGTGTTCTTGAATTGTCTTAAGTTTAATATATAACCAATCGTTACAAATTTTGCATGCGTGTTGTTGGAAGGAAAAAAAAAGTCAAAATTTTATTGTAGTTGAACATTCTAGAAGTTTAACTTGAAATCGAAAAATTTATCATTCCTAAAAATAGTTTGATATGTCTATATTTTAGAATGACTATCTTTTCTTTTCTGGCGCCACAAATTTTTTTTTCCATCTACAAAACGTGTTAATCATTTTTTTTTTCTTTTTATCATTATTAAATTACAATGGCATTTTCGAGATAAAGCGACTGATAATTTTGAACTTCATCATAATCTTTATATACTTGCATAATCAAAAAATGTTCTCCAAATTTACATTTGTCATTGATTGGTGACAAATATACGTCTAAAATTGTAAACGCATGAAAATTTCATCTTCTAAAGAATTTTGCGTGATTTTTTTAAAAACTACATTATAATATTTATTTATGCAATCATTTAATAAATTTAAAAAAAAAAAATTACCAATAGAAATTAATTAATTAAAATATTAATTACAAAAAAATAATTGAAAAAAAATAAAACCAATTGAAATTAATTAATAAAACAAATTGTATTAATTAATTAAATTATTAATATTTATAGGAATTAGTGCAATATTTATAGCTACACTCATAACTTTTATTGGTTTTTTTCTTTTTTGAATTTTATGAAATTAGAAAATATATAAATATAACGCTCTCACAATAGAAATATAAGACTAATTCCGAACAGAAGGCTTTCACCCACAATCTTCAAGGTCAAAAAAACTGAAGAGATGCAAATGCAAAACATGGTGCTGCTTATGACGGCCGATTAGTTACACGAGAGACAAATAGAAAAAAAAATCATCCTTTTAAAAACATTTCTGTTTTGTTCATTCAATAATGATTTTGGAATAAGATAAATTATCTATAATTCATTGGAAATTGTATTACTATTAACCAATGTATTAAATACATTTTATAAGAAATTACTTTAATGATATACAGGATGAGTCATAAATATCGAAACAATAGGCTATCTCCTTAAATATTGCCACTAGATCCATACTTCCAATTGCAAAAATTCCTAAAAAAAGGTAAACTTTTCGATAAGATAAGTTGCAACTCCATGGGGGGTCTATTTGAAAATGTACGAAAATTAACTTTTATACGGCCCCCATAGGAAAAAAAATTATAGCTAGGAAAACTTTCCTTAAGATTCCTTATCCATTCGTGAATAAGACACAAAAAGTTGCATCTTCATATCTTCAAAACTCACAGAGTTATAGCCCTTTGAATAATTCATCAGGTTTTAAGGGATTAGACACAAATTGAAATGCGCGCAATTCAAAAGACAATGTTACTTTAACAGTTCTAGGAAAAAGCGTAAAAAAATCTCTCTTTTGAGCTAGAATTTTGATTTTTTTTTCTTTTTTTTTTTTGTGATGGTTCGCCATATAATTTGCTAAGAAAATCACATCCTAAAATTTATAAAAATTTCATATTTGATTAGTACTGATTTAAATGGGATGATTAAAAATCGTTGTAACACCAAACATTATCTATCGGATTTCAATTTCTTTCCATTTAATTAAAGATGAAAATCTGATTTTGGTTTTGTTTCGGGGTTTTTGTTTTTCAATATTAATTTTAGAACTATTAAAATTATTTATTGAAAAAATAATATAACTTTTAATAAAATCATATTTTCAAAAGTAAATAATTTTTCAATTTTGCCCGAAACAAAACTAATGTGAAATAATTTAAAATGACATGTTTCAAGTTTGAACTCCTTTTTTTTACAATTCTTAAATCTTAATAAGGTCAGCACTGGACGAAATTTTCAATCCCTGTCTGGAACAATCGGTATTAAGGGTGTATTTCGATTCAAATTGCTTATTTTCCGATTTGTTTTTGAATTCACTTTTGATCGCATATGCATCAAATTGGCAAATTGTCTTATTTAGAAAGTACACACGGTGCCGTAACTGTCGATTCTTTGATAAATGCAGAAAATATTGCAAAAAAAAGCAATCAAAAACGGCATTTTGAACAGATTTTTGTGAAGTGGGAGATTTGGGAACGAAAAAAAGCGTCATACTGAGAAGTATGACATTGTATGAGTATTGTTCCTTATATTACTCTGTTCCTTATATATATCCTTATTGTTCCTCATATTACATGAGTATTGTTCATAAATCAAATTCTAATGAATGGAGCGTAAAATGACATCACACGGCACCTTGTACGTCTCTTCAAAAATCACCTCAGCAAGTTTCATGTTTCTACTTTTAAAAATATGTATGAAATTGTATCAAAAAATTTCAAGCTGTTCAAGGTGAAAAAGCGTTTTTTCCAATACACCCTTAAAATCACCGTCTCTGACTTACCTAATACGTGCATGAAATAAGTAAAATTTAGTTAAATCAAAATTTTTACAAAAACCACAGAGATTTCGAAATCGCTTTTATTTTACAAAAAGAAAAAAAATCTTTAAAATTTATTTTGTTTACGAATAGCATATTTAAATGCTAAAAAATTAAACACATGAAACCAGAGAAAAAAATATGCCTATGACGGAATTCTGTCTTAAACAGAAAATGTGTTGATCCATGCTAAATGAATGCAATAATACCTGAGAAAAAATAAACTCTATTTAACCCTCCTAGGAAGGACATTTGTCTGTTACGTATTTTTACTTTCCTATGTGATTACGTCTTAAAAGGTTTTACTGTAAAACATTTTTCAATGTCTCCAACGCACGGGATATGGATTAGCGATATTAAAATATAAGTGAAACATTTAGATATAAACAGAGATTTTTTGATAAAACAAATATATCACAGCCTTTGGCGCTTCTTTAATAATAAAAAGTATAAATATAAAAAAAAACAAAAAGCTATAATAAGTATTTTTGGTCAGAACTCCTCCCCGCGAAACAATTTTTAACTACACTAAAGTAAAAAACTATGTAGAAATTCACGGCTGAGCCGGGCTATCATTTAAACTTTTTTCCAGGCTGGTCCGGATTATGCTTTAACATTTTTCTCCATGCCGGACAGGATTTTTTTTCCTATGGGTCGGTTTGGGACCGGACCTAGATAATTCGATCCATGCAGACCACCAGTGCTAACGCTCAGCATAATTTGAAAACAAGATTTAAATCAATACGCTGCTTTATTATGTCCAAATAAGAGGCACGGTCTTAAATTGACATTTAATACGAACAATTTGTGGAACGATCCCTCATTTGCTTTGAAAATGAGTCAAAAATTATCCGTTTATACTCATGGTAAAGTGGTGTAAATCACGAATTTTAGAGAATTTTGGATTTTAATATCTCTGTCAGGTTTTCAGATACGGAGAGGAATTTTTTTTTTTTTTTTTTTTTTTTTTTTTTTTTTTTCAGTTTTGGAAAGGATAAGGAATAATTTCCTAATTGGGAATTTTGCTCTACGGGGGGCGTATAAAAATTTAATTTTCGTATTTTTTCAAATAGACTCCCCCCCCATGGAGTTGCAACTTATCTTATCAGAAATTTCACCTTTTTTGTGAATTTTTGCAATTGGAAGTATGGGTCTAGAGGCAATATTTAAGGAGATAGCCTATTGTTTCGATATTTATGACTCACCCTCTATAGTATCGTCCAGGAATAAAGGTTAAAATATGTAATACTGCACTCTAAAAAAAGTTACATTTTTTAGATTTTTGTAAGTAAATGTCTCAAATTATAGGTTTGGGTGAAAACCGGACCGGGCTTTTTAGATAACGAGTGGTTCAGTGGAGCAAGACTTAATTATGCTGAGAACATGCTTCGGCTGAGGGACGATTCAATCGCCCTTATCTGCCTTGGTAAGAAAAATGATTATTGCTTATTTCCTTCTTATCAATATTTTAATTATATAAAAAAGTTTTTATCATAAAAATTATTATGATTTTTTATAACAATTGATTCTTTGTAATCCGACTTTGCACTGTACACCTGGTAATTCGGTATCCCACGACATGTTGTGAATACAAGGATTGTCAACATATGGGCATGTCTCTAAAGACAAAACATTATAAATACTGTGCAATTTTTTTTTCAGAATTTTTTTAATATTTTAAGTATTATAAAATTTCTTTCATATAAATGCATAACACAGTGTAAAACATCAGTTTTATTTTTTAACAAGCCGTTTTCCGATAATCTTCTAGTAATTCATGGTTTCTGTAAACATATAATCAATGTAAGCAAAAATGAATGTCTGAGACTTTCAATACAAAAATTCAAAACCAAAAAAATCGTTTTAAGGCACAAATCTCGTAAAACAAAGCACCTCCAAAAAATCAAATCACCGTTTCAAGGATGCCTCGATCACCTTCCTCAATGCAAAAAAAAAAAAAAAAAAAAAAAAAAAAAAAAAAATAGATGAAATGGGTTCAAAGAACCCCTCGGCTATAGCCCCGAGTACTGGCTTATGAATGATTGAAAACGTGACAGCAAAGAGTTTAAATAAATGATGTAATTGGATGGGAATAGCAAAAATGAAGGAGAAACTGCGCAGGATATCTCCACAGTAGCGAAAGAAAAGGGATGCTGGACATATCGTTAACTAAAGTAGAAATATGTTTATGAATACTGTAAGCTTCGTAAAAATTTAAATCCAAAACTGAACTACATTTCTTAATTAATTTAGCCTCTTTATAATTAAAATGGTGGTTGAAAAACCAACAATGATTAGCTATTGTAGCTTTTTCACATTCCTGCTTCAAATGTAATTCTGACGCAGTTAATTTTTGACTTCAAATGTAATTCTGTAAGTGCATGCTTCGTTTGTTCAATCTATTAGAAGGCCACACTGACAAAAAATTCTGTAAATGCCCCAGTTATTGTGATTGTCAGTTGGATCATTGAGATTAGAAAAAGTAACTTTATTGGAGAGAAAACAACATTGAAACTAAATCAGTTGAGAATCTGAGAAACTTGTATAGTGACTTAAGCAAAATAAGGTAATACAACAATATCTTTAAATTCTTTATTTAAGGGTGTATTTCGATTCAAATTGCTTATTTTCTGATTTATTTTAAAATTCATTTTTGCTCTCAAATGCATCAAACTGGCAAATTGTCTTATTTAGAATGGACACAAGTTGCCGTGATTGCCAATTCTTTAATAAATGCAGAAAATATTACAAAAAAAGCAATCAAAAACGACATTTTGAACCGATTTTTCCGAAGCGGGAGATATGCGAACGCAAAAAAGGGTCATACAAAGAAGATAATAGTTTATAAATCAAATTCATATGAACTGCGCGAAAAATGACATCACACGGCACTTTATACGTCTCTTCAAAAATCCCCTCAGCAAATTTCATGTTTCTACTTTTAAAAATAAATTTTAAAATGTATCGGAAAATTTCGAGCTGTTGAAGGTGGAAAAATGTTTTATCGAATACATCCTTAATGAAGCAGAATCAGTGACAGTCGAAGGTTTAGCTAAAATACGGTTAATGATATTCAAACTAAATCCGGGATGCATATTTCAGATGTGTATATTGCTGGGACGATTACTGTTTCTAAACCAATAGGAGAGCGTCATTATCACGGTCAAGTACACGCCCACACAGTTTGATTGACAGGAACTCGTGGACAATTGATGGTGCTAATTATAACGATAATCTGTTGCGGATGAAAGTGAGCTGATTGGTTGAATGGTTAGAGCGTCGAGCTTGAAACCGGAGGATATGGGTTCGAGTCCATCGCGGGCCGCGAGTCCGTTGGTGATTTTTTTTTTTTTTTTAATTATTGGAGGCTGTCTTTTATTAATAAATAAGAGATTTTAAAAAAAATATTTCAAACCCTTTTAATATTCTAAATATCGTTCCAAAATGATTTATATATATATTAAACAAATGGGAAAAAAAGTATTCTGCGAAAATATCCGTATAAGCAAAATTCTTACTTTAATTTTTATTTATTTATTTATTTATTTATTTCAGGATCAGAGGAAGTATAATTTCTAATTGAAGTAAATAAAATTCAGTCATTTTGAAAAAAAAAAAAAAAAAAAAAAAAAAAAAAAAAAAAATTCTTTCGTACCTTTAATTTTTAATTACCGAGTACAAATAAATAATAAACACACACTATCAATTGTCCACGAGTTCCTGTCAATCAAACTGTGTGGGCGTGTACTTGACCGTGATAATGACGGTCTCCTATTGGTTTAGAAACAGTAATCGTCCCAGCAATATACACATCTGAAATATGCATCCGGGATCGATGGCAATTGCTTTAATATAACTAATTTCACAATTAAATAACTCGGAACTTGAACAAATTTTGCGGGTACGGAAAATAAGTGTATTAAAAGCTACATGTTTTTGGTGGAAAAGATGATTGGAATTATAATGAGGGTGCAAACTGACAGAAAAAAGGTTTTCGGTAAACTGTCGTAAAAAATTTAGAAGCATTACGAATTACTAGGACATCCAGAAAAGCTAGACGTTGTTGAGTTTCAATTTAAAAAGTAAACTAAATACATGGATCAATTGAGTTGAATAAATAGAGCACAGCGTTAACATTATGCTTAGATAAATCAAGTAAGGCAAAGGAATCATCTAAGTAATGAGTATAAAATGGAAATTTTATTAATTTAAATAATTTTTGTTCAAAATAGTGCATATAAATATCACTCAAAACCAGACTTAATGGGTTGCTTATATCTAAACTTTCCAACATTTTACAAAAATTGCTTTGAAACACAAAAGTATTTTGCGACAAATAAATGATGGTTAAAGAAATCAAGTTACCATTTTCATATTGAAAATAATGAAACTCGTTTAATCTTTTTCTCAAACAATCCAAAGTACCGCGAGCAGGAACATTAGTGAAGAAAGATTTGACATCGAACGAAACCATAGTATAGCTTGTTGTATTGAAGTTATATAACTTCAATCCAACAGGCTATACTATGGTTTCGTTAAATGAAAATAACAAACAACATTCCTTTGCTAAATCGTATAGTTTAACAGTCTTCAGTAATTCTGACTGCTTCAACTGAATAATTTTGATATTCTAATGAAAACCGGTGCTGCATTATATAACTTACCACTGGCATAAATACCCTAATAGCATGCATGGTCACATCACATCTGTGACCAAAATGCCACCACTCAGTGACGTCACATTGTGACTGAGATGTGACTTTCTTAAAAATGTTTAGAAATTTATAAATATCCTTCAAAACATGTTATTTACTTTAAAAAACATGTTTCTGGCAATTTAAATATCGTCGCTTTTGTCACAGTTTAGTCACAATGTTAATGTCAAATTAGTCACAAATGATACATTTTTCACAAATTTGTCACATTGTGACTACATTGTGAAACGTCACAAAAGAGCTCTAAAACGGCCATAACGACTTCACATTTTAGTCACTGTGACTTCACATCGACGCCACGTGACGTCACATCGACAATCGATGGGTCACAAAGTCACAACGTGACTTCACAACGACGTTGCAGTCACGTCACCATGCTTTACGGGTAAAAGTAACAATCCTTAAAGCATGGTGACGTCACTGCAACGTCGCTGTGAAGTCACATTGTGACTTTGTGACCATCGATTGTCGATGTGACGTCCCGTGACGTCGATATGAAGTCACAGTGACTAAAATGTGAAGTCGTTATCGCCGTTTTAGGGCTCTTTTGTGACATTTCACAAAGTGGTCGCAATGTGACAAATTTGTGAAAAATGTGTCATTTGTGACTAATTTGACATTAACATTGTGACGAAACTGTGACAAAAGAGACGATATTTAAATTGCCAGAAACATGTTTTTAAAGTAAATAACATGTTTTGAAGGATATTTATAAATTTCTAAAGATTTTTAAGAAACTCACATCTCAGTCACAATGTGATGTCACTGAGTGGTGGCATTTTGCTCACAAATGTAATATGACCAAAGTGACTCACAGTGACGTCACTGTGACCATGCATGCTATTAGGGAAGATCCATTTCGTCACTAATGTTAAAA
Organism: Maratus speculifer; assembly: GCA_964019185.1. Classification (NCBI taxonomy): domain Eukaryota; kingdom Metazoa; phylum Arthropoda; class Arachnida; order Araneae; family Salticidae; genus Maratus; species Maratus speculifer. The sequence continues at coordinate 304,228,515 of OZ025289.1, forward strand.
TAAGAAATGAAAATATTGGTATTCTGTTCCAGGAGAGTTATAAATGAAAGTAAGGGTTATTAAAAAAAACGCTTTTCCACCTTCAACAGCTCGAAATTTTCTCATACGATTTCAGACACATTTTTAAAAGTAGAAATATGAAACTTGCTGAGAGTATTTTTGTACTGATGTATAAGGTGCCGTGTGATGTCGTTTTACGCTCAATTCATTAGAATTTTATTTATAAACAATTATCTTCTCAGTATGACCCATTTTTTCGTTCACAAATCTCCTACTTCGGAAAATCTGTTCAAAATGTCGTTTTTGATTGCTTTTGTTGCAATATTTTCTACATTTATCAAAGAATCGACAATCATGGCACCTTGCGTACTTTCTAAATAAGACAATTTGCCAGTTTGATACATAGGAGAGCAAAAATGTATTTATAAATAAATCGGAAAATAAGCAGTTTGAATCGAAATACACCCGTAACAGAAGCCGTTTCTTTGCTAAATCTCCTTATTGAGCGGTTTGTAACCAAGGAGTCTAACAACTTCAACTACACGTAAATAAGCAAGATTAAATGAAGAATATTCTATAACTGGAGTTGTTTACACCTTTTCACCAGAGTAATTTCAACAAACAAAAACAAAATAACAAAAAATATTATTTCTACTTTTTGCCAAACAAATAATTGTCTGAGCGCAGCGAAGTCTTATACTCAGAGTACGTAACGATATTAAAAGTCAAAAAAATTCTTTCGTCAAGCAAATCTCAAAAAATACTTGTCGGATTTCGATTCTGTTTGTACCAGAAGGTACCTATGAAGGTAATCTGGTGAATGCACCTACTTTTAAAAATTAATTCCAAATAGTTCAAAAGTTATATTAAAAAAACTGATAAAAAAGCACAATTTATTTGCATACGTCACAGAAATTTGGTGTGCGTGATTTTCACCAGCTGGATATTTTCGTAGATAACCGAATCAGTACATGGAGTAAATAGTAACCATTTACGCACTCAGAAATATTGAATGCAATAAAACATTTTAAAATTTAATCATGCAGGAAAATAAAACTTATTTTTTTATATTAAAAAAAAATGTCATAAAAACTTTGATTTTGAGATTTTGTGATAATCTGTTAATAGCATTTTTTGATCGCTAAAAGAATGTTTTATATATTTCGCGTGTGAAAATTAGAAACAATTACGTTTTTAAATAAAAAGTTTCTTTTATGACGTCATTTTCCCTTATATTTATTCTTATTGCATGTTTTCTTTTAACTTATATTTTGTTTGTGTGTGGAAGTCAATTCTGGTCACAAATTTTTCGGCACGGATACCACAAGCGCATCAGATTTGGCGCATTTTTTTTCAAAGCCCATTTGGCGAAAACTCCGTTTTCAAATAATGCTTACATACACATTTTTAAATTATTTTCTATTTTCAAAAAGAACTTACAGTAAATAAAAAAATAATAACAATTAATAACTATAAAAAGAAATATTTTATATAATAAAAAAAGGAAATGAAAGTAAATAAACATTTTATGAGTAAATAAACAAATAATAAATACAGCCGGGTTACCATCTCAGGTAAAATAATGCCATTTTGACGCCAATTATGTACCCTGGTGCATATGTGACAACTTTTCCCATTTTTCAACCATTTCCTATTGGCATACAACTTTGAAATTTGGAATATGTATGGATACCTGGGAGCAATACTGGAATTAGAAGTTGAATTTTTTTTAATTCGATCCAAAAAGGAGCATCGAGGGCTATTTTTTAAAGATTTATACAAATTATACTGCATAAAGGAGCCACTTACTTATTTTTATATACAAGAAGAAGTAAGTGATATATAAAAACAATTATAGTATACATAAATGAAATACTTGAGATAATATACTAGAGATATAAGCACCGGGTTTGGCGAGATATTTTATGCCAATTAGGCGAAAACGTCGTTTTGATTACCAGATACATATAGAATGCTATAATAACACGTTATTTATGTATTTCAAAATGAAACAAGTTGGAAATTGCACGTGAAGCATAGCAAATGAGGTGCGTTCGTATGATAACGAAGTTTTAAAAATATTACTCTCATATATTAATCTCATAAAATTGTAACTAGTGAATTAGAATTAAAACGCTCATCAAACAATGTTCTCCCTGTACCATTATGTATTGGAATACTTTTGTGTGGCTTTTTAAATCAATAACAAATGTTATTTGCACCCTAAATTATGTAAAATGTATACTATAATATGTACTTCATAGTTGCATATAAATTTTATTAAGTTCGAAAGAGTGTAACACCATTAAAATGCATTTGAAATATTTTTTTCCATTGACCGTAATGTAACGGATTACTTTTGATTGTCCCTGTAATTGATCTATGCATCCGATTTTGATAAAATTTGAAAAAACTCGGCAAAAGTATGTAATAATTATGTATTTTATATTTCAAACGTATAAAATACATTTGAAACTTTTTCTCCATTGACCATAATGTACTTGAATACTTTTGATTGCCCCTGTAATTGATCTATGCACCCGATTATCAAACAATTTTAAATAACTCGACAAAATTACATAATAATTATGTATTTTAAATTTCAAACGATTAAAATGCATTTGAAGCTTTTTTCCCCATTGACCGTAATGTAATGGAATACTTTTGATTGCCCCTGCAATTGATCTATGCATCCGATTTTCATAAAATTTGAAATGACTCGACAAAATTATGTAATGATTATGTATTTTTAATTTCAAACGATTCGGTTGGGTAGTTTTTGCGTTGTTATATGCGGACAGACGGACGGACTGAACGACCACCATAGGTGCTACGTATTTACATATTTACGAACGCGCCAAAAAAAAGGAATAAACGAAACATTTATTGTTATTAAAAAAAAATAACAATCAATAAATGATAATATTTTTAGAACAAACAATTTATTATAACATTTATATGATAACCAGCATGTTAGGCAACTGAACGCTATTTTGGCACCAATTAGGTACCTTGGTCTGTATAGGGCATACATGTACCATATTTATTTGTAAAACTGAGCATGAATGTTTACCAAGTGTGTTTTCATAGTCAATTATATCATTTTGCAACATAGCGCACCTTTCAAAGCCAAAACTGCACAAAAGAAAAAAAAATCAATATTTGCAGTTTTTTTTATGTAATACACATTTCGTAATCAGTAGGCTCGATAATCAGACCTCGTTTCTTTTGCTTTAAAAGATGATATTTCATACGACGTCTTTTTTGGATTCGTCGTTTTTCCATATTTGATAGCATACGTCTGCTCGTTTTGTAACTTTTTTTTGTAACTTTCTTCTTTATTAACAGCGACATTTGGATTTCCTATTTTAATAAAAATTCTTCTAAATACAAAGAATTTTGTTAAAATATATAAATAAATGAAATACGGACATCTATTGCTCAAAGCACAAAATTTTTCCTATTGAGTTAATAAAAATCAGTAAAAACATAATTTTTATGATAATAAAAAGATGACTTATGTAATAACAGTGTCATATATTATGTACGTTATGGATTAAGTATGAATATTTCTCCACCATTTATAAATAATAATAATAATAAAATAAAATGCGGACAGACCAAAGTCTATATTTGACTGAAAACAACAACCATTTTCTAAATGCTTTAAAAAAATGGCCAATGAAAAGTGATATTTCAAAAGTATTATGAAATTAGTTAAAAACCATTCATTTTAAACTAAATGAATAAAAGATTTATATTTTTAATGAAATAAATGGGATTTGAAAAATTATTGGAAATTTATCACCATAGATGTATCAATATTACAATCAGTACCTTGTATGCAAAATGGAACAATTAGTAAATATTTTTTGTACCCGAAAAATCGTCGTTGCTTTTTTTATGGTTAAAAAGTGTATTACGAAATATTCCTATACAGAGATGCCAAGCCCCCGCTTATTGCATAGCAGAATTTTCTTATAGGAAAAGTTATTTTTTAAATCCGCAGAATGTTCCAATTTAATAAAACATTTTCTGTATTAAAATACCAGTGTCCAAAATGCCGGAGACTTGGCAACTCTGCCTATAACATTTTAATTAATCACAGTACTTTTTTTAATCGAATTCAAATTCAGTGAAGACAACGTTTTTTGGCCAAAAGCAGCTTTTTTCCACATGTGTAACTACGATACAATTCCTTGATGCTGAAATAAAATGTTTTGACTTACGCTATTATTGCTTCCTCTTATTTATTTATTTGAATTTTAAATAAGATGACTCTAAATCGTGTTTTTTAAATGTACGGAAAAAATACATTTCGAGAGAGGGCGAAATGAACAATATTTGGCGATTTATTACCTGCGTTTAACTAAGTGTCTTACTACCTTGTATTTAGTACTGTTCACAGTACTTCTCTGTTATATGGACTTAGGCGCTTTTATAAAAAGTTTAACGTAATTCGAGCTTAAGAAAGTATGAGTTTTTTACTGAATAATACAAATTAATGAAAAATGAATACTAAGAAATACTAATAAAAGAAAAATGAGGCATTATATTGATCTGTATATATTTAAAAATGCATCTGCCAGCACTAATTAGATAATTTATGTGTATATAATAGGAGATAAATAGCTTTTGATTCTGTATTTCTATGCTATAAAGCATTAACGTTTGTGTGTTTTTCGTTATCATTGGGAGTACTTAGCCGATTTAAAAAATAATGTGGTCAAAAAATGTTGGTAACCACCTTTGCTGCAAAATGTACTATATTTTGCGTAGGAACAATAATCACCATCAATGCACGAGTAAAAAAAGTTCTAAAATTGAGAATTTTTTTATGTTGATATGACTAAAAATTTTAAATCTTTTTTTTTGGTGGCAACTTTTAAGATATAATATTCTCGTTATGAACGATTTCTAAAACATTCGACAGTTTAATTTCACAAATTAAACATTTTTTTTTTTTTTTCTAGAAAAAGTTTTAAACCCAATTTATTGAGAATATTGCAATTTCTAAAATAGTGTTGGGGTCAGAAACTATAACTTTGGCATCACAGTAACTTATAAGATGTAAGTGCTCGTTTAGGACAAATTTTTAAAAAAGGATTGCTTAACTCTTATCGACAACCTCATTGCATCCGTGGCAAACAGATATTCAACATTATAAACTATTCGGACGGATTTCACACCTTATAAAATACACTCCATTTTCTTCAAACATAATAGTTTATGTTATTTATAGTTTCTCAAATCGGTGCGAAGCTTCTGTTTATGCTCATGACATCATTTCAAAGAGTTATATTTCCAATATTGGAAAATTTGGTGTTTTATTTTCTGTATTACTTTTAACATTTTGCATATTTCCAATTTTATATCCATGCATGGTTTGCTCTTCTTTTATAAAAATAGTATATGCAACTTTATATATAAGATTTTGTAATTCTATGATTCAATATGCTTATTTTCATCATATTTTATCACAATGAATGACCAATTAAAGGTAACATCTCATTTTCTTTACTTATCGCAAGTTATTAAATGTGTATTCTCAGCAACATCGCTCAGACTAATCCCTCTGAGGGAAGTCCTAGTTTAAATTTTATTTCTCGATATTTGTTAAGTGTCAGAATTATTTTTCATTTTAGATGAGTTGGGTAACAAAGAAACAGTAACGTACTCTGAAATGTATGAGGAAGTGAAACTTTATGCTGCTGCATTTAGGAAAAATGGCTTGAAGAAAGGAGATAGCGTCGCTTGTAAGTTTATATATAAAAAAATCTTATAATCTAACATTGTTTTAATGCATGCATTAAATAACACCTGTAATTAATTTATAAAGCTAAAACTTCTTAAATGAATATTTATACATATATTTCGTCGTAATTAGTGTTTATTTTATAGTTTCATTAAACATATAAACCGCGATGTAAGATTTATTATATCTGAAACCAATAAAGATAAAAACATACTTCTAAACAGAAAAAATGTACAAATGAAATTTTTAAGATATGAAACTCTTATTACTAGGATCTGTGTACATATTAAAATGAGAGAAGTAATATTTATGCGGCCTACTTTTCTTTATAACTTATATTTATAAAAGTGGTACTCTGTGACTAAAAAGAACATTAAAAAATATATGTGTATGCTGACCAAAAACGAACGGATCGCATTTTAACGCCGGGAAACACATGATTCGATTGCTAAAAGATAATCAATAGTATATTTCTTTGAATCATTTTGGTATATCAACAAACATAGAACTGAATTGTTAGTTTCATTTATTTTAATATAAATTACAAAATAAAATTAATCAAATTTATTTGAATGTTTATTACAATGTTTTTATCAATTTATTCTTTACAGAGCATCATATAATTTGTGCGATGCAATGCAATATTTGTTTGCATGAATTTTTAATCAAAAGTAGATTTGATGAGAAATTGATGTGAAAAATAAGTAGTGCGTTAATATAGAAAATTTCAAAATGCTTTTTGTACCTAAATACATCTTAGAATAAAAAATCTTAAATGGCAGATTTAGACAATAAAATTTAAAAATAAAACAGACAGCAAATTTTAACTTTTTGAAGGGCAGCGAGATATATTTTATCCCATTTAAACTTAATTTAGTTTCTACCAAAATATTTGAATGAAATTTTATTTTAATACTTTAAGTGAAAAAAAAAATATATTTACTTTTCTTTATTTTTAATTTTTTTCTTCTAAAATTCTGGTATACATTTAAAATTACAAAAACACAATTATTTTGCACTGATAGCTTTATAGCAGTAAACTGAAAAGTCTTCATTGCATTTCTCCCGTTTTTAATCATTCTTAACTGTCTGTTCGTCTTCATAAAATTATAATATTTTTGCTTATTTTTTTTTTCTTTCAAGAACGTACATTTTAAGTTATTTGTAAACCAGTTACACGAACATTTCTAGCCACTCATGGCATCAAATTCTGAAATTCAATGATTTTAACTGACTTTCTATGGAACAGCTAAATTATATAACATTACAGTACAGAAATTTGTAATTTTAAACAAATCAAAATTTACTGAATAAAAAGGGGAAAAGAAAGAAGGTCATATTATTTAAATTGATTTAGTAACTGCATTTTTAAAATTCTCAAATTAAATAATTTTTAAAAAGTAGTAATGTATACCTTAATAATATATTAAACGGAAGTTAACTTTACATAAATATAAGTAACATATATTTAAGCTAGTGCAAAAGCAAACACATTTTAAATGTTTATCTTCAAGTCTTAGATATATATTAAGGAAAACTCTCTTCTTCACAGGTTTTATGTCAAATCGTAAAGAAGCTATATTTGCTATGCTTGCCGGAGCAAGTATTGGTGCAATATGGTCAGGAGCTGTGCCGTATTATGGGGCTCGAGTAAGTGGCATTCAGACATTTAAATTCTTTTACAAACTGTACGAAATGTATTTTTAATCATTTTTTTAACAATAACACAATTTTTATTTTACGAATCACTTTCAGTATTTGATAATATATCGATCATCCGCAAGAAAATTGACATATCTCGCAAAAATTCAGTTTGCATTTTATTCCTTTAATAGGTCATTCATAGTTGTGTTTAGCTATACAAAGAGTTTCATAAGTGTAGTTATACGGAAAATCACTTTCTTATGCTATATGCCCATTTGTGACACAGAAGACGTGGGGGGGGGGGGGGATCAAATTACCCAATCCTCCAAACCTCGTCCTAATTATTCATTTTTAAGGGTGTATTTCGATTCAAACTGCTTACTTTCCGATTTATTTTTAAATTCATTTTTGCTCTCATATGCATCAAACTGGCGAATTGTCTTATTTAGAAAGTACACAAGTTGCCGTGATTGTCGATTCTTTGATAAATGCAGAAAATATTGCAAAAAAAAGCAAGAAACATCACGTATGTCATACATTTTGTGTTGAAACTCATTAAAAATTAAAATTGCTATTAATTGTAAAACTTTTTTTTGTTAAACTTTTTAAAATTGTTATTAAAAGTATAAAATATCAATAAAGAAAAATATACTAATACATATACTCAAGAGCCAAAATAAAATGACCATCTACCTAGTAACGCCTTTGATCCGCAAAACAGACGCAGACTACCTTGATATGAATACTACAAGTTCTTGGTAAATGGCAGGAGATAAATTCTATTAGTTGTTCTATTCTGTGTCTAATTCTATTAGCAACGGTTATGCATTTCCGGGACAGTCCAAAACGTGTGTTTTTGAACTCTGAGCTGCCGTTGAGTGACACCTGAAATATGCTCTGTCGGATTAACATCCGTCGAGTAAGGACGTTATTTGGAATTCAGTATTAGGTAGATTTCGTATGATATACTACCTATTGCATACTCTCCCATGTTGGAATTTCTGAAAAATTTTTGCAGTCTACACCGATCATGACTCCTAAACCTCAAAACTACCATCAGTAAAAAAGTTTATATATCTATTTATCGCTGTATATCACTTTCATCTAGACACGATAACTTCCATAATTATGCTCAGACTTCAAACTTTTACATAAAATCAAGGGGCATAAAATCTCGGTCGAGTTCGTTAATGGGCAAAATCGGACCAAGGGGTGGAAATAGGGAGAGGGATTTTGTGAAAACTGAAAAAACGCGATAACTTCTTAATTAAAATAGGTATCGAATCAGTTTAAAGTTTATATTACTTCTAAAAAATGGGCTAAAAGTTTATGCATGACAGATTTTTGATAAAGTTAAAAATGGGCTCAAGGGATGAAAAAAACAGGGTTTTTGGGAGAAAAAAATTCATAACTTCACCAATTCTCAAGATATTAAATCCAACTATTTTTTTTATAAATGTACTCAACATTATCTAAAACTTTTGCATTTACAAGTTTTTGATAGGACCACCTTTTACCGATGAAAAAAATTAAAAATGAAAAGAAAAAGGGAAGAGGAAAAAGAAAAAAATCAATAACTTACTCAATTCTTAAGCAATCAAATCTGATTAAATTTACATCTTCTCAATGATATCTACAACTTTTATACTAACAAGTTTTTCATAGGACCAATTCTTATATCTAAAATAAATTAAACAAAAATAGGAGTTGGAGAAAAAACCTCAAATCCAAACTGCTTATATTCTTACTCATTTTTTAATTCATTTTTGATTTTAAACGGATCCAAATGGCAGATCCTCTTATTTAGGAACTATATAATGTGATGTATTGGCCAGTGTTTTGATAAAGACAGAATATATTTTTTTAAAGGCTGCCAAAAAGGGTATTTTGAACAGAATTTCCCGAAGTAATAATGATTAAAAAATTGAGAAAGTATTACAAATTGCGTTTTTTCTGAGTCATTTTTAAATCCACTTTTGTTCTCAAACGCATCCAATTTACAGGTCCTTTTATATTTGAACTATATAGTGAGACGGATTCACTAGTTTTTTGATAAAGGCAGAATATATTTCAAAAAAGGCTGCCAAAATGGGCACATCGCACAAAATTTTCCAAAGCGATCATGATTAAAGAATTGAGGATGTATTCAAATAACAAATTGATTATTTTATGACTCATTTTTAAATCCAATTTTGCTTTCAAATGCATTCAATTGACAGTTTTTTGTTATTTAGAAACTATATAATGTGCATATTCATCAATTTTTTGATAAAAGCTAAATATATATTTTTAAAAATCTGTCAAAGTGAGCACTTCGCAAAAAATATTCCCCAAAGCGATCATGATTAAAGAATTGAGGATGTATTCAAATAACAAATTGGTTATTTTATAACTCATTTTTAAATTCAATTTTGCTCTCAAAGACATTGCATTCAATTGACAGTTTTCTTTTTTTGTTGTTGTTATTTAGGAATTATATAAAGTGCGTATTGATCAATTTTTTTAATAAAGTCAGAATATATATTCAAAATATGTTTTCAAAATGGGCATTAGAGCCGGATTTCGTTCAAGAGGATTTTGATAAAATCAAGTTCTTACAGAAAAATGAAATTAAATTTTTCAAAAGTGGCCAAATAAAGTAGTTAAACTGGGTTTATCGTTAATAATAATTCATTTTTTGTTATTGAAATGAAAACTCTTCGAAATCTACCTCCACCTATAGGCCAAGCCGACAGGGATTTTGATTTTAAATGCATCCAAATGGAAGGTCCTATTACTTATAAACTATATAATGGCCAGATTGAATATATTGGCAAGTTTTTTGATACAAGCGGAATATGTTTCACAAAAAGGCTGCCAAAATGGGTATTTTGAAAAGAATTTCCCGAAGCGATCGTGATTGAAAAATTGGGAAAATACTCAAAGAGCAAATTACTTTTTTTTTATTCATTTTTAAATTCATTTTTGCTTTCAAACGCATCCAAATGGCAGTTTCTCTTATTTACGAACTATCTAATATAATATACTGGCCAGGTTTTTGATAAAGGCTGAATATATTTTAAAAAAAGATGTCAAAGTAGGCATTTCTTACAAAATTTCTCGAAGCGATCGTGATTGAAGAATTGAGGATGTATTCAAATAAAAAGTTTCTTATTTTATGACTCATTTTTAAGTTCAATTTTGCTCTCAAACGCATTCAATTGACAGTTTTTCTTATTTAGGATCTATATAATGTGCTGTAATGGTCGATTTTTTAATAAAGTCAGAATTTATTTCAAATATGCTGTCAAAATGGTCATTTGAGCCAAATTTCGCTTAAGAGGATTCTGGTAAAACCAGCTCTTACGGATAAAAGAAATTGATTTTTTTTCAAAAGCGGCCAAATAAAATTGTTAAGCTGGGTTTCTTTCTAATCATATTTTATTTTTAGTTGTTGAAATGAGCACTTTTCGAAATCTACCTCCGCCTATAGATCAAGCCGACAGGGATTTTATGATCCTGGAACCAATAGCGCACAATTCGAGTCATGTGACATGGAATGTTGTCATGCATGAAGACTCCATTTCCATTTCGGAAATGTTCAGATAATACCCTGTTCGCACTGAGATAATTGAGTCACTTAACTTCAAGTCACTTAAATTTTTTGAAGCAGGGTCTCCAGAATTAGGCCTCAACTGTTCGCATTAACTAAACATTGTAAGTGACTTAACTTGGCTAAACTAACATCTGGCCATGTGCATAAATTCTGAAATTTGTAACTGCAACTTCTAACTTCTTTTTTGTTTACTCCATAATTATCCTGCCATATTTCAATTAAAAAATTAATTTCGTTATGCTCCCAATTTCTTTTGCGGGAGGAAATAACAGACTCAACATTTTCCATTTTTGGCCTTTGATTACAAAAAACTCCACAAACACACGTATTAAGCAACTGGGGTAAACAAATAACAACTTGAAATAGTTTATAATTATTTGTAGGACTCAACTCCAGTAATTTAATAATCAGAATTAAATTTTCTGAAATTCAGAAATAATAATTAAATATTCAGAAGGCAGATTTCCACTCAACTCATAGTTAAGAGAGTATCAAAGGTTTAAGTGAGTTTCAGAAACTTGCTCAAATGAGAATCTTAATTTCGGGTACAACCCCTTCAAAAAACTTCAAGTTAAGTGACCTAACTTTCTCAGTGCGAACAGGGTATAATACTTGACGCCTATAGTCTGTTCTACAATAGCCACGAGTCCCAAGGACGCCCATGAAAACGTTCCCCAAATCTTAATATCGCCACAACTCCTCTGTGTATGTCCTGTTGTATAAGGGGGAGAGTAACAGTTCGCCGAGAAAACGGTGTACTCAAACACGGTCATTGACAAGTTGAAAAATGAATCGTGTTTCACCCGATGTGGCAACTCTCGCCCTATGTTTTATAGTCCAATCACGAAGTTCCCGGGCCAAGTGTAGGAATATTTGGCGATGATGCTTGGTCAATAGGGGTACGTGATTGAGATGTTAGCCTCGTAGTCTCACTTTCAACCGTGTCAGCTGAACTGCATACTCCGAAAGAATTCCACTGTATTGACTTGGGACTAGGGATTACAATCCCGGGATCCCGCATCCCGGGATTCCGGGATCCCGGTGTATTTTTAATCCCGAAAATCCCGGGATTTATCAGAAAAAATCCCGGGATTTTCGGGATTGTCTGTTTTTTTTTTAGTGGAATAATATTCAGCTGAAATTAAAAAAGATATTTATAAACTTTCGCTTTTGGGGAAGAAAGAATCAATTTTCATGAAGTTTATACATGATTTGAAAAAGAATATATACCTCAAATATTTTTTACATATATTTCTAAGCGATGAAATATTTTACAGCTGAAATATTTTGACTTGCAAACAGATGTAACCCACATAGCTATTAGTAAGGAAAAATGAAATCGTTTGTTTATTTCGATTTTGTTGCGTGTGTAGAAATTATCTTCAATTGGAATCGGGGTTTGTTTTAATTTCCGAAGATGAACAGGGCTTTTTATACTCTGATGAATATATCAATGAACTTATTAAAAAAGTTGGAAAATTTGTAATTTATTTTAACCGATCTGCAACAAGGAATGAAGTTCTTTAAAAGTATGTTAAATCTGAAAAAGAGAAAGAACTTTCCATTCTTTTAGATTGCATGACTAGATGGAATAGCCTAGTAATTATGCTTGAACGAATTTATTTCTTGAAAAATAGCATACAACTAGCTTTAATCGATTTAGAGCATGAGATATGCGTTGACGATTCCGATTTTCTACTTATAAACGAAATTGTTGAAGTCCTCAAACCGATACAAATTACAGTAGAAGCAATCTGTTGTAGGGGTTTTAATTTGTTAACCGCAGACGCAACCTTAAAAATTCTTTTAAACGAATTGTTGGAGACAAAATTAAAATTTGCTTACAAAATGACAGATGCGCTAAAACTACACATTAGAGCAGGACGACGTACGGAATTATCAGGTGTTTTAAATTACTTGCATAATCCTAAACGAGATGACCTGAGTGCAGAAACTAGCAGTATGTTTTCTATTCCTAACAAAACTGTTATTAAGAAGCAAGTGAAAGCAATAATTGGAAGGGTAAAGAGTGTTAACAATGGTAATTTCGCAAGATACAAAAATAACGCATATTGAGCCCACTGCGAAACGGTTAACGGATAACCGAACATATAAGGAAAAATTACAAGAAATAGAAAAAAGCATGCGAATTGTCGAACCTGAAACACAACAACAAAAGGATTTATCAACAAAAATTAGAAATGAGATGTCTCTTTTTATAAATGGAGGGGTATGTAATCATCATTTAGAATTAGCTTACCAATATCTGCTGAGAGTTGCTCCCGCGAGTGTAGAATAGAATGAGCATTTTCAGCAGCAGAATTTACTGCAAACAAACTTAGATGTCAACTTGGAGAGGATACTTTAGATGCTTGATATTTCTTAAATCGTATTTTCAAAGGAAAACCGACTAATTTAAAAAAAACACTGACCTATTGAAACTAACCTTCTTTTTTATCTTGGTATTCAATAATTTTTTTATACTATGCAACGTTTTCAAATTTTAACAAAGATCACATATAATTAGAAATTTAAATAATATTTCTATTTAATTTTTTATTGTTATGTGTGTGCATGTGTTAAGTACTTTTATTTTTTTTTATTTTTGCAAGCAAAATAAAAAGAATTATGTAGGGGAAAATCTTGTGTTTTCGATATCCTAAATTTGTAATCTTTAATTATTTGGTTATGAGAATAATTCAAAATTTAATTACTGATATTAATTATCTTTTCATATTGTAAATATTTACCAATTCAAAGACTTTTTTAACATCAAATGAAAAAAATTATTTGGAAAATAAAACATAAACATTTTTTTCTTACATTGTCAAACATTAACAGCATATTTGTTTTAATTTCCAATTGTTGTAATTTATCCTATATTTTTTTATTATTAAAGTAATACATTTTGAACTTGGTATATTTTCATAAGTTAGGCTGTATTTTTGCTTTAATTATTATTATTATTATTATTATTATTATTATTTTACAATATTGTGAAATTTAGCTATTGTAAAAATTGGTTATATTAGAGAAATTCTAATTTTCGTAATCACGGGATTATCCCGGGATCCCGGGATTAAATCTAAACAATCCCGAAATCCCGGGATTGGAAATTAGTCTCGGGATTGTAATCCCTACTTGGGACGTAAATTGAGTCAGATGCCGATTTTGCTTTACCAGGGAGGGTTGGGGAGTCTCCGACTTTTTTTTCATTAGATAATGCCTTAGTGTCCAATGCGATGGCTTCAACTGATGGTTTCACCATCATTCATCCATTTTATACTAGTACTAACAACAATATGGCCCGAACAACCCATGAGATGTTCAGTTTCGAAATTACTCGTCCTGAGTTATCGAGCGATTAAATTCTGCCCTCAATCAAAAAAACTTAGATCAGCAGCCTTTATTCTGACAACCGGAAGCGCAAAAATCATTTCCGGGACTGCTTAGAATTATTTAAATACAATTACCACCAAATTTTGGGGATCTGACGCCATCCAGGCGAGTTCATTGCAAAATGGGGGTAGTCATAATGCTTTTGCTCTTAAGTGTATGTTAACTGTAGTTTTTTTTTTTTTTTTTTTTTTTTTTACAAATTTTTGAGGATACAGATTTTAGCCAGCAGTAAGATTCGATCCCACGGCCTTTCAGCTGCTAGTTCAATACTCTGCCAACTAAGTCCGTTCTAAATGGAATAGCCTGGATACTTTGTAACCTAATAGTTGGTGCAGAGTTGTTATATGGATATGATACTTTTGGTGTGAGAGGGAACAAAGAATGGCAAGTTGCAGAAAGATAAGTTGTACCGTGCGTTAATTTTGAGTTGAAATATTAGGCAAACTAAAGCAGTAGGGGGTATATGACTCCGCCTGTCTACCGTACCCTACTGGGTAAATACTGGTTCCGTATAGGCTTCCCATTAGAGCTTGCTCAGTAGCTCGTGCAGGCAATGCTTGGAAAAAGAGGCAGCAGTCAGAAAAAAAAAAGTAAATTTTAAAAAAATATTGCAAAATTGACTATGAACTGTTAAACCTAACGCACTAAATCTTCAAATAGCTAAGATTCCTTGTGAGGTATATTAGAATTTCAAAATTGGATTAATTAAGTTGATATTATATTTTGACTTACTAGTCATAAACATCATATTTGGAGATTAAAATTTAAAAATCAAAAAAAATTTCTTGATAACAACAGCTGCAATTTTTAATGATCATTCTCTGATTTTTCAAAAGTAATAATATGTGATAAGAATAGAAGACGATCAAATATTCTTTTAATTTTTGGCCAGAAACACTACATCTATCAGAAATATCTGTTTGTATTGGCATCTCTTTATATTATAAAATTCCACTTATGTGTTCCATAAATAAGAAATAATTGTTCATAACAATAAATTGTCTTTGAATATAGGCTGCATCTAACATTGTGAATAGGATGGATCCGAAATTTCTCATCACAATTGACAGTCATCAGGATAATGGAATAATATTCCCTACATTGAATTATTTGCCTGAAATTGTGAAAAGTGAGTATATTTTAGCCTACTAACTTGGACACCCTTTTCTTGTAACACTTTTTACAATAAAATTTCCTATTTCAATCACAGTTCCGTTATTGTTTCATTCTGAGAAAGGAAAAGAATAACTGTTATATAGTTTATCAATATACATTTGTGTATTTTTTTTTCCTCAATTTAAAAATCTCCTTCTTATAAAACTATACATGAAAATCACTTAAAAATATCAAACTAATTTAATATTTGCCATAAGTGACAAAAGTACATTTAAAAAACAAAAAGATATTTTTATGTTTGACATATTTTTAATCGACATACAATGTAAATACTTTTATGTTCATTTATTCGACATGTTCATCGATCTTCTTATGCAGTGAGAATATATGCAATTCAATCTCCGTGGAACTTTCTCAAATTTGGAAAGAGATGCTCTGCAGAATAACGGATTTGTAATATAAAATAATTCACATTCACAAATATTAATTTTCAATATCGAAATTAATTTCTTTATGCTTGATATCATGGTTTTTATTAAACACCGCGTGGTCTATTTGTATTTTGCGTGGTTATATTATCTTGCGTGGTTTTTATTTACCAGTTTTTCAATTTTTTTTTTTTTTAAATATTTGTAGCATTAAAGATCTTGAGAACGTTGTTGTCAGAGAATATGTCAAACTGAATACATATATATACCACTTTTAGATCTACAGAATGATGGATTGACAATATAAAATAATTCACGTTCGCAAATATTAATTTTTAACATCTTAATTAATTTTATTATACTTGATATCGCGTGATTTTGTTTACCAGTTTTCAATTTAATTTTCCTTCTATAGTAAAAAAAAACTAGCCTTAAAAGGAATGACTCCTGGAATGATGCTGATGTGGAAGATTTCCGGAACTAACGCATCCGGGTTTTCCACTCCTTCCATGAGTCGAATAGACCAATCAGGAAAGGGCTCCGTCTATGCATCGCCATATGGGTTACCATAAAGAGAGGAAAGGTTACCATCGCCAACAATCGCCAAGTTTGTCGCCAACTTGGCGATATATCGCCAAATTTGGCGACCAAAATTAGTTGTCAAAAGTGACGCCAACTTGGCGATAACTGTAATATTTCGCCAAATTTTTAATTTCTTTACAACACCAGTCGTTTGATACATCATTTAAGAGGTTTGCAACTGCTTATTCATATAATGGATGTATTGTGTGTTATCCCCCATTCTGCTCCCCAGGGGGGACACATTTTTATTTTCTTTACAACACCAGTCGTGTTAAACAAGATTTGAAAGGTCTGCAACTGCCTATTCATATTATGGATGTCGTGTGTCACCCCCACACTCTGCTCTCCCCAGGGGGGGAAGGGCGGTCACATTTTTAATTTCTTTACAACACCAGTTGAGTGACACATCATTTGAAAGGCCTGCAACTGCTTATTCATATTATGGATGTGTTGTGTGTCATCCCCCACTCTGCCCCCCAGGGGGGCATATTTGTAATTTCTTTACAGCATCAATTGTGTGACACATCATTTGAAAGGTCTGCAACTGCTTATTCATACCATGGGTTATTGGCGAGCGCAGCAAGCAGGAGTAGAGAATAATTTGGAATCGCGAAGCGATTACGCGGGGGGTTGGCGAGCATAGCGAGCAGGGGGGCGGGGCCCCCCTAGTATTTTACAAAAATATTTGTATCATTATAGATCTCGAGAACGTTGCCGTCAGATCATGTTAAACTGAATAAAGATTTTTTTTTTTCTTCTTTTAAATGTATTTTTACCATTTTTAGTGAACATTAACTTAGTTTTGTACTTTTTCTTGTTATTATTATCAATTAAATTACATTTCCCCCCCTTAATTTTCATAAAAAAGATATGTTGGAATCTTTCAGCAGGTGTGCTGAAATCTTTAGAGCAAGACAACGCGCATGGCAGTTTTAGACACAAGTATTTTGTTTAGTTACATTTTTACCAATGCAAGATATTTGACAAGAGTAATAAAATAGGTTAATTAGAAAAGCAATTATATATTTAATAAAAAAATTAATAATATTTAAAAGGAGAAAAACTTATCTAGAAATGTGCACTTACAAGGAAGGTCTCCATACGGGCATACTCAGAAAAATCTGAAAAAATTACAGAATGTTCTTCTCATATAGTTATATATGTTTATAAAAAACATTTCGGCGGAACCTCCTTATAACGTCCGTAAAAAAATAATAAAAATTTCGTTTATTTGGCGATTTATCTCCGGTTGGCGAAAAAACGAAATTTTGAAAAATACGCTTTTACGCTTCGAATACTTTTTAAAGAAAAAACTTTCTACGTTCAATTTATTTAAATAAGTTTAGTTTAAGTAATTTTAGTTTTGCATTTTTACTTTACTTTAAGTGTAATTTTGTCATATACGTTTATATGTACTTATAACAAAATTAAATTAATATATTTTATCATTTAAAACACAATTTAAATTGATTAAAATTGTTCCAAATTGAAAAATACACTATTAAAAATCTGCTGCATTTTGTTGCAACGCCCTCCCTTGCTTATATAGAAAACGGTTACTTGGCCGTGAAATTTAGCTTTCTCATTGGTTGGAATAGAGATATTATATACAAGCGGTGGAGTGCGTTGCAACAAAATGCAGCAGATTTTGAACAGTGTATGACACGGTCAATTCACGGTGCTATGGAGCATTCTCATTGGTCAGAAGAGAGATATTCTATAAAAGTAGTGGAGTGACGTTGCAGTAAATGCTGCAGATTTTTAACAGTGAAGTCAATTAAAATCAATTTTCAGATTCGTTAAAATCGTCTGCTTTTGGCAAGGAAATGCACTGCTCGCCAAATCCCGCGTAGCTTTCAGCTTTTCGCGCCAATTATTCCAAACTATTTTATTTTTTTACATATCTAATAATGAAATTCCGCCGCTAATTTTCACTGATCCTTTATTACCTACATGAGTAGTTTAATTCGTATTTTTTTCAAAAAATTCTGAGTATGCCCCCAATGGAGACCTTCCTTGTTAGCTATTTAACACAATAAGATCTCCCCCCCCACTCACCCACTCTGAAGCCTCTTACGCAAATATAAAGAAATACTGAGAAATTATCTCTATTTACAATGTATATATATTTCCACTTTATTTACAATTTTTACTATTACTAAAAATTAAGTATAATTTCAGTTCTAGAAATATCAACGTATTTCATTATTATTATTTTTATTATTTTACTTTTTTATTTTTATTTTTATTTATTTATTTATTTATTTATTTATTGTGTATTTTAAAACTTAATTTATGATCTTGGCATTTTATCATTCTGAATATTAATTATCTCTAAAACTTACTAAATGAGATAATATTTAGACGCTACGTCACAAAATTTATATGGCAGTGCAACATGAAACATTTTTAACTCTTTATAAGATAGTGTCTGTTAAACTTTGAAGGTAAATAAATTAACTATTTCATTAGATATTAGAAAAATGGTTGAATTTTTAATTAGTTGCTTTTAAATTATTTAAGTATTTAAATCTTGTTGAATTTCTATATTGTATAAATGATTTTTATTGATTTAGATAGATAGTACCTATTGAATCTATGTCCTTGTACTTCATAATAACGTACAGCATATCTCATCAATTAAATATAGTGAAATAATTTTAATTTTGCAATTTATAGCCATTTATGCCTGTTTTTCTAAATGATTTGATTAAAAATATGAGGTAGAGCCTCTATTTTTACTTACTACGGCCTCAATGTTTTTTTTTATTTTTAAATAACAATATTAAGTATTTTCTATTTTTTTCCTTATCTACACGATCTTTAAATATTTTCATTCAATTTATTGTTATCAGTTTCATTCTAAAAGCATAAATTTAAAACTTGATGCTACCAGCTAACGATATGTAATACACACTATGTAATTGAGCTATTCTGGAGTGATAAAGCCAGTTTAGGTGCTATTACGCGTAATTATGAAGGAATCACCTACAGGTTACAATTATGGCACCTACAGGTTCTGCACAGAAGAGTTATGAGTCATTTGAATTACAAATAACCATGAAAAATATCTTCCGTTAATATGTTCCGTTTGTTGAATTTATCGCTGGAAGAAGCAGATAAGAGCCAACGCTCGATCTAGAATTTGTCAAGCAAATACTGTTTTCTGAAAACTAAGACTGTATATTTATTAGGAAATAACATCTATCTCACCTAATCTTGCATTTAAAGAAAAACTTACTTAATGCTGTCCTAGAAAAGGTGTGCTTAGAAGAATAAGCCACCACCCAAAGAAAAGTTTGTTTACTTCTCAGAAAGGTATTCTTGTCAAATCACCAAACAATTGTTTACCATTATGTTTATGTTTGAAAGTATTAAGATGATGTATGCATACTCATTAATAACTATTATATAATATCCATTTCCTCTTGTTTAAATACTGTTTGGTTTTTATAAGTTTTTTTTTACTCTCATTCAGATGCTCCTACTTTAGAAAAAGTTATTTTAGTCGTCACACAAGAAGAAACACGAAAAAAAGACCTGTCCAATATCCGCAATTGGTATGCTATTTCATTGTAAATAAGTCGCTTACTTCAGAGATTATTATGTGTAATATTTCGAGCTTTCAAATATTTAAAAGAAAAAAAGAAAAGCGCCCATTTAGACTTATGGTATTGAACTCATAGACTATTCACTCTAATTCAAATCTAATCAGAAAAGTGTCGTATCAGAATAAACATTTACACCAAATTTGAAACAAATGGAATAATAATTCTGCATAAAACACTATGTATCTAAATTAAGGGAGGTATTAGTCTAAAGTAGTCGTAGTAGATCGTAAATTCCATCTAAATTATTACACTTTTGAGTGCGGCTATACAACTTAGAGGTCTGCACGGGCCGGAATTTCCAGGCCCGGCCCGGCCCGTAGGAAACTTATTTCGGCCGGGCCCGGCCCGTTGCAAAACTCAAAAGTTCGGCCCGGCCCGTTTAATTTTTTATATTTTAGGCCCGGCCCGGCCCGGCCCGTACAAAAATCAGCGAAAACAGGCCCGGCCCGGCCCATTTTGGCCCGTTAAAATTTCTACGATTTCAAAAAAATTCATATTTTTATCATATAACTAAGATTCCTTTAAAGAATACTGCATACATATCTATGGAATGATTTTACAGTACATTTTACAGCAAATACACATTAACAACGTTGATGATTACTTAGATTCTTAGGCTTTTAACATTCGAATAAAGATTCATTAAAAAATTAATATGGCTTAGAATAAAAGAAAAAAGAAAGAAAGCTAAAAACATCATTAATTTTGAAGCTGTTTAATAAAAGAAGATTTATAAATATATTTCTATATCATTTTATTATAGATTTCAAATCCAAATTCATTCCTAAATTCAAAGAAGCTCCTTTCTGATACATTTCTAAATTCATTTTTTTTTCTCAAAAACGCATAAGATTAGCAGATATCTTTATTCAGAAACTATATAATCGAATGGCGTTATCCTTTTTTTGATACAAGCAATTTAAGAATACTGCAAACAAATAAAATACTGTGATAATTAGCGTTTTGAATAGAATTTTTGGAAGCAATAGCAAGGAAAGGGAGAAAAACCTGCAATCATTTGAGAAACTATTATATCTCAACAAGGTTATACAAGTATTTTATTTACCAAAAATGAAAAACGCTATTCGATTCCAAATCCCTTCAATAGTTAGGCTTATCACTTTTATACTTTTACAATTTAAAATTAATCAGAAAATGTGTCAAACTTTCGCACTATTGAGAAATTAATTTAAAAATCATCAAGAAGTATATATCCAAAGACTAAGCTAACATAAGTTCTTTATCGCTGTTAATTTTACAAATTATGTTTTCAGCCAATAATTAAGTCTAGTACCGGTCCGGCCAGTCTATATGTAGAAAAATAATGCAAGCATGATTTCGGACCGGCATGAGTCAGTTAAAAAAATATCAAAACGGGTTACACATAATGTAATTCTCCGATGCCTATACACTGTGCATTTTTATATTGATGCTGTCAAACTAGTATGGCCACATTTATACTTATTCTCGTTAAAACCATTTTCGTTGAAAATAGCTCATATTTTATCGTGTCTGCTCAAATCTTCAGAACGGGCCGGTAGGCCCGAAAAAAATTTTTTCGGCCCGGCCCGTCTGGCCCGTTCAATTTTTTTGCCGGCCCGGCCCGGCCCGTTTATGTTGTTTGTCGGCCCGGCCCGGCCCGTTAGGAAATTCGGAAGGATTCCGCCGGCCCGGCCCGGCCCGCGGGCCGGGTACGGGCCACGGGCCAGGCCCGGGCCCATGCAGACCTCTAATACAACTGTTTGAAACAGCTTGCAAAGGCATTTAGAAATCTCCTAATTTCTGACATCACATTTTCTTGATGTTATAAATATCCAAAAAAATTTTATCCTTGTGTAATATTTCCAGTTTGGGAAGTAGGAAATAGTCTGCGTATGCCAACTCTGGAGAGTATCGAATTTGATTTAACTTAAGGGTGTATTTCGATTCAAACTGCTTATTTTCCGATTTATTTTTAAATTCGTTTTTGCTCTCATATGCATCAAACTGGCAAATTGTCTTATTTAGAAAGTACAGAAGGTGCCGTGACCGTCAATTCTTTGATAAATGCAGAAAATATTTAAAAAAAAGCAATCAAAAACGGCATTTTGAACAGATTTTTCCGAAGCGGGAGATTTGGGAACGAAAAAAAGTGTCATACTAAGAAGATAATTGTTCATAAATCAAATTCTAATGAATGGAGCGTAAAATGACATCACACGGCACCTTGTACGTCTCTTCTAAAATCCCCTCAGCAAGTTTCATGTTTCTACTTTTAAAAATGTGTCTGAAATTGTATCGGAAAAATCTGGAGTTGTTGAAAGTGGAAAAGCTCTTTTTCGAATACACCCTTAACGATATCATGCTTAGCCAAAAAACGTTTTACAGGGAAGGTAATGTGCGTTCGAGCACCAATGTGATAAGCGTCATCGTCGTATAATTTCTACGACATTTTATCTGTTTCATTAGCACTTTTCCCAATTTGAAACAAAATATAATGTTTTATTTTCTCTTCATTATTTTCACTTCAACAACAGTACTTTGACATTAGATGTTTACTTGCGTGTCCCAACACCTGAAAGATAAACAATAATAATGTGCCGCATAGAAATTGTTCGCAGATACGTGACCATTCAAATATCATCGTTAACCAACCAATTAATTATCCATTATAATAATTCGCGCTTCAGCCCTAGAACCTTACAACCATATTTTCTATAATGCCATATATCGCAGTTTAGGGAATAACTGTTGTGGTTTCGAAAATAATGACCCACTTCACATATATAACTTAGTGAGAAATTAGGAATCACTCTAGAAAAAATAAGAACTAAGTGTATATGTTCATTCTTTCAGAGAAATTTTGGCTATTTTGATAGCTAGAAGTCTAGTTTTAAGATTACAGTACATAAAGTAATGAAACACTTTATAATTTTAAATGATGTTGTGATTCAAGTTCGACACTCTGAAGTTAAACTAGTTTTCATTGAAAAGAGAATTGGTCCATTTTAAGTATTCAAAATATTAATTACACAACTTACTTTGCTATGCATACAAATATTACAGGAATAAACCAGATAGCAATACAAATCATTTCTGACAAATTCTGAGAGTTACTGGACCAGAAAAAGCTTCTCTTTACTTATGGTAAGTGCGATAACTGATCAAACTTCTCATGTGCCTGAATAAATTACCTACGAATTACCTACGTAAATTACCTACGTATTCATGTGCCTACGTAAATTATTTCTTTTGAAAAATGAATTAAGCTTTACTAGAGTTTTAAAATTTCGTACTGTACGCCATTATAAAATTCTGGTTTCTCAATCGTTTCATTTTTTCAATCAGTTTCAGAAGTGGCATTTCGGTGCAGTTTCGAAAACAAATTGCCAAGCCGTTGATATAAAAACATCTGTTCTTTTTTTGTATTTGTTTTAATTATTTAAATATTTGAGACTGTTCTCAAATCTGAAGGATCAATATTATAACACAAGTTTTAATTCAATTTTGTTCAAAAACGAGTGAAATTGGCAAGTGTTATTATTCATGAACTATGTGATCGACAAACGTTTTCCATTTTTTTTCTTTATTTCATTTCTTTCTTTTTTTTTAAGGAGGGGGGGATATAACACCATGTCAAAAAATTAGATTAATTCATTTCATGTGCATTTGGAATAACAACTTTTCAGTGTAGTACAATTGAAAAAGAAATATGGTTAATATTTTAATAAATTTGCATGTTATTAAAGGAAAATAAAATTTTAAAAGTTTAAATTTTGTGATGCCACTATTGTATTTTATTCATGGGTAGTTCGTCCGACGTTACGTAATTTACAAAGTATCGTAATTGATTTGCCTAAAGATGATTGTAATAAAAAATATATTGCCAGTTACAGTAAAGCCCCGATAATTTGGATTAATTGGGACCAGCCCAATCCGGATTATCCAGAGAAAGAGAAAAAATCAATTAAAATAAGACATATTTTGGACGATTGGATGTTTACAAAAAAATCGTCTTCATATCAAACATATTGGATATTTACAGACAATAAAAATGCCTTACTTTGTAATTATAAAATTTATAATCTTCTGTTGTGCCAGTTGTGTATACCGTTGTTGAGACCAAGCATCCGCTTGTAAATAGTTCTTTGGATATATTTTTCACCTGACGTTCAAAATAAACCATTAATTGTTCTAAATGAGACATTGCTACATTATGGCTAATAACTTTTGGTTGATCATCGTTGATAATGGTGTTTTTGACTGTATCAACTTCATTGTCATTTTCTTCAATTTCCAACCAATTGCCAAAAGTGTTGATATCAACATCTGAGAAACCATCAGTTTTTTTAACATTCTCATAAAATCGTCTTTCATCTTCTTAGTTTCTTTTTCATTCTCGCTATATTCCTCTTTCTGTTTCAAGCTTATTATTCGAGAAATTGTAATTTGCAGGCCATTAATTCTTCCATGACTTTCAGAAATTCTTTATGGTATTTTCCCGAAAAGAGTTCAGAAAAGACTTTTTTAGTCAGAATGCGAGTATTAAATAAATTAATATAAATATTATGGAAATTTGCTAATATCTTCTCAAACTTAAAGAAAATCGACTATACAGATCCGGATTATCCGGAGATCCGCATTAGAGGGGTTCTACTGTCCATAAAATTGTATAAACAAAGTGTTAGTAAAGCAATAAAGCAATATTTTAACGATGGACATTTAGAAAATAAGCTTCTGAATAGCGGCCAAAAGAAAACAAAACTATTCAGAGAGATGATATAAATCTAACGAGTATTGCTAAAAAAAGTTTTAGAAGTGTAAAATATTTGCATTGAAAGTGGAAAGAACGCGGTGTTGATGTGAGTAAATCTACAGCTCATATTCAAAACATTAGAATAATTACCTTTTTTTTAAAAATTGAAAATATCGTTTGGTAATTTAATGTCTTTTAATGAAAATATGCAAACGATATTTTTATTAAGAGCTTATTGTTGATTAAACTTACTTGTTATCTTAAATTTAATATCATTTTTGAAAAGATTAATTGCAAAAAAAATTATTTTGAAAAGTCAAAATATTAGAATATTTATTCAAGTGGTTCAAAATATTAGAATATTTCACATTAATTCTCCTTTAATTATTACCAATTCTTAACTGGTGGCATCATTGATTAAATTCAGACTATTTTATTTAAAATCAGTATTCTTTTTTGCAGTTTGTTTCTTTTTCGTCTTAAAATGGGCCGTGTGAGTGATATTCCTGAATCTACTAAACTTCGTATGGTTGATTTGTACCGGCACGGTAAAAATCAATGTTTTATAGCGAATTAGTTACATTGTTCGCAATCGAGCGTTAGTAAAATACTAACACAATATTCAAAAATTGGAAAATTTCAAAATAATCGCCGAAATGGTGGCCGAAAACCAAAAACATCTGCTAGAGATGACAGGAAACTGAAGCGTATAGTTAAGAAAAACCGTTTTAAAAGTGTGCGATTCTTGCACCGAAAATGGAAAGAAGAAGGAGTTGAAGTTTCTACATCGACAACATTAAGACGTCTCCATAAATTTAAATTTGAATCTCGTGTACCGAAAACAAAACCTCTCATGACTGCAAGACAAAAGCGTATAAGATTGAATTGGTGTAAATCAAGACGTTTATGAAGCAATGAAGATTGGAAAAATATATTATTTAGTGATGAAAGTATGTTTTGTGTTTCATATGGTAATCAAGGTATTCGAGTTTGGAGAATGAAGCAAGAAGCATTTGAT
This sequence comes from Maratus speculifer, assembly GCA_964019185.1. Taxonomy (NCBI): domain Eukaryota; kingdom Metazoa; phylum Arthropoda; class Arachnida; order Araneae; family Salticidae; genus Maratus; species Maratus speculifer. Next base: position 304,254,398 of record OZ025289.1, read on the forward strand.
AAAGAATGCCTTAAACGTTCCGTAAAATTTGCTGCTAGTGTCATGGTTTGGGGTTGTATGAGTGCAGAAGGACCTGGAAAGTTATGCATCGTCTACGAAAAGGTTAACTCTCTGATATATCAAGAAATTTTAGAATATTACATGATTCCATCATCAGAAGATTTATTTGAAGATGATTTCATCTTTCAACAAGATTTAGCGTCCCCGCATACATCGGTGTCAACTAAGAATTGGTTCCGCCAACGCAACATTAAGGTACTTCCTTGGCCACCAAATTCACCAGATCTTAATCCCATCGAAAACTTATGGTGTATAATGAAGAAAAAACTTCAAGAAAATCCTCTTTCAAGTAAAACTGAGTTAGTGGCACGTATAAAGTCTATTTGGGCTAATATTGATAGAAATGTTTGTAAACACCTTGTATATAGTATGCAAGATCGATTGTACGCTGTTATGAAAGCTAAAGGGGATGCTACAAAATATTAACTACCATTTACTTCATATTCATAAGGTAATATTGTTGCGTAAAATAAAATATTCTAATATTTTGAACCAATCTAAATTTTATTCTAATATTCTGGTGTGTTTAAGGAAGCTGTATACCTAATTTATTGTGATGTATTTTATATTTTATAAATGTTAAAATCTTATCTAAACATTCCAGATTTAATTTATAAGAAATTTAATTGCATTTACTTAGTATAAAAAATAAATAAATGACAAATAATTTTTTCTTATTACTTTTTCTCAATTATTCTAATATTTTGAATATGAGCTGTATAACACAAAGATGTCTTCATAAACTATAATTTCAATCTTATGTGCCAAAGATAAAGCATTTCATGACAACTAAACAGAAAAGGGAGAGAATGAAGTGGCGCACAAAGGGCTTTTATAGGGTCTGTATGAGTGAAAAAAAAAGATATTGTTTAGCGATGAGAGTGGGTTTCCCGTAACAAGTGGTTATCATGGAGTTCGTTTCTTGCGAATGAAGCAAAAAGCATATAACTGAATGAAACGATATCAGCTAGTGTAATGGTATGTATGGGCTTGCATGGCTGCAGATGGTCCTGGAATGCTATTATCGTTAACGAAAGAATTAATTCTGAGATATATCAAGAAATCCTCCAGAATTTCATGATACCATCGTTGAAAAATGTTTGTGGTGACGATTTTATTTTTCAACATGATTTAGCACCTTAACACAAGTCAGTGTTTACCAAGACCTGACTTAGTCCATATCAAATTACGTACTGCTCTCCGGCTAATTCACCAAATTGAAATCCAATAGAGAATTTGCGTGAAAAAATTAAGAAAAGACTGCAACATATTGAGCCAAAAAACAAAATTGTCCTTCTTTCCAGAATAAGTTGACATGGTCATGTCTGGGAAGAAAACATTGTGAACTCCTTGTAGCTAGTTTGGCAAATCGAGTTCGTGTTATTAAAAAATGTAAAGGGGATGCTACAAAATATTAAATAACAACTGTTTTACCTTTATTAAAAAGCATGTATTATTTACATTGAACCAGGTCAAATATTTTGAACCAGATAAATGGTTCTTCTAATATTTTGATTTTTTTTCCAAGTGTAGATAATTATTTAAATTTTTGTATTTTTTTTTTTAATTTTTACACTAAAAGATTCTACAAACTATGTAGATTCTTACAATATTTAGTTTTGTCCTGTACTAATTTTTGTATAAGCGATACATAAAAAAACCTTCTTCACAATTCCTTTTTTTCTATTATTCTAATTTTTTGACTCGAAGCTGTACAAAAAATCTTTAAAAAAATATTATTAAAGTAGACGATTTAATTGAATATTTTCGCAAGAAGAGTAAAACACAGTCGGAGAAAGGAGAAAAACTGGTTGCCACGTGAACAAAAATCGCTTATGTATCAATAAATAATTAATTTACCAAAAAAATGGAAAACGTCTTTTGATTTCAAATCGCTTTCATAATAAGCTCTACTAATTTTGAGTCTTTAGGTTTAAAAATGAATCTGTAAATGCGTCAGAAACTAGTTCATTCAATTTTGAAATTCAGGGCTAGCAAATTCCTTCCTTCCCTCTATCCATTACTTGCGTTCACTGATTAAACTTTAAAATAGATTTGTAAAATAAATTCCACAATTCAGAAATCTTTTAATTATTTTATTATTAAGGAAAAAATAATATAACTTTGCATTTTTATTTTATATATGATTAAAATGCAATATTTCTTATTTTGTTAATTCTTTCATACAACCTCTGAGAATAAAGTTCCGTGAATAGTCCTGTAACATTAATGTAGATGAAATGTTAACGAAAGTTACCATATCATCCTTTGAAATAGCCATCTCCCATAACTATGCACCGCTAAGATCTGTTATACATGTCCTGGGAAATTCACAAGAAGTCTTCTTTTGGGATGGAGTTCAAAAGCTTTGTCATGTTTCGTTGGATGTCAGCAATATGGTCAAATCTCTTTCAAAGAGAGTTTGTGTGGTGAAAATAAGAATTCTGGAGGATTGAGATCTGGCGAGTATGGTGGATGTTCAATTTGCACCCCCCCCCCCCCTCATGAATTTCTTTCGGTGTCTTGCAAAGCTTAAAACCAAACTTTAAACTGATATTTTGTTCGTTCATTTTCCTGTTCTCAGTTAAGAACCAACATACTGAACAAGCGCTTAGTAAAGCACGTCTGACACAGAGCAAAAACGACGTTTAACTTAACAACGGTGGGGGAAGATGGTCAACACTTGCCTCTATGCAGGTGCAGCGATTTGTTTCCCGAATGTTGCCAGATCGGTCGTTCTCAATTCATTCAACGAACTTTTTTGTCAGAGGTAATATTTTGTTCTCAGTTTATGATATTACTAATATAAAGATGCACTGTTTTATCTAGTTTCTCCTGTTTTTATTCATATAGTGTTTTTTTGGAGGATTTTCTTCAAGAGGGTCGTGGATCTGATGGAAATGTGCCAGAGCTTGTCTTTGAACAGTTGCCCTTTGACCATCCGCACTGTGTTAATTTTACATCAGGAACGACAGGATTACCCAAAGCCCTTGTTCACTCCATTGGTGTAAGTATAAGACGATTTAAGAATTTTAATTTACAGTAAATTTATTACATAATAGGTGCTAAATATTAAAAGTTTTAAAACATTAAAACTTTAGAAGATGTTAAAAAGATCACTGTCAATATATTAAAATGTTTTATGTGAAGATGTTTTTAACAATTTTTAATATTTAGCACCTATTGAGTAAAAAATTTATTGTGAATTGTAATTCATATGGTCTAAGATAAATCTGACATTTCAACATGTGATATAGAATTACTATGCATAACTTAAGGGTTCATAGGTGTATTAAAAAAAAAAAGCTTTTCCACCTTCAACGGCTAGAAATTTTCTGATACAATTTCAGACACATTTTTAAAAGTAGAAACATGAAACTTGCTAAGTGGATTTTTGAAGAGACTTATAAGGTGCCCTGTGATGTCATTTCACGCTCAATTTATCAGAATTTGATTTATAAACAATCATTTTCTGAGTATGACCACGAGTATGTTCAAAATGCCATTTTCCATTCTTTTTTTGCAATATTTTCTGCATTTATCAAAGAATCGACAATCACGGCACCTTGTGTACTTTCTAAATAAGACAATTTACCAGTTTGATGCATATGAGAGCAAAAAGGAATTTAAAAATAAATCGAAAAATAAGCAGTTTGAATCGAAATACACTCTTAAAACATTTGAAGATGTTAAAAAGATCGTTGTCAAGATATTAAAATGTTTAATGTGAAGATGTTTTTAACAATTTTTAATATTTAGTACTTATTAAGTAAAAAATTTACTGTGAATTGTAATTCATATTGGTCTGAGGTAAATCTGACATTTCAACTTGTGACATAGAATTTCTGCGTATAACTTAAGGGTTTAAGGGGTGGAAAAAACGAGCATGCCTTACGGTAAGACATCTTGCCAGTTGCCGCTGAGGAGCTCATGTGCAATACGTGTCAAACGGGGCGGGTGTAAACCAAAGAAAGAAAAAATGTATATACCGCCTTCATCTAGAATGAATAGTTAGTCACTTATAACAGTATTATATATTTTGAATACCTAAACTAGGTCATGTATGCTAATGGCACCTGGTGCATCTAAAATTCGCCGTGGGTGCAAAATCCTCCAAGTTACCTGTGAATTATACCTCTGGAGGTGCCTTGCCAGGTGAAGGTCTCGTCATCTGATCAAGGTTCCAAATTACGAGACCAACTTGAGTAGCCATTTGCAGTACAAACAACAGGATGTAACGCTAAGCAACCGACAAAACAAAGTATGCTCAAATGAGAAGCAAGTACTTCAGATATGATGGCGGGAAAACAGAAGGTATCAGATTTATTGTCGCTACTCTGCGATTTGGCGGTCACTCGTCCCGATACCAGGTATCTAACCCGTTAAGCTGAGGTAACTTGGCAGTTAGGGTCCTAGTCATCGGTTAGAAAGGAAGAAAGAATACCTAAAATAAAACTATAGATGACCGAATTATGCGAATAGATTAAACAATTAAACTGAATAGACGAAATGACCTAGCATTTCTAGTATCTTGTTTTCTAGATGACGAAGCGATATTGAAGCATTTAAATAAGGAGAAAATATCGTTTGATTTTTAGAAGGGTTTCAACTAGAATTATAGTTACTAAATCAAATTTCTTGTGTTTGCATCTATTTGCAAAGATTTCTAAATAATTTTGACGACAAGAATATTGGAAAACGCTCTTGAATTTTTGTAGGAGATTCTAGAACTCCCTAGCAAAGGGATCTAGAATTTATAAGGATGACATGGAACTAATTTTTCTAGAGCCATAATTTAGATTTTAAATTCCTGAACCATCTTTTTTTTTCAATGCAGTATTGTGTTGCTATAGCGCGTGCTACAGTACGCAATCTTACAAACCAACAAAGCTTAGAATGGTTGGAGAATTGAAGTAGGAAGCTTTTGACACTTTCGTTGGTGAAGAAACAAGTTTTTAGAGAGAAAAGCATAGTAATTCTTCGTGTCCTGTGAAACAATTATTATTACAGTTTTGCTATTAAATCCTTTTCAAATAGAAAACATCTATGATTTCTAGAATGAAAATCTAAATCTAGACATAATATTCATATTCCTACATTTATTAACAACATAACTTTTAAAATTCCATTCCTAAAACGCATCTTAAATTTTGCCATTTTTAAATTACTTAAACTTCTGATTTCATTTTTGCAAAGGGATTATTCCATTTAAACGAGCTTCTCAAATCTTATCACAATTCCTAAAAATTTTCCAAAAATTTCCTAAAATATTACAGGGTTTTTTTTTTTTTTCCTTTTACCATTTTTTTTCTAAAATTTTAAAAATTCTCAAAACGAAATGCAGAATCAGCACTTTATAAATATGTTCTAAAATGGGTTTGGGATGATAAAGCAGATACTAAAGTATGGTCAATAAGGGAAAAAAATGACTAATTAGAAACCAAATTCAGTATTTTGTGTAATTCTATTCATATTTCAGTTTGCCAAACCTTATAGAATTTTTTATACCCATAAATGAATATTTTGTTTAATAAAATGTTATAGTAAATTAATTTAAACAGTAATGACATTGTAAGTTAAAAATAAAATATCATTTCAAAATTTAAATCAACATTTAAGAAAATCTGTTGGACCAAGGTAGAGGTCTGCACGGGCCCGGGCCTGGCCCGTGGCCCGTACCCGGCCTGCCCCGCGGGCCGGGCCGGCGGAATCGTTTCGAATTTTCTCACGGGCCGGGCTGGGCCGGCAGATTTATAATAGTTTTTTCAACGGGCCGGGCCGGGCCGGGCCGACAAACAATATAAACGGGCCGGGCCGGCAAAAAAATTGAACGGGCCAGACGGGCCGGGCCGGGCCGGGCTGATAAAAAAAATTTTCAATCTAAATGTGTTCTGAAGATTTAAGCAGAAACGATAAAATATGAGCTATTTTCAACGAAAATGGTTTTAACGAGAATAGGTATAAATGTGGCCAGCCACTAGTTTGACAGCATCAATATAAAAATTGCACAGTGTATCGGAATCGGTGAATTACATTATGTGTAACCCGTTTTAATATTTTTTTTAGCTGATTCATGCCGATCCGAGATCACGCTTGCACTATTTTTCTACATATAGATTGGCCGGACCGGTACTAGACTTAATTATTGGCAGAAAACATTATTTGTAAAATTATTAACAGCGATAAAGAACTTATGTTAACTTAGTCTTCGGATATATACTTCTTGATGATTTTTAAATTAATTTCTCAATAATGCGAAAGTTTGACACATTTTCTGATTAATTTTAAATTGTAAAAGTATAAAAGTGATAAGTCTAACTATTGAAGGGATTTGGAATCGAATAGCGTTTTTCATTTTTGGTAAATAAAATACTTGTATAACCTTGTTGAGTTGTAATATTTTCTCAAATGATTGCATGTTTTTCTCCTTTCCCTTGCTACTGCTTCCGGAAATTCTATTCAAAACGCTAATTATCACAGTATTTTATTTGTTTGCAGTATTCTTAAATTGCTTGTATCAAAAAATGGATAACGCCATTCGATTATATAGTTTCTGAATAAAGATATCTGCTAATCTTATGCGTTTCTGAGAAAAAAAAATTAATTTAAAAATGTATCAGAAAAGAGCTTCTTTGAATTTAAAAATGAATTTAGATTTGAAATCTATAATAAAATGATATATATTTATAAATCTTCTTTTATTAAACAGCTTCAAAATTAACCATGATTTTAGCTTTCTTTCTTTTTTCTTTTATTCTAAGCCATATTAATTTTTTTATGATTCTTTATTCGAATGTTGAAAGTCTAAGAATGTAAGTAATCATTAATGTTGTTAATGTGTATTTGCTGTAAAATATACTGTAAAATCGTTCCATAGATATGTATGCAGTATTCTTTAAAGGAATCTTAGTTATACGATAAATATCTGAATTTTTTAGAAATCGTAGAAATTGTAACGGGCCAAAACGGGCCGGACCGTGCCTGTTTTCGCTGATTTTTGTACGGGCCGGGCCTAAAATATAAAAATGTAAACGGGCCGGGCCCGGGCGAACTTTTGAGTTTTACAACGGGCCGGGCCGGGCCGAAATAACTTTCCTACGGGCCGGGCCAGGCCGGGCCTGGAAATTCCGGCCCGTGCAGACCTCTAGACCAAGGACAATGTAACTTTTTGTGAGTATGGAACATAATTCTTTCTTTCACTAGGAAAAGAATGTTGAAATTTTTAACTAATTTTATAGAAGAGATTTAAAATTTGAATAACTTAAAGGACGAAAATATTTTTTTTTTTTTTCTCTGATGAATGTATTTTATACTAACCATTCATTTATCATAACTATACCATTCATTTATTCTTTCCTGATATAAAGCGTTTAACATTAAAAAAAATATTAAAAAAAGGATTGTTGTCAGTATGCCTTTTGAAATGTTTGTTTTATACGATAATACTTATAACAACAAGCAGAATACTTATTCAAAACAGTCTAAATTCTTAATGTAAAATCGTCAAACTATTCGCTGACATATATGAATTTTTTTTTATATCAAACCAAATAAAAACTGTCTTAATTACTATAAATAAAAAAATTATGCTCATGAAACATTCCATAGTAATATTGTTATCTTGTACATCATGGTGCTTAGACGAAGTTTAGAATTGTAACAGCATTTTTTTTAATGCTTAATATTACTGTTTAATATTGCTTTAATATTATTAATATTACTTATAATAATATAATAAATGCCTAAAATTACGACATGTTTGAAGCAACGAAGTGTATTAAAATAACACGTTTGCAGATATTTTAGACACTATTCTTAGTTCGTTTACACCAAGATCATAGTAAAACACATTAAGACATCTATTACGCATTAATTTTCAGATTAAGACACTTAAACAACTGAAAATCGTTTTTAGTCGCAAATGTGTCTAAATTTAAGACGCAGCGTTTTATCTCGTAAAAGTCTCCGAGTTTTGTTGGTTTGTAACCACACCTACGGGACAAGAAAGAGTAGTACTCAGCACGCATCACTCTTGCTGCATCCTAAAAGCACTATTGGACATCAAAGTCTGTACGACAGCAAAACAAGACACGAGGATTAAGTAGTATAATTGGGGGATCATATCTCCGAGGTATTCAGCTGCTCGGAATGTACCAGATACTCATAGTCCAAGAGCAAACAACACAAATACTATGTTATCGAGCACAAGTAAAAAACCTTTACTTTATGGAAGAGTAGTAATAGGGGAATTTAATGATCCAGGTCTGCCGGAAGTGAAGTGGAACATAAACCAAAAATTAATACCACTACCGGTTGACTCGTAGGTTTAGCATTGTGTTTGTCCTACAGTCTAAAGTATGAAAACATTGAAATAGGAAAACACAATTCTAAGCCTACGAGTCAACCACTAGTGATATTCTTTTTAACTTATGCACCCCTTCGCTGCCAGCAGACATGGATCATTAGATTCCCCTATTACTACTCTTCCATAAAATAAAGGATTTTTTCTTGTGCTCGATAACATAGGGTTTTGCACCGTCGCGTCGGCTCATGGACTGCTATCATACGAACGCCGGGGCCTAGGCCATAGACTAAGATGAGCAATTGTTTTACTATTTACTTAAGACGTGAAAATCAACACAGATAGTCGCAAGTTCTGCTATGGATCTTTGGATAACAATTACTGAACGAATAGTTAACATTCTTTTCAAAAATTCCTCTCTGTAGGAATTTCGAGAGCGTAAAAAGGGAGTGAGGTGATGAAGAATATAGATATACGGGGCCATAAGCTGAAAAAGACATGAAAGATTCGAGTTCATACTGTGCATATATATACAGCAAGTAAGAAAATATAATCTGTACACTAATATCTGTACACTAGTCATCTCAGATCTATACCTAACCTTACAATTTTCTTACACGGCCATAAGGTATTCTAACCACAGCAATAAAACCCAGTTTAACATTTCCCTAAATGCGTTCAAATAAATAATTTTTACTGATTATTATTTTTTAAAATTATTTTTGTACTTTTGTTTACATTGCATTGCTCGTTAAACTTATAAAAATTTTATTTTTACAAAAGTTTTTTTTCTATTTTAGTCGATGATGGCAACAATGCAAAATCAATCAATTTCACACAACTTGAAGAAGGGAGATGCAATTTTCATGAACTTTCCAGTAAATATTCTATTTATTTTCATGCAATAGATTCTATTAATTATTTATGTATTCTATAATATTATTCAAAAATTTCATGAGCATTAAATGTATGCAAAATAGATAAGGAAAAAAACCAAAGTTTTCATCTTTAAATTTTTTAATACCTGTAATTACAATTATACATCTGTACATTTACCAATCACATCAAGTATTATAGTCTATTTAAAATGGGGTAGTTTTCCACATTCATTTTTCGAAAATACTTAAAGTAAAATATGTCTAAGTTGAAGGATGAATTTTGTAGACAAATTAATATATTTTTGATTTGAACTTGTTAAAGAATCATTATCACTTTTAAAATATTAAATACTACATGCAATATATGTGCTTTTAAAGAAAATGTGAATTGAATTTATTGTTTTTAGTAATATTATAAGTAATGCTATATTAATAACTGAAGAAGTATAAATAAATTTGTTGAAATATACAGGGAATACTATATATTTATTGACTATTTTTAAAAAAAGTATTAAAAAAATTTTTTAAGTAAAAGAACGGGGAGAACTACCCCTTGATGTGATTGGTAAATGTATAGATGTATGTTTCAAAGAATAATATAAACTGTTTCTGAGTTTTTTAGTCTTTATTTATCTTTTCAGGTAGGATGGACTGTGTGGGACAGTTATATTCCATGTTTTGCATTAGGTTTAACCATCATCCTCTACTGTGGGAGCAATTATTACACTGTTAAAGGTAAAAACTTCTGGGATCTTGTAGGAGAATACAAGTGTAAAAAAGTTAATATTATTACCAGCCAGGCAGACAAAATGGAGAAATTAGAAATTATTCCTAGTAAGTAAAATTATTTTAAATAACTATAAAAATTGCTTATTATTTAAATTTGCACATAAACAAATATGGAAATATGAATATAAACTGCTGTTAACATATAAGAAATCATTTGCGCAAACCTGGATATAAAAATGCGAAAGTTTTATAATACAAAAAAAGAAAAAAAAAAAAAAGAAATAAAAGAAAAAGAAAAAAAGAATGCATATTTATTTACAAAATTTATTCAATGGGAGAGCTCATTTTATTCTCTTCAACAAATTAAATCAAACGAAATTCTCATGCTCAGAAAAAGGAATTGATTAAAACTGCAAAACATGGTTTGTTGAGTACATTTTGGTTGTTTTAAGCGAATTTTTGAATTTTTTAGTTAAAGTAAAAAATCGATTTTGTTGCTCAGACAAAAAAATATTGTTAACACTCTTATAAAATTTTAACAAAATTTCATCAATTTTATTTTTGTATTTTGTATTTTCAACTTCTAATTCCAACCAAATTTTGTTGTTTTTGCAAAATTTAAATTGGTCTGCAGTAGCTATAACTCTCTCATGTAATTTTGTTTAATTGACTTATATAGCTATAAAGGATTAACATAATTTTGTATAATAAAAACTTTTCGAATTGAGTCGGATTAATGACGTTATTATTACGTTATTATGCATTTCGGAAGAAAATTGTGGACGGAAAATTGCGAAAATAAAATCAATAGTATTTTTTTCTTTATTCAAACAAAATTTCCATTGACTCATATTTAAAAGATTTGTTGGACCAAACAAATTTTTGTTGATTCAAAACTTTTTTCTGGGTACAAGTTCGCATTTTATCGTCAATTTTTAAGTTTTACTCGCTTTTTTGGAATTGATTTCTGTCAATGCTGAAAAAAAAAAAAAAAAAATCACAGATACATGGATACATGAAGATGCAAAATTCTTCTGAAATTCAAAACTGTTTGCGAGGATTCATCCAAATTTTTATCGAAGATAATTATATGGTGAAACTTATCTTTTCTCAAACAAATGCAAAATTCTCTCTCGGTTGTTGTCAAATTTGGTGTCTTGTAAATTACAAGTGGGTTCATTCAGCATACATATGCTACAATTGAAAGCGAAGGAAAGTAGCTTTTAAAGGTACACACGATAAATAGAAAATGTATTAAAAACATTTTTTTTTAATATAGATTCCGTGTTGTTAAAAAAAAAATCTAAGCTTTACTGTACCTTTAACATAAACTAGGAGGCTCTGCCCCTTACCCTGAAGACCTACGCTCTTCAAACCCTCCCCCCCCCCCCGTTTCACCTCTAAAAACCTATTAGTTTAATCTGCTATAAAAAATTTACTGGAGATTGGATTATAATGAAAAATAAAAAAATGGTAGCGATCACGTTATAAACGGATGTTCATTCTTTTTCGTTTTATGGAGAAGATTTAAGGCCGAATGATCTACTGTTAATGGCTGTTTCGCGTTTGATTAAATAAGATTATTTAAGCATTTCAAATCAACTTGTATAAAATTAACTTAATAAACAGAGTCTTAATTTCTCGGTATTTTTTAACAATGCTATAAAGTTAATGGTTTTAAATAAGTGATTCTTAAATGCAATTGCCGCAACTAACTAGTTTATGTTACTTTCCTCAAAAAATGTTCTAATTCGAAATATTAAGTCTAACAAATCATTATAACCGTACTTATTTAATTAAGCATTTACTTAATCAGTTTTAGTATTAATGTGATATTTTTTTCGCAGAAAAAGGGACAGATATGAGTTGCTTACAAGTAGTATGTATTGGAGGAAGCCCAGTGAAAAATCATAATTTGGATTATATCAAGAACAAAGTGAATAAAGACGCTTTTGTTGTAATTGTTTATGGTAAGTTTTCTGTATGTTTTATCAGTAACTAATGCTGATTTAAAGTAAAAGAAATATTGATGAAAATCGATAGCTTTGTTTTGATTTCAATTTTTTTTTTTTTTTCTAAAGGGGATTTACTTTATTAAAACTGCAAAGTAGCTAGTTCGTAAAATTAGAAATTTTGACTAAACGTATCAACGGCTTTATTTGGATAATATTTCAGTGCAAATCTCTGCCAAAGGTAATGTTGATTCTCTTTTAATTTTAAGAATAAATGGCCCGAAAGAGAGTTATAAACGGAAGTATCATGCAAATGTTTAAAATGCATTAACCAGCATTAAAATCATAAGTAAATGAATTTATGAAACGACAGATAAAACGACTGATTACGTTTTACAATTACAGTTAACATGTATAAGTTGACCACTTGCAATGATACACTTTCGTGGACGACTTATAAAATACTTAAAGTAAAATATGGCTAAGTTGAAGGATGGATTTTGTGGACAAATTAATATATTTTTAATTTGAACTTGTTAAAGAATCATTATCACTTTTAAAATATTAAATACTACATGCAATATATGTGCTTTTAAAGAAAATGTGAATTGAATTTATTGTTTTTAGTAAAATTATACGTAATGCTATATTAATAACTGAAGAAGTATAAATAAATTTGTAATATATATAGGGGAAGATGGGGATACTTGAGCCATTTTTTGAATTTTATTTTTTTTAAATTTTTTATATTTTTTTAGAATAAAATAAAATATTGAAAATGAAAATTTGATATTTTTCCTTCAACTAAAAACCACTTTCAATAAATTTTGAACTATTTTTCTATGCATAATAAATGTTTATTTTTTGTTTTACATCATGGCTCAAGTATCCCCATGGCGGGGATACTTGAGCCATAGTGAAGGGATACTTGAGCCACTACGGAAAAATACCTACAAAAGTAATTTTTTTCGCTTAATTTTTGCACAAATATTTTACAGAATGATAAATTATGAAACGTAAAGTGTTTCAAAACCAATTAAGAAAACAAAGCTAGTAATACGATCATTTTTTGTCGTTAAAACTGGTTGTCGAAGGATAATTTGAACCTCAGTTATAACGACGGTAGAAACATCCTCAGTTCAGAGCCATTTAAATTTGGAATCTGCAATTCTTCTTGCAAATTTCATTTTCAAAATATTAAGCACTTATCCAACAAATATTTTTACAGTTTTCTTTCTGGCATATTTTATTAGTAACCAACCATCAATAGAAGGTTTTCTTTCACATCATCACCATCATTGACAGAATTTTCCTCTAATGATATTGTCGAACTCATGCTTTTAGTTTAGTAGCTGTCGGAATTTAAGCCAGATGTATCATTCTACTATTTCAAACACTTTTTTGATTTCACAGGAAAAGATTTTGTCTTCCTCTTTGGCTCCATGTAGGTAAGTTTGAACTGGGATTTTTGTTGCTTTTCTTGTTTTTGTGCGCTCTTTTTACCAATTTTTCTTCAATTTTCTTAGTTAAAAAAAAAGTTACAGCAACAGAGGTTACGATTTCAATATAAAATACTAATCTTAATATGTTATATTAAAAAATAAATATTTTATTATGTTGGACCTAACTAATTAAAGTATTAGAGATTATAGCCTGTAAAACCGTTTTAAAAAGTTATTTTCATTTAATGAAAATTAAATTGAAAACTATGTTTACATTTATCTAGACAGACTATTTTGTTCGAATTTTGGTCGTTTGTCAAATCGAACAAATCGAAAAATAAAATAGACATTTTCATTTTAAAAATATGCATTTTTAAACATTTTTAGGTTTTTATTTTTTTAAGAAAAAAAAAATAAAATGAAAAATTATTCTCCCTTTTCTCCAGAAAAATATCTATTAGTGAATATAAGGATGGAATTTTATTTTTTGTTTGTTTCACCCATGTTTAATTTCTAGTGAGGATGGTTAAGGCATGGCTCAAGTATCCCCACTCTCATTGGCTCAAGTATCCCCACTATCACTATTTTTGTTTCCCAGAGTTTTACTAAATAAAGCATGCAGCAATTAGAACTCTTTTAGACTCAAAATACAATTGAAATTATGCTTATTGAATGTATGTATATAGTTGCAACTTTAAACAAAACTTTGATTACAAAAAAACAAAAAAACCATGCACCCAAATATTTTTTTCAGATAGGGAAAAGACAACTATTAATCACTATACTTTCAAAATGGTACCAAGATGTGTGATTTCTTTTTTACATGTTCAGAACTATAAATATGTTATCATATTGGCAGTTTTAGAAAGAAAAATTAATCAACTGTAGAGATAATAGGGGTGGCTCAAGTATCCCCTATGCTCAAGTATCCCCACTCTCCCCTACTTTATAAAGGGTGCTGATAGATTTACTTTTCTTTTGTTTAATAGCCATACCATATTATTTTTCCCCAAAAAAGTTACTTTTATTGACAGGGCATTAAAATAATATTGTATTACCATGTGTTATTCCTTATAAAAGAAAATACCAATTACAAGAATTAATTAATTCTTTTTTATCAATTTTAAAAACAATTAGTATTATTGCAAATTTTTTTAAGAGTCAATCAATATTCAGACAATTAGTGATTCTTCAAACTATGCTAGTTGTTACACATAATTTATAACAAAAAAAAAAAAAAAACATTAAAGAAGAAACTTTGTTTATTCACATGTTAAGACGCATACATATTCTAAAACTTTAAAATTAAGTTTATCATTTACATTATCTATTTGTCCAAGAAAAACTCTGTTATTCTAGTTTGACTAGTTATTCTAGTAGTCAATTCCAAACTAATCGTTAGCAGTCTCGACGGCGATGATGCCGTGGTAATCGAAAAAAGCCCCATTTAAACGTAAAAGCATGGCAACATGATAGCTGTCGTTCGTGATAATATCATTCAATTTTACAGCACTTGGTAATTTTAATTAAAACAAGGCACATTACCAATTTTTTAAATATCTAAACGGAAATTAAAAACGGCGTAGCTTGCAGGGTGCAGAGATAGAATTTCATTGTATGTAGGAAGCATAAAAAACTGTCAGAGCATGATGAAGTTTTAAGAAAGGTAATCATGCAACTGATTATACCTCGATTTTGAACGCATTTGTCACTGAACAGTACAATAAAAGAAAAGCTAACTCACTGGTCCAGTTTTGTCGGAACAAGAACAACTTTTTAATACTCGGTAGTAATTAATCTACACTTTTAACTTAACGGGTACTATTTCGAAAATTTAAAAAACATACTTTCTTTATTTTTTAGTATAATAAATAATTGTTCTTATTCAAATTTTTAAGCATATAAAAGAGCAACATTTAATCAATATTTTATAAAATTTTCATTCAAAAATTTGCATTATTCAGCCGGTGGGGGGCTAGTTTCCGGACACCCTTTAAAAAAATGTCCTCGTGGGGGTCAGGATAACACGCGATAACTTTATCTGAAATTTTTAAAAAAAGAAAGAAAAGAAAAGAAAATAAAGAAAATAAAATAAAATAAAGAAAAAATCTGTTAGTAGATAAGTATGGCTTGTGATTGAACAAAGGATTTAAATTAAAAAAAAAAATTAGCTGAGCTATATGCTAAGCATTACAATTTTTGGTATAATTTACACTATCTAAAGCCTTAAATTAGATTTCGGAAAAAACAAAAACAAAAAGTACATCACTTAATCACTAGCCAATATTATTTTGAAGAACTGTGAAAAACTTCAAAACGACCGGTGCATTAGTTTTTGAAAAACCGTTCACACGAAATTCAAAATTAATGTTTTTAGAAAAAAATGATTAAAGTTCTAAAAAGTTCTAGTTTCAAATTTTCTGATCAGAACTTTAAAAGATAAGAATAAAAGCTCAAAATCTTTCTTTATTCTGCTAAATCCTACATAAATAATAACTTCAATAATATCCCGAAATAAGTAATGATTCTAGTTTTGCTATATTGATTACGTACTATTTAAGTTGGAATATTATTATTTTCGTATTACTGAATTCATAACATATAATCGTATTATATTTTGTGTGCATCCATTTTTCCATAAGAGTTTCAAAACTATTGCATTAAAATCTGAATTTCTATAAAAGTAGTTACAATATGAACGCATCTCATTTGCCATGTTTCACGTGAAATTTGCAACTTGTTAACAATTGTGCATTGGCCGCAAGGAAGCTATAGTACATATTCATTTGGAAAAATAAAGCGAGGTGTTGTACTTGTTGAGTAATTTTCCTTCAAGTGAATTACTAAAAATCAGCTACAGCAACATGTGTATCATAGCGGTTGTCACCACCATCATCATCTTTTTGAACTTGTGGCTAAAATTAACGATTGTGAAACTTTAAAAGATCTGTAGTCTTAAAATATTCTAGATTAGTTTTTGTCCATTGCAATGCTTTTGTAGTAAGTTTTGCAATTCGAAATGCGAATTTTATTTACATATATATTTGATTTTTTTTCATAATTTATCAAATAAAAAATACATTGAGAAAGAAAAATACCACTTTCTACTAGAATGAATAGTTAGCTATTTTTATGAATCCCTAAAGTTGAATTAACAATTTCCGAACTATGCGAATAGGGTAAACATCTTGGCGGAATAGACGAAATGATCAAGAATTTCTAATCTCTTATTTTCTAGGTGACGAAACGATATTAAATCGTTTAAGTAACGAGAAATTATCACTTGATTTCTGGAATGATTTCATAAACTATAATTATAGTTACTAATACTAACTTATTGTGATCGCATCTATTTGCAGAGATATTTAAATAAGTTTGACCACAAGAATATAGAAAACCGCACTTGAATTCTAGTAAGAGACTCCAGAACTCGCTAGCAAATGAAACTAGAATTTATAAGGGTGACATGGAACTATTTTTTCTAGAGTCACAACTTAGATTCTAAATACCTGAACGATATTTTTTTTTTTCTCAGTGTAACTCCCTTCTAAATTTCTTCAGTAAAGCTTTTTTAAAAGGTTCATCTTTCAAAATAAATTCTCCAACTTAAAGAAATTTTCCCGAAATTCTCTAATCACGCAACGTAAAGTATTGCCTGGTGCATCATTTGAAAACTTATCTAACTAACAGTGTAAGTTCATTGAAATACATTTGGCAGAACATTTTTTAAAAGGTTAATATTTTTAATTGGGTTCGTCTAATTATGGAACTTCACATTATAATAATATAACCAAACAAATTAGAACAATATATTACATACTAAATTCTTTCCTAAAAAATTACATAACTAACAGTCTTCTCAAAATCGATTCAGAAGAATTCAAGTTATAGTAGGTTGGAACGAAATTCTCTTTTGCATTTTGTGTATGTTGCGGCCAAAACCCGAAATTGGCCAATTCTAGAACTGGCCAGCAATGTTTAAAAATGACTGGCCAATTCGCGAAGTGATCAGATGCGATTGGCCAATTCGTGAACTGGCCAGTTTTCGAAATAGATATAGGCACTCGGCTTAATGCTTTCTAACACAATTGAAAGTGTTTATGAATTCAAATAGTATAGCCGTCTGTCTGCCGTTACTCTAACTCGAATAAAGGCTCGGGTTAACTTGTAATTGTTATCTTATTGGTTTATCAATTAATTTCGGTATTAAAAAGGAATTGTGTACTATTTTTGGTTAATTTACTGGAATACACAAAGATATTTCGATTCAATATAATCAATGGGAATCGTTTTTACTGTGCATTTTAATGTTGTTATATTATCTTAGTTATAATAAAATTGGTACCTATTCATCATTAGGATGGACGACAAAGAGTTATCTATTATAGTGTATGAAATATATTCCACATTTTTTACAGAGACACTGAAAAGTATTTCAGTACAAATAAGAGAATGGTGAAATAGTTTTTTTTAGTGCATTTTAATGATGTTATACTATTTCAAACATAATAAAATTCATATGCTTCTCTCCTGTGGGAAGCAATTTTTTTTCTAGAGCATATTAATTAAGTAGTCATCATAGTTCGTTTATTGGGATTCCAAAGGAATTCCGGTAAAGATTTATGATATATGCAAAAAAATCTTTCATGGGGTATTTTAATGATGTTACTCTATTTCAAACATAGTGCCATGTGAGATACATTTTTTTTTTTTTTTTTTTTTTTTTTTTTTTTACAGCATTAAGTAGCCATTAAAGATTTTTCATAGGAACATCAAAAAGAATTCCTATAAAGAATTGTGATATTTCCAAAAAATCATTTTTAGGGCATTTTAATGATGTTACATTCTTTTAATCATAATACAATTTACAAGCCTCACTTATGTGGGAAGCAAAATATATTTTGTAGAGTATTGATTAAGTGGCCAATACAGTTCGTTTATAGGGACGCCAAAAATAATTCCTATAAAAAATTATGATAAATTTTAAACATAATGGAATTTATTTGCCTTACGCATGTGGGAAGCAGTACTTTTTATAGAGTATTTATTAAGTAGCCAATATAGCTCGTTTATAGGGACGTCAAAAGGAATTCCGGTAAAGAATTATGATATATGACAAAAAATCTTTAATATGATATTTTAATGATGTTTCACTATTTCAAATATAATGCACATGTGTGATGCAAATTTTTGTAGAGTATTGATTAAGTAGTCATTATAGTTCATTTATAGAAACGCCAAAAATAATTCCGATAGTAAATTATGATATATTTTAAACATAATGGAATTTATATGCCTTACTCGTGTGGAAAACGACGCGTTTTTGCATTGTATTGATTATGTAGTCAGTATAGATCATTTGTAGGGACGCAAAAAGAAGTCTGATAAAGAATTATGATACATGCAAACAAATCTTTCATAGCGTATTTTAATGATGTTACACTATTTCAAACATAATGCACATGTGGGATGCAAATTTTTTCAGAGTATTGATTAAGTAGTCATCATAGTTCGTTTATAGAAACGCCAAAAATAATTCCGATAAAGAATTATGATATATTTCAAACATAATGACATTTATATTCCTTACTCATGTGGGAAACAAGGCGTTTTTGTAGAGTATTAATTATGTAGTCAACGTAGTTCATTTGTAGGGACTTGAAAAGGATTCCGATAAAGAATTATGATACATGCAAACGAATCTTTGATAGGGTATTTTAATGGTGTTACACTATTTCAAACATAATGCACATGTGGGATGAAAATTTTTTGTAGAATATTGAATAAGTAGCCATTTTAAAGTTCGTTAATAAGAACGCCAAAAAAATTCCGATAAAAAATTATGATGTATGCCAAAAAAATTTGTTATTGGTTATTTTAATGATGTTACACTATTTCAAACATAAAACAATTCACAAACCTGACTCATGTGGGAAAGAATATGTTTTTTGTAGAGTATGGATTAAATAGCCATTATAGTTCATTTATAGGGACGCCAAAAAAATTCCGATAAAGAATTGTGATATATTTAAAACATAATAAAATTTATGTGCCTCACTCATATGGGAAGCAGATATTTTTTGCAGAATATTGATTAAAAAATCATTATGAATTGTTTATAGAGAGACCCCAAAAAAGTATTCCGATAAGGAATTGTGATGTATGCGAAAAATACTTTTATAGAGTATTTTTATGATATTTCACAACTCCGAACACAATAAAGCCTTTACACATTTCTAATATGCTCTAAATATGTTTTCTATAGATTATTGACTAGGTGGAATTTGTCATTTATGTACAGACTCACTTAAATTATTTTGTTGTTGGATTGATTATGAGTCATTATTGCTTGATGTGCATTTCCTGCTATGATAAGTTTTTAAAATTTATTTGTAAAGCAGATTTATAGATCATATGCAAGCTTGCATGAAAGATAAAATAAATAGATTACTAGTTGTGGATATCCATTGATGAAATAAAATTTTACTTCTTTTTTTATTATCAAGCATGTCTGAATAGCATGCAAATATTCTTTCCTATCACGTATGTATGTCAGTGCCATCTACCGGGGACGTCGCAAAACAATTTTTTTCCCTACATAAGAAACAACTTCTAAGAGAAGTTTCATGACGGTCCCTGTTGGCCAAGGCTTCCCGGCCAATTCGCGAATTAACCGGCCAAAACCCGAAATACGCTATTCATTTCCAGTATTTCGAATTTTGGCCAGGAAGCTTGGTCAGTTCTAGAATTGGCCAGGCTCCAGGTTTTGGCGGCAACATATACATATATATATGTAGTAAGTATACATCTATACATTTTAACACTGAATTTTCAGTTGTATATTTTTTTATTATTATTATCAATATTTCAACGCCTTCAAAAGATTTTGACCTCTAAGTTATTTCTTTTTTTCTCTAGCATGTCTTCCTGTCCACATTTATTACAGGTACACAATATTTAAAAAATATTTTAAAAACAAAATTAAACAAATGCTTAGATATTATACGTTTTCAAAAGTTGATTTATCTAGACACAGAGTTATGAAATAGCTAATATTGAAAATTCAAAATCTTTGATAAGACAAAGAAAGAGGGTGGGGGGGGAGGGGGTTGAGAGAGATTCGAATGCATTTGTTTGAATTTTTTCTTCCTTTAGGTAATAACTTACTTTTTAGGTGCGTTCGCATAAGTATGTAAATACGTAGCCCTATAGTTGTCTTCAGTCTGTCCGTCCTTATAACAACTCAAAAACAACCCAACCGAATCGTTTGAAATTTAAAGTATAAAATTATTACATAAATTTGTCGAGTCATTTAAAATTTTATGAAAATCGAATGCATAGATCAATTACAGGGACAATCAAAAGTATTCCATTACATTACGATCAATGGGGAAAATGTTTCAAATGCATTTTATTCGTTTGAAATTTAAAATACATACTCTTACATAATTTTGCTGAGTTATTTCAAATTTTATCAAAATCGGATGCATAGATCAGTTACACGGACAATCAAAAGTATTCCGTTACATTACAGTCAAAGGGGAAAAAATGTTTCAAATGCATTTTAATGGTGTTACACTCATTCGAACATAATAAAATTGATATGCATCTATCAAGTACATATTATAATATACATTCTGCATAATTTGTGGTGCAAAGAACATTTGTTATTGATTTACAAGGCCACACAAAAGTATTTTATTACGTAATGGTATAGGGAGAACATTGTTTGGTGCAACTTTTAATTGTAATTAATTATATTCTCAATTTTATGAGACTGATACATGAGAGTGATGTTTTTAAAACTTCGTTATCGCCCGAACGCAACTCATTTGCTACGCTTCATGTGCAATTTCCAACTTTTTTTAATTCTATTGGGGGTTTTCTTTTTTTTTTAAGGTGCTTCTGAAGTGTTTGGTTCTTTATCTGGTTTCGACATGAACATGCCAGTGTACGGTGGAGAGGTACAGGTACCGGCGTTAGGAGAAGATCTGCAATGTTTCGATTATGAAGGTAAGTTTGTACCGATATCTATTACAGACTATTTTCAATATTAACCCTTTCGGGTCTGTAGTACTATTAATAGTACATGCCTTTCAATGGAGTATTATTTTGTTTTAAGAAAAATTTTTACTACTATTTATATGTAGTAACGTTTGTATATGTCTATGCATTTTCTGTATTACTTCATTTATGTTTAGGCATTTAGCAATAATAATTATTAAGGTGGTCTGGTGTAATAACGCCAAGTGCTAATATTACGCATAATTATGAAATAATCTGGTAAATGACACCCATGTGCTCTGCACAGACGGGTTTTGAGTCATATAAATCGCAAAAATTAGCTTAAAGTTAATTTGTTCTATTTGTAGGCCTTATTGCTTTTACAAGCAACTAAAATTAACGCTTGATCTAAAATTTGCGATTTATGTTTTGTGATGTGAAGGCTATTTTTTATCCGGAAATACTTTGTTTATTACATAAATTTGTAGTGCATTTCATGTACTTTCAAAATGTTGTAGAAGATTTTGGATATATTCTCGAGATAATTTGTAGTTTAAAATGTACTGTGCAATAAATATACTGGGGTAATAACGCCAATCCCTGGCATTAATACCCCGGTTGATTCCCAACAGTGGCCGAACTACATCCTAAATATTGATTTAGATAAACACAGTTAAAAACGTGCACTGTTGCTAATAATTATCTTTAAACGGTCCTCTTTAAGCAAAAAGTAGCTTAGAATCTGATATTCTTTTGCCTCCTCCCCCGCCCACACACACCACACCTTTATTTTTCTTACACATTCACAAAGAACTGAACATTTTCAATGGCTTAGGATGCAATTTGCCAATTTCTATAGCTGTAGAGTTTGTATTTTTTGAATTGGGCAATCTACATGCCATTATTCCATCTGACTTTATAGTTTTGTTTGCATGGCGTTATTACCCACTTAGGTGGGTAATAACGCCAAATAGCATTGGCCAAGAAATCACGCCATTACATTTTATGAATACATATCTGTTAAATTATATTTTTTATATAGATAGTCAATGAGTAGCTGTATCGAATCATATATTTGTTTGAAAAATACAATCTAAAACTAAGCCGTGAAAATTGGTAGAACCATAACGTGGCGTTATTACCCCAGGACACCTTATTATTAGTTTAATTCTCTTTGTGACATTTGCAATTCTTTTATTTTAAACATGTATTTCACTTTTTAAATTTAAAATATAAGTTAATTTTTTAAAACAATTATGTGTAATAAAGCGCAAGAAGTATTAGAAAGCTGTAATACAAGTTAAATCTTATTGTAATACAATATTTTCTAAACATCTCCAAAAATTCTTCCAAGGCCTATTGTCATTTGAATGTTATATGAATAGTACGCAAAACAACAACATTCGTTATCTTCCAGACAAAGAAACATTCATTAAATACTAATTAATCTGTTTGGGTAGCTAGTGTTAATGTTATTAATGTAACAGTATTTCTTTTCTAAAAATTGAAAAAAAAAATCGGACTCGAAAGGATTAGAAAATTTTGTCGGCGGGACACTTTTTGTTATGAATGATTTATATATAGAATAAACTCTAATAATATACATTTTCCAACAACATTTGTGTATCCTTTTAATTAATGATTTAAGTATATTTACAAATGATAAAAATTTTATGTAGCAATTTTAATTTTAACGTGATGATAAAATGATGCCTGCACTGTAAAAAAAAGGGTCGATCAAATAAAAAAATTTTAGTGATACTTGTTATTACTAAAAAATTTTTTTGTAATCTTACTCGGTTACAAGGAATCTGTAATAATTACTAGAAAAAAGCTAGCAACGAATAGAGTTAATAGTTTTACATTTTTAATAGCAATTACTAAAACTCAGTTGGTGTGGCCGTGATGGCTTAGTGGTCATAGCACCAAACTCCAGGCTGAAAATACCTAAGTTCGATGCTGGGCGCCACCAAGTATGCACCGAATGTATGCAATGTAAGTACGTGTTAAATAAAGGGATTATGAAAATCTTGTTGTAGCAGTTACCATGGGTAATGATCTCTGAACTCTCCCCCCCCCCTTTTAGAAACATGTCAAAATAGAGCAGGTAGCAATGTTTGGTGCTGCCGTCTATTGCGGCTTTACTGAAAATTTTCCGTTTCAGAAGTCTGTCTTTTTACCCACTGGATGCAGCTCGTAGAAAGCTCCTGCCCTTCGGGCACACGTAATGGTTACTAAAAATAATTTTGGAGCTATTACTAAAATTTGCTTGGTGGCTCATACTAAAAAGTTTTAAGTTAGTTATACAAAAAATTCTTTTGTTCAGTTTACAAAAGAAATGTTAGTTTCACTTGCAAAAAAAAAGTTTGTAATGATTACTAAAAAATTCTGTGGAATACAAATTTACTAAAAAATTTTTAGTAACCTCTTGAATTTTTTTTTACAGTACGATCGGAACTGTCCTCAAATGATGTCACGTTTGGAGGGGAGGAAATGGGTTCATGAAATTGTGTCAGTTTGTGACAAGGGAGTGGAAGGGGTTAGAAGAAATGTGACATCACACATTTTGATAAAATAAATTTGTTAAAAATCTGAAGATTAAATTTGAAGTTATTTTTAAATTAGAGTATTTTTGTGTTGATGGATTAAAAGCCAAATATGTTAAATTTTATCTAAATTTCAAAATACTACTATTTTTTTGCTGCTGTTTCATATTAATATTATTACGACTGTATTACTATATATTATTATTATTATTATTATTATTATTATTATTATTATTATTATTATTATTATTTTGAAAATCTTAATTTTATCTCATACAAAATTTGTACATAAATCATTTTTATTGTTATGCTCATAAGTGTCATTGAAACACATAGTTAAAGTTTAAAACATTGTTTTGAGGGCATTCCCACCCCTTTAAGGCCTACATCCCTAGTGTAGATAATTGGCCGCCATAGATACAAACAAACAAACACTCTCCACCATCATAGAACCCAACGCAAAAAGTCAAAATTGCTGTATGAATGCAAACATTTTATTTAGAGGAACTCAAGGTCAGTGCAGCATTTAAATTTAACATATTTTTCAAATTATTATTATTATTATTATTATTATTATTATTATTATTATTATTATTATTATTATTATTATTATTATTATTCAGGTAAATCTGTTGTTGGTAAATATGGAGAAACCATAATCTGCAGTCCTGTTTACAATCTCCTTACTCATCTTTCTAAAGATACAGACAAAATTAAGATAACTGACATTTATCTGAAAAAATTAATTCAATACCATCGTCTGTTGAAAATTCCAACTATCAGTTTTATTAATTGGTGTGTTGTGAAACAGTAACAACAAATAAAATCGTGTTTTAAAGCTTATTGAGTAAGTACTATTGACTTTTGGGTGTGTTACGGATCTGCAACACGGTGATGCAAAGGGTTAACTATCGGATAAACATTTTAAGGGTGTACTTAAATCAAAAAGGGCAACTTTGTGACATAAGTTTTAATTTATTTTTGTTTGGAAATGCATGAAACTAGCAGGTGTTGTTATTCAGAAACTGTCTAATTGCACTCAGTTTTCTCTTTTTTTTACAAACGCAATAGATCTTTCATAACAAGCCTTCAAAGTTGACGTTTTTAAGCACATTTCCCGACGAAAGCTGAAAAACCGGTCGAAAAGCAAGAGAAAAACGGCTGATCACGCGATCAAGATAGCTTAGAACTGGATAGATAATTTAATTATCATAAAATGAAAAAACAAGTTCAATTCGAAATCATTTCCATTGCCAAGCCTTCCAATTTTATATACAGTAAAACCTCTATATAACGGACACCTTGGGAATACAGAAATTGTCCGCTTTTCGGAGGCGTCCGCTATTGGGAAAAACCTCAAAGATTAAAAAATCACTAAGAAATGCTTAATGTTTCATTAATTGACTTTTATATGTCATAAAACCTCTATTATATGATAAATTAGAAATTAAAAAAAACTAAGCAATAAAACTGAAATAAAATTGTGCACACCTTTATCCACTGTTTATTACATTCTTATGGAAAAAAATCTGTTACAGAAGTGTACTTTTGCTTGTGATTACATGTAATTTGTTTTTCTAATGTGACGTTATTGGACATTATAGAGTTCCGGGCGGAGGGGGGTTGTACTTTTGGACCATTAATCCCTTCGCGACGGGAGCCTTTTACGAAATTATTAATGTTTTGTTACCAGTTTTTAAATGCAGAAATTTGTGCCTTATTAAATCGAAAAAATGTACCGATTAAATAAGGCAAATGTTACAGTAATATTTTACTAGCGGGGGTTAGCACGAAAACATAAGCATTTTTGCAGTACGTATACGCGCCGCTCGTCCCGAAGGGATTGAAAGCATAAAATCTCAAACTTTTCCGGGGGGATATTTCAATGCTCTGGGAGATGTCCCTCCCGGGCAAGCCCCTGAATTCAACACTGAGCATGGTGCGGATGGGGGAATTTTCCCCAGCTATCGATCTACATTTATCTTTGATCACAAAATTTATGATACAATGTCCTGATAAATTTAGAGTCCTTTTTACTTTTTTTTCATTTTTTTTCGTTAAAAAATACTTTTTCATTCTTTATCGCCGAAAATAGTGTCCGCTATTCGGAATGTCCGTTATTCAAAGGTTAAATATACAACAAATCAGATTTTGGGAGTGGGGGGTTGCAAAACTGTCCGTTAAATAGAGGTATCCGCTATTCGGGAGTGTCCGTTATGGAGGTTTTACTGTATTTCTGTTAAAAAATGAATTTGTAAATATGTCAAAACATTTTGTGCTTGTTAGGTTGTTAAGTGGAGCAATTGAGAACACCCTTAAGGAACACTCTGCTCCACAAAATATGTAAAGTAACTAAATTCTTTTTAGGAAACTGAAACTGGATTCATAGAACTTTTTATTTAACGGCAACAGCAAAAATTCCTTTTACAAATACAGAATTGCACTGAAAATCAAAAAATCTGTAAGGTTACTAAGAATTTTTTAGGAGGCTTGGGATGACTAAAATGTATTATGTAATTACAACCAGGTTACAGATAAAATTTTAATAAGACAACTATGACTTTAGTAGATTCGTTTGTAAAGTTACAGATTTCTGTAGCTTTACAAAAATTAGTTTTGTAGATTTACATATTTTCTTGTATAGTGTACAGATTAAGTTTTAGTAAACATACAGATTTCGGCAACTTTACATTTGCTCCCGCAAATGTAAAGTTTACAGTAAAATTTACAAACTTTTTTTTTTTTTTTTTTTTTTTTTTTTTTAGTGCTGACACCATTACTGTAACGTAACAAATTTTAGAAAACAATCTGAAGAATATCAGAAAAATATACCATACAACTTTTTCCTGTGTAATATAATTTTTTTTTTATTCAGGTAAATCTGTTGTTGGGAAATATGGGGAAAGCGTAATCTGCAGTCCTGTTTACAATCTACCTACTCATCTTTGGAAAGATACGGACAAAACTATCATAACAGACACATATCTGAAGAAATTTCCAGGTAAGTGAGAAAGAACTGTTTTCTCTTTTTTTTTTTTTTTTTTATATCCGTAAAAGATATTGCACTGAAATATGCTCTGTTGTTAATCACTCAGATGTTTCTTTTTTTCCGACCAATTTGGCACAAAAAGCTTTAACTTTTTGATTAGGAATTTTAAAAAAAGGTACAAAAAGTACAATTTTCTTTAATTTCTACAAACAAATTAACCTTTCAAACGCTAATGTTCGCAAATGGGAACATTGCATTATTTGTAGTACAAAACATATATTTTCCAACCTAATAACGGTGTCTTTATTTTTCCTATAAAATATAAGATTGATTTGAACTTTTGAAAAAAAAAGATTTATTACAGGTATTAGGAAAATGTGAATTCATTAATTTGAATAAAAAATATATTATATGCTTTTATCGTTTTTTCTAAGGTATTTGTACCCTATATGGACAGGGCTCTCAATATGGACACCCCTAATATTTTTAAAGGTAATGATTTTGATCGATAGATGGCTAAACATTTTCGCGAAGAAAAGCAGTTGAAAAGATAATTAAGTCTGGAAAGTGTAAAAAAGCGCGCTGTTCGCCATTTATTAGGAAACTTGTTATTTCGAGATGTGCTGATCTTAATTACTTGTAAGCTTAAATTCTTATTAGATATGGTAAAATTACATTAAATATTGAAAAGTGAAGTATTTTAGAATGCTAATAAAACATATTTTCGATTGCTATTGCATATTTTGCTTAAAATAATTTTCCTTATTCATATGGTACAAGATTTAGTAAAACTACGCCCGGTTCCCAATATGGACAGCTTATGTCCCTATCGACTACAACTGTAAGAAAGAAGAAAATTCAACGTTGCCAAGCAATAACTTGAAAGGTCATCAAAGTGATAAAATTTTTGTTCAACAAGATGCTATTTGAACAATCCCCCCAAAACCTTCTTCCAAAAAACCCTTGCAGAAAAATAAAAAGAAGCCCCCCCCCCCCTCAGTAGGATATCTGTTGGCGATATCGTAGGTACCAATGGTATGACTTCCTCAACAAAGAAGAGCTGGTACTGCTTATTTTGCAGTATTGATGCTTTTTCAAACGTGCGGCCATGTATCACATATGGCAGATATGTTCATGAGGATTATGTGGGACTTACTGCTCATGGTGAAAAAGTTTCTATTTGTCCATGCTGTGAGTACTGAGTAATGACAGATGTAAATTCGCAGACAGATGCAATAAAGCTAAGCAAAACCAACAATATTGCTTCATAATATTTACTAGTAACTAAGAGGCTTTGTATGGGTCTACCAAGGGTAAAAACCAAGAATGCCCCCCCCCCTCTTTCTAAAATGCATGTTCTGAAGATATTTACTGTCCCCCCTCCTCTTCGGAATACTTTAAGATACATTTTTTTAATTCCCTTTCCTTTAAAATCCCTTGGAAAAGTCGCTCTTCCATACACACTGTGTACAAAGTCAATAATGAAACACCTGTCCATAATAGGGACAAGTAGTTCCTTATATGGACACTTCTAAACATTTTTTTTTTGTTTTTATCATTTAAATTAAACCAGAATAATTACAAGGTCGCTAATTTTAATAATGATAGTCAATAGTCCAAGGATAGTGGTCATATATTTTTGGAGTCCTATGACATGTACATGGGAGCGAAAAAAATACATTTTCCTTAGGGTGGCCATACTGGGTACAGGTACCTTATATTACTTACATTTGACCGCTAGGAATCTAAATGTTTCTGGAATTCGAGAAAATATTCAAGAACAATATACAATAGCATATAGCAGAAAATAATTTGTTATATTTGCATAGCCTGTCAATCAATAATCATGTTACAAAATGCGAATACTGAAATGAAAAAAGCCAAAATAAACTGCAGAAATATTTTTTTTGTTTGTTTGTTATTTTTCTAATTTGTATACAAAAATCAAAACATTTGAAGTTGTAATATAGGAAAAATAAAATTATAATTACATTGCGATATTTATTCGGCATGTAAACGGTTAAGAAGAAAAATGTGAGCAAAATACCATCATTCAAAAATAATATCCTATGCCTTTTTATCGATCAAATTCTGCCATCAATAAACCAAAGATTACGTTTTGGAACTTATGGTGCTCAAAAATTTTTGGTAACAGAGCAAGCAAATTTTTCAAACTTTTTCGGCGTGCGAGCAAGTCATGCAAGCAGCACACGCCCTATGGAATATTTAAAGCAAATTTCTGACCAAAATTATTTTTCAGTGTCTTCTTGTTAAATTCGTTGCTATTTACATACACAAAATTATGCATAATTTATGTTATGTATACACAAAAGTATGTATTTAATTTTAAAGAATAAATGTATGATACAAGGTTTACTCAACTCTTTACTATTTATAAGAAGGAAATAATTTTTGATAGGTTGTTTTACTTTCAAGTAACGTTTAATTAAATGTAGTTAATTAATTTTACTATATGTAAAGATTCATTTATTTGCCGGAAAATTCTACTTTTGAAAATACGCCACTTTTTTCCCGCCAAAAATGTGACTATAATGTCGTAATTTTTCAAAGCCAAATGTGTAGATTTTTGAAGATATCTTTAAGCTTTTTCAATATTTTATATTTATTATGAACTAATTTATACTTTTAAATGCTTTTCTTAGAAAAAAAACTATGTTAATAGTCCAATAAGTGGCCTCGAAAATAACATTTTCAGAAAATCATGCTGCAAAAAAAAAAAAAAAAAAAAATTATATATATATATATGACTTTAAGGGTGTATTCGAAGAAACACTTTTCCACCTTCAACAGCTCGAAAATTTTTGATACAATTTATACAATTTCAGACACAATTTTAAAAGTAGAAACACCAAACTTGCTGAGGTGATTTTTGAAGAGACGTAAAAGGTGCCGTGTGATGTCATTTTACGCTCAATTCATTAAAATTTGATTTATAAACAATTATCTTCTCAGCATGACCCTTTTTTTCATTCCCAGATCTCTCGCTTAGGAAAAATCTGTTCAAAATGCCGTTTTTTATTGCTTTTTTTGCAATGTTTTCTGCATTTATCATAGAATCGCCACCTTATGTACTTTCTAAACAAGACAATTTGCCAGTTTGATGCATTTGATGCATTTGAGAGCAAAAAATGAATTTAAAAATAAATCGGAAAATAATCCGTTTGAATCGAAATACACCCTTAACAGAATTATGTTTCTCTCTAATTCATTTTCTCTAATTAATTTTTTATTTAATTAAAATGTATAAATAATAAAATATAAAGCTACTTGCTAATTATTTATCATATTTTGCTTCCATCGTAATTTTCTTAACTGTAATTTTAGTTCATAGTTTTTATTTTTATTTTTAAACATTCATGTTATACCCTTAGTCTAGATACCAATTTAAAGTTGTTTAAAATGATATAAAACTAAAGGTATAATTAGAATCACAATAAATATCAATTGCAATTTAACTGTTTTATTGTATTTTTATACTTTTTTTTTTTATTTATCCCGATGCAAAATTTCAAAAAAAAAAAAAAAAAACAAAAAAAACAGTTACTTAAAAAGCTAACATTATTTTTTCAAAAACCGATACTATATCACGAAATACATACAAAAAATTAATAATTTGTTAACAACTAATTAAAAATATTTTTTTCAAGTATGAATCGGTATTCTATTCTAAAGCTATTAAAATACTTCATGGACACAACAATAATCTCTTTTTCACCCTTAAAGAAGAGATTATATCTTGTTCAATGTATTGCAATTGTATTCTTCTCCATTTATGCATATTTTTCTGTACACAAGGCATGTATACACTAGATATAGAGTTGAGTTTTGAATTCTTTCCTTTAATAATACAAGGACAAACTCTCCTGATATAACAATTTCATTTGTTGGCTTTTTAACAGAACAATATGCGTTGTACTTTGGAAATGTTCAAGGTACAATGCTATTGCTAGGTTCAAGATATATTAAAACTTGGTGACATGAAAATAATGACTTCTTACCGTTTTCTACTTAGACTTAACATGATTTGAAACTCATGTTCTAATGTTATAAATACTCTTTTATTTATAATTTTGAATTTAAAACAAGTAACTGATGTTAAAGAGATATAAAGAAAAATTGCAACTTTAAGAAAATTACTTTTTCATAATAATTATTTTAAACAATTGTCTGCAACATGTGCTGACTATATTAAAGAGACCAACTGCTAAATGAAATCTAGTGGTATACCTCAAAGTAACACTGATTAGTTTTTCGCAAATCCAAAAGCTAGAGCTAAACGCTGTGTAGGTTCAAAGTACAACACTTTCCCCTACCAAAAACGCTCTTTGGTGTAGTTGTAATTTTAAACCATCTAAGAAAATATACTAGTGTAAAATATCTATCAGAATTTTTGATTAAGGGGTATTTAGATTCAAACTGCTTATTTTCCGATTTATTTTTAAATTCATTTTTTCTCTGAAATGCATCAAACTGGCAAATTGTCTTATTTAGAAAGTAAACAAGGTGCCGTGATTGTCAATTCTTTGATAAATACAGAAAATATTGCCAAAAAAAAAAAAAAAAAAAAAAAAAAAGCAATCAAAAACGGCACTTTGAACCGATTTTTACGAAACGGCAGATCTGAGAACGAAAAAAAGGGTCATGCTGAGAAGGTAATTGTTTATAAATGAAATTCTAATGAAATGAGCGTAAAATGACATCCCACGGCACTCAAAAAATCCCCTCAGCAAGTTTCATGTTTCTACTTTTAAAAATGTGCCTGAAATTGTATCACAAAATTTCGAGCTGTTGAAGGTGGAAAAACGTTTTTTCGAATACACCCTTAAAAATAATTTTCACCTATTTTGGAAAAACAGTGCAGTATAACAAGCGTCTTTAATTCGAGACTCTTTTTGGTTCTCCTGATTCTAAATAATAATTTAAAAAAATATTTTCTTTCTATATTACAGGTGTTTGGGCTCAACATGACACATGCTGGATTAATCCTAAAACCAAAGGTCTGGTTCTCATTTGTAGAAGGTAATGTGAGCTTATTTTAAATATTTTATTGATATGAATTAAACGCCACTAAATTACGTTTTTCTTAATCCATCTCTTATGTTTATAATAATACCAATTTGCAATTTATGTCTTTTTATCACTTTCCAACAAAATTGAAAAATGTTTGAGAATTGGGTTTGTCTATCCATTCTCTAACTCACATAAATATAGTCCGATTTCCATGAAATTGATAACTGTTATTGGATATCACTTTTACTGTTCAGTATTGCATATTAAGCGTGAAGAATTTATAATTCTTTTACGAGGAAACTCATAAAAATGCCATTACATTAATGTGGAGCAAAATAGTTTGCGGTGTTTTTTAATGATATTACACTTTTTCAAGCATACTGAAATGAAATAAGTATATATATAGCTGAAGCTTTCTACAATTTTCTTATTATAGAACGAAGAGATCATATAATTTATCGTCCCTTTACAGGGACACGCAGAATAATTTGTCTACAAAACAATATGAAAAATAATTGAACTATTGAAGCCTGCGAACAACAACTATTGGAAGTGCATTTTCAGTTGTGGTATGGGGTTTTAAATTTAATTATTTTTTAAGTATTACTTGGTGTATATAAATTCTATAGATTACATACAGGGCTGCATAAATGTTTCAAAAACAACCGTTTATTGGTGGAAATTGCTGACTGAAAAATTACAACAATGCTATGATTCAGCGGCGTAGCTAGGATGGTTGACACCCGCGGCGGGTGTAAATTGTGTCAACCCCAGCCACCATAGAGTCATCTCCCCCACCCCATGTGTGATATTTTTTCAACCAAAATTCTACATTATTATAGGGGAGGCCGGGGCACGTTGGCCATAGGGTAGGTTGGCCAATTTGATTTAATTCTCAGACCAGCCACCAGATGTCGCCACAAGTCCATAAACAGGTTAGAAAACCTGTTACTCTACCCTTCCAGGAGTTTCAGTTCTCTTAAGAAATGCAAACTAAGAAAAACGTTGATTTTCCACATTCGTCGATCTCGAAGCAAATTTTCGTTAGTGTGCAAAAAGTGTTAATGCTCTCAAGAGATATTTCACAAGAACAAAAGTGAATAATATTTTGAAAGTTCAATTTATAACGATTCTTTTGATGTAACAATAAATATTAAACGTTGTTAAGATATGAGTAGAATAGCAAAAGTATTTCAAATATGGCGAGGGGGCAAGTTGGCCCACTTACGTTGGGGCACGCTGGTCCGGTCTTTCCCGGCCCTTTATAGCCATAAGCTACAGCCATTGACCGCACACTTTATGGCCCATTCAAAAAATATGTTAATTTAGCCTGTGATGGTTGAGTGACAACTAATAGACGCCCTATTACCATCTACGATATTTCGGGAATTGTGAAAACTGCCCTTCCCAATGCAATAAATCGAGCTAATATAACATCAGCTGACTTATAGATAACTGACAGATAACTGGAATATGCCCTTTCAATAGGAATGTTTTTACTCACTCTTATTTCATGCCTTCGTATGTCAGTGATAAACCAAAGTCTTCAAGCAGGCAATACAAAGCAATTGGTAGAGCTTCTAATGAAATCCAGGTAATTATGGGTAGGCCTATTTCTATAGATGTGCCTACCGCATCTTCTCCTGCTCCATTCAAGGCAACACCAACGCCTGAGGACATTATACCATTCGAAAAGGCAGAGCCAAGGAAGAAAATTGCTTCGAATAGAATGAAGAGAACTTCTGCAGTCCTCAAGACACCCCTGTCAAATTAGTTCTTGAACAACAACAAAAGACAACAGCAGAAAGAAATAGTACCAAAATTAAAAATGTTATTAAAAGAAGAAATCAGGCCAAAAATCGCAAAGGAAAGCAATCTGTGAAAAAAAATTTTGTTTCCTTTTAATCCCTCACAGCCTGGATGTAGTGGTCTGAACCGTCAAAAAAGGAAAAAGAAATCTATTAAAGAAAGTGAAGATGGGGAAGACGAAGACAATATCTGCCTACGTTGTCTGAAGGAGTTTAATCAAAGTATGCCTGGGGAAGAATGAATTCAGCGCGCGAGTTGCAAATGTTGGGCTCATGTGAAATGTGTACGAAAAGTGGTTAATGGATTATATTTTGAATGCATTCACTGCATTGATCCCTGGGATTTGTAAACTTAATTTGCAAATAATTTTTCTTTATATACATGCATTAAAGTTCCTATTCACTATTATGAATTTTATTTAACTTCTAAATAAATATAAAAAAGAGCATTGCAGGCCAACGTGCCCCACTCAATTGGCCAACCTACCCCGTGCACGGGGTAGGTTGGCCCACATGATATCAAACCATAACTAAATTCATAAAGTTCTTAAAATTTCATATGAACTAAAAGTAAGCGTTTTCTTCACTAGTTAAATGTACTAGATCTTGTAAAAAATACCACATTTGAAAATAAACAAAATTTAGGTATTGAAAAAAATGAAATAAAAAAAACTGGGTCAACGTGCCCCTGTCTCCCTTAACAAATGACTATATTAAAAAAAACAGGAGCGACTTACCTATAATCTGTATAAACAATGTGGTATCGATATGTAGAAAAAAATTATTTCTTTTAAAGTTTGCTTTTGCTATCCATTTATTGGATAAGTTGGTTTTTGTTCCCTGCTGCATATCTTATTTAGACACACTATCCTGTATAAAATTTCACATTCTCAAAGAAAAGAAAATTAACTCTATTGCTTCGTGCGCTAGAAATTTAATTTTATTTTAGAATTCTTTTCCAAAATCTTATAAGATTATATACATATATATTTGAAAATAGAGATTGTGTGTCGCCCCTTAGAGGGTGCGGACCACCCCCTCCGCTCCCCGCTAGCTATGCCACTGCATATGATTTTAATTGAATTCACTTTTAGCATTCTATGTAGTATGCATAACATGTCTATATGTCAGCTTCAGCGGTTCCCAATCTATGGGTCATGGATCAACCGGGGTTTGCTACAGAAATATATCTTTTATTTCATCTGTTTAAAAATATATAACAAGTACAATATTCCAAAATGATGAAAGCTATTAGCTTAAACTATAAATTCGTGAGATGAATGTGTTTCTGTGTTTTCTTATACAGTCAGTCAGTATTATGTTATGACTACATTGTGTGAAATGTCAATAGTTATATGGTCACCATATTGCAACTTTGGAAAAATTCTTAATTTTTTTCCGGATCTTAGATGAACAAATGATCAGAATATCTAGAGATATTTAAATCAGCTTTAATATTTGTGATGGGGTTTTAATACGACACATTTTTATGAAAATACTTTTTTCTAATGTGCAACAGGGGCGTAGCTAAGGGGGCACTATGGGCGGCTCAGCCCTCCCTAAAGTATTTTGAGCCTCCCCTGGAAAAAATTCCAAGGTCACTAAATAAATTTCTGTTCTGAAAGTTCAAATGAAATTCTGTTCAAAAATCTTATTGAGTTTTGAGACCCTTTAACGGTTTTACAGATTTATTAAATTGTAACTAAAATAAGTGTTTCAACACTCCTTCATCCTATTTGCACATATGAAACTAACAGGATATTTAAAATTAAACCTGTTATATAGTCAAAATTTTCATCATCATACACTTTTCTTAGTATAAAATGAAATTATTACAACAGTTTAATAAGAAACATAGTACCTATAATGTGAATAAGCACTCATTTACCTTTTTTGCGTTTTAAAAAAAGAGAAAAAAAAATTACATTCTTTTCAGTCCTTACATTCTTTTCAGTCCCCCCCCCCTATTGTTCACTTCTAGCTACGACCCTAATGTGCAGTCTTTAAAAAACAAGTACAGAAACAAGCTACGTGCCTAAAACTAACAAATCATAATTATGATGTAGATGATCTCATCAGTATACCAATATCAGAAAACTCATTGATAGTAAAGTTGTGTTTTGATAATAATTAAATGTATTTTTCATTATACCTGTTGTTCCAATTATTATTCAACTTGCACACATTGGGATTAGCGATTACTGTTTCTGTTGATAGTGCAGTATGAAAATTTGCCTATTTCATAGGATAATATGACCACTATTTTAGCTCTTTGCGACTCAAAGCACTTTCGTTGCTTAAGTGTTGTAATTAATGAATGACACCGAAATTCGAAAACGACTTTTTTTTGTAAAGAAGAAAAAGCTATATTTTTCGCATCTGATAAACAAAAATTTTTTTTACCAAAATTATAGTGCCAATGTGGCTTATTAAAATTAAATGTTTTTATAGACATACCACCGCCCCTCAAAGGGTTAATAAAAGTCATACAGATTTTCTATACTCATACACTCTCATATTAGGTGGATTGCAATTTTTTTTTAACTTAAAGGCGGGTCGCGTACCAATAAAGGTTAGGAACCGTTGCTACAAATCATATATAAGACTGCAGAAAAAAATCGTACACCGTATTTACTCGTGTATACCGCGTACGAATGTATAACGCGCACATAATTTCCATATGCTAATGAAGAATGACCAAATGAATTTCAATGAAGAAAGTCGAAATAAACATTACATGAGGCCAGAAAACCAGACGAAAATGCATTTTTAGACTTCGGGTAGTAAGTGAATGATGGAAAGTATGAGGTGAGTGACGATAATGAAAATTGCTAATTAGCGTTTAAATATTATTACTAGTTTAAATATTATTACTGTTGTATAAAAAACTACAAGGAGTGAAATAAAGATGCAATAATACTTCAATTAAGTAACATTTTCCGAGTTTTAATGCCTTCTTTCAATTGTTGCAGCGTATATAGGGTTCTTTTGATCTTATGGTTAGACAACTTCAAACTCTTGCTTATAGAAAAGTAGAAAATAATTTATTTACAGAACTTCAAAACAACAAAGTCTTCGAAACTCACAAATATTTCTAGATATTCAAAAATAATTGTTCAAATCTATCGTATAAGTGCAGATATAGGTTCCAGAGACTCTTTATACAACATCTCAACACTAAATCACATTCAAAATAACGTAAATAAGACTCAAGCAAACTTGCTTAACAAACGCGTTGTTCACTCAATGACTGACTGGTAAATAATAATAATAACAGCTCGTATCGCTCTCCTTATATAGGCTCGCAGCAGGTGCTGGAAATTTCTAGAACCATCCCGAAAAAACTGGAAAACCACGGAACAACATTCAATGTATCAGCATATCTAAAGGGGGGGGGGTTACCATAAATAGGAAAGGGTTACCATCGCCAACAATCGCCAAGTTTGTCGTCAACTTGGCGATATATCGCCAAATTTGGCGACCAAAATTAGTCGCCAAAAGTGACGCCAACTTGGCGATATCTCTAATATTTCGCAAAGCTGCCATAGACATTCACTGAAAATAATAGACAAGTTTGCTTGATAACAGAGACAATGTAACAAAAACTAATATTAGTAAAGGAATGGAGCTTAATAAGATTATTTACATTATTTTACAGTACAAACACTAACTATTTACAAAATTCGTAACACAATAATACACTGCTCAAAACAATTAAAGGATATTGCAGTTTTAGGTGGATTTTATATCTGGGAAACTTTTTAGCTGATTGATACATGGTCCTCAGACATAGTAGGTTATTATGAGAATAAATTACACATGTTTGGCAGAAAAAAATGCATTTTATTGCGCATTTGTGTACAAAAGGAAAAAAACACAATTTGTGCATATGAGAAAAAAAAATAAGAAAAGGTGTTTTCTTCAAAGAAAATCATTTTCAGTAGGGGGTATGGTTTCCACGGGCGGCCAGCAACGTTGAATACCTTTGAGGCATGGACTCAATGAGGCTATTAATGACGAGTTGGGGTATTCTGCCCCACTCTTCCAGAAGAGCACTTTCCAGTTCTTGGAGAGTTTGTGAGGGTTGTTGGCGGCCAGAAACTCGTCTTCCTAGAGCGTCCCAAACGTGCTCGATTGGATTCATGTCTGGAGAACACGCTGGCCATTCCATTCGAACGATTCCTTCCTCAAAAAGGAAATCCTCCACCAGGTTTGCACGATGTGGCCTGCAGTTATCGTCCATTAAAATGAAGTTATCTCCGATTGCTGCAGCGTAAAGGACTACAATAGGTCTGAGGATCTCATCCCTATATCGGCGACCAGTCAGAGCTCCATCTCGAATGATGTAGAGGTCAGTGCGCCCGTCAATGGAGATGCCACCATACACCAACACTCCTCCACCGCCAAATCTGACACTTTCGTGCACGAACGCAGGATTATTGCTACTGCCACGGTCCCTCCAGATGAAAATACGCCTATTATCCGGATGCACAGAAAAACGGGACTCGTCAGAAAACAGAATATTGCTCCATTCATTTCTCCTCCAGTTGACATGCTCGGTTGCCCACTCTGTGCGGTCGCGACGATGCCTTGATGTTAATCTAACACATACCATCGGTCGGCGAGCATACAGACCTACAGCATGGAGCCGGTTTCGGACAGTCTGAGTTGAAATCGTGGTGCCTGTAGCCGAGTGAAGGTGTTGTTGGAGAAGAGTAGCGTTCATGTTTCGGTGTCTCCGAGCTGTTAACGCTAAATACCGATCTTCATTGGGCTTTGTTGCCCGTCTACGACCTTGCCCTGGTCTTCGGTCTGCACATCCACTCTCCAAAAAACGGTTCCAGATCCTGAAAATGACACTTTGTGACACTCCAATGGCTTGCGCTACTTCGGCTTGAGTTTGCCCCCCCCCCTTCTAATCTACCAACAATTCTCCAAGCTTCTGAATCTGTCAAATAACTTCGCTGAGACATCGTACTCATCGAAACAAAGCAATCACTGAATGCCTATCATCCTTGTCTTCATTCTCTTTTATCCAGCTGAAAGTCAAATTTCATTCGCTGCCGCTGAAGCGACGTTTTTGACGTCGAACTCAAAATTTGCATACTCCACAGTTTGAAAACCAGAAAAATTTGCATTTGTGATTCTCTTCTTCTATTTTCGGCAAAAAAAATTTCGTTTATATCTTTATTTTATATAAAACTTCAAATATCCTTTAATTGTTTTGAGCAGTGTATTTTGTTTCATATGTATATCGTGTAATTACATCCAACAGTAAAAAAAAAAAAAAAAAAAAATCCGTGCATAACGTTCACCTAGGAGTTTTGCCCAAATTTTTTGAAAAAGAAAAACTGCTCATCATACACGAGTAAATACCGTATTTACCCCCGACTATTCATGGAATGTCAAAATTAAGGTTTATATATGCATTATGCGTTTTCCAAAGTAATCATTTAGACATCATCGTTCACCTTTGTAAACTGTGATATTTTGTTATAGTATTCTGAATGTGTTGGGAAATGCTTCATAATCCATATCGTATGCATGATTTTTCGTTCTTGTTTGAATTTGTATTAATTTATCCTATTCTTACTTTTTTTTCAGTGATGAGACGCTGAAACAAAAAGGTGAAAGATTTGGAGCGGCAGATGTTTACTTTGCTAGTATGTAGAAAAAAATTAATTAAAATAACCATTTGTCTATTTTAGCAGAAATAAATACCAATACAATCGAAACTGATTAAAATGTTTTTCCAGGCAATTGACAAAAGTCGCGTATTAAGGCCCCACACTAGGCACAGATAAAGACCCGGATGATAATGTAAAGTCTATGGGGGCGTCCTTTTAAAATATCTCGCTCAAATTTTAATATTTTTTAATGATTTTTTTTTTTTTTTTTTTTTTTTTTTTTTTGCATAGGATAGCTGAGGACGATCCACAAAGAGAAAAGTTTTTGCTTTTTCAATTTTGGTTTCAGATTTAAAAAAGAAAAAACTTTAAATTTCAAAACCGCTTTAAACCGGTTCAAAACTACCATAATATAAAAAATATATAAGCAAAATTGAAAAAGTAAAAACTAGGCCGGTTGTAGATCGTCCTCAGCTGTCCTATGAAGAAAAAAAAAGTTTAAAATATTAAAATTTGAGCGAGATATTTGAAAAGAACGCCCCCATAGACTTTACATTATCATCCGGGGCTTTTTCTGTGCCTAGTGTGGGGTCTTAAGCGGGATTTGTTATAATGTTGAAGGAACTGAGTTTATTTACACATTTAATCGTTTAAATGAACTTTAGAGCTTTCATTTACATTTTTGCGGTCAAAAATTATGTCTTTTGCATACATTTAGATTAAGATTTATTTATATTTTACTTTAACTTACTGTTTCTTTTTAAGTTTTTTTTTTTTTTTTTTTTTTTTTTTGGTGTTAAATGCTGTGACTTTTGGTAAAAGTAATCATAAAGTAAATTAATATATGTAATACAATTTAGAAATTTTACTATGCCTAATTTGGTCGAAGATTACAGTTTCATAGTAAAATCAAAACCAATCACACCCAACAAGTAGCTTTGACATTTGGGTAGGGTTGCCAAAAAACCCCACTTTTGGAAGAAAAAAAACCCATTAAAAATATAAATACAATGTTGTAATTTTTCAAAATCAAATTCACACGTTCTTGAAGGAATTTTCAAACATTTTTTAATGTCTTATACTTATTATTAACAAATTTGTATTCTTAAGTACTTTTTTTTTAAGTATTATTATCAACACGATAAGTTAAGTTAGTTAAGTAATAAGTACGATAAGTTGTTTCGAAAATTGCATTTTCAGACAATTTATACTACTGTAAAATCATAAAATATGGTATTAACAAAAAATATATATATATCGATTCTCAAACTTCTTAATGTGGGTCTTTTAAATCCACCGGGTCTCAAGGATATAGGCACAAGCTGCACCAAAAGTGGTTGTCTTGTAAGAGGCAAGCAGGGGCGTAAATCCCGGGGGGGGGGGGGTGCAGCACCCCCCCCCCCTGAAGAAATCAGTCGGAAAATTACCAGATCGCTCGGAAAAAGTATCTTTAGTCGGAAAAAAATAGTATTAACCTATAAAAACTTATAAACTGGAAAAAAGGAAATATCAGTTCGGAAAATTTACCGTTTAATCGGAAAAGGCATATCGTTTAATCGGAAAGTCGGAAAAATTAGCATTATGTATTACCTTATAAAAGCTTAAAAATTAGAAAAATCAGTCGGAAAAACTCTTGTTCGATTGGAAAAAATGACATTAACTTATAAAAACTTATAAATTGGAAAAACTAAAATATCATTCAGAAAATTTTTCGTTTCCATCGGAAAAAAAGCATATTTAGTCGAAAAAAACAGTATTACGTATTAACCTATAAAAATTTATAAATTGGAAAAACGGGAAAGTCAATCGGAAAAAATGTTATTAACCTATAAAAACTTCTAATTTGGAAAAACGAAAATATCATTCGAAAAATTTCCCGTTCCATCGGAAAAGGCATGTTTAGTCGGAAAAAACAGTATTACGTATTAACCTCTAAAAGCTTATAAATTGGAAAAACGGAAAAATCAGTCGGAAAATTTCTTGTCCGATCGGAAAAAAATGGTATTAACCTATAGAAACTTATAAATTGAAAAAACAAAAAATATCATTCGGAAATTTTTCCGTTCCATCAGAAAAGGCATGTTTTTCGGAAAAAATAATATTACGTATTAACCCATAAAAATTTATAAATTGGAAAAACGGAAAAGTCAGTCGGAAAAATTCTTGTTCGATCGGAAAAAAAGTATGTATAGCCGAAACAAAAGGTATTAATCTATAAATATTTATGAATTGGAGAAATATTTTTGTAGTTTTGAATTAAATAAGAAAAATAAGTTAGATCGAAGAAAACCTATAAAATTTTATTCTTAGTCGGATTTATTTCCCCTTGTAGTTTCAAATAAGAAAAAACAATTTATAACGAAGAAAACATAAACTTATTCTTA
This sequence comes from Maratus speculifer, assembly GCA_964019185.1. Lineage (NCBI taxonomy): Eukaryota > Metazoa > Arthropoda > Arachnida > Araneae > Salticidae > Maratus > Maratus speculifer. Next base: position 304,296,150 of record OZ025289.1, read on the forward strand.
ACTACTAATTAATTTATCTAATTGGTAATTTATTAATTAGTTCAATTTACTAATTAATATAAATTATCAATATATAGGATTTTATTTTATTTTTTGATAAAACTATTCAGAAAAATTTTGATTTGTCAAATATTGTGTACTCGGAAACCTCGATATGATGAAAAAAAAAAATATGTATGTACATATTGTAGCAATGTTAATGGTATTTCTAACTGTGGTATTTTGAGTAAAACCTTAATATTCCGATTTTTTTTTTTTTTTTTTTTTTTTTTTTTTCTGTGCCTTTTGATTTTGAAATATCGAAATCCACCTGTATTTATTTACTACAGGAAAGTTTTTTGTTTAGTCTCGAAATTTTAAGCTATACTGATTGAAGTGAAGAAACTCCTATTTTTTTTTTTTTTTTTTTTTTTTTTTTTTTTTTTAATCTAAACTTTAAATTTAGTTAGAAATATGTATCACGGAATTTAAATGGTTTCCGATGAAAATTCAAAACTGAAATACAAATATTTAATATTTTTCCATATCGAAATCTGGATGTTTTCCACTCTATACAAATTTTACCTTTAATTGAAAATAATTATGGTTTTATTTTTTCATACTAACTAATATTGTGTTTTCTTTTTATTTTATTAAAAAATAAATAATTAAAAATGTGAAACTGTTTTTATTTACATTTTTACGTAATTTTGGATTGATTTAAAAAAGTGCTTAAGAAATATATATAATATAGGATGAAAATTAAAAATACCCAAATACTTTGGATTTTTATCTCGAAATAAAATGAATATTTTACAGTATACGAGTATATTTCTCTCAGAAATAAAACGTTCGTTTTTTTATTTATTTTTTCCTGAATCAACCGTATTCATTTTTTTAAAATATTTTTATTAATACTACTGCATTTCGTTTAGTCCGAAAAATAAGGGGTAACATCAAGTTGTTATGCTGTTTTAAAGTTTGTCGTTAGAAAGAATTAAAACTTATATTAAGAAATCCCGTATTTTTGACAAATTTTTGTCTCTAAAATATTCCTCAAGCAAACAAATAAATAAATTAAAAAAAAACAAGAACAGCTAGAGATTTTAACTGGCTTCTGAAAAATAGAAAGATAAAACATTTTTTTTTTCTCTTCAAAGTAAACCTTGGGCACCTAGACAACTGGGCGCTGAACTTCCTGTCCTATGCGTCAATTACAAAACAAGCAGCACCTGCATTAACTCTTTGTTTAAACAACCGTAGGCACGCCACACACCAATGAAACATGCGTCAAAAATCGTGCAACATGACGCAGTCAAACCGGTTTTTCCTTTGTTATCAGGGTGAAATTGTCGTATGTCGCACGTTTTTTCGTCCAATGTCTCACTGGTGTGTGGCGTACCTTAGTATTCAAGCTCATAGTACGAAATCATTCAATTACAAAATGTTGATGCGAGAATATTTTGGTATTTGGTTAATAATTCAATATTTTTGCATCAGTTATGTCCTCACCTAAATGTAAGAGACAAAAAAGTACAATCTCCGTTACGTAATTCGATTTTCGATAATGATTACAGGAACACACAAAAACATGCTGATAAAATTTCAGCCCATATACATATACCGTTTTGCATTGCTGGAGTTCCAAAAAAACCTTTTGAAGTAAGTAAGCTACTTTATTACAGAATATTTTAGATATATAAAATGTGTAAATAACTATTGTTTTCATATTTAATAATAGATTTGCTTATTTATTTATTTATTGAGGGGAGATAAATTATTTAATAACTTGTAAAAATGTACTGTTATTCGATATATATTAACTTTTTTTAACAGTTAGTATCGCAATTCCCGAACTATTTGCTAGTTTTGTTTCAAACTGGAGATGACAAGCTAGTTATTATTTAAATTTCATGAAGTTATTATTATTTTTAACTAATTTTATTCTTTCAATATATTTGCTTTCTTTTTTGCCAACCATTTTACAATTCGCAAGTCAATGTATTTAGTATTGTGCATGAAGTTAAAACTGTACTATGGATCTTTTTATATTTTATCAATATTATTTCATTAACATTAAGAAAGTTAATTTATTTTTTGAAGTTCAAATGTCAATATATGTAAAATATTCTATATTTTTAAAACTTTGTTATAGTACAGATATAATAATTTTGTCTCACTGCGTAACAATAAATGATTATTATTTTGTACATAGATTTTTTTTTTTTTTTTTTTTTGTGTGTGTGTGTGTGTGTGTATGTGTGTGTGAGTGTCTGTATAGATCAAAATTTAATCATTTCGAACTTGAAAATTTCGGCCTTGGGAGAAGATAAAATGACACAACTTTTGATTGTTTAAAGCTAATTGATGATTAAATCGATCTTTTAAACCTCTTTTGCAATTTAAAACTTTTTACTGATACATTTTTTTTTTTTTTTTTTTTTTTGAGCCTGGTGTGCCTGTGTGTGTGTGTGTGTAGGGGAAGGGGGGTTGTAGAGAAACAAGAATTTTACTTTTGATTTATGCATTTCGTTTTTTTTTTTTTTTTTTTTTTGTATTTTGGGCATGTTTTCATACGGCGACAGGAAACTGTTGGCTCTATTTAATTGCCTTATTTATTTATTATTTTTTTTTAAAGAATAATTTGAGTATAATTTGAAAACACAATGAATTCGCACCTGAAAACTTACATACTTTGCTTTAATAATTTGTTATTTATCTATATAATGCATCTAATATATTTATATGATATATCTAGTATATATTTTATCTAATGGCTGGGCAACGGCGGGCGAGTCAGCTAGTAGAGATATCTATACATATATAAAATAGTTTGTCTTGACTGACTGATAATCAACGTTCGGCCCAAAATATTGAATGTAGAACCATGAAAATTGGAGAGAAAATACTTCTTATGATGTACCTGTCCACTAAGATGGAATTTTTGAAATTATTCCCCCCCCCCCCTAAGAGAGACAAGTGGGGGTACGGGGTAAAAAATTTTGGAACAACTTACCATATCTCAGCAAACATTTAAGGTAGGGGCGTGAAATTCCAGTAAATAAATCTACTAAAAATATTATTAAACACATAATCCAACGATTTTCGAAATCCCTCCTCAGGGGGTTAAAAGGGGGGGGTCGAAAAATTTAGGACATTTGGCACATCTGAGCAGTTTTTTTTTTTTTTTTTTTTTTTTTTTTTTTTTTTTTTTTTTTTTTTTATAATAACATGAAACGGCAGAAAATAAAATTATTTAAAACACATTAAATAAGTGTTTCAGCAATATCTATAAATTTCCACCCCCGAGGGGGGTTAAAGTGGGGGTGGAAAAACTCCATACTTTTTGGACTATGTGGCGTATCGTAAGAGAGCCCTCAGATCACTCTTTCATATTATAAACCTTTCTTTCCTCCCCCTGACCCCCTCCAATTTCCCTACCGTGGACAATTTTCGATCTTTTTTTTAAACTGTAGCGTTTTATCATTTAAGATCGGATTTTTTTACAGGGCCCTCCGATAAATATTATTTATGATATATGAAAAAATCACAGTTAGAGGAAGAGTCTACTTTGGGAGGGGAAATATTTCTTAAATTTGGCTACATCTCTCTTGTGATATATCGTTGGATACCCACTTAGTCCTCACAAGTCACCGCTTTTCTAAATTTAGCCGACACCTTTCGTGTGATATATCGTTGGAAAGCCCTGCGACTGCTTATTCATATTATGCACTACCCATGTCCCTCTCGGGTGGTACGATTATTCCATCAGGAGATCGTCTACTAATAGGGAAAATATATTGTTATATAAGACTAATAATAGCATAATATAAGATTATTTGACTATCTCGATACACTAAGTCATAATTATCTTGAGAATTACATATTAATATATATATATATCTATGAATATACAATCGAGTCTCTCTATAACGAAACTCCATACATCGAATTTCTCTATATAACGAATTTTTAATAGGAACGGTCCCCTTTTCGCATGATTACATTAAAAACAGTCTCTATATCGCGAAATATTTATCTCCATATAACGAATTTTTTTCATAAATTGGTCACAAAGAACAGTTTCAAAAAGCTTCGAAATCATATGGAATCAATTTTCCATCACTTATTTTTGATTTATCGTCAGTGCTGAGTTTTTTTTTTAAATTATTATTATTATTATTTCTCTCCTTGTTCTTTAAATCCAACGAATTCATCCCACCTCCCGCACACCTTTCCACATTTTTCTCAAAACAGTGCCATTTGGATTGATACACATGTAAGAGAGGAATCAATGAGAGGCACATAAGAGAGGCCTTCAAATGAAGGGAAATGTTAACTACAATTTTTCATTCCTTGGTAAAATTTGAGCATTTTTTTGCGAGCGTAACAATTTTAAAATCAAAACAACAAAAAATTACAGATTTCTTCGTCTGAAATTAATGCAAGTCTTTCTTATTTGATTTTCATTAAGCTTTCAAATCTGTTTTCATATCTGTTCTCTTTTTTGAAACGGCTTAAATAATTAAGAAATAAAATGTTAGGTTTATATTTACTTTTAAACACTTCAGATTCTTAATTCAAAAGATCAAAAATAATATTTGTTCAAATTTCACACATTAGATACGATTTTTAACATCATTCTCTATACATCGAATTTCTCTATATAACGAATTTTTTACTGGAACGGTGGATTTCGTTATATAGAGACTCGACTGTATATGTATATATATCTATGAATATATATGTATATATATAAATATATATATATATATAGTACATATATTAGTCCTCATGTTGGCCATAGTACTCGGAAATTTTCCTTCTTGAAAGTCGGAAATTTATGAGCCTACACCCCCCTACGTGACAAGAGTGGTTTACGCCCCTGGAGGCAAGTATGGGGACAAGAAGGTAAAAATGTTGTTGAAAATGAAAAGTTCATAAAAACATTTTGTTGAAAATGTGTTTTCTCGATGGCAAACCAAAAAATGCACTTCTAAATAATAATGATTTCCGATTTTTCGTCAGTTTTTGAAATTTCATCTGAAATTACTGATATTTACAAAATTATAATTCATTGAATGTGGGATACATATTCTCAATTAACCCTTTCGGGTCCGATTTTTTTTTCAGTTTTTAGAAAAAATTACTTTTACGTTAATAACATTAACACTAGCTATCCATATCGATTAATTAGTGTTTAAAGAATAGTTCATTGTCTGAAAGATATCGAATTTTGTGTTTTTCCATACTATTCAATTCATATTCATATGACAATAGGCTAAGGAAGAATTTTTGGAGATGTTTCGAAAATATTGCGTTACAATAAGATTTAACTACATAAGATTACAACTTTCTAATATTTTTGGCGCTTTATTACACATGATTATTTTAGGAAAGTAGCTTTTATTTTAAATTTAATGAGTGAAATATGTTAAATATAAAAGAATCGCAAACGGTGCAAAGAGAATTAAGCAAATAATAATAATTATTATTATTACTAAATTCCTAAACCTAAAGGAAGTCATATGGTAAACGTATCGACATATATTGACATTACTTCATGTAAATAATAGTCATGTAAATAAAGTATTTCTTAAAACAAAATTTTACACCATTAAAATACAGGTGCTATTAATAGTATACCAGACCCGAAAGTGGATAAGGCAGCGTAGTGGATACGGCAGCGATAAAACAAAATGCAAAATTTAATGTTACATGCGCATGTCGATCCCTCAGAGCCAGAGCAACAGTAGCACATCTAGTAATAATAAAAAATGAGATGTCTTACACTGTTATGAGAAACTGTGTTTGCATCTAATGGAACAACTTCTGAAACACAAAGTTATGTAATGCTATATACTCAGATGTGTTTTATAAAAATTCCCTGCAGTTTCAATAGATGCAAGTACAGTTTTTCACAATAGTAAATCAGATATTTCTCTTTTGATCAGTACTAGATGTCCTACAGTTGCACTGAGGCGACAATGTATAACTTAAACTATATCCTTGACATTCTATATCAATTACTGCACACAAAGATATATTGCTTTCATATTATTAATCACGACAATTTACTAAAAAACCCTGCCGTCTCGACCTACAGGCACAGATAGATTTCGAAGTATTTGTTTCACCAACAAAAACTAAATCAAGATTACAGGTGAACTTACTTTAACAATTTTATCTGACCACTTTTGAAGTATTTTTTATTTCTGTAAGTTTTATGAAAATCGTGTTAATGTGTTAATTTTTCTTCAACCCTTATTTTTTTATTATTATTATTATTATTAATTTTGCTTTGGTTTTAAGAGTTGGTTTTATTAAAAACGTGTCAATATAAAAGTTGTAAATAATATTAAAAAGATTTATAATAGATTAAACGGATTTGATATTTTGTGAACTGACGAAGTTCTAAATTTTTTTCTTCTTCAACCTTTCCCTCCTTTTTTTTAATTCGATAATAGTTCATATCGAAAAATTTGTAGGCATAAAAGTTATAGCTAATATTAAGAAGATTTATAAGAAATCCATGTGGAGTTGATATCTTGAGAATTGACAAATTTATATTTTTTTCCTCTGAAACCAATTTTTTTCGCCCATGGATCCTATTTTTAATTTTATCATATATATCATACATATTTTTTTTGTTCATTTTCATTAGAAGCAACAATAGCTTTAAACTGATTTGATATGTATTATGATTAGGAAGTTTTCTTTTTTTTTTTTCAGTTTTTACAAAACCTTTTTCTATTTCCACCTCCTTGGTCCTATTTTACCCATTAACGAACTTGACCAAGATTTTCTGACCTTTATGTATCACTTCGGAAAAGATTTGTGCAGAATTATGGAAGCTATCACGTACATAAAAAAAATGATTCAAATATATAGAAATAGATGTAAATTTTTAACTGAGGGTGGCTTTTGATTTTGGGGATCGTGATCGGCGTAGAACTGCAAACATTTTTCAGAAATTCCAACATAAGGCAGAATGTAATAGGTGCTATTTCTAATAAAATCTATCTAAGAGGACTTTTATCAGAAGAATACAAAACACAATAAACAAAGGACACCAGATTACATTTTAACAGATAATGCTCGAAATTTTAAAGATTAATAGGTATAAACAATTTATTTCACACAACATTGTTGCTTGTTCTTATTCGTATCGCAACTTCGATAAGACAAACAAAAAATTAGTAAAATGTTATTTCTACTTTGAATCATCTTACGAAAAATAGAAGAATAATAATAAAATGAGACAAAAAAGTAAAGTGGATAAAGGATGCTACTTTTTTCAGTTTCAACATTCATAGCATAATTTTAATAGCTTACAATGTGACTTATTTAAAATTCAGTTGAAACCCTAATAATACGTTGATGCTCTGCTAATAATTTTCATTTATTATGTATTAGAACAGTATTTAAAGGGGGGGGGGAAGGCTATAATATGTTATATTATTTTTTTTTTATAAAAATGAAATACAAGCATACAAGTATTTAAAAGGGAAAAAAAAGCTATAATATGTTCTTTTTTTTTTTTTTTTTTTTTTTTTTTTACAAAAATGAAATACAAGCATACAAGCCAACAAAGTCAAACAGACATTCACGGCATTAACAAGTTGATAAGGTTAAAAATTATATGATTTGCCCATTTATCCTGAAATCTGGGAAATTTCAACAATTAAATGTGAAAACTACCTGAAATCATCTTATCTAAATTGCCTTTTCTTCATATCATAAGTGTTTTTCGGAAATTCTGCTGCATGAAAAATTTCATACGTATGATTTTTTTTTATTTTAAATCCTAGAAATTTTACTTACTTGCAACTTTCTTTATATTCTCATTTCAATACACTAATCAAATTACAGAAATTTCATCATCTGTCAGAAAAATAACATCTTCATTTCGTTGTTAATAATTATACATATTTAATAAATACGTGCAAATAATAATTATGTAACTTATGTATGTATTGATAATTTTAATACATACAATTTAATTACTTTAAAATATTTTTGGATAGTTTCATTTTTGGTTGAAAAGTGGAAGATTATTGAAATTGAGTTCGTTTTATACCTTAAAGCCTGATTCAGTCGTATCTTAGTATTAACTCTTAAATGCATATTGTACGTATCATTTTCGATACCATAAGTGTTCCCGATTTATTGGGGGTTTTATTCACATATTCCGTATTCTCACCAGAAATTTAAAAGAGCAATTTTCACTTAATGACAGACCATTCGTAATTAAATAAAGAAAAATTTACTATTTAGATTTTTCTGGTATGAATTCTGATTCTTTGAATTGCGCATTTTTTGGAACGCGTTCTATCCTATGCATTTAAGGGTTAATTAGGATAGAAAACTGTTATACTTTAAAGTACCAAAGGGCATAAAGGATTAAGTAGAGCGACAGAAATAGTTTGCATATCCGTCATTCTTTCATTTTTACAGTTTACTTCCCACCTTTAAAGTATCCGATCACGTTTGAAGTCTTTTTGACACATTTCTGGTATTTTTCTGTGTAATTTATCACAGAATAAAGAAAATTATTTTAAAAATATGTGTTATATAAGCAACTTTTTAAAATTTTGAAGAATTTTGTCATTTATCAGCATAATTTTTTATAAAAACGGCTCCGGCTCTAAAAGAAAAAAAAAATGCGTATAAAACAAATCTTTTTTCAATATATGCATATTCGACACTCTTGAGTGTAATGAACTAAAAACTAATCGTTATACGGAAATCTAAAAGAGTTACAGCTGATTACATACAATTCCATGGAAATTTTAAATAATTTTACGTGTAATTCTTCTTAAAATTGCTATATATCAAGAAATAAGTCATTTAGAGCTAATTATTTAGTTCATTATACTCTAGACATTATCGAAAAGCTATACGCAAAAAATTTTATGGTTATAGGGTAATAAAATTTTGAGTTAGAGCAATAGTCGTTTACCTTTACCGATAAAAATCTATTTTTTTTTTTTTTTTTTTTTCAGAAAATACATTTAAAATTTTCAACTTCTGTTTAACCCCATCGCGACGAGAGTTTTTTACGAAATTTTTATTGTTTCGTCACTGGTTTTTAAAAACAGAAATTTTTGGCTTATCAAATCCAGAAAATGTTGCGATTGAATAAGGCAAATTTTACAGTATAGTTTTACCGGTGAGGATCAACAAGGATTCTGAAGCCTTTTTGCGACACGTATACATGTCGCTCGTCCCCAAGAGGTTAAATTAAAATCATCTATTATTATTATTATTATTATTATTATTATTATTATTATTATTATTAAAGCTCTAATTTCATTTCTAACAGGCGTACAGGAAAAATAAAAGCAGATTTAGAAACAGAAATGTTCATTCTATATATATATATGATAAAAAAAAAATCAAATTAAAAAATGCGAATTTTCGCCAAAATTGACATTTTAAACGTAGGCGGATACCTTAAAAAATGAATTAAGATTTTTTATGAAATGAATATGAATGAATAGAGAAATGAAATTATCTTTTGTTGGATTTAGTTCATTCACTGGAGGAGCTACAAGATTATCTGTGTGTGCCTCAGCTAAAATACAACGGAGATTCTCGGGCAGTCCTCTTCGTAAAAATGCGTCCAGGACTGAAGCTCACGCCGGAAATCAGGGACAAGATAGAAAAGAAAGTAGACGAAGAATTGTGGGAAGATTGCGTACCTGAACTTATACTGGAGGTGCCGGAAATACCTGTAAGTAACCTGCTGGTTCATGTATTTTAAACTTTCAATTATACATTAAGCTTAAATAAATCGAGATGAAGTAAATTGCAGCTTAAATTAGAAGCAAAATCATTTAATATGTGACAGAGTTTAAATACTGCGAAATTATGAAATATTCATGTAAAAAAATTAAAACAAAATTTAAAAATAGCATCAGCCAATAATCTTTTACCTATAATTTAACAAAATTCTAAAATGTATAAATATGCATATATATAATATTTTCCCTGCTCAACAAAGCAAAACTTTGTCACATTTACGAAATTACTCTCAAACGCAAAAGCATAACACATGCAGTTCCGTCTAGATATTTGAATTTAAATAGTGTCCCCCCCCCCTCTTTTTTTTATAAATGTATTATTTACCAAAATTTAAAGACCATTGTTTTCCATCCTCCGATTACATAGTTTCTGATTAAGGATACTTCCTAGTTTCTGAACAAAAATGAATTCAGAAATATTTCACAAAGTAGCTTCTTTGGATTTGAGAATCTTGAAGAAATCCCGCATCCAACTATTAAGCATATATAATACGAAGATTATGAAAATCCATATTTTAGAAGATGCTTTGAAGTAATATTCAAATTTTAAAATTCTGAAATTTGAATGCTTAATCCTTAAATTAACGTTTCGATTCGTTTTGTTTCTTACATTTTTTAGAACCTTTGAACGAATTTTCATGATCTTTTGAACATTAATACTAAAAAATGATTTTAATTATTATGCATTTCTATCTATACATTTTATTATTAAGGTTCCGCTGAAAATGAAACTCCCCGATCGCATATTAATCTATGAGAAAACTTTGAAGCGCAACAATTAGTCAAACATCGTTTTCACCATTAGAAGTAGATGCCAGATGCCGATGATATGCGTCTTTAAAAATCGTCTCCGTAAATTTTAAGTACATAAACAATCTTTATAAACTTTGACATTTTCATTTGATTAAATGTTATCACCTTTTTAAAGACATTTAAAATGTCCCTAAGCAATTTTTTAAAAACGCACATCATCGGCATTTTTTGTCTACTTTCTGTTGGAAAAATGATATTTGAATAATTATATTATGTAATAAGTCCTCGCGATTCAAAGTTTTCCCGTAAGTTAACATTGGATTTCGCGAACGAAGCGTTTCACTGTAGCGGCCACTTAACTAAGTTGTACTACAATGGCAAGTTTTACACATGGTGCAATAATTGCCTTTTTATAGACAGAGCAGTGGCGTAGCTACGTTTTTTGGGGCCCGGGGCAGGAAGGAATTATGCGCCCCCCCCCCCCCTCCCCAAATAAAAAAATAACCATATTGTTTTTCTTCAAGACGAAAAAAAAAATGGTCCTTTTGTCTTGCACCAGAAGACAACTTCACTCTTGTTTTTTTTTTAAGGGTTCAGCTGATTTTATTCAAACTCACGAAACTAAAAGGTGTGGAACCCGATTATAGAAGATTTCTAGTTTTCGTCAATACTAAATTTGAATGTTAACTTCAAAACTTTAGCGGAACTCTCTCAGATATTCTTGTTGTAGCAAAAAACATTTGCTAAAACTCATACATTAAGTCCTATAATGGGAAAAAAAATAATATTTTTCTTCAAAACGGCAGCCGCCATAAATTTTCAAATTCCTGTACTCACTCATTTTTAAGATAAAAGGGAAACCAAAAAATTTTTTTCAATCTATCTATCAAGATCCAGCGATTATGCAAGTAGTAAATTTATATATATATATTTTTTTTTCCTTTAAAATCTTTATAATAGGCCACCATTTTGATAAAAGATGGCGGATCAAGATTTTCAACGAATTTGATCGAGATCTTAATAAATCTTTAACATATGTTTAATCACATCGAACATTGAACTGGGTTTATAACTTACCGCAGTTGTATGACAATGGTCAGATATCTGTAGAGAGAGATATACATTTGAAAATAAGAATTAAATCTTTTAAATACAAAATTAAAAATCAATACGAAAAACTTAAAGTCCTTAAATTCTTTTTCTGTACTTTAAATCTTCTAATCTAAAATCCGTTTTATACTTGGTAAATTTGTTTCCCAGCAAAACATTTATTACGTTCACCATTAAATTAGAGGGACTTAACTTAAGGCAAGTCACACACTCGGCGACTCGTAAGACATGTAGCTTGAATTCGAGGAAAAACGGATTTAAAACAAGTTTGAAGCTATTTTCTTATTTACTTCGACTGGTTTTTTAGCTACATGTCGCGCTTCATGTTTCGTGTCGTCTCAGTATGGGATGCTCCTTAGAAATAGAAAATGCTGACGTTTGGACAGTTCCTCTTCGTTTGTGGTTAAAGCCTTGTACTTCACGGATCTCGGAAATTGCGAGGTTCTTGAGACCATTGGTCAATAAAAAACTAATTATCCAATTAAACTAAATGTTCCTCCATTTTTTTACTTTTGCTTCCTGCTGTAAAATATTACAATCCAAAACATATCAGCAAGAACACGCACGAAAAAGATTAACTTTTGTCCATTCGAGATGCCTACAAAAGATACGATCAGTGTTGAATTCAGGAAGTAAGTCAGAAAGGGGAATTCCCTTCCCGGAGCAGTAAAGTGAAAATTTGAGATTTTGTATTTTCAATATTCAAAAAGTGCAATCCTCCCCCAGAACTCTATAATGTCTATATCCCCCCCGCCTCCTCTGGAGCCTCTGAAGTCCCTCCCGGAAGTGTTTGAATTCAATACTGGTTACAACTATGTGGGTCTCGAAAATGACGTAAGTGACTCAAGGTACATCCGATTGAGCTTGCGAAGATGATTGCTAGATGCACATATGAAATAAATGAACGTGTTCGGTTTACAAAGAGGTTTCTGAATCGAATTCTTTTCTTACATTTGTCTCCAAGTTATTTGTTATATAGACAGATATACAGGGTGAGTCATAAATATCGAAACAATAGGCTATCTCCTTAAATATTGCTCTTAGATTCATATTTCCAATTGCAAAAATTCATAAAAAAAGGTGAAATTTTTGATAAGATAAATTGCGACTCCATGGGGGGGGTCTAGTTGGAAAAATACAAAAATTAAATTTTTATACGGCCCCCGTAGGATAAAAATTCCAATTAGGAAAACTTTCCTTATTCAGTCCTGAATAAGGACTGAAAGAATAAGTCCACAAAAAAATGCATCTTCATATCTTCAAAACACGCAAAGTTATGGCCATTTAAAAAAATCATCAGGTTTTAAGGGATTAGACACAAATTGAAATGTGCGCAATTCAAAAAACAATGTTACTTTAACAGTTCTAGGAAACGCGTAAAAAGTCTATTTTTTGTGTTAGAATTTTGATTTTTTTTTCTTTTTTGTGATGGTTAGCCTTATAATTTGCTAAGAAAATCACATCCTAAAATTTCTCATATAATTTATAAAAGTTTCATGTAGTTAGTACTGGTTTAAATGAGATAATTAAAAATCGTTATAACTCGTAAAATTATTTATCGGATTTCAATTTCTTTCCATTTCATTAAAGATGAAAATCTGATTTTAGTTTTGTTCCAAGATTTTTGTTTTTAATAATTTTAAAACTATTAAAAATATTTATTGAAAAAATAATATAACTTAAAAAAAACATGTTTTCAAAAGTAAATATTTTTTTTAAATTGCCGAAACAAAACTAATGTAAAAAAATAAAAAAAATGACGTGTTTCAAGTTCTTTAATTTTTTAAAAAATTCTTTAAATTTAATAATTTAAAGACAAGAAATAGTGGGGGAAATTTTCATTATGCAGAAAAACGAAGTGTACTATTTAAATGTCCGTCATTTATTTAAAATAATGCTTTATCTAAGATGCAGATTAAGTCTCTTATTTTAAATTTAAATCTGACAACTTCAGGCTTTTTATCATCCTGGAGATTATGTTAAAAAGTCTGTATTCTGGGCCCAGGCCGGGCCAGAACAGAGACGTTGCTTTTTACTGAAGACTCGCCAGGCCGGCCGAACGTACTTTTCATAAAGAAGGGGACTGCTTCCTTCTTCCTATGTGTATTATTGAATCTTCTTCCTATGTGTACATTGGACGAAATTTTCAATCCCAGTCTCGACAAAACCCGTGTTAAAATCACTGTCTCTGGCTGACTTAATACGTGCGTAAAATAAATAAAATTCGACTCAATCAAATTTTTTACGAAAAACACATAGATTTAAAAATCTTTATTTTACAAAAAAAAAAAAAAAAAAAAAAAAAAAAAAAAAAAACTTTAAAATTTATTTTTTAAAAGAATAGTATATTTATAGGCTAAAAAATTAAATACAATAAAACCAGTGAAAAAAAAACTGCCTATGACGAAATTCTGTCTTAAACAGAAAAAATTTTGATCCAGGCAAAATGAATACAATATTACTTGAGAAAAAAATAAACTCCAATTACACCTCCTAGGAAGGGCATCTGTCTATAACGTATTTTTTCTTTCCTATGTGATTCCGTCTTAAAAGATTTTACTGCATAACATTTTTCAGAGTGTCCAACTCATGGGCTATGGATTAACGATATAAAAAGTGAAACATTTACATTTAGAGATTCATTGATAATAGAGAATTGATAAAATAAATATATTACAGCCTTTGGCGCTTCTTTAATAATAAAAAGTATAAAAATTAAAAACGAAAAGCTATAAAAGGAATTTTTGGTCAGAACTCCATACGAAACAATTTTTTCCCACACCGAAGTAAAAACTATGTAGAAATTTGCAGCTGAACCGGGCTATGATTTAACCTATTTTTCAGACCGGTCCCGGTTATGATTTTAACATTTTTTTCAGGCCAGGCCGAACTTTTCCCCCTATGGGTCAGTTTGGAACCTGACCTAGATATTTCGATCCATGCAGACCTCCAGTACAGACTACCAACATATTTTGAAAACAAGTTTAGATTTAATTCAATACGCTGTTTTGTTATGTCCAAATGAGAGGCACTGTCTTAAATCGACATTTAATAATAGATAATTTATGGACGATCCCTCATTTGCTTTGAAAATTAGCCAAAAACGCGTGGTTTACAGGCATGGTAAAGTGATGTAAGTCACGAATTTTTTAGAATTTCGGATTTTAATATCTCTGTCAGGTTTTTAGATATGTAGATGAAATTTTTTTTGTTCAACTTAGGAATGGATAAGGAATAATTTCTTAATTGAAAATTTTGCTCTACGGGGGCCGTATAAAAATTTTATTTTCCTATTTTTTCAAACAGACCCCCCATGGAGTTGCAACTTATCTTATCAGAAATTTCACATTTTTTTATGAATTTTTGCAATTGGAAGTATGGGTCTAGGGGCAATATTTAAGGAGATAGCCTATTGTTTCGATATTTATGACTCACTCTGTAGATATAGCTTTCTAAATATTCAGCGCTAATGCATATGCGCTGAATTTAAGTATGCATAAAATGTATTTATCTTTTGGAATGACGAAAATTATAATTTGTAGTAGTCGTAGAAGGAAGACTGAAAACTCCTGATAAGTACTATATGAGAATGAGAAAGGAAAATGTGGGGGTAGATCGCCCACATTTTATTGGCTTTTCTCAATGCCAATTTGACAGAAAAATAGAATTTCCAATAAAGAACAAATAACATCTATGCTTTTTGTTTTTCCAGCTAAATCCATTTTGTATTGGTTCACAAACGCTTCCATTACAGGAAAATAATTATATGAAATGCTAAGAACACCAAAATCAGAGTAAAAATCAAATTATGCGTGTGACGGAGATAGCAGAATTATCTCCCGCAGGTAAAAATCTGAAAATTTGGGTGAGGATAGTCCAAGGCAGATCTTAATGCACATGAAGCTTAGATTTCTATTATATATATATAGCCGAGATTATTATAATTCAAAACTAATTAAAAACGAAATTTTTTCACAAAATGGCAAAATCGCACGCACGTCTGAACCTGATTCCACAGCCGATACGAAAGCAATTAGGAATTGTCATTAATGAACAAAAAGTAAGAAAACTAATTAAGATTTGAATTTGAAAATTTCAGAGCACATGCAAAAAAATGTTTTTCAATCGTGCATAAAATTGGTTAAAAGGGGGAATTTTTCTTAATTTTTTCAAAAAAATTGAAGACGACAGTACAAAAGTTAGGAGAAATAAAAATACAGAGCCGAACATACATTAAAAAACAAACTAAAAATAGATCTTTTTCCGACCGCCCCCCTCCATTTAATTTCTGAAAATCGATGGACCAGAGATTATATGGCAAGTAGACAATTGTCTTGTTTATTAAATGTTGCTGAACGTTAAAAATATGATTTAAAAGCATTTTATCAGTTTAATCGAAGGTTATTAATGTATTATGTAGCAGTATAGTCCAGTGATATGAGTTAAGAGTTCGTCTACAGGGGTTTCTCCTCTTTATTTACATTTTAAAGCATGTTTTCCAAGAGACAGACTTCTTTTACCACAATTACAGAACATTAAAGGCACATCCTATACTCGGATTCTATGGGTCTGATTTCAATGAGGATTGTTTAATTCAATTTAGTTTACGATTTTATAGCAGTTTTTAGCTCATTCTTCCAGTGTAGGGTACCATGCTTACCTCGTGCTCTATGGACTCAATTTCAATTAGGTTTTCCTCATTTAATTTGGTTTTCGAATGTCTTACAGTTTCTAGTTATACTTTCCACATCCGGGGGGAATTTTTATGTCAGATTTCATAGGCCTGATTTTTTTTCTTCACTATTTATATATATATATATATATATATAAATTAAATACGATTCTTTTCTGACTTTCCGGTACCGCCGTCAGAGCACTGACGACGGTACGCTAAATGCTATCGAAACTGGTCTGCTGTTTATATACAATATTTTGGTGCTTTTTAATGTTGTTTATTTTTGTATTTCATTGCATTGCACCAAGCTTTATCTGAATATTAAAAGTTGTGATTATAACAATAGTTATATATACTGTTTTCTGCTTTCCTTTTTTAACAGTACAACCTGAACAACAAAAGGATGGAAAATCTGGTGCAAAAAATTATAGCGAAAAATGAAATTCCAGAAATGATGAACATACGAAACCCGGAATGCCTACAATATTATGTAAATATTCCTGAAGTTTTAAGTTATAATAAACAGTGAAGACTTAATTCAGAAGAATGACCATCATATGTATCCAATTCGTATTTAACTACGAAAAATATGATAAATTCTGTCCTCAGTAATACACAAATGACTTGATGTTAAAATATGCATATGTATTTCATAGATATTTTTTCTTAATCCTGTAAATAATATTGTGTAAATAAAATACTAAACTTAAAATGTCATTTGTAAAAGTAATTAACATTACTGAAAGCAAGCAATTTTTTTTATTTACAATAAGTTTATTTTTTTAAAGTAAAATAGTTTTGTATTCATAATAGAATCTCATAGTACTCATTTCCTGTATTTTTCAAAATGATACTTTAGAAATTCTTTATTCTAAATTATGATAAAATAAATTGCAATTGCTAAGATGCTGTACAATAAACTCTCTGTAAGGCGAACTAAATGTAATACGGAAATCTGATTAAACCTTTATCTACCGACGGTACTTATAAGTACCATTAAAAAACTTATTATAAAATTCTTTTAATACGTCAGTTAGTTGTAATACTGATTAGAATAAGTTACAAACACATTACTTTATGTTGCTTCAAAAGCATTATTAGTTATACAAAACAAAAATATTTTTTAAAGGTGATTGCTTTTGCCTTTGCATCTTTTCAGCTTTCTTGGCACTGAGGAAGGGGGATGGGGATTTTTCAATTCGGAAATATTTCTATATTTATATTGTAAGAACATCATATTTGTACATTTTATAATTCTACAAAATACTAAGAAAACAATTTTAAATTAAATATTTGAGTGGGGTTTTAAAATTGTACAAAATCCCTGTAAATTCAAATTTAATTAATTTTTCTAAATCCTTCAATTCTTCTAAAATCCTTCAAATGATGATGTAATTATTAAATGATTATGTAAATCCCTTAATTTAGTTTAAACAATTTATGTAAAGTGCTAAAATTTTCATGAGTTCATAATGTGGTAAATAAAGGGTTAAACGCGGGAAGTTTTCTAGTTCCTGCGACTCCATAGACACAGAACAAAATTTATCTAAGGAGAAATATTGCCTATTAAGGAAAATATTCTCGGTCCCGATTGAATCCGCCTTAGACACTGTTTACTGTATTTTGAGATAAACGGATTTTTTCTAAGAAGTATACAGTCAATTACGTAATTTTGAGACTATCAGGATAACTTTGTTCAAGAGAGAAAAAAGGGTACTACTTGGTTATCCCGTCGACGAATTTCGCTAAATTATACAAAGTATTAGCCAAATTGAAGCTTTTTTTTTTTTTTTTTTTTTTTTTTAAATAACGAAAGAACTATTTTTTTAGTAGAACATTTGTAAAAATACAAATTAAAAGTCAAATTAAAAATCACTTGATGGCGTAACAACACGTGTATCCTGTTTAATGTCAAGTGAAAGTGGTATTTGCGATCACCATTATCGGCATTTAATCTTAGAATTTACGACAGTAATAAGGTCGACGGTATAACCAAATAGTACAAAAAAAGATTAAATCTGCTACATCACTTGAATTAACGACACAGTTTTGGTGTGAATTTGGCAATTCATTGGAAATATTTCGTCAAGCTATCTTCATGACAGAATGGATCAAAGTTTCGTAAAGGTGGAGCAAAGTCACCCTAAATTGGCCCAAAGTTATCCTAATTGACTGTACTTATATCGCCTTTGAATGACTTTGTTTCAAAATAGCGTCAATAGATGGCAGCATTAAAATAAGAGCTGAACTGGCAAATTAGTTCAAAAATTTAATAAAAAACTATAATATACTTTCTATTTCTGATAGATTTGACGAAAATTACCAATATAATTAGAAATATTATTAAACTTTTTGCAAATAAAAACTATATTACATTTTCTAATTGCGATCACTTGGTAAAATTATAAAACTAGTTGGCAAACACCGATAACTTCTATGTTTGCTTTTCCCTGAGTTCGCAAATGATGAATTTCCCCCACCAATAAAAAGTCTAAGCGAGGGCTCTGACCTTCATGATAGAATGGATCAAAGTTTCGAAAAGGTGAAGCTAAGTTACCCTAAATTGGCCCAAAGTTATCCTTATTGACTGTACTTATATCGCCTTTGAATGACTTTGTTTTAAAATTGCATCAATAGATGGCAACACTAAAATAAGAGCTTGTACATTAAAATACTCTTTGCCCTTTTTTTAATAGCCCCCTCCCCCCTACTCGGGTCTATATATACCTCTGGTAAATAATCATAAATAACATGCAAGCAAACTCTTTGCAGTTTTTTTTTTTTTTTTTGTACTTTTTTATATTTAGAACATTTTATTGATGCAGTTTCACAGCCACTTGGTATTGTTTAGTTAGCGTGGTTTGAAGCATAACTAATTCCACTGTCGTTCGCAGGGCCTGATTACCGCACAGACCAACTAGTCATATGCCCCAGGGCCCACTGCTGCTGAAGACCCTAAATTGAGTAAAATGATTAAAAAAAAAAGTCTTAACATTGCAATTTTCGGAATTATTTTCTCAAAACCGAAAAAATATTTTGACTAATGTTGCAATTGTATCATAATATCTAATATTATACCCCTCCTCCCCCCCCCCAAAAAAATAAAGCAACTATTTCGCTGCGAGGGCCCCCGAAAATGTGCTAGGCCTTGGGCCCCACACAACCTTAATCGGGCTCTGGTCGTTCGTAATTCGCAAGCTGTTGTTTGTAATCATAAAAACTATTTGGCAATTTAGCCGCTGCATCTAGCTAACGGAAACATACTTTATAATTAAATTATTAGCTTTTATTTAAGCTCTAAAAATATTAAATCTTAATACATTTGTGTGCAGAATTTGTATAATTCAAACATATCAGGAATCGAGTAAAAAATAGATTACTAAACTCTATCGTTTCAAATATGATCCAAGTTTCCATAAAAATATATGATTATTTGTAGCCTGTGAAACTCAAACTCAAATTTAAGATAAAGCTATTGTTCTCAACGAGGGGCATACGCTCCACACGGGGGCAACTTTAAAAATTTTTGCTTATTTTCCGATTTATTTTTAAATTCATTTTAGCTCTCAAATGCATCTAACTGGCAAATTGTCTTATTCAGAAAGTTACACAAGGTGCCGTGATTGTTGATTCTTTGATAAATGCAGAAAATATTGCAAAAAAAAGCAATCGAAAACGGCATTCTGAACTGATTTTTCCGAAGCGGGAGATCTGGGAACGAAAAAAAGGCTCATACTGAGATGATGATTGTTTATAAATCAAATTTTAATGATTCGAGCACAAAATGACATCACACGGCATCTTATACGTCTTTTCCAAAATCCTTTCAGCAAGTTTCATGTTTCTATTTTTAAAAATGTGTCTGAAATTGTATTAGAAAATTTCGAACCGTTGAAGGTGGAAAAGCGCTTTTTCAAATACACCCTTAAGTAGTGTTTTAGCTTAAAAATAGAAGAAAAAACATTGTAAACATTGTTGTTAACATTGAAAATTAAAAAAATAAATAAGTCTATTGTTGAACTTTTAAAAAGTTCGAAAAGCTAGATGTTTAAATTGAAATTTAAACCAGAATAAATATATCAATAATTTTTAGAATTATTATTATTTTTTTTTGTCAAATTTATGTTCAAAATTTCTATAATTATTCTAGTAACTAATATATTTACAATTTTCCTCATTTATTCATTGAATGAGCTTTTTTTTTTAAGACTCGCTCTGCTGTATGTCAAATGAAGAAACTTATATGTGTGAATTTTCTTGAGTATGCCTAAATCTTATTGTCTTGCAAATATTTTTTTTTGGTTAATTTTGTTAAAGTTGTTCTCAACTGCTCCCCTCAACAAGAGCAAAAAGTTTTGACACATTTACAAATTCAATTTTTTAACAGAAACAGATAAAATTGGAGGGCCTGACTATGGAAGCGACTTCGAATTGAATTTAGTTTTCCATTTTATGATAACTAAATTACTTATCGAGGTATCAATGATTTCGATCACGTAATCACCCGTTTTTCTCCTGCTTTTCGACCGGTTTTAATGCTTTCGTCAGGAAATGTGTTAAAAAAACGTCAACTTTGAAGGCTTGTTATGAAAAATCTATTGCGTTAATAAAAAGAAAAGAAAAGAAGAAAAAAAAAAACAGAAAACTGAGTGCATATAGACAGCTTCTGAATAACAACATCTGCTAGTTTCATGCATTTTCAAACAAAAATAAATTAAAACTTATGTTACAAAGTTGCACTTTTTGATTAAAGAACACCCTTAAATATCTAACCAGTGTAAAACCAATTTCATTCAATTTATAAATCTTTAATTGCATAAAAAAAGGAAATAAATAAATTTTAGTGTGATCTATTGCTATAGTGTAGGAATTCTACACGGTAAATAAATGTATTTCAGACACATTTTTAAAAGTAGAAACATGAAACTTGTTGAGAGTATTTTTGAACTGATGTATAAGGTGCTGTGTGATGTCATTTTATGCTCAATTCATTAGAATTTGAATTATAAACAATTATCTTCTCAGTATGACCCATTTTTTCGTTCCCAAATCTTCCGCTTCGGAAAAATCGGGTCAAAATGTCGTTTATGATTGCTTTCTTTGCAATATTTTCTGCATTTATCAAAGAATCGACAGTCACGGCACCTTTTGTACTTTCTAAATAAGACAATTTGCCAGTTTGGTGCATTTGAGAGGAAAAATGAATTTAAAAATAAATGGGAAAATATGCAGTATAAATCGAAATACACCCCCCCCCCCCTCTGTCCATCTGTCCGTCTGTCTGTCCGTCCGTCTGTCTGTCTGTCTGTCCGCATATAAAAACGCAAAACTACCCAACGGAATCGTTTGAAATTTAAAATACTTAATTATAACATAATTTTGTCGAGTCATTTCAAATTTTATGAAAATCGGATGGATAGATCAATTACAGGGACTATCAAAAGGATTCCGTTGCATTACGGTCAATGAAGAAAAAAGTTTCAAATGCATTTTAATTGTTTGAAATTTAAAACATATAATTATTGCGTAATTTTTTCGAGTCATTTCAAATGTTATGAAAATCGGATATATAGATCAATTACAGGGACAATCAAAAGGATTCCGTTACATTACGGTCAATCGGGAAAAAAGTTTCAAATGCATTTTAATTGTTTGAAATTTAAAACATATAATTATTACGTAAATTTGTCGAGTCATTTCAAATGTTATGAAAGCCAGATGCATAGATCATTTACAGGGACAATCAAAAGTATTCCATTACATTACGGTCAATGGGGAAAAAGTTTCAAATGCATTTTAATGATGTTACACTCATTCGAACATAATACAATTGGCACGAATCTATGAAATATATACTAAAATATGCATTCTGTACAATCTGTGATGCAAAGAATTTTTATTATTAAATTACAGGGCCACACAAAAGTATTCCACTGCATAATGCTATACGGGGAAACATTGTTTGGGGCGTGTTTTAATTATATTCAACTATTTCGCATTTTATGAATAAGATATTACGTTGCTGAGGTGTAATAAAAATTACTTCCAGCATATTTACAGAAACACAAAGATTTCGACTACTATACTGTATCCGAAGTACGCTCTACTGTATCAGCACGATCTGAATATTTTTAAAATTTCGTTTTCGTACGAACGCACCTCATTTGCTACGTTCGCGTGTAATTTCCAACTTGTTTTTCATGGAATGGTTTCAATAAAAAGGTGTAAAAAATAACTTTTCATGATTAGTCCTAAAAAAAAGCAAAACAGCAAAATAACCATACATATATCGTTTCCCCATAATACAAAATGTCCTTCTAGTACTATAATTCCTTCGTATTTTGAAAATCTGTAGGCAGGGTTCTCGCTGTCACTCGCCATTGCGCCAAATCGCGACTAAATTTTTCATTTGGCAAGTAAACAAGCGATTAATTTCGCCAAATTGCTAGTGCTATTTTTTTTTTTTCTTTTTCTTTCTTTTCTTTTTCGTTTTTCATACATATGCATACATGCATATTTTTAATATATTTGTAGCGGATACTTGAAATTAGATTAATAACAATCGTTGTCGCAGTTATAAAAACTTTGGTTATTTTAGAACATAGTGAAAAAAAGGTGGTACATTAAAGGATTTGAGATAATTTTTTTATTGCTAAACGGTGAATCCATTTTGCTAATACATTTTTCATTTGGCGAATGTTTTTTTTTTTTTTTTTTTTTTTTTCTTAATTAGCCAAACTACTAAAGTTGGTCAAATGTCAGCGAGAACACTGTCTGTAGGTTTAATGAACTGCGTGGTTTGGTGAGTTTTTACTTTTTACAATGCAAAGCAACTGAACTATGTGATGGGCTCATTTACCTAGGCTAATAGATCATTGCCTAGTATATTGTGTGAACAACTCATGCAAAATTTTTGCATAATTCCGGCTTCTTTCATCTCATTAATATTCCAAGTATTTGATACAGAAAAGAAAGATCATTCATAGAGCAGATTTAGCTTCCTAGCTCTTGCTTTCTCTCTCTCCTCACTCTCACAAAAAAGGTCTCCAAACTGGGCATACTCGGAATTTTTGGAAAACAATGCTAATTAAAGTACTTATATATGTAATAAAGGACCAGTGAAATTTAGCGGCAGAATTACAGTATACAATCTGTAAAAAAACATAATAATTTAGAATATTTGGCGTGTAAAAATGAAAGCATCGCTCGATTTGGCGAGCAGCACTTTTTCCCGCCAAAAGCAAACGATTTTAATACAACTGAAAACTTTTGGGTTTTTAGAATTCACGTAAATGGTATTTAATGAATTTAAACATAAACAATGAGAGAGTTTAATATATTAGACACACACATATATATATATATATATATATATATATATATATATATATATATATATATATAATACCATTAAAAGTAGACAAGATTCACCAATGGATTTTATCAACAAAACAATAAACCAAAACGAAGAATTAAATTGAATTATAGTAAACAATATTAACCATTTGAAATTAACCATTGAATTTAATAACTTATAGCACAATTAACAAGGAAGGAAAAAAGAATAATATGAGTACAAATGAAATTTGTAGAACCAAAGCAGAATCTTCAGGTCCCAAATACTTTGGAACTACAAATGGAGTGTGTGTGGTTTCATCTTCGTATTTGCCATGAAAAAGCAAAACAATACGAATTTGGGACTACCATCACACAAAAATCAAATTATTAAACAAGGAACAAAGATATTTTACAAAAAGGAATTGAAAGTAAGTAAAAATAATAGTTATGCATAACAAACAAAAAAGATAAAGCTGAATGGAAATATAATTGAACCGGAAAAATAATTAATAATCGATATTACATTAAATTAAATTAATAAAATGATTAAAATTAGAATTAAGAGATAACATTCATATTAACATATAACTTAAAATACATTATTGTTACTTTAATCAGTAACATTTATTGTGACTTTACATGGTAAAAACTCATTATCTTAATATAGGATAATAAAAATTAAAAAATAAAATAAAAGAAAAATAAAAAAATAATAATAGTAATAATATTATTAATAATAATACCAAAAATTATATCATTAACATTAAAAATAATTTGATAATTAAAATATAGCTATTTAACTATAGACATAACTAGACAAATATCCATATATTGGTGTAAATTAAACAGTTTAAAAATTATGTTAAAATAAATAACTATATATATATATATATATATATATATATATATATATAATATTTGCAGCTGTATATATTTAATTTACCTTTGGAAAAAATATTTTCATATATAAAAAATTCTTATTCAGTAAAATTATTTTCATACATTTAAGCGTATTCAAAAATAAAAGCCAGATGTTTCTATAGCAACAAAATCGAATTGACAAACCTCAACTAGATTTTGAACTTGATATAAAACTTGAATTTCGTTTTAAGGGTGTATTCGACAAAACGCTTTTCCACCTTCAACAGCTCGAAATTTTCCGATACAATTTTAGACAAATTTTTAAAAGTAGAAACATGAAACTTGCTGAGGGGATTTTTGAAGAGATTTATAAGGTGCTGTGTGATGTCATTTTACACTCAATTCATTAGAATTTGATTTATAAATAATTATCTTCTCAGTATGACCCTATTTTTCCTTCAAAGATCTACCGCTTCAGAAAAATCGGTTCAAAATGCCGTTTTTGATTGCTTTTTCGACATAATTTCTACATTTATCAAAGATTTGATAATCACGGCACCTTGTGTACTTTCTAAATAAGACAATTTGCCAGTTTGATGCATATGAAATTAAAAGTGAATTCAAAAATAAATCGGAAAATAAGCAGTTTGAATCGAAATACATCCTTAAATCTCAAATTTTGATGGTTAAATTTGAATATAAATACATATAAATATCAACATAAGGAAGTTATACTTATAACAAACTAATGCTAACAAAACCAAGGATATTTAATTTATCTAAACACGTTAAACATGAAAGTTTTTCCCTTTAAATTGCATTTGACATAAGAAAATAAATGAAATTTCTTTTTATTGTCAACCGATGATAAATCGCCAAATAACGAAATTTTCATTATTTTTTTACGGACAAGGTACGGAGGTTCCGCCGAAATTTTTTTATAAACGTATATATCCTCATGAGAAGAACATTCTGTAATTTTTTCAGATTTTTCGGAGTATGTCCGTATAGAGACCTTCCTTGTAAGTTTCTTATCCATTCGGTTTGTTCGCCCGTCTCTCTTCGCTGTAACTCCCATAAAAATATTATTTTTTTAAAAAATAGGTTAATTTATGCCAAAATGGGCCCAAAGTGAAATAATCCACTAAAAGCTGCAAGAATTCATGTTATCTTATGATAACATAAATGACATAAAAGATTAAACTATCCCTTAATGATTGCGCTTATGCATCTTATCATTATGGAAGTTGAATATATAAATACTTTTATAAATACATCCAAAGTTATTCAGACAATACCATTAAATAGAATAATGAAACCAGTCTTTTTACAATCATATTATTAAAAACAGTTGAAGTTTGAAGAGAAATAGAAGGCAGATTACCAAATTACTAAGAAATATATGGATAAATAGACATTATATAGTCTCATATTAAATAAATTATGCAGTACACATATACATAATATCCTGTAAATAAAGCCCCCATGTTTAATTACATATCAACTAAATTCCAATATGGTAAAATCCGAAGTTATAACAATGGTAGATATTTCCTAAAAGTATTAAAGAAGGAGCAAGAATAACAAATTGAAGAAATACATCATTTCATGCGCTGTGCAGCATCAAAGTAATGTATTTTAAAAAATTTTTAAAAAATAGGTTAATTTATGCCAAAATGGGCCCAAAGTGAAATAATCCACTAAAAGCTGCAAGAATTCATGTTATCTTATGATAACATAAATGACATAAAAGATTAAACTATCCCTTAATGATTGCGCTTATGCATCTTATCATTATGGAAGTTGAATATATAAATACTTTTATAAATACATCCAAAGTTATTCAGACAATACGGTTTTCATACAATTGATAATGAATATTTAGAGTCACCAAAGCATGTGTCGTATTGCGTATGAATTATGTACGAT
Source organism: Maratus speculifer (assembly GCA_964019185.1). Lineage (NCBI taxonomy): Eukaryota > Metazoa > Arthropoda > Arachnida > Araneae > Salticidae > Maratus > Maratus speculifer. Next base: position 304,322,601 of record OZ025289.1, read on the forward strand.
TAATGGTTTATTTACAGGGGCACTCAAAAGAATTCGATTACATTATGCAGGAGTTAGAGCGTAGACAGACGGACAAACATACCGAATGCATTAGCGGTTTTCGACTTTATTGGGAAGTGTTAAAAAACATCAAAATATTAAAAATATGATCCTTAAATTTTTTATGTATCGTATGATATTGAACTACGAAAATTCAATCCATTTTATTCATATCTAGAAAACATTTTAAAGACGTGAGAACTCTGAAAAAAGACCAACTAAAATACAAGGGATTATCGAATGAAAAGGTACGAAACGACGTAAAAACGTAACAATTAAATATTTGCATATTCCGCCATGAAAGAACGTAGCGAGACATCTCGGGACGCGATTGGTATCTCTGACTGGGACCGGAGCATGCATGGGAGCCCGCATGTACAGTAGAGAGCAGAGGCTCTTATCAAAAACGGCGTCCAAATGATGCGGCAGTCCGTATGAGGACAGGGTGGCGTTCGCGTTGCAAAATTCGACGATTGAGGCGCAGCGACATGTTATCCGATTTCTGACAGCGTAAAGTGAGAAACCGGCAGCTATTCATCGCCGGATGGTGACAGTTTACGGAGAGAAATGTGTCTCTGACAAATCTGTCAGAAAATGGAATGCCCGTTTTCGTGCAGGCCGTGAGAGGCTGGGTGATGACCCGAGACCAGACCATGCAAGAACTATCATTATGAGCGATCTCATCGACAAGGTGGACGACCTAGTGAGAAGTGGTCAGCGTGTCACATTGCGAATGTTGGCGGTGAAGGTGGATGTCAACTATAGAGCTGTGTGTGTCTCCAGAGTCACACACATGGAACTGGTCAAGTTCAAGTGGGAGACGCTGGACCATACGCCCTACAGCCCGAACATGTCGCCCTGCGATTTCCTTGTGTTTGGACCACTGATGTAACACCTGAAAGGGAAGCGCTTCAACTCGGACGATGTTCTCATGGACGTTGTGAAGGATTGGGTCTCGTCACGGCCACATGAATTCTGGGAACAAGGATTCCTGCTGCATGTTAGTCAGTGGGATCATTGTACTCAGCCCTATGGTGAATATTTTGAATAAAGTCTAGATTTGTATCCACCTTGTTGTTTCGTACCTTTTCATTTATTCACCCCTTGTAAATGAGGTTAAAGATTTTATTCAAAGGCTGAATATGGTGCAAGGGATTGTAGAAATACTAATACTGCCGTAACTATCAGTCTGAAAATTTGTAAGAATGATTCGAAAGTATGTAGTATGGTACAAGAAAAAACTTGAAACTTAAAATTTTCCGAAATTTTTATATTGGTAAGTTGTTTGATTCCTCTTAAAATATTAATTTTCTCGTGAACGACTGAAACTGTTTAGTGTGATTTTTAACAGTTTTGCAGTAATTAAATAAGCTATTAATTGCACACTTTGCAAGAAATAAAAAGTCCATTAGTTATGCTCATCTAATTCTACGAGTTTTTATTAGGTAGATTTCGTATGAAATAATTCCATCTTTCAGTTTATCCTATGTTGGTATTTCTAAAACATCTTGTAGATTTACACCGATTATGAGTCCAAGACCCCAAAATTACCACCAGTAAAAAACTTTATCTATACCTATCTATTCATCTATATCACATTTTTATGGACACTATAACTTCTGTAATTCTGATCAAGTCTCTTCCAAACTGATACATAAAATCAAGGGCATAAAATCTCGGTTAAGTTCGTTAATGGGCAAAATCAGACCAAGGGGGTAGAAATAGGGAAGGGTATTGTGAAAACCGAAAAGAACCGAGAACTGCTTAAAATAGATATCGAATCAGTTTAAAGTTTATTTACTTCCAAAAAATGGGTCACAAATGCATGTATGATTGCAAATTTTTGAAAAAATTAAAAATGGGCTCAAGGGCGAAAAAAATAGGATTTTTGGGAGAAGCAATTTCATAACTTCGTCAATTCTCCAGATGTCAAGTCCAATTAAATTTATAATAAATTTACTTAATATTATCTAAAACTCTTGCATTGACAAGTTTTTGATAGGGGCAACTCTTATTGAAAAAAAAATTAAGAACGAAAATAAAAAGGGAGTGGTTGGGAGAAAAAAAAATCTCTAAATTCGCTAATTCTTAAGGTATCAAATCAAATTAAATTTATTATACTCCTCACAGTAAAATTTGCATAATTTTTGATAGGACCAATTCTTACAGCAGAAACAAATTAAATGAAAATAGAAGTTGAAGAAAAAATCGTGTATTAAGGGCATTAATCGTATCCCTCAATCTAAACTACTTATATTCGGACTCATTTTTAATTTCGTTTTTGCTCTCAAGCTCATGCAATTGACATTTCTTTTATTAAGGAACAATATAATTTGCCATATTGGTCAATTTTTTCATAAAATCAGAATATATTTTTAAAAATGCTGTCAAAGTTTGCATTTTGAACCGAATTTCCCTTAAGGGTGTATTCCGATCCAAACTGTCTTTTTTCAGATTTAATTTTAGATTCATTTTTGCTCTCACATGCACCAAATTCGAATTATCTTATTTAGAAACTATACAAGGTGCCGTGATTGTCAATTCCTTGATAAATGCAGAAAATGTTCCAAAAAAGTCTGTCAAAAATGGCGTTTTCGACCAAATTTTCCGAAGCGGGAGGCCTGCGAACGAAAAAAAGGGTCACGCTAAGAAAATAATTGGTTATAAATCAAATTCTAATGAATTCAGCGAAAAATGACATCACACAGCACCTTGTACGTCACTTCAAAAATCCCCTGAGCAAGTTTCATGTTTCTACTTTTAGAAATGTGTCCAAAATTGTATCTGAAAATTTCGAGCTGTTGAAGGTGGAAAATCATTTTTTCGAATACACCCTTAACATGATTTTGATAAAACCAGCTCTTACAGAAAAATGAAATTAAAATCTTTTTAAAAGCGGCCAAATAAAGTTGTTGAACTGGGTTTATCTTTAATCTTATTTTATTTTTTGTTGGTGAACTGAGAACTTAATTTCGAAATCTTCCTGTGCCTGTAGGCAGAGATCGAAATATAGTTAATTGTAATATAAAATAAATTGTGTATATATTTAAATCACTTGAGTAGCATCCGAAAAAAGTATATCATCAGCAATAGTTTTTTTTTTATAAAATTTTGCGACAGCTGCAACCCCCCCCCCCAACTCTCTCTTAATGAGGCGAGGCATTTTATGTCATCCAATAGAAACAATGTTTATCTAGAAGCTCTTTTCATCACTTCGAATATTGAGTTTCATGTTTATTGTGAACCCTTCAATTACTACAAGAAACTATCTGCGGTATTTTTTCTCTAATATGAAGGTAAATGAAAAACAAAAGACTTGTACAAAATATAAACCGTAGCTCAAGTTTATGAATTTAAGGGTGTATTCAAAATCACGCTTTTATATCTTCAACAGCTCGAAATTGTCCGATACAATTTCTGACACATTTTTAAAAGTAGAAACATGAAACTTGCTGAGGGGATTTTGGAAGAGACGTATAATGTGCCGCGTGATATCATTTTGCGCTCAATTCATTAGAATTTGATTTATAAACAATTATCTTCTCAGTATGACCCTTTTTTCCGTTCCCAGATCTCCCGCTTCGGAAAATTCGGATCAAAAGGCCAACTTTGACAGCATTTTTTGTAATATTTTCTGCATTTATCAAAAAGTTGACAGATACGGCACCTTGAGTAGTTCCTAAATAAGAGAATCTGCGAGTTTGATGCATTTGAAAGCAAAAATGAATTTAAAAATAAATCGGAAAATAAGCAGTTTGAATCGAAATACACCTTTAATTGAAATTTATGAGTCACCTATCTTCAAATCTGATCTGAAAAGTCATCATTATCAGGAAAACATCGCGAAGATTGATAAAAAAGAAAGAGCCAACACTGAAACAAACTCAATGTCAATCTTAAAATAGAGATATCTCAGACAATCATTGTGACAGACGGTGTGAAATGAGAAAGGGTGGAGCTTTCAGTAAAAATGGTTAGCCTTGTGCTGCTAAGTTGACCCATTACTAACAGAGGTACACGAGCTTCTCCATAGTACTAATAGTGCTTAAATTGAGGTATTCGCAATCAAGGCTAACATAAATTAAAATTTATTCTTTAGGTCTGGAAAAAGTAGTTTCTATGGCATTACATATAAAATACAATAAATAAAATAAAATAAAACCAAAAGCAGAAGTAAAGGCGATAAATCTGTAACATCATGAATAATTACTGTATTTATACTGCATTTTATTCTATAGTTATTTATATATCTGCATTAGAAACGTTTTTGCGCAGATTTCATTTCTGAAATGAATTCATCGATTGATTTTTCGAGAATATTTTTATTTTCAGAATATATATATTCCAAGGTAAGCATCGTCAGTCGTGATCATTTGGGTATAAAAATTGTAAATTCTTAATTTTAACAAATACTACAAATAAAATTATTTTTTTCTCTCATTTAAGCAATGCGATCTCCTTGTATTGTCCTTTTAATTGCCTAAATGTGAAAATAGTCTATACTTACAGGATATCCAGCAAATAAGACTCCGATTTCAAAATTAAATTTCTCTAAAACAAAGTTCAATAGAATTATGCGGTAAACGGTCTGTTTATTAGGTAAGCATTTTTCTTGCTTTAGATTGCTTGGAAAGAACGAGTTTTTCTGTTCACATTGCCATATTTTAAAGAATTCTGGAATTATATTTTTGAAATTTCGAAATTCCAAAAATTTAGTTTGAAAAATCGTTAAAATATGACTTTTTACAGCTTTCTTTTATAGATTTTTACAGCTTACCTAATAAAGAAACCGTTTACCGCATAATTCTATTGATCTTTGAGAAATTTAATATTGAAATCAGGATCTTATTTGCTGGACAGCCTGTAGGATCCTGGCTTGGGACCTTTGTTAAAAAAAAAAAAAAAATCCGCGAAGGGGATAATTTGAGGAGCCGGTTTCCGTCTTTCCCTACATATATATATATATATATAAATATAATGGCCATAAATAAGATACTGTACTAAATTCTAAGTCGTTAAAAAATATTGCCTTTCGAATTGTTAATGTTTATATCTATATAATAAACACTGTAGTTCATTACAATATTTTACCTAATCAATTTAGAAATTCGACTTGCGTAAAATTCAAGATACGGAAAAGTTTGCGGAATGCATTACTTACGTAAGTTGGGGGATTCTTGTGTACCTATATATACACTTAAAGAGATAGATCCAATATAAAAATAAAGTCATTTTAAAGGTTCCCCACTCCTCAATGTTTCGAACAGAGTACTAAATTCAAACAATACTAAATTTCTTTACAGCAGCCATGCACTGATACACTCTTCAAAAAGTTGCGTAAATTTACACATTAAAACAGGTGTGCTGATAATGCAAAAATGGTTTGTCCACGTGTGTAAAACGCTGTCTAAATTGACAAATGCACACTTGATTTGCCAATTTAAAACAGGGTGGCGAGTGGTCATGGAAAAACACAGTCAAAAAAAGATGATGACCAATATGTCATGATGTTGAATACCAGTCTTTTTTAAAGAGAAATTCGTTTTCTTTAACCCCTTTATATTATTTGAAGTACTTTCTATAAGAAAATACTGGTTTTTTATCTTTTTCTGAATGTGTTTTTTCTTGACCACTCGTTACCTTGTAAAAGTACTCATTGTTCGGTGTATTTTGATAAATACATTAAGTGTTTTAACTATGCAAAAGTTATTGGATAATTCTAAAATACACAAGCTAACGTGTAAATTACACATGAATACAAACATATCTGTGTAACATATACAAGAACAATGGATTTTGTGCGCATATTGTACATAGCCTTACAGTTTTTGTGATATAAATTTTGAAATAAATATTTTTATGATTTCCAAAGAAATTTGCATGAAGAACAAACTCATGCGCTTGTATTGTTTGTTCTCTTTCAGAAAATTTGTTTTAAGACTACAAAATAATGTAACTTTAATTTAAAAGAAACAGGATCGTCTGAAATTATATGTACAGCTTACCATCTCTCTGATAAAGCTGTTTTTAAATCCTAAAATCTTATGTTATCATTTATGCATAGTACCTGTAGAATATAAATAAATCATACTGTAATATAAAATTTTGTTAAAATACAGAAATTGTGACGCCAGTGTTATTTCCACATTTTGTCGGATTTTTTTCCCTGTCATTTGCTCTCACAAATTTTCAAACACATATCTGTATCAAGAAGAGAAATTCTCCATTGAACTCAATCTTCAGCAACCAAGCATAGTGCTTACCAAAACGAAATACGAACTGGGGAATTGCAAACGTCCAAAGTATCCCCTTGAATGATCAGCAATTATTATAGAAGCCAAGAGTTCGAGTAATGATATTTATTATAACACAATAAATATAGATGCTTGAACTCTTACCTTGTGTAATTTATTGTGCTCTTGGTTAGTGTAATTGTGTAATATTCTTTGTGGCTTATGTGATCTTCACATAACAGTTTTTGTCTTCTTTCCGTGTAAATGTAGAAGTTTATACGTAAGTGAATCCTGGAAGCTACTTGCATGTGTGCAAATTTGCAAAATTACACATTTGTCATAAAACGTACACTCTTGTCAAAAACTTTTACCTACATTTATGTATATTTTTCGGCTTAATGGAAGTGTGTAATTTATTATTCCTTTAAAAACTCAAACAAACGTCTAAACGTAGAAGTTTGCACGGATGTGAAACCTGGAAGTTACCTGCATTTGTGTGTTCAATAAAGTCAAAAATTTTGTATATTGCACTAATATCTGTGCATTTTGCATATCACACAGAAATATGTGTAAGAAGAACAGACACAGTAAGAAAACAGCGTATACACAGAACAATGGGTACTTATGTGATAGCACATATAATTCCGTGTAATATTCTGTTCGTACGCATAGATCTGTGTAATCTTCTTACACATATTTCTGTGTGATATGCAAAATGCACAGATATTTGTGCAACATACAAAATTTTTAACTTTATAGAACACACAAATGCAGGTAACTTCCAGGTTTCACATCCGTTCAAACTTCTACGTTTAGACGTTTGTTTGAGTTTTTGAAGGAATAATAAATTACACACTCCCATTAAGCCGAAAAATGCACATAAATTTAGGTAAAAGTTTTTGACAAGAGTGTACGATTTATGACAAATGTGTAATTTTGCAAATTTGCACACATGCAAGTAGCTTCCAGGTTTCACTTACGTATAAACTTCTACATTTACACGGAAAGAAAACAAAAACTGTTTTTTATTGTCTATTACATTCATTTCCGAAAACAACATTTTTTAAAAATTGTATATATTTTTTGTCAGAACGAGCATCTCGAGAGTCCGAAAAAAATATTATCGGATAATCTAGGTTACTTAAATTTAATAGGCTTTTTCTCAACAATATATATTAAGAACATACCAAATTTCAAGTCTCTATCTCAATTTGTCCGGGAGATAAGAGTGTGTACAGACTCACACAGACAGACGGACAAAAAAAAAAAAAAAAAAAAAAAAAAAAAAAAAAAAAAAAAAAAAAAAATGATTTTTGGTATTTCTAGTGTCTGAAATATGTAAATCCGATTACTTTTTTTCTTTATTTAAAGGTGCATTCCAATCGGAAAATATTATTTTCTGATTTATTTTTAAATTAATTTTTGATCTCAAACGATCAAACTTGCAAGTTTTCTTATTTAGGAAGTATAGAAATGTGCCGTGCTTGTAAATTTTTTGATAAATGCAGAAAAAAAAATATTGTCAAAGTTGGCATTTTAAACGGAATTTTACCGAAGCAGGAGCTCTTGGAACGAAAAAAATGGTCATATCGAGAATATAATTGTTTATAAATCATGAATTGAGCGAAAAATGAAAACACACGACATCTTACACATCTCTTCACAAATCACCTCAGCAAGTTTCATATTTCTACTTTTAAAAGTGAGCATGAAAATGTATCAGAAAATTTCAAAATGTTGACAGTGGATTTTTTTTTATTTATTTATTTTTTTTTTTCGAATACATCCTCAAAACGATTACCAGACGCACTCTATACAACGTATAATGGATAAGTAATAAATAGCCTTCTGTATGCAGTCTATTCACTATCAGACCTTCGAAGATATTTAAAATAAAAACTATGATCCTTGAAAAATTTTCCCCTAAGAAAGACTAATTCACTTTTAAAAGTTGTTCATTTATTCAAAGCATGTTGTTGCTCAAAACTTTAGAATTTTAAAACAAAGCATTCTTATACTTCGAGGTTAAATTAAACATACACTTAAGATAAAAGTTACATTAAAATTCATGGCTATTTTAAAGAACATGAAACACAATTCTAAAAAAGTAATTTTTGATTTAAATAACAGATATAAGACCAACTTTCGGAAAATGCATATGAGTGCGCAACGCATGGAATGAGATTTTCTAGAGACCGGTCTAAGAAGTTTAACACCAAAGTATTTAAGTATATTTATTTAGAAACCGCAAAGCCTGATATATATATGAAGACCTCAGAAGCCAAGGGGTACAAGTGACAAAATTTCGATTTGGAGTAAATTGAGTTTAAAGATAATTGATGTTAAATTGGAACATCAATAACAATTGACTAAATTGAAATAGGAAACATCTGCTTGTTGCATTCTAATCTTTGAACTCTCATTTCAATAACTGTTAAAAAATAAAGTACAATTTTTTTAAAAATGTATAATTAATCAATATTGTTTGTTTTTCGAGAAAAGTGGTTTGCCTCTATAACTCAGCAAATAATAAGAAAATCACTTATATTTCTTTACCTGAAATGAAAAAAGCATATTTTTAGGTCGTCTGTGCACTTAACTCAATTTTTTCAATTTTGTCATTTATACCCCTTGGCTTCTGGGGTCATCATATGTATTTTTTTAAGTAACTTATTGCTAAGGGTGTTCTTAAATAAAAAAGGGCAACTTTGTGACATAAGTTTTTATTTATTTTTGTTCGAATATACATGAGACTGGCGGATATTATTGTTCAAAAACTACCTAATCGCTTTTTTTTTTTTTTTTTTTTTTTTTTTTTTTTTTGGCAAAAGCAATAGATTTTTTAGTACAAGCCATCAAAGTTGGCGCTTTGAACCTTATTACTCGACGAAAGCGAAAAAAACGATCTTACAAAGGGAGAAAAGCTCGTGATCACGTGATCGAAATCGCTTATAACTCGACAGGTAATTTAATTATCATAAAAAGGAAAATTAAGTTAGATTTCAAATCGCTTCCATAGTCAATCCTTCTAATTTTAGACCTTTCTGTTAAAAAAGGAATTTGCAAATGTGCGAAAATGTTTTGCACTTGTTAAGCAGAGCAGTTGAGAACAGCCTTAAATATATACAGGGTGTTTCGCTACCAGACCGACAAACTTCTAGGGGTGATAGTAGACATAAAGACAAACATTATTAAATAGGAAACTATGGGGCGCAAACGTCTTCTGTAGGAGCTAGGGGCCATTAAAGTTTAAAGTCCAAAAATTCAAACGCTGATAAAAATTAGAAAAAAGGGTCGATATGTTTGCGGTTTTCTCTAAAATCATTCTTTATATCACGATTTTTAATTTTTTTAATTTTAAAGGTTAAATTCGAAAATTGTCGGTAGAGGGCGCTTTAGACTTTAGAGTAACGAACAAATACTTTTTGCCGTTCTTTTGTGCATGTGGTTGAAATTATTCTAAAGTTTAGACTTTAACTTAAATTTTAAGCCCAAAATCGGAAACATGGGGATCGGTTAACTAGCGAAAATTTAACTGTGAACCAAGGGGGAGATTTTAAACGCTCATAAACATTGTACAAACTAATCGATTTTGTTGCGGTTTGCGTGTAGGTCATTCCCTTGGTAATTATTTTATTTAAAATGACGCACAGCTGTGATGTCCTCATTTTTTCATAGAGGGCGCTTCCGACATATCTCCTATATTTCAATGGCATTACATCTGGGTGTTTTACTACCAGACTATCATACTTCCAGGAAGTGTTAGGGATGGAAAAGCGACTCGGAATCACATAGGAATGTAACGTTGAAAATGTCTTTTTTGCGAGTTATGGTTAAAGGAAGCAGAGAAAAAAACAACAGATACAAGCAGAGAAACAGAAACACGTTAATATGACATAAAACAGTTTGTTTAAAGGTTTTACTAGAAAAGATGTTCGAAATTACGACCAGAAGTAATTCGACATGCTTGACAGCGGCATCGCATGTAACTCCTCAAGCTTTGAAAGATTCCTGGAATCTTTAATAAATTTCTGGAAGCTACAGAAATACGAGCTGCTAAGTCTTTAATTGATGGTACGGGATTCTCATACACCCAACTTTTCATGTGACCCCAGCAGAAGAAGCTCATACTTGATAGGTCCGGTGATCTAGCAGGCCAATAAACCGGGCCACCACGACCTATCCACCGCTGTCCATATGTTACGTTGAGGTATCGGTGAACATCATTGGTAAAATGTGGAAGAGCCCGATCATGCTGGAACCACATAGAGCTGCGCAACTAGAGAGAAACTTTCACGCGCATTACCGTTCAGCTCCATCTACCGCAAGAAAATCGCAGCGCCATCTACTGTCGCTGTCAAGCTTGCCGGACTTTTCCTGGTCGTAATTTCGAACACTTTTTGCAGTAAAACCTTTAAATAAACTTTGTTCTGTCACTTTAACATGTTGCTGTTTCTCTGTTTGTTTCTGTTGTTTTTTTCTCTGCTGTTTTTTAAACGTAATATGCAAAAAAGCAATTTTCAACGTTACATTCCTGTGTGATTCCGGTCATCTTTGCATCCCTTACACTTCCTGGAAGTATGGTGGTCTGGTAGTGAAACACCCAGGAGTAATACCACTGAAATGTCGGACATGTCTCGGAAGCGCCCTCTATCAAAAAATGAGGACATAAAAGCTGTACGTCATTTTGAATAAAATAATTACCAAGAGAATGACCTACACGCAAACTGCAACAAAATCGATTAGTTTGTCCAATGTTTATGAGCGTTTAAAATATCCCCCTCGGTTCACAGTTAAATTTTCGCTAGTTAACCGATCCCCATGTTTCCGATTTTGGGCTTAAAATTTAAGTTAAAGTCTAAACTTTAGAATAATTTCAACCCCATGCACAAAAGAACGGCAAAAAGTAGTTGTTCGTTACTCTAAAGTCTAAAGCGCCCTCTATCGACAATTTTTGAACTTAATCTTTAAAATTAAAAAAATTTAAAAATCGTGATATAAAGAATGATTTTAGAGAAAACCGCAAACAAATCGACCCTTTTCTCTAATTTTTATGAGCGTTTGAATTTTTGGACCCTAAACTTTAATGGCCCCTAGCTCCTACAGAAGACGTTTGCGCCCCATGGTTTCCTATTTAATAATGTTTGTCTTTATGTCTACTATCACCCCTCAAAGTTTGTCGGTCTGGTAGCGAAACACCCTGTATATGAGTGCGTATTTATTTTATTTATAATACCTTGATCCGATAAATACCTATTTATTTCGCCACAGACTTAAATACCATCGTTAGAAATGTATTATGCATTTTCAGATAACACTTATAAACTGGTTGCTATTTATGTTTGAGGTTTCACAAAAAAGAAAGAAGTAACGGATATTTCATTAGTGTTACAGGATTTTCGCACAATTCATAGATTCTCCACATTATTAAGATGTAATGAATAATATTGATGACGATCTTGATGATGAATTTTGACCAAACTATTAAAACTGTACATGCATACAGTTCATTATATCCTCTTCCAAGCGTTGCCTTCATGACTACGATGTACTTTAAAATAATTGCTATTATGATTAAAAATTCGAAAACAAATAAAAAATAAAACTCTTGAATTAAATCACGATTTCTCATATACCATTTGGATATGGACTTTATTACAAAAGATTAGCCTTAAATTCCTAATTTGGCGATAAACATGAATCTGTCAAACGAAAAAGCAGAATTTTATTTTATGTTAAACATAAAATTAAGGGGACTCGGTACCATTCTTGTGGAAAAAAATGACGAAAATGTTGATTTTCTATTTTTTCTCTTAATTTATACTTTATTATCCCTAGTATATTCTGATGTAGTTTCATAAAGATCACAGTACTACAGTGCATGTCAAAAGTATATGCACAGACGATTTTTTTGCAATAGTAGTTAAAACAATGAAGCATTGATCAAGAAAAAATAAATAAACATGTGCATTCATAATATAAATTTATTACAATATACAGCATAAATTTCACAGAATTTTTGTAAAAAAAATCAAAATCAAAATAGGCTGTCCCAAAAATATATGGACTTTTGGAATATCTTCTATTTAAATTCGAATTTTTGATCCATTCCTATGAATTTTCTTGTAATCATATCATTCATGCTTCGAACTGGTGTTTGGAGAATATATGGTTGTAAAGAAAACCAATTCTGACCTATATGTTGCTTTAATTCCAGAATAATAATCGAAAACTGACGACCATGGACATACACTTATCGTGAAATTACTTCCTTAAAGTTTTCAATTGAGTTCAGGTCTGAGCTGAGAGCTTGCCTGTCTATAACAGTCCTTTTAATCTTCGTAAAATAAGCGGTTATTCAGTAGGAGATCCGAATCGAAACCTTTTTCTGATGGTATTTCCAGTATTCTCCTTCTAAAATATATCCAGTTGGAAGTAGATTTCTTTTGAGGAAACTTTAAAAATTCTCAGAGCACTGGCTAGAATTAAGAAAAGCAATATCTATTGTTCACTTGAAAGAGAACACTCCACACCATGAAATAACCTCTTCCTCCTTGTTGTCATCTAACGAACTCTCGATATTCGCGTCGTAGATCAAGCCAACAGTATGTCTAGCCACCAGGGAATTCCAAATTGAAATTTCTTTGATCACTGAAGAAAACATTTGACTATTTACCCGTCCACTGCATGTATGCTTTAATGCGAAGAACGATGGTATTCTGTGGTGCAATTTTAACATAGCTTTTCGATGCATTCTGAAATATTTTTTAAGTTTGCTTTCCTGTATACGACAGTGAATAGTAGGATCGTAGTTTAGGGCCGTGGTAGCCTAGTGCTATAGCAGCGAAATCCGGACTGTAAGGTCTCGAGTTCCATGCTCTGCGTCACCAAAGACCCACCGAGTGTATGCAGTGTACACGCTCGTTAAATAAAATGGTTCCGAAAGTCCTGTGGTCGGTTTTAACAGTTATCGTGGGTATAGGTCTCTGGAGAAACTTTTCTCTCCCCTTCAAAGACATATCTAAATTGAGGATGGGACTTTTTTTGGCGCTGCCATCTATTGAAGCTTTGCCGAACATCTTCTGCAGAAACTCTGAGTTCAGTCTAAATGGAAGCTTTAGCTCCACCAACCCATTTTGCTCTTCGGGCGCACATCAACAACAACAGTAGATCTCGAAATTAGAAAACTCTAAAGTTCTCGGAATTTCCTGTACAAGCTTCTTTTGGGCTGAAACTGCTCTCAACATATCTCTATCTCCTCGCTGAAGTATTAGTTGGTCTAAAGGCTTTTTTGCAAATGCATTGTCACTTTTCGGTGAAATTTCTTTGCTTCCAGATCCTATACTTCATTTGTTTAGAAATATCAGAAGCTTTAACATTCTGAGCCCTTAAATGTCAAATTTTAGTTCTATCAGCTGCACGTAATTGGATGTCGCAAGGCATTTTCATATTGTTCGAGAATTTTAAAACGAGCAGTAATTTTACATTTCAAAGTGCTTACGTTGCATGTACCAAACACCAAAAAATGCAATTTTTTTTTCATAAAAGATAAGCAACTTTTTTCATTTTCCACATATTTTTTGGAACAGCTTAGTTTGAATTTTTTTTATATATATATATATATATATACAATCTGTGATATAAGCAGGATGTTTCTGTACTGTAATAAACTTATTTTGTGATTCCATATGCTAACTATTTTTTTCATGATCACTACTTTATTTTTTGAACTGTTCCTTCAAAAATTCAACTGTCCATGTACTTTTGAGACGCACTATTTAAGTGCGGCTAAAAGAGATTTTATTACACCGCTAACCCCTTTAAATGTTATACCCACTTCAGTTAAAACGGATTTTTCTCAAATTCTGTTTTTGTTTATTTATATATATTTGTTGTTTTTGATCGTCTATTTGATCAAACTAAGTGTTAGATTTACAATACAGTAACTTTTTTTACACATAAAAATGTAAAATAAATCTAATTTTTACTCTAATTTTACATGCATTTGCAAATTTTACTTTTTCTCTCTCCCAAACTTATGATAAATCTGATACTTAAAATTATACAACACATTTCTAAAAGTAGTTTTTAAAAATTAGCTTAAAATGCTCAAAATAGTACAAGATGATACATTTTAAAATTTATTTTTTTCTGTATTTAAATTTTTCATATTTTTCCAGAGGGTTCGAACAATGTGTTGATAGAATAATTTTGCTTCATTGAGTCCTTAATTATTATAACAAAAATATACACTTGTGTATAAAAGTAAACACCCCCTACTAACTCTGCAAAAAAGTATCACACAAGAAAGTTGATTCTACCAAACGATTGGAAATAAAATAGACACAACGAATACACATTTCGAATACACCCTTAAGGGTGTATTCGAAAAAACGCTTTTCCACCTTCAACAGCTCGAAATTTTCCGATACAATTTCAGACACAAATTTAAAAGTAGAAACATAAAACTTGCTGAGGAGATTTTTGAACTGATGTATAAGGTACCGTGTGATGTCATTTTACGCTCCATTCATTAGAATTTGTTTTATGAACAATTATCTTCTCAGTATGACCCATTTTTTCGTTCTCAAATCTCCCGCTTCGGAAAAGTCTGTTCAAAATGCCGTTTTCGATTGCTTTTTTTTGCAATGTTTTCTATATTTATAAAAGAATCGACAGTCACGGTACCTTGTGTACTTTCTAAATAAGATAATTTGCCAGTTTGATGCATATGAGAGCAAAAATTAATTTAAAAATAAATCGGAAAATAAGCAGTTTGAATCGAAATACACCCTTAAATGACGCATATGAAATTTGCTTAAGGGTGTATTCGAAAAAACGTTTTTCCACCTTTTACAGCTCGAAATTTTCCGATACAATTTCAGACACACTTTTAAAAGTAGAAACATGAAACTTGCTGAGAGTATTTTTGAACTGATGTATAAGGTGCCGTGTGATGTCATTTTACGCTCATTTCATTAGAATTTGATTTATGAACAATTATCTTCTTAGTATGACACTTTGTTTCATTCCCCGATCTCCCGCTTAGGAAAAATCTGTTCAAAATGTCGGTTTTGATTGCTTTTTTTTTTTTTTTTTTTTTTGCAATATTTTCTGAATTTATTAAAGAGTCGACAATCACGGCACCTTGTGTACTTTCTAAATGAGAGAATTTGCCAGTTTGATTCATATGAGAGCAAAAATGAATTTAAAAATGAATCGGAAAATAAGCAATTTTAATCGAAATACACCCTTAAGAAGCCATCTACAAGAAACGAACCTCAACTTTCTTTTTTTAATAGCAGTACCCGATTCTGGCAGCATAAATGGAATCTGCACCCTTCAATTAGCCTAAAAAAGTTCATGCAATTTGTATGACATAGTTCCGAGAAATTAATTATTTTAGAACGAGCATATTTTAGGGATTGTAACCAAAATGAAGTTCGGTGTTCCATTGTTGAACAATGTTGACCATTGTTGACCAACAGAGCCGCAATCCTGACTAAAACATCTTAGACACCACTCAAACAGTCGTACCTAACTAAGAATTCAGGATAGCATAAGAAATTTAAAAATATCTAGTTATTTCTATGGTAGAATGCCCCTTAAACCATTATTTTGATGTTTTTTAAGCATAGTTTAAAAACTACTTGGAAGAAAAATTTTAAATTTTAAATTTCCATAAAGCTAAATAAATCTAAACCTATCAAAAAATTGTAGGTTACATTTCCTAATTTTTCTTTTTTTTTTTTTTTTTTCTTTTTTTTTTTTTTTTTTTGTAAATATTAATTTTATTATTCGTAATTCATATCATAAAACTATTGCAAATTCAACGTATTTATGTTTAGATATTTTAGTGTTATTGCTACATAAAAAATTAGCATAATAGGAGTACAATATTAGGAAATATTAATAAAAATATGAAAGTATAATTAAACGTTAGAAGCAATAAATTTTGAAAGTTTACAATTCAAATGATTTGAAATTTAGATCTAAGCATAGTTTGAACGAAATATTTTAAATATTTTGTTAAAATAAGGTATTGTCATTGAAAAAAATGAAGTTTAGGTTTATTTTAATATGTAGATGACCTCCTAAGCAAATCTTATAGACATCATTTAAAAATAAACTTTATTTCCAGTCGTTCGGTACCAGTTATTTTCTTCTACAATAATTTTTTGAGGAGTTAGTCGGGGGGTATTTACTTTTTTTCCCACGACTGAACCTTAAAATGTTTAAAATTAAAAATAAATAAATAAATGAAAATTGAAGGGCTAAGTGCTACTACTAAAGTACTACTACTAGTAAAGTGCTAATACTAAATGATTTTAATTGTTGAATAAATTAAAATTTACATTTCATCAGAATATGCTTGCAATTATATTTATCTCCTCTTCTGAGCGCCACTTCTGAAATAATGCATGTAATTAGGGTAAAGCGATTTTTTTTCTTCAAATAAATTCTCGAAACCCTCGAAACATTATTCTATCCGACTGTATATCAAAATTCCTTGATTAGTAACTTTATTTTTTGACTTTAGGCCAGCTTTTCGGAATTCCTCTCCCCAGTGTTCTCGCTGATATTTGACCAACGTTAGTAATTTGGCTAATTAAAAATTAAAAACATTCGCCAACTGAAAAAGTATTAGCAAAATAGATTCGCCGTGTAGGACAAAAAATACATATCTTTAATCCTTTAATGTACCTCTTTTTTTTTCAATATGTTCTAAAATAACCTAAGATTTTATAACTGTGACAGCGATTGTTATTAATCTAATTTCAACTATCCACTACAAATATTATAAATATGTATCTATTAAAAATACATAGATATGCATATGTATGAAAAGCGAAAAAGAAAAGAAAGAAAAAGCAAAAATTGAGCACTAGCAATTTGGCGAATCTAATTGCTTGTTTACTCGCCAAATGAAGAATCTTGTCGCAATTTGGCGCAATGACGAGCGACAGCGAGAACACTGCCCCTCCCCCCAGTACAATCTGGGAAAATATAGTAATGATAGTAGATATAGACCAGAGAAATATATAAATGATTATTTTACTCTTATTTTGGATTTTATTTTTCAGAAATTTTCACAAACATTTATATCTGAAAGAATGACTCATGTCAAACTCTAAAAAAAGAAGTGAAAAAAGACAGAAAAAAAAAGCAAACGTTGCTTTTTTTTTTATCAAATTAGTAACATGTTTGTTTAAATAAAATGTCACCAAATACTTTTCAATTTTACTAGTCACGCATGGTAATCAAAGATATCCTTTTTTGCACTATTATCATAATATCAATTTAAAAAGTTCTAACTGAAAGCACGAACCAAAAAGTTAAATTAAGTCCCAGCTAATCTCTTGAAAAATTCTTTGATGTTATTTCTAGTTTGTCTACGTCTGTGATAAAATCAATAAATCGCCAAGGATTCGGCTGTCTTTTGCAATTCCATATCACTCATATCTGTGGAACTGCTAATACTTCGCACATTTTTCCTTAAAACTTGAGAGAAGATAGAAAGTAATTTGTTAAGAAGGCCGACCCTGACATAGTGAACATGCGCCGTCAAGCGTCAAATCTCGTAAGAATATAACTAACAAATGAAAAAAAAAAGTGAAGTTTATATATTTTTTTAGATGTACATGGCTCCGTGGTTATATAGGCTTCGATTTCCGTGGAGCATAAAGGCGGATCAATGAAAATATACTAATTGTCCTTCAAAACAGGGGTACATCGATAAAGCAAGATATAATTTTTGGAAGATAATTGGATTTTTATGAATGCCGCTTAGAGAATTTAGCGACGGTTTTTGCGTAATCTTATGCAATTTTTAATCTATTCTTTACGATTTTCATCATAATTATGCTGTCTGTGTTTATGACACTGGTGTTTATTTATATAAGAATAATGCTTGTATTCTATATGATTTTACTTACCCATCATACACAGTATATGGCAAGTCTTGTAATCATTTTAAAAATTGAAAAACAAATTGTCGACGAATTTACATGTTTCAGTCACTGGAGATTCCGAAATATATACGCTTTGAAAAAATAAATTGCCGTCCGTCTGTCTTTCTGTGTGTGTTTCTGTAGACACTCTATCTCCCGAACAAATTAAAAGATAAACTTGAAATTTGTTATGTACTTAGAATATAATAATGACAAAAAGCCTATCGAATTTCAGTAACTTCGATTATCCGGAATTCTTTTTTTCAAACTCATGAAATACTCGTTTTGATAAAAGGTTCATAAAAATTGCCGAAAGTGTTTATTTTAAGGAGTGAAAATAAAACAAAATAAAAAAAACATAAATTTTGCAGAAAGAATGAAATAGATCGGATAATAAGTTGCCAAAATATATGTAATCATATTTTCACACTCTTTGATTTTTCATGTCACTGTAAATTATTCAAATTTCAATTCAAAGATATATTTTAATTGGAAATGAGACGATTAATCCGACGCTGGAATCTGTTTGTTAATATGATTATCATTTATTGAGTTATAAAGATGTTTCCTTTACGCAATTCTGTAATAGAGCATTTAAAGTTATAGACGACAAGCAAGCCACCATTTTAAACACTCTATATCTATCGAATAAATTGAGATAGAAGATATTTGTTTAAAAAAGAAAATTAAGAGACTTTGGCATGGCTTGTGAATTTTATAAAGGCTTGTGGGCGGGGGGCGGCAGCACAGACAGTCACCTCATCGAGTTCACGGGTGAAAATCTAGGATTAGTTAAATCTAGATTCGCGTATTAAAACTCAGTTGGTCTGCCAAGTCGAAACTTAGTGAAAAACACCTAAAAATCCGATTTTAGCGGCTAACTCATAGATTTACCATTGTGCTTTCCTGCAACCAATGAATAGTAATCTTAGGGACACTTTTTAATACGGTTGAAAGTTACTTGATATTTTTATTTTAATGTCTTTTATCAGCCTATTTCTTTATCTATCGGACTAGTTGACAATTTCAAGTCTAGTCAAAATCATCCATAAGAAATATACTAGGCACTATGCAATGCACCTGAGTATCCTGTGTTAATAGTTCCAAAAAAAGAATAGATGATTACAATTTTTTAAAAACTTTTTGAAAACACAAAGGATGCTAAAGTGTTGTGGATATTTAAAATTATCAATTTAGGATAGAAGGGGGGGATGGTGGCACTTGATATCGCACGATATCTCTGGAGGAGAGAGGTTTGATATCGTTGTAATTTTTGATTCAACCAAATTCTTGATTAGGGTTGCACAACCAGTGGCCCGCTATAGGTTAATGTGTGGACCGCGAATTTCGTCAATTTATACTATAAAAAAATTGTAAATTTTGCCAATTTACCCCGGCAATTTTTTAAGTCACTCAAGAATCACAAATTTCGTTGATCGGGCATAAAAAAAATCGCGAATTTCCTAGATCGGGCATGGAAAAATCGCGAAGTTTGTCGATAAGGCGCGGAAAAATCGCACATTTCGTTGATCAATTATGGAAAAAGCGCAGATTTTGCCCATGAAGCGCGGAACAAAATAGCAAATTTTGCCAATCAGGCACGAAAAAATCGCGAATTTTGTTGATTAGACACGAAAAGTCACACACTACGTTAATCGGGCAAGACAAAATCTTCAATTTTTCTGATACGTGAAAAAATTGCAAATTTTGTTCATCGGTTACGAAAAATCACATGTTCTGTCTGTTTAGCGTGCGAAAAAAAATGGAAATTTCATTAATCAAGTGCGGAAAAATCGAACATTTCATTGATCGAACACGGAAAATCGCGAATTTTTCTGATCGGCCATGAAAAATAGTTATATTTATCGATCAGGACAAAAAAATCGCAAATTTCAATGATAAGTCACGGAAAACTCGCGAGATTTCTCGATGATGTGTGGAAAAATAGAAAAAATCATTGATCGGTTGCGAAACAATCGTGAGTTTCGTCAGTCTATAGCAGAAAAAATCGCAAATTTCATGAATTTGCTGCGGGAAAAAATGCAGATTTCGACATAGTATTTTAAGAATTGCAAATTTTGTTGATTGGTCGCGAAAAAATTCATAATTCGTCGATCAAGGGCGTAAAATCGCAAATTTGGCCCCCAGGTTTGATTACTCGGGCTCCGAAAAAACGTGAATTCCCTGTCGGACACGGAAATATCACGAATTTTGTCAATCATACGCGGAAAAATCGAAACTTTTGCCAAACAGGTGCGGAAAAATAGCGAATATCGTCGATCGGGTGCAGAAAAATCGTGAATTTTGTCAATCGGGTGCGGAAAGATTGTGAATTTTGATTATTACGTTCGGAAAAATCGCGAATTTTGCCCAACGAGTGTGGAAAAATCGCGAATTTTGTCGATCGAGGACAAAAGAATCGTGAATTTTTTCGATCAGGCTCGGAAAATCGTAAACCAAAAAATCGTTTTGTCGTTAAGGGATTGAAAAAGCAAAATTTCGTTGATCAAGGGCGGAAAAATCGTGATATTCGTGGATCGGATGTGGAAAAATTGCAATTTTCGTCAATCAGGGTGGAAAAATCGAAAATATCTTCGAACAGGTATGGAAAAATTTTGTCGAGTTTTGTCGATCTGGCTCAAAAAAAAAAAAAAAAAAAAAAAAAAAAACGCGAATATATTTTATCGTGCAAGAAAAAATCGCCAATTTCGTTGATCGGGCACCAAAAAATCGCGAATTTTGTCGATCAGAGATGACAAATATTAATAATTTATAAATAAATTTCGTTGAGAAAACACAGAAAAATCGCGAATTCTGTCAATGCGCGGGAAAATGGAAAAATTCATTGATCGGCTTCGGAACAAATGTGAATTGCGTCAGTTGCCATAAGAAAAAATCGTGAATTTCATCAATTCGCTGCGGAAATAAATGCAGATTTCGGCTGAGTTAGTTAAAAATTGCGAATTTCGTAGATCGGGTGCGAAAAAATGCGTATTTCGTCGATCAAAGGCGAAAACATCGAAAATTGGACATAAATAAGGCACGAATTTTGTCGATCAATCGCAAAAAATTCGAAAATTTTGCCAATCAGGCGCGAAAAAAATAGTAACTATTGTCAATCAGGTGTGGAGAAATCGTGAAATTTGAGAATATGTCTTGGGAAAATTGCGAAATTTCTTGTTTGTGCGTGGAAAATCGCAAATTTCGTCGATCAGGCGCTTAAAAGTTGCGAAATTTGCTATCAAGCTTGAAAAAGTGTCGAATTTCATCAATCATGTTTGAAAAAATTGCGAATTTTGTTGCTTGTACAGGGAAAACTCTAAATTTCGCCTATCAGGCGCAGCGAAATAGCGAATTTTGCCGACCAAGCTCGACAAAATCGCAAATAAAACAATATTTACTTCTCCGAATAAAGTCAAGGAATATTATCCCATCTTGAAAATGATCCTTGCTACATCTGTACAACGTAACAACTGCAATACAAAGGTAAAAACTGTTTATATAGCCTTACCAACTGAATTAGATATTCTGACTTGATAAGCGAACCTAGGCGGAGCCTTCCCTGCCTTTGAAACCATATTTTTTTTTATCTTATTATAGGCCAGAGATCACCTCCTCAAAATGGAATTCTCTCAGTGTTATTTGTGCGGCCCTCGTCCCCCTAGATTTATATGTAAGTGGTTCTTCTCTTGGAAAGATTATGCACCTCTACTTTTGATTTTTGAGTAGTTTTTCTTTACATCCAAATAGTTTGTTACCTTTCTTCCAATAATATTCATACTTATTTTTATGAAAATACAAAGCTATTATTAAAGCCATTAAATGTTTATAAAATCATTTCATTCCAAAATTTTTAATACCCTAATGCTTAATATTTCTATTTTTCTGCCATATGCACAAATATTTCGCTGTTAGAAAAATCAGGAGGATAATATGTACGAAATTATACTTGCATTTACCAGTAAAGGAAGGTAAAGAATGTTGACCACTGTTTTGTTGATATGTCTGCTTTTAAACTCTCCGGGCAGGGAGAAAGTGGAAAAACACAACATTATTTTTAATCCATTCTGTAACAATAGGTTATTATTAAATATAATATTTTTCAAATAGTAGCTATCTCTTTTAGATTACATTTGAGATAAATTTATTTCATATATTGATATTTTATTGACTTCTTGAATCTGTAAAGTATGCGATTAATAAATATTCTGATATAATCATGTATGTACATCGCTACAAGGATAAAACTAGTCGGTTGTGGAATTCCAAAACTTTCTTCTATTTCATAAATTTTAATACTTCCAGAAACAATGAAGTATAGCAGCGTCATCGGTTAAGTGATTTACACCAAAATTTAATCGGCAACAATTTATGTCAAATTCTAATTGAATCTGGAGTTTGGTGAAAATCCCTGCGTTAGTTTTTGAGAAAGAATCACTGCAGAAATCGTAAATAAATCTGGATAGAAGTGCCACCTATTGAGCAATCTATTCCAAACACTAAAGAATACTAATTTATATCAGGGACTAACTGAATCTGAAGTCTGATAAAAATTCGTGCATTAGTTTCAAATATAGAGCTATTGTGATAATTATGAATAATGCTGTATAGCAGCGCCTCCTGTTGGAACATTTACAACAAAAAATAATCAGCACCATATTGTATCAAGAACTAAAAGAATCTAAAGTTTTATGAAAGTCCATCCATTAGTTCAAGAGATATAGCTATTGCTGAAATCGTGAAAAAGACAGCATAGCAGCGCCATCTGTTGGGAGATGTACACCAACAACTAATCAGTTCCAGTTTATATTAAAGTCTAACAAAATCTAGAGTTTTGTGAAATTCTGTGCATTAGTTTTGCAGATGCGCCACAAAATTTGTGTCACATACAGATATAGAGTTACACTCACAACCAGACATTTTGTAAAAACATGTTTTTTTTTTTTTTTTTTTTTTTTTAATCTTTGACTTCTCCCTAAAGCGTGTAAAATCTTCAAAAACCGGAAGTCGAAAAATTTCTCGAATTCAAAATTTTCTTCTTGTAAAGATAGAAGAAGGTAATAAAGAAATAGAATCTAAAAATGAAGGAATTTTTGGACATTGATAACGATATCAATGGGTTGGGTGGAGAAACCTACCAGTGATGCCGTATAATATTCTAAACAAGGGAAGGGGTTCACAATCAGTAAAATGTTGGTAATGTTATGTATGTATAGACATTAAAAAGTATCTAGGCCTACACTTAATCCTTGTACTTATAAAAAAAAATCCCCAAGGAGTATTGGAAAACTAAAAAAACATAGAAACACAAGAAAGTTTCTGAACCAAGAATTGTTTTATAGTAAGATTCTACTTTAGTTTAGAATAAATAAAATAAATACTCAAGCAAAATGAGATTTGCATAAATTTATGTTATTGACTGTAGTGAAAGCTTATAACTTTTTAAAATTTCAAATGAAAACGAATTGAATATTCAAACTTCTACATTATTCCTTTTATATATAAGAAAAAAAATTATTAAATATAGTTTAACTATTCATTTTTATTCATAAGGAAAAGTTACTATTTTCAAACATACTAACCTTACTTAAACTAGTTTGTATTGTATTTTTAAACCGTATTAATATGAACCAAGGACGTCTGCTGCATGCCTTTCTTCAGAGTTTAGAGACAAGTTTTGTTTCCTGAAACCCAATCGAAACTTAGAAAACAAATCCGTTATTAGACGGATAATAAATATTGCTCTTGACAATGGAAAACTTAGCTAAAACTCTGCAAACGGGGATAATCTTCTTAACGTTACAATGGCCATTGAAATTTTCTTGTAAAAAAAAATCGTGTCGAACATCAGTGAACACTGAGGGAATATTTTAATATCATTATATATATTGTTATAAATTTGAAAGCTGTTTCAAATCATTCCCTCTGGGTTATTTTTTTAGGTGCGTTGGTAATTATAAAAATCGGTCCATCTGTTTGTCCGCTTGTTCGCATAAAACAACGCTAAAACTACTCAACCGAATATTTTTTTAATTTAACCATTTCGGGTCCGATTTTTTTTTTTTTTTCAGTTTTTAGAAAAAATTACTTTCACGTTAGTAACATTGGCACTAGCCATCTAAATAGATTAATTAGTGGTTAACGAATATTTCATAGTCTGAAAGAACAAATGTTCTTGTTTTGCGTACTATTCAATTATATTCATATGACAATAGACTAAAAAAATTTTTTGGAGACGTTTAGAAATTATTATATTACAATAAGATTTAACTTATATTACAACTTTCTAATACTTTTTGCACTTTATTCTACATGACTCTTTCAGGAAAGTAACTTTTATTTTAAATTTAATGAGTGAAATATATGTTTAAAATAAAAGAACGGCGCAAAGATGTATCATTGTAGAGTTAATTACAGATAATCTCTATTGCGATTTTCAAAACTTCATCAGCATTGCTCATTTTCAAATTTTACACCTTTGTATAGGGAAATAAAGTACTTTTAACTGTCATTTGTGTGTGCCATTTTTCTTATAGTTTTTAATGTCCTTTCTCTAATGGTGGCAACTAAAATACTCCATTTGTGTAGAAAGAAAAAGTAGAATAGTTGTAAAACGGTAGATTTACATTTTTTGTTGTCAAGGCAAATCAGGGAAGCGGTTAAATTTGTCATATTGATGAACCTTTGTGTCAGGAACTGTTCCAAGGATTCAACTGAAATTTTCAGAGCTTATTATTATAGCCCTCTAATATTTACAAACACACAAGGATTTCTTAAAATTGGCTTTAATTATAATTTTATGACTTTTGTTGAAAAATATTATAAAAATTAAATAAAAATTGCTCAAATATTTATATCATAAACTTTGCAAGTTACACCTATCAAAATTTTAACACCCGCTTTTCCTCTCACACATACGCATAGTTTAACACAAGCTTTTTGTAATTTAAAATTTTATTATTATTTAATGAATTTATTTTTTTTATTTTATTTATTTGTGTGTGACCGTGTGTATTAGTTTGTTTATCTTTTGTTTTAGTAGTTTACAGCAAAAATTCTAAAATTACAATTACAGCCAACTTAAAAAAATCCCTATGTAGAAATATATAGAGAATAGACTTTGAAAATTTCAGCCAACAAAAATTTGGAACAATTCCTAAGAAAAAGCGTCATCAGCATGAAAAATTTAACATTGATAAGATGCAAGTGTTCGAATCCGTTTAAAGAATGCATGTCTATGAATACACTAATTATTCTTTAAAACTGTTATTTTTATAAGTCATTAGCATGATTTCTGAGACGAAAATGAGTTACTTATTCCAGTAATATTGACACGTCATTCAAACTGATGATGAAATTCTATATGGTTCTGAAAGGTTATTATCGATTGTCATGAGCAACATCTTGTACTTCCTAAAATCTTTGAAACATTAAGAAGTTGGATCTGAAGAAATTATCCCACCCGAAATTAGTCAAAATAAGTATTTTTTTACATAAAATGTGCACAAGCTAGACCATTTACATAACTTTGTCAAAAAATATAACCCCAGTTCAGCATCATCATCCAACTAAAATAATATCCTGGATATCCCACTGCCGTTCTTATAAACTTTGACATTTTTTAATTATAATTTTCGATCCCATTATCTTTAAAATTTTGCCAAATATCTAAATATAATAAAACCCAGTCTACCGATTCCGAACTCACCTGTTGAATCACACAACTCTTCGCATTTAAACACATGGCGATTCAAGCCCTCGAATCCAACATCTGGTGGAGAAAAGATGTAACTTCTCCCTTCAGAAAAATTTCATGCAACTGAATTCATTGCATATATTTTTAATTTGTTCAAATTAATCTCTTTTTTTTTTTTTTTGCACATTTTTGTTATTTTATGTGCACTTTTTTCCGAATTGTATGGGAAATAAAAATTTATCCTAATTTGATTATCTAATGTTTTCAATCACATTTACAATAAAGAATTATTTTAATGACACTTTAGCATTAGTTAAAGGGGCATTAAAGAGACAATTTCCCTCTACCAAAGTCTGTGATTAATGCCTCTAGGCCACACGCGGCTTATGCACTCAGACAAAAGGAATTGATTAAAACTACAAAACATATTTTTTTAGTACATTTTGATTGATTTAAGCAAATTTTTTAGTTAAAGTAAAAAATCGTTTTTGTTGCTCAGACAAATATATATATATATATAATATATATATATATATATAATATATATATAGTGTCAATTCATCATGAAAAATTGCAGCACCATTGGCGCTTTAAGCAGCTCATGTATAATGCCACAAGTTATAATTCACATTATGCAATGAAATTTCATAATTTTCAAGGAAAGAGTGTATGTTAAAAATGGTAACAATGAACTGTGAAGAATTAATAAATTAAAACAATTAAAAAAAAAACCAAACAAATACAGGCAAGAAAAAACAGTCTGTTCTTCTTCAGAGGGAGGTACTCTAACTTACATAAAAAAATTTACATAAATATAATAATTAATCAAATAATTCGATTTTATAAAATTTGTAATAATGAAAAACATTTTTATAAGCAGGTTTATAAATTTACAGCAAATCTTTTTTATAATAACAATTTTCCAATTAATTTTTTAAGATATTATGTAAAAACAATTGTAAAAAATAATTGGCAACACTGTGGGCTGTTGGCGTAGCTTGTAATTTGATAGCATGCTTCCCTGACATTCTTTTTGAAAGTTCTATTCTAAAGTCTATATTTTAGAACGAATATGACTGGATGTTTCGAGTCTTAGGGAGGTATGCAGACCTGGCTTTTGAAGTTTTATGCAAATTGGATATGGAGTGAGCATTCTAATTGTTTTGTTGTTTTTACAGGCAAGAGCTTGAAGCAGGTATGACTGTTCATAATTTCAATGTTTTGTTTTAGGTCAGGGGGGAGGCTTGCCAAACTCTCCATTCATTTTAAATTACTTTATAAGCTACTGCACAGATTTTTTGCATAATAAAGATTTTTTCAAAGTTATTTTCAAATATTTCATATCATTAGTTTTGTTTTTAAAATTTGGTATATATTTTTCTGTCGTTATTTTTGAATGAATGCAGGTTTGGTAGGCGTTCAGAAACCTAAAACATTTCATTTTTTTTAAAGTAGGGGGGTGGGGCTAGGTTTCGTCTGTCCTCCCTCTGAAGAAGAACAGACTGTTTTTTCTTGCCTGTATTTGTTTGGTTTTTTTTAATTGTTTTAATTTATTAATTCTTCACAGTTCATTGTTACCATTTTTAACATACACTCTTTCCTTGAAAATTATGAAATTTCATTGCATAATGTGAATTATAATATATATATATATATATATGTGTGTGTGTGTGTGTGTGTGTATATATTATTAACACTCTTATAAAATTTTAACAAAATTTCATCAATTTTATTTGAGTCTTACTAAAGTCTTGTATTTTCAATTTTTAAATCCAACAAAATTTTGTTGTTTTTGCAAAATTTAAATTGGTGTGCAGTAGCCATAATTCTTTCACTTAATTTTGTTTAATTAACTTATATCTATATCATAAAGGCCAAACATATCTGTGCGTAACACATACGTCATTTTGCGAATGGCAACACTTTCCCCCGCAATTTCGGTTTTGCAATTTTCGCTATTATAAATTTTACAATTCTAAACGACGCATATTTTTAATTTTTACACCGTCGTATGGAGAAAAAAAAAATGCACTTTTAAGTGCAATTTGTTTGAAAAGTGTATCTCAATTTATTTTTGAGACATTAAATTTTTAATAATTTTTAGTATCAATTTTGTAATTGTGGCAACAAAATCACTCCATTTTCTCTTAAAATTGGGGGGGGGGGGAATAGAAATTAAAATGCGCAACACTTTTCCGTACAATTTCGGTTTTGCAATTTTCGGTACTGCAAATTTTACACTTCTAAACATCGTACATTTAAAATTTTTACACCGTCGCAGAGAAAAAAATGTACTTTTAAATGCAATTTGTTTCAAAGCTGCATCTCAGTTTATTTTTGATATATTAATTTTTTTTATAATTTTTAGTACCAATTTTGTAATTGTGGCAACAAAAATGCTCCATTTTATCTTAAAAATAAAAATAAAATAAAATAATAAAAATAAAATAAAACAAAATAAAATAAAAACAAGTTGAATGTAGATTCTGCCTTTGCAGAATTCAATTTCGCCTCAGATTAAAAAAGAAAAATCGACAGAGGTCTTTTAGAAGGGCGACCCCGTTTAGAATGCAATGAACTAACTTCATTTTTCTTGTGTTTATCAATATAATAGCAAACAGAATGGCGTGAAATACTCAAAAGTCCTTCCGGCAATGCCGGGAGGAAGAGGTAGCTTTCATATACTTATATATTTATTTATTTATTTTAAAGTAAGTTACATTGTTCAAAAATACTAAGCTCAAATTAGTGGAAATAATCTTATAAAATTAGTGATTTTATAAGATTGAATAGTAGTTTTTCTCAAGTCTGAATATTAATAGGAATTTTTAGAAATTAGTCATCTTTTATTCAACCTGGTTTTATTTTAAGCGATTTAGAGAGTCACCAAATTCCACGATATCATAAAGTGTATGCCATTTTAAAACAACATGATGGATCGTTCAGATCAGACCGTTTCAAAATGTCAGCCATAAGCAAAATTCAAAGTGCTATAACTCAATCATTTTTTTAAGATATAGTGAAAACAAAAAGTTTTCTGGAATCATTGTTTTAAGTTTTAATACGTAAAAGAAAAATATTTTTCAACTTTTAATTTTTTCGCATTTAATTTTAAATTTTTAAAAATTTTAAAATGGCCACCATTTTGAAACAAAATGGTGGATGATGTTGGCCAACGAACTCGGTCGAGACATTTGTATGTACTATGTACATACCAAGTTCCATTGAAATCGGTTCATAAATACGCGTGTTATCACGTGACAAAATCAGATCGTTTCAAAATGTCAGCCATAAGAAAATTTCAAAGTGCTATAACTCAATCATTTTTTAAGATATAGACAAAATAAAAAGTGTTCTGGAATCGTTGTTTTAAGTTCTAACACGTAAAAGAAAAATATTTTTCAAATTTTGGTTTTTTCGCATTTAATTTTAAATTTTAAATTTTTTAAAAAATTTAAAATGACCACCATTTTGAAACAAAATGGTGGATGATGCTGGCCAACGAACTCGGTCGAGACATTTGTATGTACTATGTACATACCAAGTTTCATTGAAATCGGTTCATAAATACGCGTGTTATTACCTGACAAAAATCAGATCGTTTCAAAATGTCAGCCATAAGAAAATTTCAAAGTACTATAAGTCAATCATTTTTTAAGATATAGACAAAATAAAAAGTGTTCTGGAATCTTTGTTTTAAGCTCTAACACGTAAAAAAAAAATATTTTTCATCTTTTAATTTTTTCGCATTTAATTTTAAATTTTAAATTTTTTAAAAAATTTAAAATGGCCGCCATTTTGAAACAAAATGGCGGATGATGCTGGCCAACGAACTCGGTCGAGACATTTGTATGTACTATGTACATACCAAGTTTCATTCAAATCGGTTTATAAATACGTTAGTTATCGCATGACAAAAATCAGATATATATATATATATATATATATATGGTTATATATATATATATATATATATATGTCAACATTTGAAAGGAGGGTGGTTTTGGGGTCTGGGGGTCATGATCGGTGAAAATATACCAAAATTTTCCGGAAGTGCTTTCCTCCGGACGGCTGCAATAGGTAGCTTTTTACTTTTTGTAATGAAAGCTACCTAATTGATTAGCAATTTCTCTCTGAGACATTGGAATTGCGGAAAAATAAAGAGATACAATTTGACGTGCTACTTCTTCATTGACTAGATTCATCAAAAACGGATTTTTTCTTTAGTTTAAACGCTTTTTATAGACTCTGAGAAAAAGGAAATGCATTTTAACAATAAAATTGTATGAATGTCTCGTTTTAACGGCCAGATTATGAAACTAAGTCGCTGGGGACCACCGTAATACTTACCCATCATGGATATGCATTATATAATATAATATATGATATAAATAAAATATGTGAAAACTATTTATAAAATGCATTGTAATTCCAAAACAAAATTTAAACGCATATTTAAATATTCTTAATATACATAGTAATGCTCTATTAATGAATTGCTGATGAACCCATTTCGACAAATTATGTAAAATACCAAACTACACAAGTAGTATCGGATTACGTAAAAGGAACATCCTTATAACTCTAAAAACAATAATCATATTAACTGTTTACTGCGTCAGATTAAGCGTCTCATTTCCAATTAAAACATATCTTTGAATTGAAATTTGAAGAAAATACAGGGTCATGAAAAATCGAAGAATGTGGAAAACAGGATTATAAATATCTCGGCAACCATTAATCCGACCGACTTCGTTTTTGATGCAAAATTTGTGTTATTTTATTGCCTTTTACGCCCTTTCCTTAAAATAAAAAACATCGAAAATTTTTTTGTACATTTCATCAGAACGAATTTTTCGAGAGTCGGAAAAAATAGTTCCGGATAATCGAGGTTACTGATATTAAATAGGCTTCGTCCTATTTTTACTTACTAAGTACATACAAAATTTTACGTCTCTATCTACATTTGTTCGTGAGATAGAACGTTTACAGACAGATAGACAGATGGACGGCAATTTTTTTTTTCTAAAAATATGTTTTTCGGAATCTCAAGTATCTGAAACGTGTAAATTCGTCAAATTTTTTTTTTCGATTTTCAAAACGATTGCAAGACTTACCCTATACTACGTATGATAGGTAAGTAAAAGTGGGCCACAATTTTTGACACGACACTTTTTAGTTTGTCTGAAAGAAATAGTATCGGAGGCTAAAAAAGAAAAAAAAGAAAGAAAATAGTAATTAAAATGTGTCTATTATAAAAATCCGGTGAATTTCGGTTTTATTTCGCCTAATAATTTGAATAATTGAGTTTTATAGTTTTTTGTTAATTTTAGCTTAAAATAATACTTGCTTGAGAGTTATACTGACCAATATAAGATGTATTTTTTACTGTAACTAATTTTGCAGATTTATTATAAATAAATAAAACAGTTCTTTTTTAAAGATTTTCTTTCGTCGAATTTTGACGGATTCTACCTCGTAGTTATAAAGGATTAACATAATTTTTGGATAATAAAAACTTTTCAAATTGAAACGTATTAATGACCTCATTATTACGTTATTATGCATTTCGGATGAAAATTGCCGATGGAAAATCGAAAAAAAATTAACAATTTTTTTTTTTTTTTTTTTTTTTTTTTTGTTTATTTAAACAAAATTTCCCTTGACCCATATTTAAATGGAAAGATTTGTTGACCAAACAAATTTTTGTTGATTCATCAAAACTTTTTTCTGGGTGTGTGAGAGGTTTTCTATCCAAAATGGCGTAATAAAACAACGCGTCAACAACTGTGCGACTGAGACATCTGTGTCAATATTTTTGTCAATTTTTAAATGAAAACTACGGTTTTTAACCGTCGTCCTAGGACGGACATTTGCACTAGTCTATGTTATAAAGGACAAACATATCCGTGCGCAATACTGGCGTCATTATGCGAATGGCAATACTTTGAAAT